>OX393576.1:30819100-31532706 GCA_947652605.1 Elmis aenea | reverse complement strand
CACGTTGAGTACTAACTACATACCTACTTGTAATTTCGCGTAACACAGTGTTTATTTATCTTTTTGAGCCGTGACCCAACACCCAAACTAGGTAATACTTTGGGTCTTGCGACCCAAGCAAAGATTAATAAAATAACATATTATGTATATAAATTTTTAAACTGATTTTGATGCGTTTGTAATGTATTTTACGTTATTAGGAAAATACATTGTTAAAAATATTTTGCGACCCTCTCTGTATGCCAAGCGATCCAATTTTAGGTCGCGACCCATACGTACGTTAAGAAACACTGGGTTGCGTATATAACGGCACCGATGTATATCCTCTCGCTTCAATTCGCGTATTGGACTAGATAAATAATATCTACATATTGGAAGTATTATTGGAGATCAAACACTTTTTTAATTTGTTCTACTGTACTCTTCTGTACTCCATTACGTCTACGTATAACACACACTAAATGTCATTTTCACAGTGAATAAGTAAAACCAATTAAAACGCACTAGTGAGTGGGATATTATGTATAACTGTGGGTTTTTATAATGAATTCAAAATTTCCCACGTTTGCTGTTAAACATAGTCATATCGTATGAGAATACGAATCTTGCTAAAAACAATTTTTAAATTAAGCTTGTTCTTCCTACTAAGTGAAAACATTTACTTACTTACAACCCTGTATAGTGTATATGTCAATATGTGTAGATATGTCACGCAACTTTGTAAAGGTATTAGTCAACTTTGCAAGGGCAGAACAACTTTCATTTGACAAAAACAATTAAATCGGTCCTTTCACTGCCATTTTTCTAAAAACTAGAATTTTTAGCAAGTTTTTATATGTAATTCGGAATGAACCAAGAATTTATTGCTTGATAATGTAATAGCATGATACAATAACTACAAGGTATGATACTTGACGAACGTAAACGAGACCAGTTCGCGCAGTGACGTCACGCAGAGAGTAAAACGCATGTATAAGTGCAGAATTACCTTTGTATTGTACAATTTAAGTCTGTTTTTTTAACCAACAGGAGTAAAAATAAGTCAAATTTACATTGTAAATGTTACCTAATAATATACTAATAACATTTTAACGTTAAAATTTGTATTTAACACTTGAAATTTTAAATATCCAACGAAAATGCAATGTGTAGGTTGTAAGCTTTCTGAACTACACTAGGCCAGGGTTTTATGCGTAATTTCCATGTTGTTTACATATTTGCTGGTTTCTATTTATTTATCTAAGTAGCAACAAAGTTTTTACCAATAAATTGTTCCGAAATAGCGGCTTAAAAGTAAATGAGCTTCACATTTAACTCCACCACTGTGGCAGTACCCAATTACACATCAAATTTAATTTTTAAATAGATCCTCTTTTTTGAAATTGCTACAACACATGTAAAAGTTTTTAAAATAAATAATAGTCTTTATTTGCTCTAAATATACAAAAAGGCATAGAACATGTCACTATAATAATAATACACATATACAGGGTGGTCCACATCGAAGGGCCACTATTGGTATCTCGTAAACGGTAGTAGCCAAAAAGAAGTTTAAATTAGACAAATTTATTGTCCCATTTTCAGAGACCTATTCAATGATGCTTTAATGTTTTTAAAAATTTCCATGGCACGCTAGATAATAAACAAAAATCAAAATGAGCATTTTTTTAAATCATTAATAACTCGGTTTTACTTAATGCTACAAAAATATTTTTGGAGAAAAAGTTGTAGAATTTTTTACGCACTATAAAATGAGTTCAATATTGTTTAAATTCTTAGATAAATTACAAACTTTCATTTTTTTAAATGGAAACCATAGTTGGCTATGATCTCATAAAAACCTTTTTTTCCCCTCTTTTCATTAATACAATTAATACAAATAATTTAATAGTTCATATTGCAAATTTCTTTGATAATCCTCTTCGGAAAAGTGTCTCGAACATATTCTGGAGTTTTCAATGTTCATTTTGTCTGATCGACAGCACGACACCAACCACAACTTTCTAATCACCGGGTCTTTCGGGAATGAAAAAAACCGAATATTGCCCGACAAATGTTTTGACTGGTTGTCAGAATTGCAATTAAATATGGCACAACGCATTTTTTCACTCGAAAATGTGTATAAACACCTCAGAACACTATAAACAACTACCACGCTTAACTAAAACGTGCGTTTAACTCTCGGAGTGACGTCAGCGGTGCCCGGGTAGCTGCGCAATATCTTACCTTGTAGTGTGATGTAATAGAATACACTATATACGGATGCTGCACACACAAGTCATGAACGTTCACTTGATAAGAAATTGTTACTTTATTGACCTTTTGGATAACAGAAAACGCCAACGATTGATGGTGACTCATAGTTCGATATTCTAAAAATGGATACTTGACTGCAAATTTAGATTGTTTGTTGTAACAACCTTTAAATTAAATATAAAATGCATTATTGTAACCAATAATTCTACTACAAGATATACACATGTAATTAGTTGCATATTGCATATTTATTTATGAGTAAAATTAAGTTTAAGAAAGCATTTAAATATGTCACAGGTGGAACGAGGCTCTGTTGTCTTATCTTCAAAGTTCTATTGCTAATCTATTGTAAAAATGACAATTATTATTGATAGCCAACAGTCAGTATATAAATTTTAAGAAAATTAATTGTCTGTAATCCAAGTCGTTTTTACATATGCGGATGCTTTTAAAAAACATGTATAATAAAATTACATTTAAGTTAAAGAACATATTTTTGCTTAAGCTGCCTTCGAAATTAAAAATAGCTGTAACATATTTATTTGCAATAAGTTTTGTTTCACAAACTTAGAGCAAAAACGTGTTTGTCTTAATGCAGAAAAATACTTTAACTTATTATTGTTCCTTTAATATTATTATATAGCCCATTCATTATCCTTAAAATTTAATTAAAGACCAAATTAATAACACCTTGCCGTCTTTATATCACATTGATTAAAAGTTTAGAACGTTTTTAATTTCTACAGGATATTTCTGTTAGGATTTCGCTTCACTCGAGTTGCAAAATTGATTAAAGGAGAAACTTAATGTTTTTATCATAGGAAACTTAAAAGCACTTCCATAGTAATTTTTATTATCTATCCGCAGTTTAAATTACAATTCGTTTTAAATGTTTCGTCTATTTTGGACCATCATCAAGCCAATTATCAATGGGGAGCGACGAAACCAAACCACTTAAATTTTTCTTGTTTTTTATTTCAACATTAAACGTTAATTATTAAGAAGACAATGGATACGGCAAAATTTGTTTCATCTGACCTTTGTTTGACAAATGTAAACCAATTTTCATTTATTTTCGTACATTTATCTGACCTTCCAACCTGCAACCTCTACCTTTGGTTTTATTAATAAAATCGTACTATAAAAACCTGTAGTTACGATTGTGCCAAGGCAGCGCAGCCCGCTTCCTCGGAAAATTAGAAAAGATGACACTAGGGATAAGCAACCACCCTCCTGATTTATATAAGGGTGTGTCGGCACGGCGTTCTTTGCGCTTCATAAGGGAATTATAATATTCAGGGTTTATTGCCCTTAAAATCCTATTTTACAAGTGTATGCGTTTTGAAATTATTGCTCAACACTTGTAGCGTGTTGCTCGTCTTATTTGATGAATGCTTTAATTGTGTATGAAAATATTAATTTTTAAACTAGACGCATTTCATGATTCATTTGCTTTTTTCTTTAAATTTAAGATAGGCAGATAGGTACTTTATTTATAAATAAAATTGATTTTTCAACACTTAACTACTAAGTATTTAAATAACAACTAAACAAAATTTATCAATTAGATTATTTATGAAAAGACACAGTGGAGTATTACATACATTTTTTAAATAGTTGATATGTTAAAGCAAGGGCGGAGGCACGTGGGTGCATCGACGCAAATGCACCCACAGAAATGTTAATCTTTTATAAAATACATTTAACCATACAACGTATTTAAATTTAATTATTTAATAATTTTAAAAAGGCGTGAAACAATTGCTTTCTTATGTCGTAAAACAGAATATGTACGGTAACTAATGATATATTGCCCCACTAATTCCATTCTGTTCTATTGGTACTGATTAATTTAAGTTAACAACTAATTTTAGTTCAATACTCAGATATTACCAGCTCATTTTCCTGTTACATTATCTTAAGGACTACTATCATAAAGTCTCGAAGATTAAAATTTTACTGCAACATTTTAATAACAGGAAGTGTCAGTCATAAAGAGATGTTGAAGAAAATTTAACAACACGTTAAACATAAACTGGTTTCTAGTAGATCCGTGGTATTTTAATTTTTAAACATAAACTACCTTTTAAAGTGTGTGAAGAGGTTGAAGCACAAATTTAAAAAGTACCTTAAGTAATAGCGAGGAAATAGCAGCATGAAATATTCTATGTAACTTGTGTTATAGGCAGTGGTGAGCTGTAGGGGGCTCGCGGGGGCTCGCGCGAGCCCTTTGTTAAATTATTCCTTAATTTGCGAGCCCCTTGTTCTTCTTGTTAACCATTTTCCCAAGAAAAAATATATCTTAAAATCATTGTCGTTACATACATTTGTAAAGCGACGAAGTCATGCCTATCAAGCAATGACGATTAAATTTAGAATAACCCGTCGCACAATAGAATTTTTTGAATTATGTACAATCACTTGATTATTCCCGTTTGAATTTAAAATGCAATTTTTTTTCCAACATATAATTAACATTATTTTTTTGTTTTTATTTAACTACGAGCGAGCCCTTTGTTAAAAATTTCATAGCTCACCACTGGTTATAGGTGTATTATAATCTGGAAAAATCAGCACTAAGTAACGTAGAGGACGATGCTTATCAACAGTTCCTTCCTGTAATAAATGAGACAATGTTTAAAGTTGATTATGAAATATTGCCAATATGTCCCCTTTTAATATTTACACAAACTTTCCATTACTGCAAAAATATATATCTCACTGAAAAAGCTCAGGTAGGTTATTTCTTCCGGTTATTTACCATGTTGAAAGTTAAATAGAATCATTTAATATCCGGTTACTTTTGGGCCATTTTCATAACAATGAAAAAGGAAATGTATACCACATTAATGGTAAGTTTACATTTTAAACTTTTTTAGTATCAGTTTTTATATATTAAGAACCCTAAAACCAAAAAATACCTTAAAAATTTTACTTTGAATTCTGTAAAACTATTGTACGAGTTTAACAGACCTTCGTATAAGATAATTTCTTTGTCGCTATTTTCAACTTTTAACAAAGCCATTAAAGGCCATATAAGTAAATATATTTTACAGCACAATTCTTTTCCCATTTTTACCATTTACATGGGATGTTTTACGTATCAGTTTCGATAAATTTCGGAAGGCGATTTTTACGTTTAGTTTATAAGACATTTTATTACCTTGTTTTCTAAAATACTTCTTAAAGGAACTGTTACCGTCTAAAATGGGCTACTGAAAATATATTTTAATAACAAGAATGTTTACGTTTTATGATTAATAATTAATATCTATTAACATGTGCCATTTACTTATATACTTTTAGTTTTACATTTGACAAAACTGTAAGATATATTTGAGAAAATGTTTCGTTTTTTAATTCGAATGTACCTACGTTTTTTTTAGATTTGACCAACATTAAAAAATACAAAAGTGACATTTTATGATTGCTTTTATAGTAGCTAAATTAACAAAAAAATCAAATATCATTTAAAGACATGGTTTACCCTCTTCAATCGACTAGTTTGTTTAAATAAGTCAATTTAATGGTAATGAAATGAAAGTTTACGAATCCGTGATAATATACGAAATATCATCTCTCTGCCTTGATTTGTTTTTGGTATACGAAATCAAATCTTGATTACTATTCCCCTATTAGTTGTAGCTCCATTGAGGAGCAATTTAAGACAAACAAAAAGTGTTTACAAAAAAATTCGGCCTTAATATACCTTCAAATTATGAAACATTACATGCAATGACAATAACTAGACAGACAAAATCATATAAACAAAGCTTAATCGACACATCTCCGTCAAAAAACTACTAAACTTAGCATTTACTTTGTATTAATAGTAAACTAATGATTATTTTTAATGAAATTGGTAACTGCAAGTTTTTAATTTAATGACACTTTACACGTGGAATTTTCTGGTCTGCAGCTCACACATACCGACAAATTAAAACTCAGTGGGTAATAAAACAACGTGACAAATCATCACCCGTGTCCGCCCACAATATACAAAAACCTATTTATAAAAGACTTGTTTGCAAAAAAGGAGTGACAGTAACAAAAATCGGTCAGCTGCGAACATGCGACCCGTACAAGGACACCCACAATAATATTACATCATACCAGAATTATATTAGCAAATGAACAAACGCTGTTATAAAGTAATAAAGGAATTCCACAGAGGTTACACGTGATTGCGAAGTAACCAGCATAGTACATACCGGTACAGGTTAAAAAAAGAAAACAATTGTTATCTAACATATAATCATTTAAATGATTATTCAATTAAAAATCAGAATTAGCACAAAAATAACATATTCATTTCTTTAACGCATGCGATGGCTCAAGAAATCAAATAAATAGAGCATTAAAAACATTAGAAAGTCTAAGAACATTTCGTCTTTATGCTATTACTTACTGACTGTGCTCTTTGATTTTGCAACAAAACTGAACATAAAATGCGGTTTTTAATGTTCTTTTAAAGTAGAGTTACATTTTTGTTATCCATTATAATAGTTATTTATGTATCAAGGCCAAAAAGTGTAACTTTTTCGGCCGTTGCTAAGGGTAACGGCCTGAAAAGTAACTTTTACGGCCGTTGCTAAGGATGGGGCCGGTAATGCAGTACTTTATGGTTGCTAACGCGGCAAGGCCGAAAAAGTACGTTTTGGCCGAGGTGCATATTACATTTTTTGTGCGATCGAATTAAAAACAATTTACATTTTTAGTAATTTTCAAAATTTTAGGTTAGAAACTACGTGACATTCTGTCACTGACAGATGACGGCGTATGTACTGCATTACCGGCCCTCTCCCTAGCAACGGCCGTAAAAGTTACTTTTTCGGCCGTTGCTAAGGGTAACGGCCTGAAAAGTAACTTTTACGGCCGTTGCTAAGGATGGGGCCGGTAATGCAGTACTTTATGGTTGCTAACGCGTCCGTCAAACAGCTGTTTCTAGTACGATCGCACAAAAAAGTCTTTAATCAATTTAACTGTAGTAGGTACACTTATAAATTGCTGACCGCACTCTTGCACAAAATAATTTCAGGAAAAAATGAATATAAACAAATATCTTTGTGAATGTTGTTTATTTTGCAATATATTTTTGTAATGAACGAACGGTAAATATAATGTCAAAAATGTATCTATTTGCATGACTTTTATGATTCCAATCCAGAGCGAGCCAGGTTTTATCAGATTGCCTTCTAAGTTATTTTTTTATTTCACACATTTTACAAAACGACTATGAAATTTGAGCATCAACCAAGAAATACAGGATTAATTATCATACTAACTAGATATTTTGTAATTCCGTTTTGAATGTTTTTACCAAACGTAATTTAAGACCTTCGCTTTAATATAAGTATAAATTTTATTATATTATTATAAAACAATTATGAAGTACGTAGAACTTAAAAATATTAAAATATTCTACTAGATACAATACACAGCGTGTGGCATTTAAAAAATAACTTTCATATCATTTTCAGTTAAATCGTTGTTAACGTTAACTAACAATAATATTATTTAGATATATTACCTGAATATGTCAAATTATCTTTAATTTAGTTTTTCCCGGAATTAAATAAACAAATGTTTATACTTTAGAAAACAGGTAGCAAGTTTTAAATATTTAGGAACAATAATTGCAGAAAATGGTAAATTGGAAGAAGATCTGAATAACAGAATAGCGGCAGCGACGAAATTTTACTACGCCACAAATAAATGTTTGATAAGTAAGAAGGAAATATCAAAAGAGACGAAGACGCGAGTTTTTAATGCAGTGTACGTACCCATCCTCACGTACAGTTCAGAAACTTGGACACTAACTCGAAAACAAAAACAAAGAATACAGGTACAGGAAATGAGATTTTTGAGAAGAATAGAGGGATGTAGACTGATCGATAAAATCAGTAACGAAAAAATCCGAAATAAACTTGGAGTAACAGATATTAAGAAAAAGATGGAGACGAATCAATTACGATGGCTGGGGCATTTACTACGCATGCCAGAAAGTAGATACGCGAAAATAGGATGGAAAATGCAGATAGAGGGAAAAAGAGCTAGAGGAAGGCCAAGAATAAAATGGGAAAAAGAAGTGAGGAAGAGACTAGAAGGAAAAGGAGTCAGCTGGAAAGATGTGCCACAATTAGCCAACGATAGGAAGGAGTGGAGAAAGATAATACAGTAACAGAAAAGCAACCTCGACACCGAAAGGTACAAGAGGAAACGATTAAGAAGAAGAAGAAGAAGATGTTTATACTTACGTGAATAATTTATACAAAACATAATGGTTGTGGCGTTGTGGCTATTTGCACCTACAGTAGGTACGAATAATTGGCTATTTGCACCTATTGTAAAGGAATATACCGAGTTCTGGTGCTTTTTTGTATTTAGTTTTAAGTTTACATAAATAAACTTTTATACATATGATATGTGTAAACAACCGGAATATTTGAACAAATGTACACTACTATTTCACTTTCGGGTTCGCCTGAAATGATCCTGACTTTGTTATTTCAAAAGTCACACCCTATATATTTACATTTTTGGATAGAGGACACAATTTTAAATATAACTGCACTATTTTGATTAATTTTAATAACCTCAAATAATTTTTGGGCAAGTTTTTATTTGCCGTGACCTGCATAAATTGTATTTTATTACGTCAACAAGCATCCGAAAACATTTTTTGTACAATTTAATTAACATTTAGGTTACTTTAATCGGTTTTGAAGGTTGCAGAATCGGTTTTTTGACTGAAAGTTTAAATAGAGTATTTTCTGGCCAATAACATATACTTATCTATTTGTATGGAAAGGCTGCCTCAAAGACTTAAACTATTATAAAAAATTATTGAGTGGAATTGATGGGTGTTTTCATGTTGTAAACTCTTGTTCTTTAAAATGAATTACACAAATGTTAAGATGTGCGATATGTATTTCGTATAGGGTCTTGTTGATGGTAATACATTAGCAGCCAGGTGTCTTTATAAAAAAAAATATCCCAACCGTATAATTCCACATCATTTGATGATAACATGAAAACACCCGTCAATTTTACTCAATATGAACTTAAACAAACCACCAAAATGAATAGTTTTATTTTAAAATATTTAATAGTTTATGTTCACTTATTTTATTTTTTACTCAAAAACTGTAGGTTTTGCAAGACAATTTAAAGAATAAAAACAGTTTCTAAATAAACAAAGTTTTTAAATAATTTTTTAAAATTATAAAATGGTTAACCCCTTTAAAATGTTCCGATTAAAAGACCAACAGTGGTCGCACTTTTTAGCCCCTAGTAAAGGTGGGACATAATTGAAAATATTACTATGGGAAACCTTTTAATAAGTATAAAACATCTACCAAATGTCATTCTCCTACACATCTCCAAATTTAAGAAATAAAATAAAAACCTAATTTTACCGCTCCCCTTTAACGGGTGTAACTATGAAAGGAGACGTCTAAGGGAAAAAGAGTTATATAAAAGCCCCCCTTAATTTTCGATAAGAAATTGCCTCCACAATTTTTTCTCAGTATTTAAGAAACACCTTGTATATAGGGTGTTTTATTTGAAATAACAAAGTTAGGGTAATTTCCGGCGATACCTGAAGTGAGATATTAGTGTACATTTGTTAAAATATTCCGCTTATTTACACATATCATATGTCTAAACGTTTATTTATCTAAAATTAAAACTAAAGAAAAAGGGTATACCAGAACTCAGTTCCAACCGGTATACAGGGTGGTGCTTTTTTCGATGCTCACCATTGCTATCTTGGAAACGGTAAGAGATACAAGGTCGGTTAAATTAGAGAAAAGTTGCACATTTTGATGGCGATTGAGAATCTGAAATGAAATAGTGGATATTTTGATTCGTTTTTGATTTATTACAAAAAAAATTAAAAATGTGATTTTAGAAAAATATTATTATCTTCCTTACCATTGACGCTATTTCATTTAAACTTGGTAACTGTATGTTTTTGACCGTCCTGGTTTTGATGACGTCAACAGAAATTTTCTAAGCCTTCTAGATTTCAAGTTGCGATAGTCAACTTTTTTATTTCTTATGGCCGCCATGTTGGATTTTTGCACCATCAGACAAACAAAAAAATTAGCTTTCCAGATTTGTAACCAACATACTCTTTTTCTTTCAAAAAACTTGTTAAAATTTGAAAATTTGTATAAATAATCTATAAAATCGCGAATGTTCTGAAAAACAATTGAAATTATAATATAAATAAAAGTGACACAGCATTTTATAGGTCTAATAAAAAAACGAAATGACAATAAATTTAAAACACCAGACGGTCGTCGTTCGTCGGTCGTCGTTCGTCGTTCGTCGGTCATCGTTCGTCAGTCGTCGTTCGTCGGCCGTCGGTCGTCGTTCGTCGTTCTTCGGTCGTCGTTCGTCGTTCTTCGGTCGTCGTTCGTCGGTCATCGTTCGTCGGTAGTCGTTCGTCGGCCGTCGGCCGTCGGTTGTCGTTCGACGGTCGTCGTTCGTCGTTCGTCGGTCATCGTTCGTCAGTCGTCGTTCGTCGGCCGTCGGTCGTCGTTCGTCGTTCTTCGGTCGTCGTTTGTCGGTCGTCGTTCTTCGGTCGTCGTTCGTCGTTCTTCGGTCGTCGGTCGTCGTTCGTCGGTCATCGTTCGTCGGTCGTCGTTCGTCGGCCGTCGGTCGTCGTTCGACATTCGTCGGTCGTCGTTCGTCGGTCGTCGGTCGTCGTTCGTCGGCCGTCGTTCGTTGTTCTTCGGTCGTCGTTCTTCGTTCGTCGGTACTCTTTCGACGGTCGTCGGTAGTTGTTCGTCGTTCGGCGGTCGTCGTTCGTCGTTCGACGGTCGTCGTTCGTCGGTCATCGTTCGTCAGTCGTCGTTCGTCGGCCGTCGGTCGTCGTTCGTCGTTCGTCGTTCTTCGGTCGTCGTTTGTCGGTCGTCGTTCGTCGTTCGTCGTTCGACGGTCGTCGGTCGTCGGTCGTCGTTCTTCGTTCGTCGGTCCTCGTTCGATGGTCGTCGGTAGTTGTTCGTCGTTCGACGTTCTTCGGTCGTCGTACGACGTTCGTCGTTCAACGGTCGTCGTTCGACGGTCGTCGTTCGTCGGTCGTCGTTCGTCGTTCTTCGGTCGTCGTTCGTCGGTCGTCGTTCGTCGGTTGTCGTTCGTCGTTCTTCGGTCGTCGTTCGTCGGTCGTAGTTCGTCGGTCGTCGGCCGTCGGTCGTCGTTCGACGTTCGTCGGTCGTCGTTCGTCGGTCGTCGTTCGTCGGTCGTCGTTCGTCGGCCTTCGGTCGTCGTTCGTCGTTCGACGTTCTTCGGTCGTCGTTCGACGGTCGTCGGTCGTCGTTCGTCGGTCGTCTTTCGTCGTTCGTCGTTCTTCGGTTGTCGTTCGTCGGTCGTCGTTCGTCGGCCGTCGGCCGTTGGTCGTCGTTCGTCAGTCATCATTCGTCAGTCGTCGTTCGTGGGTCCTCGTTCGACGTTCTTCGGTCGTCGTTCGTCGGTCGTCGTTCGTTGGCCGTCGGCCGTCGGTCGTCGTTCGACGTTCGTCGGTCGCCGGTCGTCGTTCGTCAGTCGTCGTTCGTCGGTAGTTGTTCGTCGTTCGACGTTCTTTGGTCGTCGTTCGACGTTCGTCGTTCAACGGTCATCGTTCGACGTTTGTCGTTCAACGGTCGTTGGTCGTCGTTCGGCGGTCGACGGTCATCGTTCGTCGTTCGTCGTTCGTCGGTCATCGTTCGTCAGTCGTCGTTCGTCGGCCGTCGGTCGTCGTTCGTCATTCGATGGTCGTCGGTCGTCGTTTGTCTTTCGACGGTCGTTGGTCGTCGTTCGTTGTTCGACGTTCTTCGGTCGTCGTTCGACGTTCGTCATTCAACGGTCGTCGTTCGACGTTTGTCGTTCAACGGTCGTCGGTCGTCGTTCGTTGGTCGTCGTTCGTCTTCCGTCGTTCGACGGTCGTCGTTCGTCGGTCGCCGTTCGTCGGCCTCGACGGCCTTCGGTCGTCGTTCGACGGTCGCCGTTCGCCGGACGTCGTTAGTTTTTTTATTTATTTACATACAATTTACACATATAAATAAACAAGTTTTTTTAAAGAAAAAAGGTATCTTGGTTACCAATCTAAAAAGCTAATTTTTTTGTCTGCCTGATGGTGTAAAAATCCAATATGGCGGCCATAACAAATAATAAAGTTGACTATCGCAACTTGAAATCTAGAAGGTTTAGAAAATTTCTGTTGACGTCATCAAAATCAGGACGGTCAAAAACATACAGTTACCAAGTTAAAATTAAATAGTGTCAGTGGTAGGGAAGATAATAATATTTTTCTAAAATTACATTTTTTAGTTTTTTTGTAATAAATCAAAAACGAATCAAAATTTCCAGGATTTCTTTTCAGATTTTTAATCGCCATAAAAATGTGCAACTTTTCTCTGATCTAACCGACCTTGTATCTCTTACCGTTTCCAAGATAGCAATGGTGAGCATCGAAAAAAGCACCACCCTGTATACCTATACAGTAAGTGCAAATAGCCAAGTATTCGTACCTACTGTAGGTGCAAATAGCCAATTATTCGTACCTACTGTAGGTGCAAATAGCCACAACCAAACATAATACAGGTATAGGGTGTTTCGTACGCAATAAGAGTGAGGAATTTTAAAATTAAAAAGACATATTTGGCGTATTTGTTCTGCTTGTCTTAAAACTTCTATTTTACTGGGTATCTGAATGTTTTTTTTTTTTTAAATCTGGTAACGTAATTTGATATTGCTGAAGTTGAGTATACAAGAAAAATCGATAATTTTCAACAACTCTTTTTAAATAAATTTTGACGTATTATTTACAAAAAAAGTTTGTGTTCGCTCCACTGTGAAAATTCAGAAATATGCTTAGCTCAACAGAAATAACCTCCAAATCATACATTAAAACCTTAAAAAGTTTCTATCACGTGACTTGTAACATCAATCCTGAAACCACTGTTACGTACATTGCTTGTTGTCTACATTCATAACATAATTTATTTAAACTAATGATAGTTTTTAACTTTAAAATTTTAAAACTAAATCTACATTTTTGAATGTTTCTGGGCATACTGTAAAAAAAAATCCACCTTTTACGACCTATTTTTATTCAGCCCATAAGATTTCCGCTGCTATTTTAAATTATAATAAAAACAGATCTATTTATATATTAAACAAATAAGACTATAGGTAATGCGGTAATTAACACAGTAATTAAAGCTTAAAGTTAATATTCTTGTATGTACAACAACACACTCGTAGATAACATTATCAAAACCACTTTGTATATTTTATTCAGTTCTGGATTTCTTCAAACGCGTGTTAGAAATGGATATTGAATTTAAACACCTTTAAAGTAATAACAACGAAGTAAATTCCGCTTTTCTTCCTGGTGTTTGGTTGCTTTATACACAGCAAAGCGCGACTTGTTTATTTTCCGTTATACTTAAACACGATCCTCTTCTAAAAAGCATATCGGTTTTCACTTTTTATAATTGAGGCATAAACTTTACTTAAAACAAAACAGCCTTCTTGAAAGTTCGGTTACAAACAAACATTCTTTTTTTTTTTGTAGCTATAACAATGAGAGGTATTTACTCAAGAGTTAAAATAATCTTAACCGTAGACATTTACTATTCTGAGTCTGTTTAAAGGCCAAATATTTCTGTTTGAAACGAAACATGTGAAAATGTTTACGTTACTGCTGGGTTTTGAATGACTTGTTATGTGATGTATTAAGGCTGTTTGACGGTGCCGGTATCGCCCATTACATGTTATAAAACCTCTATTTATGTTTTAGAGTGCACTTACGGCGACTACTAAATAGCCGTAGTAACCGAGTTTTTGTATGGCGGTCGTTGAGGGAGTTCAATTGTTAGTTCCAGCTGTAATAACAACCCATAACGCGTTTATTAGCCCGCAGCTTGGTACATAGCCTTGGCTAACTCGCATTCTTCCATTCTATTATCATTCCGATCAGCACTCCTTCCCTTATTTTATTTAATATGTATATTATTACATTATATGGGTAATTCGGATAATGAATATTAATTACATGTTACGTATTGTACTTTGATACTGTAGAAAGATCGGAATGAAAGGAATTTGATGACGCTTATTGAAGGTACATCTAGCATAACACATATTTTATACACAACACGCTACATTAAATTAGAAACAAAAGTTGTTGTTAGACCGCGAAATGTAAATTACTCAAAGTTGATTAAGTGCAAGGTGTGTTATAGGAATTTACATGTTAACCTCTTATTAGGTAGTTTTTTTGCAAGTTTGTGTTTTTAGCCAAATTTAATATTAACTGTCTCTATGTATTTATCCTTCTTTTCCTTGATCCGTCCGTTCATTTTCCTGCTGGCTTGCTGGCTTGCTTGACTGCGTGTTTGTCTGTTTGTTTGTTTTTTTTTCAAAATAAGTAGATAATCATTTTCTTTACTATTTTTCTATCAATGCTTCATTAAAACAATTAACCAGTATGTTAAGAAATAAACACAAACCCTAATAATTAACAATTTATGTTGACGTTGGAAGTATCTTTAATTTATTACGTAGATGTTAAACATAAAACCTTTTTTTTTTATAAAAACGTGTCAAGGAACTAACAATTATATTTTTTGCTCCCTTGCAGTGGATCTACAATAAATATAGTAACATTTGTGCTTTAGACAGCAAATTTCTATCGTTTATTCAAAGAAATGGGTTTTTCTTATGACTGTTTAATCAACATTAATTAAAGTTATTTATTTACTGCTTTAATATGAGCGGAAAAAATTTAAAACTTAAATGTAAGAACAGCTTTAAAATTGTGGTATTATTTAATGCTTTTAAGCTTAAAAAAATTATCCATAGGGACTGTAAGTACCTATCCTATATAGTTTAGTAAGCATCATGTTTTAAATTTTCTATACAATAATTTTTTTCTGTTTTCTTTACTTATAAATCTTCTTTTATTTCAAAATTTTAATAATCAACTTTTTCTTGCATTTAAATTTTATCAGTAACTAACTAAAAAATAGTAGAATTAGGTTATATAAGATCACAAAAAATAAATATTAAACTAGGATACAACTAGATATTTATTGGGCATCCTTACTACCTTACTATATTTTTTGTCACTCTTTAACCGTACGATTTTTAAACGGTATTATGTTTTTTAATAATTTGTTATAATAAATTACCGCCGTTTTAATTTTTGTACTTTTTCTTTTTTGTTTAACGTTTGGCTTTTTATTAAATTTTATACTTATATTCATTTTTAATGCATTAAACTACGTCGCTGTAGTCAGTGGCGTAGGCAGAATGCTTCCATGGGGGAGGGGGAGTTTATAAACTTAAAAAGGGCCGAGAACCTTTTTTTTAGGTCACACTACTCTCTTTTATAATAAACGCCAAAAAGAGCCGAGGACTTTTTTTTTTACACCAAAGTTACAATTCACCGGCCCTATATTGGCGAAAACCAAACACTCTGTATAGCTAAAAATAATTTTTGTATCCTATGATCTCCAACAAATTGTATCCTAATTTTTTTTTCTATTTTAAATAATAAAGCAGCTATGAAAGAAATACCCACTAGGTGGGTTTATTACTGAAATCTTGGAGAAAAATCCTATAGAATTTTAAGCAAATTTAAACGATCCATTCAAATTTAAGGTAACCAAACGACCAAACCTTTCTGAAAATAACCAACAAAAAAACCCAGAAAAATCAATTTTTTTCTTTTAATCTGTTTTGGATTATAGATTAGTTCATTTATTTACACATAAGAAACAAATTTGGTATCAATACAAACAACTTAAATTAAAAATCACTGTTTTATGAACGATATGTTCTATGCTAGACTAGAAAAATTCTATTAAAAAACTGATTTTTAATTAAACCTATTTGAATCGTTTAAATAATTCAAAAACTTAGTTTCAGTTCAAAATTCTGCACATTTAATCCCATTAAAACGATTCCCCGGTCTCATGGTAGCTTTCTAATACCTAGTAGTAAAAAAAACATAATAGAACATACCGTATAAAATTTAAATATAAAAAAACAGTATTGGTTAATGTATTTTATGACGGTTTAAATTTAAACCATAATTTGTAGCTTGTGATTAAGATACCACAATTAAATTAATCAGAAAACATATTTTTATGCAACCAGTGGTTAAAATGAACCACAAATGAAGTTAATAATCGATGAAATAGATCGAAATCTAATAAAACGCATTTAAACGGGCGGAATTTTAAATTTATGAGACTAAAAAAAAATTGTTTATACAAAAAGAATTATTTGTTTTACAGAAAATTTCACTGTTAGTTCAAAACTAACTGTTTATATCCATCTTTCATTTAATTTTATTATTTATGGCTTTTTTATCTTCAGACAGAGATTTAAAACGGTTTCTTTGTTCAGATTTTTTTATTTCTCCAGACGAATGAGTGCAGGATTGAAAAATGAGTCGGGTGTGGTAGTAATTTGTAGCGCAGATCTAACTATTCAGGCAGCTGTAGGCTACATACGTGTCCTTTTGCAGTATTAATGCAGAGAAGGAAGATTTTCAAGCTGTTTCAAAATGCGAAAAAAATAAGTTCGTCGAATTTAAGAAATATATCGATTTGTACTATCTTTTGTCAGTAAAATAAATTTTGATGTCATTTATGTTTCATTTATTTGATTGCTGTAGGAAAAGAAAAGCGAAATGGTATTAAGGATGTAGAAACGGTCAACAACCAGAAATTTTTGTTATTGATTATTGTGACGAAATAGGTTATTACCCTGAATTTTACGTAAATTGGTTTGTACAAGCGCTTTTTGTGTAAATCGAAGATAAATTAGAAGCGATTACTACGTACTATTTCATTCAATTTCTAGTGTACTGTGTTTATGCAGTTTTCGGATTAAAATTGTTTTATTAAACATCACATAACCATGGGAAATAAATGTTAGTGGCCATTGTTTCCGCTAATTTGATTGGATAATTGTTGTTATTGCGCTTTGAATTTAAATTATTTTTGGGATGTACAGTTATCATATTTTTGTGGGGAGCTACAGGCCTTTTAAAAACGGTAATTTTGTACACTAAATTTAACGAAACGAAATTTTTACCTTCTAAAGCTCTATTCCGGGGTGTGCTTTAATTATCTTTTAATAATCTTGACGCTGAAGGATCTCAAAAATGCGATCTTTTAAGTCTTAAATATTTGTGTTGTAGTTGTTTAAAGAAAAACCATGGTAATGAAATTGTTGTGGTTATTTTTACGCTGTTCTATATAAGTTTATTAATCAATCAATAATTCATACAGTTTTGTTTGTTTTTAACAATGTTTGTATTATATGCCTCCCTAATTTTAAGTTTTTTGTCTGTCTGCCTGTCAGTTCCCTTGTAACTCGAGAATTATTAGAATGATCTGAATTACATTTTCTAGATGTGTATATGGGTTTTCAGAGCAAACACTGAAACACTTTTTATTTGAGTCAATTAAATATTAATTAGACAATTAATTGACTTTGCATTAAAATACGATTATAAATACTATAAGGTCGGTAGTGTTCGAGGAGATCCAAATACGCTGGCGGCAACAGTCTGACTTTAGCTAGGGGTTGTCATGAAAAAGTTATGGGAAAGGGATGGCTATAACGGGACACTATGCAATACCAAAAATCATTATTACATTATTTTTAAACAAGTTTGAGTGACTCTAACCTCGGATGGGTCGGATGATACGGACATTAGACGTAAAGTATCGAAAGGGAGAGTTATAACAAGAAGACTTAACTCCATCCTAATGGAGTAACGAAATAAAAAAAACAAATATACAATACAACCGTAGAGAGTTGCGTAACGTACGGATTAGATAATTGGGCGATCAACAGGAAACAAACACGATTTCTAGATGCCACAGAGATAAACTTTTGGAGAAGATGCTGCAATGTACATATTTACAAAATGAGGTTTAATCAATATGATTTAATTTAAGGATCATATTTTTTATATGTTTCATAAATTTTGTAAGAATTATTTTAAGAAACAATAATTAATGTTTGTCTTTTATATCTACTATTTTGAATAAATGTTGATGAACAGTAAAACCAAATAAAAATATACAAATTAAAAAAGTTGTATGTGCTACTTTGTTGCTCAGTTTTTTATGTCCACTTTAGTTTTCATTCACTTACAAAACTTTAATTTGTTTCATTCGACTCTAATTTTTATAATTACTTGTAATTGTATAAAAACTTATCATTTGGTCTGAAGCTAAATATCAAAATAAACTAGAATAAAGACATGGTATCAAAAATTCCAAAAATTCTTAAAAAAATGAAGTTTTTCGTTGCATCACATAGCCTAAATCAGGGGTGTCCAACCTTTTAGCTTTTCTGGGCCACATTAGAAGAAGACGAGTTGTTTTGGGCCACACATAAAATACACTAACACTAACGAAAGGTGATAACATATTTAAGTAATTTAAACTTAATTAATTCATGAATTTTTTATTATGGGCAGCAATTTTGAATAAATACAATTATTTGAGAATGATTTTATGAATTTCTGATTGCTAAAGATCGTGTTAAATTCAAAAATCATCGCTTATAAATTAATAGCATGTGCAATTTTATTTGTAGTATTATTAATGGTATTTTTAGTGGCAATCTTGTGGAGTTTGTAAGTTTACGATTTTTTGTTGGGCCGCATTCATAGCCGACCTGGGCCCGCGGGCCCGATTGGACAAGCCTAATCTAAATAATAAAAAAAATGAACGTCACCATTTCATACTGCATAAAAATATTTATAACTTTTTCCTTAACGTTATATCGCTTATAAATTAAACCAAATGAATTAAAATTCACAAAATTGCTGTTGCAGTTGTACCGTGCAGTATTTAAAAAGTTTTAATTCACAAATGCCCTCTTAAAAGCAAACAATTTCTCCTATTTAACCAACATATCCTTTTCAGTTCATTCTAAGCAGGGCTAGAAACCGAAAAAAATTTTGGTTAACGGTTAACCGAATTCAAGAACTTTATTTTTATAACGGTTTTTGTTGAAAAACCGGTTTTTTCCGTAAAAACGCGGTTTTGAAAAAACCGGTTTTTAACATTATTCAGATTTGGAATGCAAAGTATAAAAAGATATTATCTATTTATAATTTTATAATATATGTACAATCAAGCATTCAGTAATTACTTTTGGTAAACTAATCACATTTAATACAGATTTTGTATTTTTTCAAAATAAATTTTATTAAAAAGAGATGTTTAAAAAACCGGTTTTTTATTATTTTGGTTAAAGGTTACAGTTTTTTTTGCCTTTAAAAATAACGGTTTCGGTTTCGGTTAAAAATCACAATTTTGGACAAAAAATAAAGGTTAACCGGTTTTTTAAACCGGTTTAAAAAACCGGTTTCATGCCCTGATTCTAAGAATAAAATTCATTATAAGTCTTGAATACAAAGTTTACTGAATACTTTCTGATTGTATCTTATTGTTAGACGTACATCACGATTTCACGATTTATTAACAGCATTGTTCAACGTTATTGTTACACGTCAAAAGGCTTTTTAATAAAAACTAATAAAAATAGTGTAGATTAAGAAAAATAAAATATTAAACTTTTTACCGTTAAAAATGAATATAAATCATTTTAACAGTAGCCGCAATTTTTATTTCATTTCTTACTGGGTCAGTTAAGTTGATGTAATTGCGGCTGTACAAATACATTAAAGTTGGCATGGAATACATTAGATCATTTCTATTTGAACACTTCATTATCTTAAAGTTGTTTGCAAGGACTTTTGGTCGCGTCTAAATATGTTCTTATTAACTTTGTTATGCATGGAATATTTTGACGTAGTTCAAATACATTCTTGCACGTCATCTTCAAACAAATTTAAATGCAAATGAAATGAACAATTAACCGAGTATATTAATTTTAAAACGTAAATAATAAAAGATCTGAATTATATAGGCGTGTGTCTTTTTATCTAATTAATAAGCAAAGCTAAAAAGCTTGCAAGTTAAGCACAATTCATGAAAAATGGTTTATTTTTCTAATTAGTTAGAATCTAGTGTTAATAGGCGTTTTTGAGTAAATAATTTGTAGAATATAATTTTTTTGTGTTTCTGATATCGTTATTGAGAGTTATTATGCAGCAAGCAGTATGGCTCTTGAAAATTGAAGTACTGTGTATTATTTCTCTTAATTAATGCGTAGCTAAATATATACTTCTAATAATGGTTCTTAAACAAACGTTTTGGACCGCTTTATAAAGGCTCCAAAGAGTTTTGGTTTATTTGGGTAATATCTATTGACGTTATCGTTTTAAAAATATAAGGTTAAAAAATTTATTTAAAAACAGTTACAATTTATTTAATACTAATAGTAATAAACTCATTACGCGTTAACAAAATATAAATTTTTTAATGAAAATGTGTGTTACATTTGTTCAAAACAAAAAACAGTGACGTTGTTTCAAATTTTTGAAAATCTCGCGGGCCCCTTTCAATGATGTTGGGGTCTCCGAACTAGTGAGATACGCTGTGCATATATTATGCTGTGGTTCTCGACCTATGGGGCGCACCCTCGATGGGGGTGCCAAATAGCTAAAGGGGGCGCGAAGAAAAGAAAAGGAAAACTATTTACTGCCACCAGTGTGAAACGGGGCTTTAAAAACAATTGTAGGACCATCTGTGTTTTTAGTCAGCAATGTGAAACGGGATAGATTTTCAAAATAATTTGAGGCCCTTTTTAGGCGCTACTGTATTAGCGGGATTGGAAGGGAGGCGCCATAAAAATTGATATAAAAAGGGGGGCGCAAGTTCAAAAAGTTTGGGAAACACTGCTTAAGATTATACACGACCATTTTTGCTTGCTTACAGATGTCAAACGGGATCCCTGTCAAACAAAAACTAGCTCGATAGCGTTTAACACAAACAATTTTTAAACGGAGTTTCTTGTAAGGAAATATAATTTTTCCAAATAAGGTAAAAATATATTTGAAAGAAGTCTGACGATAGATACAATGATACAAATAATTCTCTTAAAATTGGAGAGAACAATGAATTATAAATTTATTTAAAGATGAAAGTTAACAAGCAACACTTTTACAGTGCATTATTTACTGTTGCTACTTCAAACTAAGATTAGATTAGAATTTTTACCAATTGTTTTTGTCTGTTGTTTATAAAAGAAGCGTACACCTCATTAATTTTGTTTTAAAATAACTTGTATATATTTTTGTTATTTTCGAGTAAGCTAGCCAAATAGTTATCCAACTTAAGTAGTTTTATCTGTAATAAAAACTTTACAAACAATAGTTATTTATGTATCAAGGCCAAAAAGTGTAACTTTTTCTGGTTTGCTGGCCGAGACGTAGTCGAGGCCAGCAAACAGACAAGGCCGAAAAAGTACGTTTTGGCCGAGGTGCATATTACATTTTTTGTGCGATCGAATGAAAAACAATTTACATTTTTAGTAATTTTCAAAATTATAGGTTAGAAACTACGTGACATTCTGTCACTGACAGATGACGGCGTATGTACTGCATTACCGGCCCTCTCCCTAGCAACGGCCGTAAAAGTTACTTTTTCGGCCGTTGCTAAGAGTAACGGCCTGAAAAGTAACTTTTACGGCCGTTGCTAAGGATAGGGCCGGTAATGCAGTACTTTATGGTTGCTAACGCGTCCGTCAAACAGCTGTTTCTAGTACGATCGCACAAACAATTCTTTTTAATATAAAACTTCAATGAAATACATTTAAAAAAAAAAAAAAATTTTAAAACGTGCAGAATGATATAAATATCCGTGTATCAGAAATAATTGAAGTACTATAATCGGTTTTATTTATTATTTTTTTAACTAGCTTCGTTGAAAATTATGTTAATTAAAATGATTGACAACAGTATGTAATTTTATGACAATATGATAAAATTATATTCATTTAATATTTACATTCCACTGTAGCATCAAGCACGACATTTAACAGTGTATTAGGTACACAAGAGTTGTAAAAAAAATAATATGAACGAGAGGAAAAGTTGCGCACGGAGCCCATTTCCACGAGTGTATAATTGCTTTACAACTCGAGTTTTGTACTATACTTTTTCTACGACTACATAATATATAGGGTGTTCCAGATTACGTATCCAACATGTGGATCTCGCTTATTATAAGGAGATACAGGTTTGTTTAAATTAGATGAATTATTCCTTAGTGTAAGAGAAGCCACAATCAATTTTTAAAAGTACAAAATTTCTCGTGCTTCAGATGTTTTAGCAAAAAATATGAAAATGTCGATTTTTTTTCTTTCATAACTTATTGTCTTAATCATTAAATCAATCTTATTTGTACCTTCTGAAGGTACTTTATTATGTAGAATGTAACTACATCTTAGTTTTTTTATCACTTTTCATTTTTGATATATTACCCCCAACTTCATTTTTTCTTATGGGCCGTCAAGTTGGCTTTGGAATAGTTCGATGTGCTTTTTTTCCTTTTTCTAACGATATATCATATGTTATATCTATTTTTATAAATAATTCAGGAACTCAAGAAAAACGGTATTTTACATATATTATTCCAAGTTAGCCATGAAACGTATTAAACGGGCAAGTTAAATAGTGGAATAGTGAAATGTGTTTTTTTCTCCTCTTTCTAACGATATATCTACATATACTATTTTCTAATAGTAAGCATACCTACTTGTACATACACTTTTAATTGAAATTTTTGACGGGAGACTACTTTGACTATTCCCCTCATGGTCATAGAAACCAATCACTTTAGTCAAATTATAGTCACGCCTTAATGTTTAGACCAATCACGTTTATTTTTAAGCGGCAAAAACTCCAAATCGTCCCTTGGGATGTTTTCACCGGCAAAATAGCGAAAACATCCCGTTGTCATCTCAATTATATCCTTAGCAACCTGGTTGTTTACAGATGTTTGACAGTTGTAAAGTACATTTAAGATGAACCGTTTTGGAATAACTTCCATAGAAGAAGCACAAAAAACTGTTGCAAATATAACTCCCAAAAATACTGTTGCATCCAAAACGTCAATATGGAAACAATTTGAAAAATTTTGCAAGGAAAGGAGTTACGATTTAAATGCTGCTACAGATGTTAGTACACTATCGAAAATTTTAACAAATAATAAACGAAAATTGTAATTATTTTTGGTATCTTATTTGGGAAATAGTCTAATCAAATATATTTCGGAACATTATTTTGCAGGAAAAATTTTAACTCAAGTTTGTTACTTATAGGTAACATCCCTCGACAAAATGAATGACAAAATCCCTCGCCTTCGGCTCAGGATTTTGGCATGTCTTTTGTCTCAGGATGTTACCAAAGTAACAAACTTTTGTCAATAATTTTACCGGCAAAATAATGTTCCCTTAATATATTATAACTGATAATTTCTATAAAATTGATATTTTTGCTTACCGTGCGAAAGGACCCTCTTATGGTAGGGTGACCATTCGTCCCCGATTTTCGGGGACAGTCCCCGAAACAAGACTCAAGTCCCGGATTACTCTTGTCCCCGATTTTGTCCCCGATTTTCATAATTTTCGTATACACATTTAAAATAACCAAGGTATGGTACTTTCACTATTGCCAGATTATACAAATTTGTTAGTCTGGCAACATTGTAACAGTGTAACCGCTTATTGGCCACGATAACTGGAGTGGAGAGGAGTCTGTGCACGATAAATAAAGTGTCAAATGCGATTAGGTTATGTTAGGTTAGGTTACATACGGTTACCACACGTCTTTTGTCCTGGACATATTATCTCTTTTTAAAATGTGCAAAATTGTGTGGGTTTTAATTCCCGCCCTTTAATTTGAATTTTGTTTATTACAATGAGATTTGTGGTCTTTGGTGTATGAAAAACGAAAAAATAGATTTCACAAACTTAGTCGGGGACCTTTTTTTTTGTAAGCCGTAAGCCCAGCTTAGTGTCCCCGAAAGTTCGGGAAAAAAATGGTCACCTTATCTTATGGGTTAATCTAAACAGACGAGTCTTCCTTAGGTATAAACACATTTTAATGTGGTTACTTTTATTAATAACAATCATAATCTCAATAGCAACAATGGTAACCGTAGTAAAATTTGTTTATACCTAAGAAGGATTCAGTTGTTCAAATGATATATTATGCATGTAGGCTAGGTTTGACATGAGTCCACTGTGATAATTTCTGAAAAACTGTACTCATTGCTCACCGTGCACTAGAATTCTGAAGCATATAAAGAAGACGTTGTTTAACTTTTTTTTTACAAATAGCACTAGTACGTTTTTTTTGTGACAATTTAAGATAGTAAATGTCGCAACTTTTCATTCATGTAAATATTTTATTATTTTTGTCAACGTTGTTTTTGAGAAAAATGTCCAAATCTACCAAAATACCAAGTAATTTTGTAATTAATTATCGCTTTATTAAAAGAGCTCGTCTTTATGGCCCAGTATCTAATCCTTTTTTTTAAATATAAATAAATGCATTAAAATGTATAGGTAATATGTGGTCCTTTTTACTATAAAATCAGATCTGGGATATTTAAAGTTAAACAGTTGAATGACGACTTTTTTGTTTCGTTGTATGAAGATTTTTTTGCCTTTATAATTAATATACCGGGTATACCTGAATTATGGTACAATCCAAATTTGTTTTGTATAGATACATCTACCTTTATGAATTTTGGAGTGGTGTTTTATGAATATAAAATACATAAAACCGTAGATTTTTAGTAATAAACCATTTCCGGTTTACCCGGAAATCAGGTTAAATTTGTCATTTCGTGTTGAACACTGTATATTTTCAAATTTTTGGAAAGGAAATAAATTTTTTAACACAACTCTATTATTAAAGTTACTTTTTATAATCTCAAATAATTTTTTGATACAAATTTCTTTTTTGATTAAGCGTGCCCTGACCTGCATAAATTAAATTTTGTTATTTCAAAAATGGTTCAAAAAAACGTTTTTGTAAACTTTAATTAACAATTTGGTAAATTTAATCGGCTTTAAAGATTACGAAATCACTTTCTTGACAAAAACATTGTGGTTCAAATTTCATGAAGGTAGATGCATCAATGCAAAAGATATTTGGGGCGTATTAGAATTCAGTTGCGCTCGGTATAACTTTCATAGGGTTATGTCTAAAAAATACGTTTGCAATGAGACGGTAATTATATCTAAGATTGTACATATCAATCGCTGTGTAATACAACTTTTTATATATGTATTTTTTAAAGTTTATTGCCACAACGCTGTAACTTTTTGAGCACACTGTACAAATGACTGCAGCTGTTACACAAGGTGAGCATATAAAATTTATTATACTAATTGTTTGAGTTTTTTTTTTCGAATGCACGTTTTTTTAAACTCCAGATTTGGCAGTAAAAAAACATAATAAAATTTAACCCAGAAACCTCTTTTTATGATACTTATTTCTATTTATATACTGCAAAGTTTCTACTGTAATAAATGTGTATATGAATGTTTCTCATATTTTAACAATGCTTAAGACTTTTAGTGCTTTATATCGACTGTCGTATCTTACATACGTAGTTTTCCTGTGTGGTACTTCAGTAAATCTGCATTAGATAAAAATATGTACACACCTGCATTCTTAACATCATTAGAAGGTGTGAGAATGACCTAGGTACCGTTAGATTCTGCAGGTACCTCCATGTCTAACGGTTGCCTTGTACCAGGACCTACGATTATAAGATGTGGGATTTCATATACATAGATATTAAATCTACAACGATAGGGGCCATTAGTAATTAAACGGTAAGGTAAACCGTTTAAGAGAGATAAAAATAGATTCTGGGTCGTGTTAAGAGATGCACTCATGTTACAAGAGTGGTAGTTATTCAGAGATCGAGTTCGAGATATTGCATATCTATTTTTGAACCATGCAAAGGCAAGAATATTTCTTCAAATAAAGCAAAACAAAAAATATGTCACTTCACAACAGCTTCTAACACACTGATCATATTGTACAGAAAAAAATTATAGTTGCGAGCCATTCATACTTGTGTAATCTACCCAAGTCGGGTAATTAAAATAATTAAATAAAAATTAAATGCAAGACACATTTCAGTCATATTAAAATAAAACTTTGTTTATATATTTTAAGTAGAGTTTGGTATTTATTTGATGTCCTATAACTTTGAGTTTGCTAATTTGACTTTTGTGCATGGTGTAGCTGTAGATACTTTTTGCGTGCTGTTGATCAAAACATGGGAGAATTAAGAATGATAAAGATTATGATCTTGGTCCATTTAAAATGTGAAGTTTAACTATTTTTAATTTTTGCAAACTTTTTCCAAATGATGTCTTTACTTATTAACTCAATTATCATAGCCATCTCGCTTATATTGTATTTTTAAAATAGTTCCAACAAATTTAGACATTATTAAATGTACAGCAAAAATCACTTTTTCATTCGGACTGCTATGGAAATCTCTTTTAATATAAGAGACAGAATTCGGTCAAATCAGCAAAAAGTTACGTATATTATAGCTGAATCTGTAGCGATATTCAGATGTTTTGAAAAAGACGTAACTAACATAAGTAAGTTCATAAATACAAAAAAATTGTACTGGTTTTGTTTCATATCTTATTTAGTTTTAAAATTAAAAATCTGAACTTTATGACGTCTGACAATTTTCCATACCACCAGAATCACTTGATTCATACTAGCTTGTTTGTTCATAGCACATTCAGTGTCAAAATTACAAATAACAGTTAACTGTTGATTATCCTACGGAAGCAATACCTACTAGATATTTACATAATTGTTGCACATACCTACTATTTGTTCTGTTTTCAATGATATAATACTTGTGAAAAAAAATTAACCTACGCCAACAAAAATTACTTTTTTAACGAATTACCCGCTAACGGTAACGTTTTTCTCACCAATAAAATTGTTTTTTTTTGCGTAGAAAACGGCGTTCCCTTAGTTTTCATGTTGTTTATGAGTCCTCAACATTCTTTGTTGGTTGATAATAAATAGTTTCTTTCTACAGAGAACACGTGTAGATAGATAAGCAGACTGGCCAAGTGTTTAACATTTTTCTTAGTTTTTTGTTTTAGCTAAAACGTATGTTACATTATTGTTCAAATTAAGCTTTGATTTTTTGTTAGCCTTTACATATATTTATTGTTAATACGTGGAAAAATTTTCTTTCAGACCTTGTTTTTACTGCTGCAAATGCAAATGTATGTGTTTTGTTTTAATACCTAACGTTCACTATCAAGAAATTCTATTTACACGTGAAAATTGCCTATTAAAATACTTCTACAACGAATTCTCGCATATTAAATGTTGGATACCATAAAACATAACAATTTGATAATTTTACTGTTAAATTGACAGCTGCGGTCAACGAATCTGTGGTTTTCTAAACGTACTGCATTGCATCATCATATTTATTGATAAACATGAAATGTTATCAAAGATGTCACGTGTATCCGTAATTGTTTTAACTTCACCCAGTGCATACATAATTAAATCAATATTAATTCATGAAACTGTAGTATGGAGATTCAGAATGTCTAGAAAGAGTTAATTGCAATAAAAACATATTTGTTTTCCTAGTAAAGAGAGCGTTATTTAATACGGTGCACACTGCACACGAACTGCAGCCATTCTAATCCCATCATTACCAACTTTTATAACCATGCCCTAATCCTACACTCGAACTGCGCACAAATATTTTCTAACCCTTGATTATATTGGTAGATCCTAATTTAATGTTCCAAAAATTGATCCTAAAATTATGTACTATGAGAACTAACAAACACATGTGAATCTTTTCATAGTAAATTCAATTCATATTATCCGTCACCACATCCCAATATTCATGTTTTTATGAATACTTTAATAAACATTCCGACAGATTCTTATATTAAGATTAACAGTGTTCATTGCATCAATCAAACTCCACGAAGAAACATTCGGAATCGCCATATGTATTTAGAAAAAAAAAAAATCTCGAGTAGATTTTGTTAAATGTTGTAGTTATATTTTTTGACTGTAGAAATTTTATACTCCTATTAAGTAATTACTATGTACCTACATATTATTGACAAATAAAATATTTTATTTATATTTTTTAATTTCATTCAATTTAAGTAGTGAATATTTAGGAATAGTCTAACCATTTCTGACCGCTTACCTGAATACGAAACTCCAGGAAAGGTATAATTAAAGAATGTCTGCAGTTCGTGTATCGGCTTAACTCTCATGCTTAATTACTGGCTGCAGTTCGAGTGGTACTTAAGTACAAGTCTTTAAAATGGCTGCAGTTCGGGTGCACCCATTTAATGTAAGGTACGGATTTGGTGATAAGGCAAATTGGTCATTGAAGTGAATACATCTCAATCTCAATACCTATGATGACTGACTGATTTAAAAAATATTTTATTCGACTAAATAGTGTTTATTTTTATCATTAATTAAACGCTTTTCGTAAGTTCGAATGATCGATGTTTGCAAGTCCGCTATTAAATATGTCACTGAGAACATGGTAGTTAAACCGCTAAATTTATCAGTACTAAAAAGTCGTCCTGTGTAAAAACTATTGCAAATATGTTCAAAACACTTCCTTGAGATGTTGGCTAAACCCAACAACTAATAAATTTAATAAGGTTACGTGTTTTGTTCCTAGACCAGGGTTGCGGGATTACTATCTATTCACAAATCGATTTTATGGCCAGCTCACGAACCTACCAACCTACCTACCCATTATCCTTTATGCCGAATAGAATTTTTGTCCCGCTTGTAATTTCGTCGATATTGTCCTAGACCCATTTTAGCTTTCGCGCGCTTTAAAAAATTACATACACTTTGATTAACAAGGTTGTTTCAAGGGATATTGCTGTACGGTTGTGTAACATACACGCATTAAAAAATAAATTGTATTTACTGTACTACAAACTTACTTCTCTTACAAAATTGTTGAAATACTGAGAAACATATTTATCTAGATCAAGCTGGCGGTGAGAAAGTTATTCACACAGGAAATTGTAATTGGTTAACTTACGTGCCAACAAAGAAATATGAAACAGGCCTCCACCGTATATACAAAATAAACATTTTAAATGTTAATAGAAGAGGAAGTGTCTATTATGTGTAGAATAAGTTTATGTTTCTCATAAATGAGGGCCACGAAGTAAAATCACTATTTCGGATCATTTATAGCATTTGCGTAATTTAAAATAGACAAACACAACAATAACGTATAAAAAAATTGTTAAAATGAATTTCAGAATAGTATTATCATTATCAGACAACAAAATAAAATGTTTCACAATGGATTCGTAACGATTAATACCTCAAAAAATGGCTAAATTATAATAATTGTAGTTCAAGGTGGATGGAAATTGTCGTACTAAGGACCGTGACGTAAACTGGTAGCACAAAAAATATGTACCGTGACAATGACAAGCAAAGCAACTACGACATCAAGTTTACATTTAACATTTCGGGCGTAGTGGATTACTTATTAGAAAAGTTACAAAAAAAATTATAGGAGAAGGATATTTTATATTTAGTATTATTTTTGAATTCTAAATAATTTTTTGATTTTTGTTTTTTTTTAACTTCTAATGTAATGGTAATATTTAGGTACTTTTGTGAATATTTTTAAAATCGCTAAAATCTAGTGTCATGTAAATTTTTATTAAATTTATTTTCATGTTAATTAGTTTTGTTTAAGGTCATGTACCAACTTTTATCAAGAATTACATTTTCTGAGAAATCGGTAATAAAACACTTTTCCAATTTTGTAGACTTTTTAAACGACGGTGTATATTTCAAATAAAAGAGAAAACTTTTAGTGCCATTTAAAAAATCGAATATGAATATAAAAACAGGATTTTTCTCTGTACTACGTAAATAAATATGTCAAATCGATATTAATCGAAATGCAGACTGGGGCAAAATTTTGAACATACAAACAGCAAATTTAGTGAAACATACTCATCTTTATTTATTGTAAAAAGATACGAACTGCGGTCTGCGGTCAATGTTTTAATTAGTACCTACCTACTCGAAAACAGTCACGTCTATCTGTGTTTATAGAAAATTGTATTGAATACGTATTTTTTGCATGGATCATGGATGCTAAACCAAAGGAATACTAATAAAATGAATTGAATCTGCAGATCTTGCATGAACTGTCTTATGATACTGCACAAACGTTAAACCGTACATGTTTAGATAATAAAATTTACAATTGTAAATATGTAACAGCGGCAAGAATTTTTAATAAAATTCAATATATGCTCGAATAATATTAAAAATTGACTTTTGTTATAAGGCAGTTTTAATATCCATTTGTGTTAAAAAAAAAACTACGTTAAAATCGAACAATGGCGTATCTAATTGTAATTTGGCCGAATTTTACGTTTAAAATGAGGCTAAAGTTAAAAAATTCGAGAGGAAAATTACAGTTGTTTAGACATTGCGAGGAAAACAATGACGTACATTATCAATGGCAAAATTAGATTAAACTCCAATATTTACGATACTGCGTTACATTATGGCTAAGTACGTACCTAATCTGTTTCTTTTGTTTGATGATACTAATGCTATCAAATAAACCTTTTTAGTATATCTTCATAAAGTTAGGTGAATTGTTTCAAATGATAATGTAGGCTTCACTTTAGTCACTAATTTTATAATCGCTTTTTATTATGAATACCTTCAAAAGGGCATTATCGATTTACTAGTCACTCAGAGTTGTAATCCTTAACTTTTCTCTACTAATAAATAGCTACAACGAAGTTTAAATATAAAAACATATACATTTGAATTTGAACATTTAATTTACCTATTGATTTATTTGTTATTTTTTTTGTCTGTGTTTAATTAAGACATAATTTGTTTTTTTATTTTTTTGTGTTTCTGAATTAAAATTTTGAATTTTTCCTATTTTTTTTTTTATGTAACACTAAGAAAACTATGTATATGGTTAAAACACATTCTATCAATTAAACTAAAAAAATAGGGGTTGCCATTTAAAAAATATGACAATCGCACACAGTTGGCCGAAAAAAGTTATAGTACGTCAAAATATAGCTAACAATTTGCCATACACTTCTAAATAAAACTTTTTTTCATATAACTTGTATGTACGCTGTTATATTTGCGTCCTACACCTAACAGTAGAAGGACTCATGACTAAATAAATAAATAATATTTGCGTTTTCATGCTTTTGGCCTACCCTATACAGGGTGTCCCAGATTACATTTCCAGCATGGGGATCTCGCTTATTATAAGAGATACAGGTTTGTTTAAATTAGATGAATTATTCTTTGGTATGAGAGGAGCCACAATCAATTTTTAAAAGTACAAAATTCTTCGTACTTCAGATGTTATAACAAAAAAAATGAAAATGTCGAATTTCTTTTTTCTCTCATAACTTTTTTGTCTTAATCTTTAGAACAATTTTATTTGTACTTTCTTAAGGTACTTTTTAATGGATAATGTAACTTTTATTTTAGATTATTTTTAACACCTCCTATTTTTGAGATACTACCTCTAACTTCATTTTTTCTTATGGGCCGCGAAGTTGGTTATGCAATAGTTGAATGTGCTTTTTTTTCTCTTTAAAATGAGATATTACTTGCTATATTTATTTTTATAAATAAGTCACAAAATGAAAAAAAAAAACGTATTTTACCCATCCCCTATCAAGCTATCTATGAAAATGAAAACAAAAAACAACTAATTAAATGTCAAATGACAGTTACCATTTGTCTGCGGTATCATTTATTAGAATTTCACATTATTGTTGTGTAATTCGATAGTCTTCGTCGTAATTGTTATAATGATGCCTACATTTAAAAATAGCCAAAAATTTGACATGTTGAGATGCTACATCCTTGGCCACAAAAACTGTTTAGAAGCTAAGCGAACGTACTTGGAGCTAAATCCCGAGAAAAGGCAACGAAGGGTGCGTAATTACAAAAATTTGGAAATAGATTTAAAAGAATATGGTTTTTTCGACAAACCAATCCAAAACAAATCAATAATTAATTATAATTATTTATTTTACCCAGTTTCTATTGCAAATAATGTAGCATTTCAACATATAAAATTTTTAATTAGTTGTAAATGTGCCCATAACTATATGATAACAAATTTGCTACAAAGACTATCGAATTACACAACAATACTAAACAACTCTAATAAATGATACCGCAGACAGATGGTAACTGTCATTTGACATTTAATTAGTTGTTTTTTGTTTTTATTTTCATAGATAGCTTGATAAGTGATGGGTAAAATACGATTTTTCTTGATTTTGTGACTTATTTATAAAAATAGATGTAGCAAGTAATATCTCATTTTAAAGAGAAAAAAAGAGCACATTTAACTATTCCATAGCCAACTTCGCGGCCCGTAAGAAAAAATGAAGTTAGGAGTAATATCTCAAAAATGGTAGGTGTTAAAAATAATCTAAATTAACAGTTACATTATCCATCAAAAAGTACCTTAAGAGAGTACAAATAAAATTGTTCTAATGATTAAGACAAAAAAGTTATGAAAGAAAAAAGAAATTCGACATTTTCATATTTTTTGCTATAACATCTGAAGCACGACGAATTTTGTACTTCTAAAAATTAATTGTGGCTCCTCTCATACTAAGGAATAATTCATCTAATTTAAACAAACCTGTGTATCCCTTATAATAAGCGAGATCCCCATGCTGGAAATGTAATCTGGGACACCCTGTATAATGGTTGATAGTTATTTCATAAAACACATTAAGTTACAGACATTATTGAAATTTGGTGTGTTTATAAAAAATAAAAATGTATCCAACGAATCAATTAAAAACAACACATATTTTTTTATATTATACCGGTTGTAAATGAATTTTATTACTTTAGTTTTGATTTTAGATTAATGATATTTTACACATATGAAATGTGCAAAAAACTGGATTATTTGAACATTTATGTACCTACACTATTGTTTCACTTTCGGTCTCGCCGGAAATCACCCTAACTTTGTTAGGAACAGCCTGTATATTTAATTATTTTTTTTTTAATTGGAAGCAATTTTGAATACAACTGCACCATTTTGGTTAATTTCTTTAACCTCAAATAACTTTTGAACAAATATTTATGTTTCATTATGTGTGCCGTGACTTGCATACATTGAATTTTATTGTCAACAAGTGTCTGTAAAACGTTTTTGTAAATTTTAATTAATATTTCGGTTCCTTCAATCGGCTTTAAAGGTTATGAAATCGGTTTTTTAACAAAAAGTTTGTCTTTTTAAATGGAACGATAGTGGTTCATGCCTCATGCGGTTATTTAAATAGAGCATTTTATATAATATATGTTAATATTATTACAGTGTGTACAAAAAGTAATGTAACGCACCAATATCTCGTCTTGTGATAGCTTTGCAAAAAAAAAGGTTCGAATAACAGTTGTTTGTGCTCATTTACTACATAACCTTAAATTATTTTCAACGTAACTTTGTTCCTTTAAATAGAAAACCCTGTATATTTTCGTTTTTTAGATTTCAAATTAAATTTGTGTTGAAAATATATGAGGTTTTATGTAGGTACCTAAAATCTTTTTTTTTAAGTTATTCAAGTTATTTTGAAAATATTAACAGGAACAGGACTCTAGAAAAATGTTAATATTTCACAACTTAGCTAGTACTCCGCTCTGTCAGTACATAATAAGCTTCTACTATACAAGCAGATACTAAAACCAGTGTGGACATACGGTATACAGCTCTGGGGTTGTACCAAAAAAAAGCAACATCAAAGTGATACAAACTTTTCAAAATAAAGTACCAAGGAACATCGTAGATACACCCTGGTACATTAGAAACGATGATCTTCATAGGGACTTTGGAGTAGAGTTTGTAGACAGAGAAATTCAGAAGTTTTCGAGAAGCCACGAAGAAAGACTACTGCAGCACGTGAATATCGAGGCTATCCAGCTTCTCGATAACACAAATATAGTTAGGAGACTCAAAAGGAAAAAACCCTTTGAGCTGGTATAATGTGACACTATTAGTGCTTTAAAAAAAAGTGTTGTGTTTAAAAAAAAAAAGAAGCAGAGTCAGTGTTTGTGTTAGTGCACAAGATAAGAGTGCCAAATGCTAGAACAGATAAGAGACGCCAATGGGTGACTTACATCTTAACTTTTTTATAGTATATTAGGAATAGAACTAAGTTACTTATTAGTCTAAGACTAGATGGTAACATTATTTAAACAAAAAAAAAAAAAAAAACTTAGCCAGTGTCATAGTAATTGTTGACTAGTTAAAATTTTAAAATAATACACAGGGTGTTTCTTATGCCCGATCCGATTGGCTAAACTTCAAACACGAATAAGTAAGTTTTTTTTTTGTTGGAACACCCTATATATTTTTACATATTCTTATCGATAATTGAATTGTCTTTAAAAACAATTAAAGGTAGGGTAATTTGCTAGCCTCTTTATAAACGCCGGCAGCTGAAAGTAGATGTAATTTCAAGAAAACAATGTTCTAAAAACATACGTCTAATTTTCTTTTGTTCACAAGTTACAGAAATTTTAAAAAAATAATGTACCCCCGCCTGAATACATAACTTGCAACGACGAAAAATCTAGTACCAATGATTTAACATGAAAATTAACAAAAAACAAAAGTTGTTTATTTGTGACTGTCATAGCTGTTCATCAATAATTATTATTAGTATCACATTAAATTATGCATTCGAGCAAAATAAAATCTAGTAAAGTAATGTATCCATTTTTTAACGAAGAAAATGCAGACATTATTTTTGTTTATGAATTGTGCAATGGAAATGCTCGTCAGGCAGTTATGTATATTCATTCATACGGGGTACATTCTTTTAAACATTTATTGTAATTTTATAATTTGCCTTCTGTATCATTAAAATAAATAGTGGGTTAAATAATTGTTTATTAATAAATTATGGTTATCATTTTTTTTTTATATAATGAAACCTCTGTAACTTGTGAACAAAAGAAAATCGGACATGTTTATATAATGTTTTTTTCTTGAAATTATATCTACTTTCAGCTGTTGAAGTTTGTAAAGAGGCTAGCAAATCAACCTGTACTTTGCCCAAAATAAATTTTCTCGCGTTATTATTCATTTAAATAGATAAGGCAAGTGATAGATCATTGGAAAGAGGAGAAAAAAAGCACATTTAACTATTCCAATGTCAACCTGCCCGTTTAACATGTTTCATAGCTAACTTGGGATAATATTGGTAGAATACGTTTTCTTGATTTTCTGAGTTATTTAGATAAATATGACACGTAATATATCCTTAGAAAGAGGGAAAAAAAAGCACATTTAACTATCCCAAACGCCAACTTGACGGTCTATAAGAAAAAATTAAAATAGGGGTAATATCTCAAAAATGAAATGTGGCAAAGACAATCTAAAATAATAGTTATATTTTACATAAAAAACAACCTGCAGAAGATACAAATAAAATTGACCAAATTATTAAGACAAAAGAGTTATGAGATAAAAAATAAATTCGACATTTTCATATTTTTTGCTATAACATCTGAAGTACATGGATTTTTTACCTATAAGAATTAATTGTAGCTGCTCTCATACTTAAGAATAATAATTCATGTAATTTAAGTAAACCTATATCTCTTATAATAAGCGAGATTTCCATGCTGAATATGTTATCTGGGACACCGTGTATATTACATAATTATTGTTTTGTTGTTTTCATGGTCTACTATATATTTTAATTGTTTTTATACCAACAAAATTTTAATAGTGTTTGCTATTACTGTTTCCTAAAATAGCTATGTTTTATTTTGATATCTTTAATAATAAGTGAAACGTGACACATTATTTTTGACAGTAACTCATTTTTTGATGTTGTTTTTACTTTGTCTAGAAATACTCTATGTACATATTTGTAATTCAACTTCTTCTTTGTCTTAATTAATAAGCCACAGCTCATGTAATTCCATCAAATTTGGACCATTCTATACGTCACAATCGTCTGTGAAATGTGTTTTTTTTTTTACTGTAGTGTAATATTAAGTTCTAATTATTTTTGTAATGTGCTTGGAGATGTAATAAAAGTATTTTTATGATCATAGAACTGTTTGAGTTATGTGAAATATTTTTGTAAACCCTATTGCGTAAGTAAAGTTCCTTTTCTTTTTTATTCAAAATAAAATTTAGTCGTACCAAGTTGGCCGATAGTACAGTGGCTTTAATAATTATTAACGAATTAAGAAAAAAAATTATAAACAAGAAAAGGTTAATGACAATATACCTACTGATCGAAGAAAATGGTATATAGAAAATATTTTTATTTTACATATTTATCTCCTCATTTATTTTGTTTTTTGTTACCATTCCTCACTCACTGTTTTTTTGTTATCTTTGCATTGTATGTAACTATGCCGTTGCCAACTTTAATTTTAATTACCACTAATCATAAAACATAAATTATTTATAAAGCATTGCTTCATTTTTTGCTTTCACGTTAGTGACTTGCATGTTTATTACATAAATAGTAGTAGATATTTAGAAACGTTAATTAAAATTTATTTCAAAAATTGTAAAACTAATTAATGCAACGGTAATAAAATCATGTGGCTTATAACTAAGTACCTAATACTGTAATTATTATAAATAAACATACAACTGATTATTGGTTGGATATTGTTAGAAATAACCAGTCGATGAAATTAAAATGTGTTTCTAAATCTTTTTGTTTTAATATATTATTTATACAGGTAATTATTTTGAAATAGATTTATTAATAAAGAAACATAATATTAACATAAAATAAAATAAAACATACAATTTCGTGCACTTTCGTTGTCATATTGTGCCATAATAATTTTTATAAGTACAATTTTGTGAAATTTTATTTGTCTCAATCCCTAACGTACCTACATTACAAGTTACAAGCAACAAATAGCTGGAGCTAGAGCCCAATGTAACACAAAAAAGACAATAACATCTCTGGTTGTTTATTAAAATCTTACAACTTTGCATAATTGTCACCCGTGTTGCACATACTTTTAAAATGTATAAAATTCAGGTGTATTCATTTCAGTTTTAAAAACTTTGTAAATCATCTCCGACAAGAATATTTTTTTTAAGGAAATCTAGTATTGGAATTCCATACGTATGAATTCCAGTTACTTAAATTATTTTACAAATTTATATCACCACAAGAAATTTTTTTATTAGTTTTAAAGTGAAAGTCAAGATGTGCAAATGATTTTGTACAACACCTGCACACTGTAGGTACTTCCATCAAATACACTTTTTAAATACTAATGGCGTGCAACTGTTCCTAAATAACAAGGTTAATTTCTTTTTATACGAGACCTTTTAGATTTCATCTTGAAAACAGCGCTTTTGCAGACATTAAATCTTCAATAATCTACACGCAAGTTTTTGTTAAAAATGGAATTTTGTATTGAACGTGTAAGTTTTGTTTAAATAAAATGTAAAAAACTAAATACAAATTTTATTGCCCTTCCCAATCACGATCAATCAATCACAGGAAAAACAAAACATTGCTATGCATAAAAAGTTTTAAACATAAAAACTATCCTAAGTTTGAAGCAATACGAAATTTTTAAAAACTGATTCTGAAAGTGTTTTTTTATTAACAATAAACCAAAGTTTGACGTTCACATCATTTATTCAAAAACACCTTAATTTATTACACTATTTGGTAAATAAATAATATTTACATTTCAACTGTTCAGTGGCAGCTTTTTATCTTAGAGTAATTAGAAAAAACACCCGTCACCACAGTGCAATAAAATTCTATTTGCATCATAAATTGTTTTATGATCAAGTACTATCGATTATTTTTCAAAAGTTGTAAATCAAGACAAAAGTTAAAAACACAAACCGCCCAGCAATAAGATGTTTTAAGAATTATTCGACATTCTTTAAATAACGATACATCTTTCTACACAGCTCATACATTATCTTCTCGATTAAAAAAAAAAAACTCACTAGTTGATTATTTAATTTCATAGGCATATTATTCTTAACTTACATTTTATGTAAGAAAAATTGAGCCTAATGTCTTTGCTCCCCGCAATCATTTTATACAATTCACCATTCATTCTAGGTTCTTTAATTAAAATAAAATTTCAGATAATAATAGAAGAGCAAATTACATGCCTTAACACCACATAGCAATAACCAAAGTTTTGCAATTTTTATTAGTTGATGTTAAAAGTAAAAATACAGGGTGTCCTACAAGCTATGGGACGACCATGGAAATCTCGCTTATTATAATAGCTAGAGTATAGGTTTAAATTTGGCAAAGTTGCTAAATTTCGTACTTAATAATAATCTGAAGAGAAATTGGAAATATCTCAAACGGTATTCAAAAAAATTAGGAAAAACTGGAAAATACGATTTTTGATAATCGTCTATAACTCCTTTGGAGTATAAAATATTTCCAAGGTGTAAAATCATTGCTTAAGCAACTTTTTAAGCCGCATCGGACGGTGGTCACAAATTTCTCCTAGATCGATTCGTTTTTGTTTTATGACAACCAATTTTATTTTTTCTTATGGACGCAATATTTGCTATATACATAATCTAATAGCATTTATTTTTCTGAATTCTTTGATGTATCACACATGGTATTTTACTTCTTCTTACATTGTCAAATTTGAAAAAAAATGCGTTTTAAACAACAACCACGATAAATCATTGTAGTTTATGTGGTTTCCATGACAACCAATCAACAAACTGAAAGTTTTGAAAGCCTATTACTTGTCCCATTAATAAATTCGTAAAAATGAACCTTAATAACGAAGAAACCCGCAGTTTTGTTATACTTTATCACATGCTTTTAACAAATTTACTTAAGTTTCTGTTTAACGTAGAAAAACAGTGTTTTTTCCGGATCTGTTTGTAATAAAAATGTTTTTTTTTACTTTCGTCTGAAACCTATCTACCATATTCTCTTCTGGGTTTGGCAAAAGCCCCATGTTTCCCTAAGTATCTGTCCAACGTACAAAAATATGTGTGCCCTCGCACCTGGATATGTTTCTGCATATCCGTTGACTTGACAATATAGCATTCCTATTCAATGAATAAATATTCGTAGCATATCGCGTTTTTCTTCGTTATTAAAGTTCATTTTTACAAATTTATTATAATGTGACAAGTAAAAGGCTTTCAAAACTTTTAGTTTGTTGATTGGTTGTCATGGAAACTACAATGACCGGCCTACCTGATTTATAATGGTTATTGTTTAAAACCTTTTTTTTTTAATTTGGCAGTGAATAAAGATGTAAAACACCATGTGCGATACATCAATGGATTTAGAAAAATTAATGCTAATTGATTATGTAAATAGCAAAAATTGCGCCCATAAGAAAAAATAAAGATGGTTGTCGTAAAACAAAAATGAACTGACCTAGAATAAATTAGTGATTACTATCCGATACGGCTTAAAAATTTGCTTAAGCAATGTTTTTACACATTTGAAATATTTTATACTCCAAAGAACGTATTTTGTGGTTTTTGCTAATTTTTTTGAATACCGTTTGAGATATTTTCAATTTCTCTTCGGATTATTAATGAGCACCAAATTTAGCAACTTTGCCAAATTTAAACCTATACTCTAGCTATTATAACATAATAAGCGAGATCCCCATGGTCGTCCTCGAATTTGAATCACCCTGTTTATGAAGGGACACATAAAAACATTTTATTTTTTTAACATTCGCTTCATGCAAAAATTTGCGAAAATATACCTTGTGGGACACCCTGTATAATCACCTATAAAAGTGGTTGTGGTATTTAAAAACGTTTAAGGTCCCCACAGACCAACGAGATATAGCGGGAGCGGTAGCGAGAACGGAAATTTCGCGTTCATGGCGAAAATAGGAAATCGCGGGGTTGACTAGACCAGCACCGTTTAGTTTAGAGATTTAGAGGATGCGGGATACGGGGGATATGTGTTATCGCGTTCAAAGCCAACCCACGTGGTTCATATTTATGTTTTATGATCTGTATAAAATACTTTGTAATAAATGTGTTCCAATACATCTTTAGATGAAGAGGAGGATCTGTTGTTATTAGCATTAGCAGAAAACGAAGATCGCTTCAGGTTAGTTTTTAAATAGTCGAATTAGAACACTTTTGTCATTTACCTAGTTATACTTTTTTATTAAATATTGTTACCGTTTTAGAAAAAAAAAAAGAAACTGGATTCATGAAATTAAAAGCAGACGGGAAATTTATGGCGAGTACCACAATTTAATTCTTCTCCAATCAGTTCCCAAGTCTTATCTTTTTTCCATCTTTTTTCCTCACGTTTTTGTAGTCTTCGTGACCCAAATCGAACAGTATTGGGTATTTTTTTACAATGCTTATTAGCTTTTCAGTCCAAGACATTGCTTACAACACACGCGAAACGCGGGTAAAACCGTGCACGCAGCGAACTGAAATTAGAACGCTGTAATATACGGGATTTTCTTGCCTGTCTAACACGATCATATGCATATTCCGCCAGCTATACAGATCCCGCGCCTTTTTCGCGCCCGCTACCGCTCCCGCTATACCGTGTTGGTGTGTGGGTACCTTTAAAGAGGTACTAGAATACGGCCTAATATAATTTTCGTGCATTTTAACTCGAGCAGCAATTAATTGTAAATTTTACGTTGTAATACTCGTGGATTATAAAAGTTTTACCTGAACGGTGATTATTTTTACGATTTACTTCTAGAGTTAAATTTAAATAACAAAATAACTAATAAACAAAGCTATATTAATTTTTAAGCTTTATTTCGTGATAATGCAGTCAACAATTTTTTATTGAAATGTAGCGTTTTATTACCTAGTGATAGTTGTTTCACGTAAGGAACAAATTTACGTAAACGTAAATTTCTTAATTTTAGTTTACGTCTCGTAAAAATAGTCAACTCCACGTGTTTGAGCAATAAAAGTAGTATGAATGAGATTTATTATCGATATATGTAGCTGGTGTAATGGCACTCTTAATATTGTTTGTGACTGAAGTTCTAATGGAACAGAAATCGAGTGTATATTTAGCCGCAATATATTAATTTTCTCGAATGCTCGCAGCCCTCAAAACGACTTGCATTTTGATTAAATACAGCCGTCAGATGTACTTAATTTATTTTACTTTTAGTTATTAATATTAATGGAGTGGCTTACGTTGGAAACTTGAAAGATTAACTTAAAACATTTTTTTTTTAATATGCGACTCTGAGATGACTACACCTACAGTGCAGTTAGAAAGCATAACAAATCTAGAAGTATGGTTTGAACATTATCATACACTTGGTTAAATTACCCAAATTAACACAAATATTATTTTTTTGGGTACCTATACATATGTTGCTGAAATTTAATATTAAAGTGATTCAGGGCCGCCGCGTGCATATGAGCCGCCCTTGTGCAAACTTTAAATTAATAAAAACGACAACAATGTCCAAAGAACGTTTAGGAGGATAATTTACATATAAATGAAATATCATATTAAAGTCCAAAATCAAATTTGTACTCTTCGTGCTTTTAATGCCACAAAAGTTTTAATTAATTCACTCAAGTCCAAACCATTCATAATATCGTTTTCTATAGATATTATAGACAAATCTGTTAAACGTTCTTGGGTTGTGGTTGATCGTAAATAATTTTTAATTATTTTAAGTTTCGAGAAACTTCTTTCCCCTGATGCCACTGATACTGGTAATGTTACATAAATCCTTAAAACAACTGAAATATTCGGAAACGTATCGTGTAAATTGTTCTCATATATGAAGTTCAGCAAATCGTGAGGGGATATGTCTTTTTTTATAAAACATTGCAAAGTTTTGAGTTCCTCGAAAAGCTCAATTCCATCAATATCTCGATCATTTGGATTTATATCGTTGCTTAATTTCAAATGTAAATCTTTGCAATGTTTTAAAATATCTTCCTCCTTCCATTGTTTCAATACATTTACATTTTGGATGATTTTAAAAATGTTATTACCTACTCTCCTTTAACAACGAAAACCTTTCAGTGAGAGATGATAGGGTAGTGTCTATTATTGCAACAACAAAAAATGTATTAGGTTCATCATTCGCTTCATAATCGAACATTTTCTTTTTGCTTCTACTTCGAATGTCTGGAAAAATTGGTTCTACGTCCAGAATATCAGCTATCATCTTTACAGAATTTACAACATTTTTAAAATTTTGATCTGTTCTATATTCTTTTAATTCTTTTGTAATCTGCGCAACGTATTCAAAAACTGTTTGTATATTAAACGAAGGGTTTTGCATGAATTTACTGACGACATTAATTTTAGTTAAAATATCATGCCATATAATTATAGAACAAAGAAATTTAAACGACGTGATTTTTAAAACAAGATTATTAGCTTGTGCTCTGGATTCGATGTCTTTACTTGTGTCTTCAATTATTTCTAAAAGGGCTTGATAAATTTCATGAACATTAATAATTTTCAATGGTTTTATCGCTTCTATACGGCTTTCTCAACTAGTATTAGACAACGATTTTAAAGTTAAATTTTGGATGTGGGAATTTAATATAGTCCATCGCTTAGTAGAAGCCGAAAAGTAATTGTACAATTCTTGGACAATCCCAAAAAAAATCGTGAAGGGTTTATTAGCCCGGAACTTGTCGGCCTTCTCCGTAAAGAGGCCCATAGGCCTGTAGTTTATACCTATATTTGTGTGGCATCATCCCCTATCGTAAAATTGTATTAATTAAAATTCTGAAGCGAATGATTTGAACAATCTGGCGTTTTGGCACGAATTGAAAATAAATATAATACAAAATACGCAAAACTTAAATTATTCATGAATTTGCCGCCCCCTTGATGAGCCGCCCTTGTGCGGTGCACAACCTGCCCACCTACACGCGGCGGCCCTGAGTGATTTTATCTTTAACTTCACAGATCATACTGTCGTTTTTAATATTATTTGTAGTTAAATATTTAAATAATACTAACAAAAAACAACAATCATTCAACAGTATATTAACAAAACCACTATTCTTTTATTAATTCGGTATTAAAACAAAAAACCGACAAAAATATAGGTACCTAATTGGAAAGAAGTACAAGTACCTATATATCCTATATCCTATATATCACAACAACGCCATGAAAACTAAAAATAATGTAAGCCAATTACAACTAATTAGTCTTTTGTTCTACTATTGAGATCTGTCTATACTCATAATTTATTGTAAGACGTAATTTTTACAAGGTAAATTTAACAGTGTTTTAGTTCTTTACAATAACCGTTTTTGTTGAAAGAGTGTAAAATTTTAATGCAATATGCATTTAGATTGCTGTTTAACTTCCAATAAATTAGCATATTTTCAGTTTGCAAATTAGGTACATCTTTAGTTGGTACATGTGTCTGTTTAGCCTGGAGCCTAATTAAATTATAATCATTGCAATTAAAACGTAAACTAAATATAATTGTTACGGTTCAAGTAATTAATCTGGTTGGTATTAATAAGAACCGGTCAATGTGATTAATATGAGTGTTTCTTTTTTAAAAAATTAAACCGACCTTTAACCTGATCGTCATTCGTTTGCGCAGTAATAGAGGGTCAAGTTAAAGGTCGGTTTAAGAAAACAAACTGTAGCACTCATTTTTTTAGTTACATTGACCGGTTAGTATTAATACACATTATTATCACATAAACCGTAACATAATCACGACCAATTTTCTTCTGCTGTGGGCAAATTTTTGGAGAAGCCAAATTATAACTGTTATAGAGTGAAATTTATTTAAATATTCTTCCTAATATAAAAAATAAACTTCTTCTAAAGAACCATTTACCCTCTATTTAACATTCCAACGTTGTTCCGCAGGGGAGCGTAATGAGTCCTATGCTGTTCAATGTATTTAATTTTGTGCTAACACTAGTAAAAATTGCAATGATAGTATGTTCTTATAAAAGGCCAATGGCTTTTTGCAATAGGAAATGAGTCGGCCAATGGAAATGGCAGATAATTCTTAAAAAGCACTTTTTTTAAGTGTCGCAGTAAATTTTTCCAATTGCCATTATATGGGCGTCCGCAGAAAATTTTCCAGGGGGCGGCAAAGCATAGAGACAAATAAAAATAGACATAATTTTTAATTTTTATGTTTTGTTTTTACAAGTACTTTCACATATTTTATTTTAACTCGATTCCAGGGTAGGGCAAGTGCCCCGTTTGCCTCCCCCCTGCAGACGCCCATGGTCACTTTTAGAGTACATGTCATAGTTTTTTCTCTACTGTCTTAAAAAAACATGTTTTACTAAACACGGATTATAAATTTTAGCGATTGTAAAGCTTTGAACCTGCAATACAAGTCTTGAAACCAGAGTTGGAATGAAATATTTTAAGCCAGGGCGGCTAAAAATAATGTACATATTATGTTTTTAATCTGCCCTTTGTACCTTTTTAACCCTTAAATTATTTATAACTGAAGAATGCAGCGTTGAATACTGTTTTTAAACCATAAAATTAATCCAAAATCTCAGAAAACTATATATTTTTATCCTACGGGAATCAGAATTTATTCCAACACTAAAATGTAGCTACTTTGACGTCATAAATCGTGATTAGAATGAATTCTAAGAAGATTAGAATAAGCGGGTGCGAGTGTCGAATTGTCGGAACCTTGTAAATTCGTTTCCTCCTCACTTTCAAATTTCATTGAAAACATCACGAGGTTAATAATCCGAAAATTAGATTCGACGAATCTCGAAAGTTAGCACCTACTTTCATTTAAAAGAATGTAAGACGCAGCAGGTGAAGAACGAAAGAATTAGATCACTTTTCACTTTTTGCAATGAATTATATAAATGAATTTAAAGTAGTTAACGGACCGTAATCATGTGTTTAAGTAAATTCACCAAAAAGTAACAAAAATTACTAGAATGTTTTGCACAGCGAGATAAGATTACTAAAAATTTATTTTCACAGTGGTTGTCCTACATTTAAAAAAATGTTAATGTGTGTTTGTGAATTATTGACTAACACTATGAAACAAAGCTACAAACAAATTGACGGACGTTTAAGCTTATAATGACCAGCTTCGGTTTTGGAGGTTTCTGTTGAGGCCTAAGCTACTAAATTTTTTTAAAATGTAATTTCTGTTAATTTTACTTTGAAAATGTACAAAGTTTCGCATGAACAGTTTTAAAAACTCACAAATTAATTTTGTGTCTTCGATAACCATTTTAAAGTGCTACAACAAAATAGCACCGCAAACAAAACAAATGTAATTAAAACCGAGCAAAGTAACGTAACAACATTTTACAATTACAAACCGTAAATTATAATTAATCGCATATTTAGTTACTAACAATGACTGTAGAACGACACTTTTTTTTGTTAAAAAGTGGTGTGGTTGAATAAATTTTATTAATTTCATAGCTAACACAACGTTGCGGTCTACATATTTTTTAGAAGATCTTAAACGCTCTTTGGCCGATATTATTATCAGTAGGATTAAATGACCACTTAAGGTGGGTACAGACATGCAACAAAACATCGCACCGCAACACCTTCGCGCATAGAATGTTATAATAACATTCTATGCGCGAAGGTGTTGCGGTGCGATGTTTTGTTGCATGTCTGTACCCACCTTTAGAGGTAGGTACGCTTGTGTAGATTTTGTTTTAAAATATCCAAAACAGGTTATTATTTTTGTCAAATTAGCTTAAAACAATGTTTTTTTTGCAAATGAAATTATGAGTTTTTACATTTTTCAATACTGATTGTCTACAAAAGAATAGTCAAATAACCTTTAGCTAAATTATCCGCTTCTTTTTATTCGTGGATTAATTATAAAATGATCGTTTATTTTTACCTTGTCATATTTCGATTTCTCACCGTATGTATTTAAAGTTTTAATTTTATTTTATTACAATTGATGAAGGTATTTAGTAATTGTAGTTGTTTTAGTTGTATAGCAATTTTTAGCAGCAGTAATTTGTGTTTTGTTTTGTTTAATGACACTCCATAATTTTGTAAGATATTGTATTGTGTGAACAGGTATTGTTAAACTATATTATTAATCATTAATCCATAATTGAAAAAAGGTATAATATAATGTTTGGTGATGTAAATGTACTTAAAGTTCCCATAAATAATAGTTGCATTATATCTCACACAATAAACAAAAACTAAACAAACTAACATCGCCCATATAACCTACGCAAATTTACCACAACTTCACTACTTACTTTGTATGTAATAACAACAGTAAGTGGGCTATTTGAGATTTTGTTTTAAAAGCAAAAGAATATATCTGTGGTGGTATGTCCCTTTTTCATGTTTTTGAGAAATCAAAGAAATAACTTTCAGTCGTTATTATAAAATCACTAAATGTGAGTATATAATCACAAGTAAGTTTAATAAATGGTTATATTCATACTTTGACATCTACCTGTTTTCAATCAAAATAATCTTTAATCTGGGGGTGGGGGGACGAGGATGACACCTACATAGTACCGTCGAGCGGGGTGACTTGAGCCATTTTTCCACAAAGTCTTTTACGTTTTTTCATGTAATTATAAAACTTGAAAGGTTCTGTTTGAAAATTGGAGGAAATGATACAAACTGCATGACCTATAGTTTGACAAAAGCTCAGAACTCATAAAAACTTGGATTTTTAAAAATTCAAGGGGTGGCTCATGACACTCCATGGATTAAGCCACATGATAATAAAGTGCATATTTGATGCTCTACTGCAAATTTAGCCCCCTACTGAGGCAAAATGAGCCACCCACAGTGTTTAAAAAAACAAACTGCCAATTTTTACCCATACAATATCAAAAAATATATAAATCGCTGGTATTTTATTAAAAATTTGCATTTACGGAATAAGCAGACTTAGCATAAGTACAATCATATTAACAGGTGTTGCATGACGTACGGTCAAACTTAAGAAGCATGTTCCTTGAGTCAATTTAAGCAAAAAAAGGTTATATAAACAACACATAGTCCAAAACTCGATGGCTATCGAATTATAGACCTTTAAAATTTATAAAAAAAAGGCAAATTTTAACATAAAAAAGTATGAAATACCGCTTTTATCTTCTAAAATATTGATTTAACAACAAAATGTTTTATATAAGAGATGCATGGAGCATGGCTATCTATTCTGCGCCTTATGGTATACTCGATTTTGTTTTGTTTTTACGGTTTATTTGCTATGACAACCAGGCTACTTATTTTAAATAAAACACCCTGTATATTATTACATTTTTGGATTCGTCTTTAAATGTACTTTATAAAATGTGAAAGGTCATATAGACCTAAAATTAACCCTTTTCGAGTAATTAATTTTTTTCTCGAAAATTTCGAGCGATGTAGTTCTTTCAAAAATTTTTAATATTTAAGAAACGTGTGGTGACAACCGAAATTCGTTTGGAAGTTATACTTTCTATAACTGTGTACGTACACGATTTGTATTATTTAAAATTTTGAAATATAATACAGGGCGTTTGTTGCAACATCGCTCAAAATTTTCGGGAAAAAAATTAATTACTCGAAAACGGTTAATTTTAGGCCTATATGACCTTTCACATTTTATAAAGTACATTTAAAGACGAATCCAAAAATGTAATAATATACTGGGTGTTCTATTTAAAATAAGTAGCTTGGTTGCCATAGCAAATAAACCGTAAAAACAAAACAAAATCGAGTACACCATAAGGCGCAGAAAAGATAGCCATGCATCTTTTATATAAAATATTTTGTCGTTAAATCAATATTTTAGAAGATAAAAGCGGTATTTCATACTTTTTTATGTTAAAATTTACTATTTTTAAATAAATTTTAAAGGTCTGTAACTCGATAACCATCGAGTTTTGGACTATTGTTAATATAACATTTTTTGCTTAAATTGACTCGAGGAACATGCTCCTTAAGTTTGGCCGTTACGTAAAGCAACACCCTGTATGTAGACATGAGCAATACCAAATAAGTGACATATCATGTTTTGCCCACCTCCCTTTTTACAGATTAAGACATATCAATATTTGCCACTGCTCATAGCCCTCTCGTCTGTAAAATTTTGACTTATCGAATTGTGCCAACTTATGAAAACCTCTTTTAAGAATACATTTCAACTGAAAACTAAAAAATGAAAATTTTGGACATATCAACTTCTGCCATACCACCACTCATATAACATCCAGTAATATAAAAACAGTTTGTCTAATTCAACATATTCTTTAATTCTTACGATCTTTAAGATCCTCATAGATCATACTGGACAATGTCTACCCTGTATAATGAAAATTTTTTATACGCAACAGGTATAAATGGTTTTTCTGATATTTTTTGTTATCAGAAAGCCAAGGGTAACGAATTCATCAATATACAGGGTGAGTCATTAGTGGCGGATCGGTCGATTGTGGCTTAACAGTTTGAGATAGAAAGTTAATTCAAACGCTATTCCATACAGTTTTTTCTTCCGAACATGATAAAAATACTTTGAAATATACAGGATAAGTCACCTCTCTGGAACCAATAACAACTTTTATATTTCAACTACAACACCCCATTTTTTATTTAATATTCTTGACCGCCTTCATTTTAGCTTTACATCGATATAAAAGAGTACAGGTTTTTATGCGGCCTTGTCACTAAAAAAAAAATTATTTTCAAATTTTTTCAAGGTTTTAAGTCTTTATTTAAAAAATTCTCCTGAAGTCATTTTTCGAAGCACAGAGTTGTAATTTGGTAAGGACATGCAGAAAACGTTGCTCTATTAGCTCGATACGAAAAAGTTTAAAGCACGCATAAATAGGTGGCAACTTCAATGTTTTTCAAAAGCTCGTAATTCAATTTTTTCAAATGCAAACCCCTGTATTTTCTTATGTCATCGAATTCGTCTTTAAGAGAGCTTCATTTTTTGTTGAGTATGTCCTATACCCAAAACTCATACTTTTTGAGATATTCGACTTTTTTTTTCCTAATCGTTATTAAAGCAAATAGGATGCCGTGGAAATCGAAATCAAATTATCTACACGAAAATGTAAAAAATTCAGTGTGTTTCAATAAATAAAACCGACTTATTCGTGTTTAAAATTCAGCTACATAGACCGACAAAAACAAACACCCTGTGTATTATTTAAAAAGTTTAACTGTTCAGAAGGCACTATAAGAATATTGTTAACAAAACTACCAAATTATTTTACACTGACGTTGTTAAATCACTAAATATGAATATTTTGTTAAAGATCTGTACCTAACCGTCAATATTTAAAAAAAAAACGTAAATAATTCAAAAACTATTGATTTTATGTACATAAAACCTTTAACATTTTTTGAAGAGAATTCAAGTTGCAATCTAAAAAATAAAAAGCATACAGGGTGTTGTATTTAAAATACACATCGGTGCGCGGAAACCAAACACTCCGTATAGCTGAAAATAATTTTAGATTATGTTTGATTGTTTGTATCCTATGATCTCCAACAAATTGTGTTCAAAAACCTAGTTCTATTTTGAATAATAAAGCAGCTATGAAAAAAATACTCACTAGGTGGACACCCTGTATATTATATTTACTTATGAACTGTATGTGTGTATCTTCAAAATTATTTAACAAAATACAGTAATAACTAATAAATGATAAATATCAGAAACGTGACAAGTGTATGAAGTCAAACTTTTAAGTGGAGCGGGCTTGTTTAAGTCTTGATGGGTCTAATCGATTATTATAACCTTGTTTTTTTTTATTTTAATGAATGAGAAACAAAAAAAACACGATTTCAGAACACGGCGTGTTTATTTTTGTAACTTTATTTTGTTTGTGTTATGCAAGTTCTAGGTGTGCAGATAAGCATTAATATTGTACTGAGGGAGGTTCAACAACCGATAGTTGTAGGTTTTTAGTATTTACAATTTACATGATCAAGTAAAATTTTCATGAGTCACTAAAACTACCGAACAAAAATAGCTCAAGACGCGTCTTCACATGTGCGCTGCAATTGTGTAAACTTTATTTTCGCACACCTACTACAATTATTTTTGATTCAAATTACGCTTTAAAAACTCTTGTTGTCCTAATGATTGATGACCTAATAATTTTTGTTGTTGGTTACATTGGGTGCTTAAATGGAAAAGAATTTAAATATACAGGAAATATTTTAAGTCAACTTCCATACAATGAAACTGATACACAAAACATCCCGAATTCCTTTTAAGACTACCGGAAAACGGTTATATTTGGATTTAATGGGTTTTTACTTGTTTGTGTGGCGTTCAAGCTTTAGAAGCTTGCAAACATTATGCTAGTCATTGCATGTTCTTTTGTGTAAAATAAAAACTCGTCTCTAACGTTGTTGAAATTTGTCACTTTTAAATTAAACTATCTACAGATCTCTTTATGTTTGTGTATTTTGAAAATGCAGTATGTAGTTTGATAACAATGTTGTAATAAATCTACAAACGCAAGAAATCGCCCATGATTGAAGTAAGCATTCATATGTAATATACATGGGAGTAAAGCACAAAAACTAAACAAAAAGGTGGTTGAATAGATGAAAGCTCAAAAACTTAAAAAATACAAAATATTTATGTTCATTATAATGACTATTTATTTTTTATTTCAAGTGTAAATAATCAACTGTTTATTGTTAGTTTGAGTAAAATTTTGGTCGCAAATATTTTTTTGCCTGTTTTGGTCTAACAATTTATCGACTCAACATCCCTATCAGCTTTTATCTCCATCGTGAAAATTAGTGCGCGAATTTTCATTGGACTCTTTGACAAACGATTTTACGGAAAACTAAATACACGACTACTAGAATTTGGAAAATGGAAAATATAAGTTAAATGAATGAATTTATTATTGACCTGCAGTTTTTTAAATAAGCCCTAATACATTAAGCATACAGACAATGTTTTGGTAAATAAAAATGTCCATGTAATTTTATACAATAGTAAAAAGTAGCTGATATCTTGAGTGATGAATAGCTTTGGCACACCCTGCAGATAAAAGAATAAATAAATCGAAGTTTCATAAAATATTTATCCACAACGACTACATTGAAAACTGCATGTTTTTGCTATTAACACTATACGTCATACTTTTAATGTAGTTACTAAAAATAAGATGAGTAATAATATTTTATATTTAATTTGTTCTGTAATAGAGTTCGAATTAACAGGATATATGATTCTTTAGATGACTCATGTACTTCCGAGTACCGATTGTCATTTAGTTTTAAGAGCATGCTACACCTTCTAATTTAAAAGTTGCTATTTGGCTCGTCACATAAAAACATATTTCTTATACTTGAACACAGCGCTAGGCCAAAGCGAAGCTGGCCGGGTGCAGCTGTACGGAGTTGTCGACCTTTCCCACCCAGCACCCAAACATGAGCTGCGTGACCCGCATTCACTCACGCCAACATTAGCTTATTAGTTTTCAGAACTATATTTTCAAAAAGAAATTTTTTAGTAAAACGACAATATCAATTTATATTTTGGTTATAAAGTAAAGTTGTTTTAATTGTTCTATTGTTCAGTATTTGCGAAATAGAGTAATTTTTATTTACACTTCTGTTCGTAAAATAATTGTGTTACCGCGCGTCAGAGTCATCTATCTCTCTTGCACTAGATTCCCCCACCGTTGCACTACGGCAGTATGGCGCCTTCGCCGTGGCAGTTATGTTTTGACGATAGTTCTGTAGCTTTGTATGGCTTTAAACTAAACGGTTTTCTTGTTTTCATTTATAGTTATAAACAACAGACATTTAAATTGTATAGTGTGGTTTAACCAAGTTTTGGAATACTGTATTATGGTTACTAAATCAACAATATGCGCAATTGACAACTGCTTGATTAACCTGGATTGTGCTCAGGTAGAAAGTCCGATTATTATGAATTGAGCAAGTTGATATCGTGCAACATATTTCCAACAATAACTAAACGTGTTAAATGTTGTAGTTCTAAATTGATATTAATAATGCCGGATTACGTTGAACCCTTCATTCATTTGGCGGGCACACCCAATTGAAAACATCTTCCCTTTAAATTTTGTTGACATAACACAAACTTATTTTGGTACTCGTAATGACAGTTCTGTTCCTTGTTTTACATTATTCCACGGTAAATTTATTTATAAATCATTTGTGAGATTACTTGAAATCAATCAAACAATTAAAATAAGTCATTTTTGACTTCTGCCAGTTTTATATTCGATGGCTAGTAATATTATTTAAAATTCTTCGGTTGCCAGTTTACATTACACACATTTTTTATTCCAGATTTGTATGTTTCGATAACATCAGGTGTCTCCCGATATATATAATGTGATCGTTATGAAGTGAGCACTTATTTTTGTGACATGAGTGAGGTTGTCCCTTCGGGGGCCATGAGGCCAGATATGGCTCACTTAAAACGACAGAAACTGACTGTTTGTCGAGATAGTGTACCATCTGTTCATGGTCGACCTACTCCTTCGCACACTGTTCGAACACGATTAAGTAACCATCAAAGGAATTTGAGTTTAGATTTCAGGTAGGATTGATATTAAGCATATTTATTATTCATATTGCATTTTAACCGTATTAAACAAAACATATTACTTCAATATTGAAAATTTTAAGCCACGTCGACCACATGACGACATTACTCTTTCAAATAGATGTACTCAACGAATATACATATAACTGCTAAATTATTGTGAAAATTGATTTTTATGTTAAATAGTAAATCACATACCTGTCAAATAAAATTTTTTGTTTTGTGAGTATTGTATTTATCAAATATAAATACTATATTTGGTACCTGAGATAAGAATTTCAAGTAAGACTAATCAGTTTTATTTTCTGTTTAAAAAGTTTGAAGTTGATAAATAACTACTTGTGTGTTAATAAAAAACACTTTATTTGAACGTAAAATATATAATCGTTCCCGATTAAATTATAAGTACATATATGTTTGTTGTAATTGTTCGTGTTGTCAAATCAAAGTTTGCAGCAGTAGTGCATTTGTTGTTAAATATCAATACCTTTAACTTGCATTTTTCTAATAGCATTGATATATATAGTTGGCAATAATGCGTCATTCTGTTAAGTGATTTTTAACATAAATACTCTTATCTCGTGTAATTGGAGGTAACAAATGCTATTTAATGTAGATACAGTAAATGTTTCTTTCTATTATTCCAGTAAATGTTTCTTGCTGTTATTAGGTAACAATTTCTTTACAGTCAACCAAATTATTTATTGTGATTGTGAATGTTTTTATGTTCAAGTTATTAAATTCTTAGGCAAATATTTTTGTTTAATTTTGGCTATTTAAATGCAAACATTTTTAACTTTCCTGTTTATGTAAAATAGTAGTTTAATGGTGTTTATGTATACATTTGAAAGTTCTGATATTATTCTACTAACCAAAGTATTATGTAATTTATTTAATTGATTCTTCGTTCTATGTTCTTACGGTTTTATTACATTAAAAAGTATATTTTTTGTAAGCCCATTGTTCTCGATATTACGTTGGGGTTTATTTCAAATGTTTTAGAATCCATCAAATTTGTTGTGTCAGTAAAATGCTGTAATTCAAAAAAGTGTCTTATTAAAATAAAACACATCCAAGTTTCATATACATTCGAAATCTCTGGGTGTATACAGCTGATGTAGCAGTTAAGAACTGTTACACTAAACTACTGAAGTAGTTTTATTAAATAGTGATCTATGGTTGAGCTTTTATGTGCAGTTAGTTATATTGGCGTTTATCTATGCTGACAAATTGAGTTTTCCAGTTACTTTTAATAACTGTAAAATTTGTAGGTTTTTAACAAAGAAGCAATTCGTGGTTTTTGGAATTAATGTTTAAAAACTGGTTTTTTACCTGCCAAATAATTTATATTTTACCAGTTATGTTTTTATAGTTAGGAACACCTATTATTGTTTAAAAAAAATGTTTTTTTGAATAAAATTAATTGATATTCCCAAATATTTGAGTATAAACCAAAAGTTTAAGTGTTACCACATATTCAAAAACTGCAGATATGTATTACAGATGGTTAAATTTTTATTTACCTTTGTTGATTTAGTTGTTACAGAAAAGTATATATCATGCACGGCACAATTTTTTATCTCAGTTAATTATCATGTACACAATTTTTATAAAATTCATCATTTCGCTTTTACTACATAAATATATATTTCTGTAAATATGATGTATATGTGAATTTTTCATACAGCCTATATAAAAAGGAATGAAGTGAGGCTTTCTTTAGAATATAAATTTACCAATTACTGATTGAGAGTAATCATGAGATAGGTCTTTCTACTATCTCAATAAGCTACACTTTGTTTTTTGATAAGTGTTAACCAAAGTTTAAATGATGATATATGGTTGTAATGTCCTGGAATGCATAAGATAAGTTGAGGACAGAGATCACATTCATAATTAAAAAGTTTTAAAGAAAATAACAGCATTTAAATTAAGTTATATGTATTTGCGTTGTTTTATTGAAATGTGAATGCAAATTCTGTGTTCAATTTTCATTACATGTAATTTAGTCTTCAAGTAAATTTTTAGTTTGTTAACAAACAAATCAAATAATGAATGAAATAAATGTTCATTGTTCTTATTAGTTAGTTCCTTATTATTTGGGATGATATTCTCCCTTTAATGATTCATATTTTATTGCTTTTCAATCAAGAAATTTAACAATTTTACACAAGAATGAATGTAAACTACATTTAATTGTTTTTGTAAACTACATTTAATTGTTTTTGTCTATTACTGATTCGCAAATGAATATGTTATAATGAAAGTTTTTTGTTGTGTTTTGTGGGATCTTATATGTGATTTTTTAATTTTCAGATCCATGGGAATTTTACTTCCGCCGGTAACACAAGTCACAACAGTTACTAATTCTCATCTTACTCTGCATCACCGCAATCGAAGTTTAGATTCGGCTTTACAACGGATACCTGAAGTTGATGTAACCCCAAGTCCTGAATGTGAAACTGTTGGCAGTGGTGTAACCTCCGAGGGACACACAACTTGCACCCAGGCATCATCAAGTACCAAAACACAACGAGATGAGCTTGCCAGCCTTGGATCTGATGATTCAGGTATATTGTGTGGTTCTGACGGTTGTGCAGGTGATATCGCTCATACCTCCAACTGTAACGTAGATTTGTTAACGAGTAACAATAATCACAGTCAAGAAAGTTTAGATTCTGGGACTGATACATGTGATGGTCCAGATATTACAATATGTGCATCAGAATCTGAGTGTTTAACTGCAGAAAAAAGTGAACATTTAAGTAAAACACCAAGTGGAATTGAAAATTGTGAAAACCTGTCAAAAATGTGTGAAATGGTGGCCAAAATCAATCATTGTATTGGAAAAAAGTCTGTTTCTGAAGACAAATCTAATAAAAGGGATTTTAATGATTTTAAGTGGTCTAAAAAAGATCGTGCGAGTGTAAATAAATATCAAGTGATCCAACTTTCTGTGAACAGTGAGGTGCAATCTGCAAAACCCAGCACTGGTTTACTTAGATTATTAGAAAGCAAAGTTTTTGATGTGTCCATGGCAATCCACTATCTGTGCAAAAGTAAAGAACCTGGTGTCCAAAGCTATATTGCCAATAAAATGTTTAGTTTTGAGAATTCCGAAGTGGATTTTTATCTTCCACAACTTGCTCTCATGTATATACAAATGCAAGATGTTGCAGAAGTCATTCACCCATATCTCATTAGTAGGTGAGTTCATCAAAAATTACTTTAAAAATGTCCTACATATAGATAAGAAAGTTTTATTGTTAAGTTTTTCGATAAAATGTTAAGATATCACAAATTCTATTTGACTGTCTCTATTGCTAATTAAATGTCTTATTAAAACGCAAATTTATTTTGTGTAGGTACCTAACTATAATCCATGAAAATTTTAAGTAAATGAAAGTTGGTGAAATACTTCTATTGTTTTGAATCTTCAATATCGTTATATTGTATGCTATGGATGTTTGCACTCCATTAAATTTGTATTTTTTTAAGTATTCGATGTGCTTCTTTTGATAGATGGGTGTTATTCAATCTTTTAAACTTAATTACATGAAGATCCTTACCTTGTTTGTGATTAATGTAATAATTTTTCTGTGTAAAAGTTTGAAATGGAAGTTTGAAATTCAGGCGTTGTTTGCATAAACAACAATTTTTTTTCAAATCTGAGACTACACTTTCAATGGATAATTGGTGCCATTTCTGACATCCCTTATGCAAAATAATTCTGTAATCACCCCAATAATTCATAATATAAACGCGGAAACTAATGATCCTCCAGCTCCTGATATTGATGCAGACAACAACAGCAGCCAAAGTAGCGATAATGAAAAATTTCTAAAATTGACATGTGTTGTTTATGCAAACAACGCCTCAATTGTATTGTCACATGCTCCAGTTTTGTTGTGAAAGTTTTTGTTTCTCATAACTTCAAATTGTGGATGACATCATCTGCAATTCTTTATAAACTCTTACTGGCCCACTTAGCAGGTGCTCTTATGTCTATAGAGTATGTTAACTTATTAAAAGATTATTGCAAGTGCTTATGCAAAAACAAATAAAGTTGCCTTCAAAATCAAATTATGTTAAGTAAATATTTATTAGTTTTATTGTTGGCAAAAAATGTAATTGATATGATATCTAGATTAAGATGGGATAGGATTTTAAAAGTAATCATCAGCAGATGACATTTGCTAGACGTTTTAAACTCTAATTAGGTAAGATAAAAATTAAAGCTAAACAAAGCACACATAAAAATTCTTATCTACTTTTTGGCATTTTAATATTTGTTGAAAATTCATTACCTTACAATTAATTGTTTTACTATTTTTATGATAAATAGCCTTAGTTTAAATTTCCTACTTAAATCTGTATGGAAGTACATACTCACATTTAGGTATATTTTTATCAAACTATAAACTTCTTTTTAACTTTTTAAAACATTTTAGACTTATTCACAGTTAATTGAAATCTCCTAAGAATTGTTATATCCCTTTTAATTTAAACTCTAGCATTTGATTTGACGAATAGAAGTGTTTACAATGTACTTCCCTTTTATTAATATTCAGTTTTAACATTTTCAGTGCTGAGTATAAGTTGGACAGTTCTTAAATAGTAAGACTTATTTTTTCTGTATTTGAAATTTTTTTTAATTTTTTCGTTGTTTGCACCTCATACTTGCATTAGGTTTTATTTGTTAAAAATTGAAATTAAGTGATTTTCACCATGAGTATGCAGGCAAGAAATGTTTAAAAAAATTAAATAAACCGATGTGGCCACCAACTAACTTTCGCCATATATTGTGTGGTCGTGTGTGTATTTGTATAAAAAGGTTTACAACAAATAAACAACCACAGGATCTTTAAAAAAATACTCCCATGAAATTTTACAAAATCTGCTTCTTTTTATAACACTAAGAGTGAAAACAAATGGAATTTTATTAAGAAAAATAATTTTTAAAACACGATAAAATTTTTAAAAAATCGTCGGAGCTGTTTTTGAGAAAAAAATTCATAATCTTGATATTTTTTATAATTCCGCAATTTAAAATTTTACGCAAAAATCATACAAGAATTTATTGTAGAACCCAATATAGACCACATTGCTATAAAATCGAGATATCTCGGAAAATATAAATTTTAGGTGAAAAACAGCCTTAATGTTTTCGAAAGAGAATTAAATTTTCTATAAGACGGTGTAAAAAAATATAGGGTGTTGTATTTAAAAAAAATGAGTTATCGATGTTTAAAGTTTCACAACTTTGACCAAGCGTAAAAAACGCCCTGTATAATATTTTAAAAATGTAGGTGGTGCAAAGTGTTACATAATCTATTGTCAATCTTATCTCCAAGCGAATTTCTTCAGACTTGTCAAAGTTTTCAAATGTGGAAAATTTTTGAAAATACTGTATTTTCATGAAAATGCAATTTTCACGAGAACGGTTGACTTAAGACCCATATAACCTTTTACATTTTTTGAATTAAATTTAAAGAGGAATCCAAAAATGTAAAAATATACAGGGTGTTCCATAAGAAAAAGTATAACTTTGATATGGCACTCTTTTTTGGAGCACCCTGTATATTTGAAAATATTTTTAAAATGTAGCCCTTATTGACTTACATAATCTAACAGCGACAGAAATTGGAAAATACAAACTGTTTCGCCATAAAACTCCGACGCGTCCGTCGTGACTCACCCTGTATATGTTTCGTTTAATAAATTATATTATCATCATATGTTATATACTTCTATTTCCAATTATTATACCTTATTATACCAAATAAAAACAAACAAACAAAAAAAAAATAAAAAATCACTCGGAGCTGAACCGAAAAAACCGTTGTTTTTTCCGGAACCGAACCGATATATATTTTTTCAATTGAACCGGAACGAAAACCGAAACGAAAAAAATTACGGTTCGAAGCCCTGTGTAAAATATTATATTAAATATTAGAAGTAGTTGTTATTTGAGATATCAAGTATAGCACACTACTTTATCAATATCCAATCTCAAAAATGTACAATTATTATAATGTCTGGCACATACACATACACCCAAGCACGCGTTCGGACATAATCACGAAAATAGTGTGAAGGTATTTCGGGAACCTTAAAACATGTAAATCCATCGAAATCCAAAATTTTTGCTATCATAATGCCAGGAGTCATAATTTATCCCTTTATGGATTGTTTATTAAATTAACATAATCGCAAATTTTAATTAGCTTATTTTTATCATTTTATCTTTTTAACTGAAAAATTCTTTGTGAATTAAGAACAAAATTTCGAAAAACGGGAATTTTAATATGTTATGGACGTACACATATACAGATGTACATGAATGTAATTGCGAACACGATTAAAACAATTTAGATGGTCTCAAAAAAAAAGTATATATGTTTTGTAATCTCGAATTAAATTTTTGTTACATACTTTGTTGTAATGGAAAGTAAACCATCTTTAATGAGTGTATTTGTTTTTAAGCAGTGCAGTGTGTCCAACGGTAATAAACTTTTTTGATCAACAGAAAACGTCAAATATAGAGGAAAGGGAAGTAGGTAAATTGGGATTCCGTATTGCGTTCCATGTAGGTTAGAGAATCTTGTATAAGAAAATCACAATTGATAAAATTTCTTCAGGTGTGAGAACTTGCACTCCAGTATTGGTGATTAGCAGGCTAGCAAAAATAATTCGTTGAATAAGTAGTCAAAAACTATTTTTTAAGGCAAAATAAATGTCTGTAAAATTAAATGAATACTTTAGGTATAATAATTAATAATGATCTGTGTATAAGTGTTTATGAATTGGTTTACAGTTGTATCAAATGAAATGAAATTATAAAAAAGAATTATATCAACAAAGTATTTTACATTGTTGATTATATTATTAATTTGAAGTTTATTTTAATATTATCGCATATTTTCCTGATAAGGAATTTATTAACATTTAACCTAGCAACCTATGCTGTTTAGTTTAAATCATTCACATAATCTCTTCGATTAGTTTAATTTCAGTTCAATGTAAAAGGTGACATTTGGTGACAACTTCTATGATGACATAATAAAGCCTAGGTAATTTGTTGGAATTCTAACGTATTTTAATGTATTCAACAATTTTCACTAATATGACCATGAAATGTGATTGTAGTCACTTGATTTTAAACTAATTGTCTACACTTTTGCCCTTCATTTCTATTCAAAAGGTCGTGTGCTATCTTTTTGTAAATGTTATTGGTCTACAGATTTGGGACTTTATTCATTTTTTTGTATCTAAACTGAAATATTAAGTCTGTTTTTGCTCTTTTTCATTAGAAGAAATGGACTTACCAACATTTTAATTATTCTGTTTATCGGAACAATGACTTTGTTTTTTAATCGTATTTATTATATTCACTATATTTACATTTTTATTTTGTTAGTGTAATTTTAACACAACATGTAGATACATTGAAACTCTGTGGTACTTTTTTTGACAGTAAATTAAAGAAATTACTAAGTATTTAAAAACAAAATTCAGTTGTAATTAACTCTGTAAAAAAAATGAATTAAAGGCTTTTCTCCTGTTAATTTGTGGTATTCTTTTTTTATTCTTTTATTCGTTTTGTTTTTTCTTCTTTATTATCAATTATGTCTAAAGGTCTACGTAGCTTATTTTATTTAATTTTTACTCAAAAGCAGTTTTAACAGTAATTTTATTTAAGTTTAAAACATATTTAAATTGTTTGTGAATGTAAGTTATTTTAGCCTTGATTTTCTTACTTCTCTCAAATAAGTTTGTTATGGTTATTCGTAAAATTATTTTTTTTGTACAAAGTCTTGATTTTATTACTTTAATTAATTTTTAATGAAACCATTTGAAATGTGATAAATGTTGTCCGCGTAACTACCAACCCCAAGTCTGTCAAATAGGTCTTATAGGTAAATCTAGTAGTTAAAATATGTTCTATTTTTAAATTTGCGTGTACCAACAGTAAATATTTCTGAAACTATTTTCTGTAGAGATATTTAGTTGTAAATAATTAATAAAAAGTAGTAAAAAACTGTCAAATTTTAGGTCATGGGTTTTGTGGTTTTAGTTTGCTATTAAAGCAGAGGAACTTTATTGCTTGATGTCAATTGTTCTTTTGTTAGATATAATATTTTTATGCATTTGCTTCATATTTATCCTTGAAAAACGTGGCCAAATATAAACAATGTAGAAATATTAATAGGAATATTGCTTACAATAAACAGTTATTAAAATATTTAAGTTAAAAACAAAACAATGTAATATAACAAACATTATTTTGTATGTTTAGGACTTTTAAAACTAACACTTTAAATTACTAAACAGAAGTTGGACTTGGATAAAATTTGAATAAACAATGTCAACACAAGCAACTTTTTTAGTAGGTAGTTTACATAAATGTATTGTTCCTTGAAATTTTTTTTATGAAATGAGTTTCTTAGATAAAGTTACTTGCTTTTTGGAATGAAAAAACTTTCGGAGTTACACCCCCTTAAGGGGAGCGGTAAAATTAGGTTTTTATTTTATTTCTCAAATTTGGATAAATGTAGGAGAATGATATTTGGTAGATGTTTTATACTTATTAAAAGGTCTCCCATAGTAATATTTTTAATTATCTCCTACTTTCACAGGGGGCTGAAAAGTGTGACCCCTGTTGGTTTTTTTATCAGAACATTTTGATGGGTTGGAAAAAAGGTTCTAAACAAAACATGCTTTAAAAAAAAATTTAAATGCAAAATTTCTCAACCCACCAAAATGTTCTGATAAAAAAACCAACAGGGGTCACACTTTTCAGCCCCCTGTGAAGGTGGGAGATGATTGAAAATAATACTATGGGAAACCTTTTAACCAGTATAAAACATCTACCAAATATCATTCCCCTACATTTATCCAAATTTGAGAAATACAATAAAAACCTAATTTTACCGCTCCCCTTTAGGGGGGTATAACTCCGAAAAGAGACGTCGAAAGGAAAAAATGTATATAAAAGACCCCCCTTAATTTTCGATAAGGAATCACCTCCCGAATTTTTTTGCAATACTTAAGAAACACCCTGTATATCAGTTTAATAAATTAATTATTAATTTTGTAGCTCAGTTATCCTGGTAGTTTTGTGGTGTAGTAAATCCACAATATGTGTAATTTGGAATCTACTTATAAATGCTTACAATAAGTAAATGTATTAAAAATAAGAAGAAATATTGTTTAGTGTTGCCATTTAATTGCAGAAATTGCATTAATATTTGTTTCAGATGCAGAAAATCCATAGATTTTTCCTTAAAATGTGCCTGGCTGTTGGATGCTTACAGTTCTGATGCCTCTTTACCATCAAAGAAGAAGCCACTTGGTATAAAATTAAGAAACCTCATTCTCTCTGATGAACTACGACCAAAAGATCAAAAAATGACCACCTCTCTCAACACAACTAATGATAAATTAACTGTACCTAGTGCTACTCCTGCCAAAAAGACACACCAAAGATCGCAGAGTGATGCCTCAGTGTTAGTAACAGGACTTAGGCGAAACAACACATCTAATAAATTAACGTTAGGAGATTTAAGTTCTGGAAAGGCCTTTGATAATGGTTGTGTGTGTTTTGAAACTTGCCAGGGTGTCGTTAACGATCTCAGGGGACAGAAGACTGAATGTTCTTGCTCAGTGAGTCATTGATTTCATTTGTTTTAGAAATGTGTATTAGGTCAGTTGTTAATTGTAAATGTACTTCTGCACACTCACATATGTTGAAATGTTTATATGAAATGCAGGATGCTTGTATTGGTGCTATTGAGATATAGAAAAATTATGTATAAGTAACGTCGTGTCATGCTTTCTAAATTTTTGTTTTCAAGTGCTTGCTGATTTAAAACTTAAATTACTGTTTTGTATTATGTTTTGATGTCGTTACTTGTTGCAGGCTCCTCGGCTGACTCCTGAATTAGAATTTTTGCAAGCTCTTATTAATATAGGTAAAGTTTTAAGTTCCATTCCTACAAAGGAAGCGAAAACAACGAGACTGGTCGCTGAATTGATTACACTCAATTTAAATCTTCCTGCTCGAGTGTGGATGCCTCTTAACAGTTCCCAACCACATCATGTTGTGCGAATTCCTTCACAAGTTGCAGCAGTGCTTAATTCCAAAGATAAGGTAGCTTTACGTAAATTTAAAACTTAAATACTTATGCATTCTTAAAATGAAAAGAAAGTTGTTTGTGTAAATATGTCACCCATTCAAAATTTTGATGTTTATTTGGTTAATTTTTTTAATGGAATTGAAAACTTTCATATTTGTCTTTTAATTGATAGGCACCTTACATAATATATGTGGAAGTGCTTGATTGTGAAGATTTGTACACTTCTCCTGTACCTCAAAAATTTATGAATTCATTGCGGCATACAAAGTCTGAAGAGAATTTGGGGGACACGACTTCCGTGTCGGCATTTAGTTTGAATAGTGCAATATGTGATGACAATGACCCTGACTGGAGCCAAGAAGATGATGAAATATCACAACAAGTAAGCTTTTTAATCTGTTACTGCATGCTGTTTACTATTTTTGGATATGTTTGTTTTTATTGATTAGTTTGGAACTTTAAAAATGTATCCTGCTTGTCGCTTTATGATTGGAACCTAAAATCATCCATTCATTGTAATTCTTTACAAACTTAAGCCATGTGGAAATCTGGAATAGACAAACAAATAAATTTTAATACTTAATTTTTAAACTTTGTTTACATTAAATGGCACTGTTTTAAACATTATATGTAAATATACAACACATTTTTTAAATTCCTAACAGTTTACTAAATTCTGACTAAATGTTCATTGGAATTTGACCTAGATTAGTGGTCGGCAAACCGCGGCTCGTGAGCCACATGCGGTTCTTTGGCCCCTTGAGTGTGGCTCTTCCACAAAATACCACGTGCAGGTGCGCACGTACAGTGCGATTGAAACTTCGTGATGACTGATTTGACTGCTTTGAAAGACCTGGAGAAGGAAGCGATGTTGATTTTTAACACCTGGAATAGTATTCCTGACTCATATAATCAGCTGAAAAAACTAGTGTTTGCTGTTCTTTCCTTATTCGAGTCTACATATTCATGCGAACAAACAAAAATTTTGGCTCTCAAAAAAAAAAGTCAATCGTACTATTGATATTTGACTCTGTTGACTAATGAGTTTCCCAACCATTGACCTAGATCTTTAAAAACATTACTAATTTGCTTGTTGATTGGTAGGATTGTACAGAGAGATAAAATAATAAATACTTATATTCATTATTTTGTTAATTAAAGCAGTTTTATTGTTGGTAATAGAGTTCCAATTAGCATTTTTAATATTTTTGGGATATTATAGTGGTTGGTTAATATTCCATAGTACCAAAGCTTTAGCTAGTTTACCTTTGGTTAAATGTAATTTCATTCTGAGGAAGAGAAAAATGAGATCAATAATATATACAGTGAAAGCCGCTCATAACGCGGATTTGCGGGGGTGTATCTGACCCGCTTTATATGATAATCGTGGTATACCTGAATTATTGAAAATTCTTACATTCTTTATAATAGGCTTTCACTGTATATGTACTCACTATGATAATAGCTTAGTAGTCTATTCATTTTTTTAGAAATAAAAAGATAAATTATAATTTTCAAATGTTTTTACTTTTGTTTTTCTCAAAAGTATTTAATTTTATTAGTTGAAGATCGAACAACTGCAATTTTGTAGACAAATTTTTATTTTAGTGTGATGTAGTAAAATATTATTACCTGTTGTCTAGACTTGAATGTAAAAAATGAACTATAACAGGTTTGAAATTGGTATTTTAAAACCCAGTTCAGACAACTTGTCAAATACTTGTCATTTACTGAACTGTAATCAAGTATATTGTAAATTTTTAAGTCTTGCAAGATGTGTTTGTAAATAAGTAATGTTTCTGTTACAAATTTGATCTAATTATTACAGTATTGCCAACTGAAAAAAATCAGGGATAGGGATACAATATCACAGTTAAGTCAAGAATCAAGCGATTCTCGTGAACCCCCCTTATGGATTGCGGCTGGGGAAATTAGAAGACGTCTTTCAGATTCATTTCACGAGGGTAAAAGTAAAACTTTTACTCATGATCCAGAAGATCCGTCAGCTGCAGCACTAAAAGAACCTTGGATGGTAATTTAAAAGATAACAGTTTTTATTGCATATTGCCATTACCTTATTACTTAAAATTTATTTTAATTAATGATTTTATTCTATTAGGAAAAGGAAAGGAGGGTAAGAGAAACTTCACCATATGGACATCTTGCATCTTGGCGATTGTCATCAGTTATAGTTAAATGTGGTGACGATCTGCGTCAAGAACTGTTGGCCTCCCAGTTACTTAGTATGTTTCAGAAGATATGGAAAATAGAAAGAGTTCCTTTATGGGTTCATCCATACAAGTAAGACAATATTTAAGTTGCTAAACTAACTATAATATATAGTTTATCATTGTAAAATGATTTACTAATTTTCTTTTAAAATTCTTTCAGAATTTTGTGTTTATCTGACGATAGTGGTTTAATTGAGCCCATATTAAATACTGTGTCTTTGCATCAAGTGAAAAAGCACTGTCAGCTATCTTTACTTGAGTACTTTACCAAAGAATATGGTCCTCGTAATTCGGAAGCTTTCCTTACTGCACAAAAAAACTTTGTGCAAAGTTGTGCTGCATATTGTCTCATCTGCTACCTCATACAAGTTAAAGACAGGTAAATAAAATAAAATTCCTTATTGGTTGTCCAAAGATTATTGCTAAATCAAATGAAGTGGTAATTATTATTTTATTTCAGGCACAATGGCAACATTCTTTTAAATAGTGATGGGCATTTAATTCACATAGATTTTGGATTTATTTTATCAACATCGCCGAGAAATCTTGGATTTGAAACATCACCATTCAAGTTAACACCTGAATTTGTGGAAGTAATGGGTGGAACTGGCTCGGACATGTTTGAGTATTTTAAAATATTAATTCTTCAAGGTCTTGTCTCTGCCAGAAAACATCAAGATATGATCATTCCGCTTGTAGAAATAATGAGATCAGGTGAGTTGACTTTTATTTGAAACATTCATTTGCTTATTTTGTGGGATTTTTTTTTACTTTAATGAACATAAGCATTATGTTTAAAGTGTTCAAATAGTTCATTTTTGATCCTTCTAAAAAAAATTGTGAATTTTAATTTTGTTAGCCAATCACATCACATAATACTTGAAACTCAGCCTAAATCAGTTTTAAGTTTCTGATGACAAAAATGTCTGTAAAATGATAAGAATTTATTGATTTATGGTAAAAACCCATGATCATACTGATTCACTTGATAATATGTGGAAATATCATTTTTTGCAATCGTTAAAAATGACCGTTATACAGGGTGTCCCCGTTCTCACCGCAAATATTTTAAGTGGTGAGAGGACCTTTTTCTAAAAAAAAATTTCAGTACAATTTTTTTCTAAAATCAAATGCTAAGCAGATATCAACACTTACTTGATTTTTTTACACTTTTGCATTTAAAAGACTGTCGCTGAAAATATCAATTTTATCGTAAAATACCTTGCAGTTTTTTAATAGAGCATGAAAATTGGTTATGATTATTTTTTGTCTACAGGCAATGGTTTAAAAGTTATAAAGCAGTTTTTACAAAAAAATGTGAAAAATTTAAAAACTTTAATTGTTTCTTAGACTTTGCAACCGCTGTATCTTTAAAACGAAAGGTTGTACAAAAAAAACGACGGCCCGTTCTGGATAGCAAATTTTATGGGCTACAACTTTGGTCTAGTGAAATTTTTGAAAAATTAAACCGATTTTCCGAAAAGTCGAAAATAAGGAACAGAGTGCAAAAACAAAATTTCCTACAAATATTGTTTTGTATTTAAAAATGCTTTTAAAGAGAGTGCGATTACGTAATTGAAAATGATGGAGGTCATTTTGAACACTTATTGAAGTAATTTTGTGGTTACATGTTAATTTTATTGTGTTAAGATGGATTTGCATTGTTTTGCATTTTATCGTTTTCGAGAAAGAAAAAACGGGCAATTATAATATTTTGTATTTAAAAATGCCATAGCATTCATAAAATTATGTATCTCATCAGTTTCAAAGCTTTTTATGAAGTTTGAAATTCTTCAGAAAACCACCACATATCATTTTTTTAAAGAGCTAACGAACAAATTTAACAAAAAATTGTAAAATTGCATATAAATAAGTTATGTTAATTTTTAAAAACGCCGCATCTTTTTAACGAAACGTCGTAGAGCAAAACGGATATCTATTGCAGATAAGGCATTTAACGGACTAGAACTTCGGTAAATATGTTGTTCAATAAAACTAAATATATCATAGAAATGTTTATAATAGTGAAAAAGGTGAAGAAAAAAAACGATAAAATGCAAAACAATGCAAATTCATCTGGACGCAATAAAATTAACATGTAACCACAAAATTACTTCAATAAGTGTTCAAAATGACCTCCATCATTTTCAATTACGTAATCGCATTCTCTTTAAAAGCATTTTTAAATACAAAACAATATTTGTAGGAAATTTTGTTTTTGCACTCGGTTCCTTATTTTCGACTTTTCGGAAAATCGGTTTGGTTTTCCAAAAATTTCACTAGACCAAAGTTGTAGCCCATAAAATTTGCTATCTGGAATGGGCCGTCAGTTTTTTTGTACAACCTTTCGTTTTAAAGATACAGCGGTTGCAAAATCTAAGAAACAATTAAAGTTTTTAAATTTTTCACATTTTTTTGTACAAACTGCCTTATAACTTTTAAACCATTGGCTGTAGACAAAAAATAATTATTATCAATTTTGTAGAGAATTTCATGCTCTATTAAAAAGCTGTAAGGTATTTTACGATAAAATTGATATTTTTGGCGACAGAGTCTTTTAAATGCAGAAGTGTAAAAATCAAGTAAGTGTTGATATCTGCTTAGCATTTGATTTTAGAAAAAAATTGTACTTGAAATTTTTTCTTAGAAAAAGGTCCTCTATCACCACTTAAAATATTTGTGATAACAGGGACACCCTGTATATGTTATGTTTAAAGAAATAATTTTCCAAAAAAAGACTCGAACTTGTGTTTTTTTTTTAAACCTCTTAAGCGCCGTGCTTGGCAAAGCAATGCACATTGGTAGATGGTGAAATGTTTTTAATGTGCTTTGCTTCTTTTGAGGTACTATAACATTCCAACAAAGTATTTTGAAAAAATTTAATTTTTAACTTGAGATTTATTTGTCTTTTGTCAATTATTGTTAAACAAACAAACTTATAAAAAAAATATTTCATACAAAACAGCACGAAATAATTTTATATTAATGTTGATAAAATTATGTAGTTTTACTAAATAAAAACTTAAGGTAAAATAAATTATTTGAGATAGATGGAAACAATTAAATGTTTACAGGATCCCAGTTGCCATGTTTTAAATCAGGTGCTGCAACAGTACAAAATTTGAAAAATCGCTTCCATTTAAACATGACGGAAGAACAGTTACAGTTAGAAGTAGATCGCATGGTTGAGGGAAGCATTCATTCGCTTTCAACGAAGCTTTACGATGGTTTCCAGTACTTTACTAACGGAATATTATAACTATGCGACAAGTCCATAGACTGTGTTTTCTAAATGAAATTATGCCTTCCTGTAATACAAAGACAAAAGCTGTTCTACGTTAAAGTTAAACTTAAGGTGATTGCAATATGATACGTTGTTATTACAAACGATAAGAAGTAAATAAAGGTTTATTTTTATTTGTTATTCGGTGATGGTTAAAAGTGCATTTGTGTAACAGAAACTTGTCATTTTTAACCTGTACAAACATTACTTCCACACTAGATTGTTTTATCAACATACAGTTAACTTATTATTGCCTTAATTAAAAAGTTGTGTACATATTAAGTAGTTGCTTTGATTAGTAAGTGAAATGCTCAATTTGATACTGCAACACCAGTGCGTATTTTTTCCTTTCCATTAAATGTTAGTGGGAATTTGTCGATTAGGACGTGATCTGATTTTATTATTTTTAAGATGCCATCGTTTAAACACGTATGTACAGTGATTTTGTAAATTAAATTTGTTTTTAAGTATACATAGAATAAGAAGAAAGTTTTTATGTGTTTGGTCGGGCGTTCGTAATACTCATTGGCTCATTTTAATTTGTCAATTAGTGGATTGTATAAAAATGTCCTAATACTGATTATTCAAACTAGATAAGGTGTTTTTAAATTGGTTTTGTAATCTTGTTGTATTTATCTTTAAAATAAACATTGTATTTGTATTAAAGTCTCATTCCAGTTATTTGTTGTGTGTATAATACATTCCTATTAATGATGATTAAAGGTTTTTATTGAAAAATAATTTTTTTATGTAATAGTTTTAGTACAAATACAATGCGGCCTTCCTGAATTATAGCATACTAATATCTTGGAACATTATGTGGTTTTCCTGCTTATATCTTATAAAATAGCATTCATCGAACCTAGTTGTACAATAAAAATGTTCTAAAAAAGGTGCTAACCTAGAAGATTTGTCATAATGGACATCTATACATTTAATTTTATGGCAGTAAATAAAAATGAAGAGTGTATAAATGGTGGACAATTTTAAAATAGAATACATATTTGTTGAAATTTTAAGTCGAAATTATTACAAAAATGTTGGTCGGTGCTACCAATAAATAACACTAATAAAGTTGAGAGAAAAATGCATATTTTTATGATTTCATACTTAAATGAGCTAATGGTGAATCTATCCTTAACACGTTAAGCGCCATTTGTATCCATATGGATACAAATCATTTTTGCCAAATGGGCCACCTGTATCCATTTGGATACAACACCCTACATTTAGATTCGGCTGCCTGTATTCTTAAACATACAGGTATTACATATAACTATACCAGAAAAAGGTTAAGGATGGCCCGCTGGCCCAGAAAACCTTGGTGGTCACGATTTTTTTACCCAAATTGATATTAAAAAAAAAAAAAGTTTTGATTCAAATTTATTCACACAAAAAAAACATTAAAAACTGGTTAAAATGTTATTATTTTGTTGTGAATTTTTCTTATATTACTTAAGGGCAATTTAGAAACGTTAATTTAGAAAAAAAGTTGGTGGCCAGAAAAACCTACTTTTTTTTAAACATGGTGGCGCTTAACGTGTTAAGCAAACAATATTTACGCATGAGACAATGCTGTATGTTAAAATTGTCCAGCAAATCTGTATTATGCAAAAAATGTTAAAAGAAATATTTACATGTTTTACAGTTATCGTTTATTTTGTTGACACATATTTCAATCAATTTTGTATAGAAAAAAGTCTGTTAAATATACTTGTGAAGTTTTTTTACATCATGTTTATGTTTAATATCACATCATAAGTTTAGTGCGATGAATGCTTTTAAAACTACAAGAATTTGTGTTTGAACTTGATGATTTTAAATTTCAGCAGTCAATATTATTTTGAAAAAATTCTAGTCATTCTTATGTAATAATTTTGTTGAAAAATGTAGTTTTATTAAGTATTTTGTTACTATATGTATTTTAAAATAGCCATCAAGTTTCAAATCTTTAAAAAAAAATTATTCATTAAAAAATTTAAATTTCAAGTGCTATATACGAAAACTTTGTATATGTGAAAGTTTTTTTGTAGGTAATATGAATTACAGTTATCCCTCCATTTTATGTATATACACGGGTTCCAAAAAAATTGCCGATTGTTAAAATAGTATTTTCTGGTCGACTTTAACTAAATTTGAAGATACAACAGCTTATATGTTTCAGTTATAGATTGCATATGACAATTTTAATAACCTTTAATGTTAATATTAAACAAAATTTTGTTTTGAATCGAAAAAGTATAATCTGTTACATAATTATATTTTCCATAGCGTCAGTTAAAATCGGCCAAAAAAGTTTTTGTTCACAATGTGTGAGTATATATGAAATATGTTTTATATATATATTATTTATAAATTTTAGGCAAATCTTGATGTAACCATTCAAAAAATGAGTACCTCTGACTGAAAAAGATTAATTAAAAAAGACTGAAATCATAACTTTAAACAGTTCAGACTTATTTAGATTGGTTAGCGTATCTTTAATTGAAATTTGGGCCAAATCAAATTACAAAACATTTTATATGTGTGTTATGCTTATGTAATTGGTGATATAATCACGTGCAGTGCATTTTAGAAGGTAGAATTCGATCCGATGATGGTAGCATTTGAGGCAATGTTATTGTATTTTGTTTGATTTAATGACTAGTTACATAATAATAACTCCACTTTGTTCAAAACAAATCAACAGTCGTGTAAATAATTTGTATTTATGCATGTTTCTAATATGAAATTTTTAGTATAATGTTGTATTTTATTATATTTATGAAGTGTATTTACCTTATAAATTGCCTAAATAAACAGAATTTCAATTTATTTATTTTTTTTACTTTGAAAGACTGTGAGGTTAAATAGTAAGACAAAAATTATCATGTAAATAAAGTTTAAACTTGAAAACAAATTAACTGTTGGTTAGAAAATATTGTAGAAACTATAATTTTCTACCAGTTATCTGAAAGAAAGGAACTAATATACAGCAGTATGTAGGTTCTTGAAAAAAATTAAGAAAGAGTAATATATAAACTAGATTTTTTGTAATACAAATTCTGTGCAATGATTATTTAAAGGTCCACAATGTACATAAAAGTAGGGGTAGTGTGAAGCTGTTCTGTTTAAAAATCACCAATTTATAAACTATACTTGTTTTTGTATCAATTCTTTTTACTTTCGCCATACGTAGTATGAAGAAAGTATTGTGATCGCGAAAATTTTCGAATTCCAGATTTCGACGGATACACACGTTTTGAGGTCCCCTGAATCCGTTTTGACTATTTTCGCGATGACGTCCGTGTGTGTGTGTGTGCGTGCGTGCCCATGTGCCAGACGTTAAAAATGCCAATTTTTGATAGTAGTTATCGATAGAGCCTTTTAAAGTGTTCTACAAAGTGCGTGCAAATATTTAATTTTTTTAATAATAACTAATATACAGGGTGTTTAAGTTAAAACGACAATCCAAAATTACAAGAAAACGGTAAAAGATGAAAAAATTCTATTTATGTAGAATTGTAGTCTACGTTGGGGTCTATAAAAAACCTTTATAACTTTTTTTGGTAACATTTAAAATTACGAAATTCTTCAAAACATTCAAAATTTTAAAAATTGTTCTCGAAAACGGCTCCAACAATTTTATTCAAATCTTAGTATGTTAAAGAGTTTATTTTTCTTAGTAAAATGCCGTTTGTCTCACAACTCTTGAATTTTTGTGAAAAAAGTTATGATTTTTTGAAAATTTTGAAAATATTTTTATAAGAACGCAGTAGTTGTTCATATTCATGAACATTCGCATGAACGTCATTTTGACAAAAGTCATTTACGTTATGTTAACAGACGTCATTAACAAAACTGAGGTTAGGTAGAGTGCCTGGAGCGGCACTTTAATTTTTTTATACCCACTAATACACAAACACATACGGACATAAATACAATATTTATGGCGAAAGTCATTTGGCGGCCACACCAGTTTATTTAATGATTAAAAATCAACATCATCCTGCTTAAAATATAAGGAGACAAAAAAAAAGTTGCCCAAAATAAAAAACAGTGCTATGTTTGTTACAACTCTATTTAAGAACACTTATTTATAGATTACATTAATGACATTTGCTACTTGTAAAAAATGTTTAAACTCTTATTGCATGCAGTAAAATAATTTACATTATGTTTGGAAATTAAATATTCTGGACGTTATTACCTCTAATACTTTTCAAAATCGCTTCAAGAAATAACACACTAAGATCACGGTACATTTTAATTTTAGACAATTAAATAAGATATTAAAATTAAAAGCAACAAATAATTCTAAATTAGAAAGCTAATCTTAAGTTGGAAACAACTTTAGTGCATTATTCGCTAAAAACAAAATTTTAATACAGGCATCAACAATCTGACTATTCGACAATTGACTTGTAACACTAGAAACATGTTATCACATAAAATTAAAATAAATAAATACTTAAGTACGATAGATTGTATAAAATAAAAACTTTCTACTGCTTTTTACTAACAGTAAAAAAATGTCATAACACTAAACACAATTAAAATTATTTATATTCGGGATAGCTGTTGTAATAAATTTGACGGTAACATACTTTCAACTTTTTCGTATATGTAGTAGACTGGTAACGACAGCCAATTTAATACCGATTTTGCCACAATACCCATAGGTTCTGGATACTGATGTGTCAAAAGAGCCAAGAGTGCAGTGAAAGAACACAAACCGGCTGTAAATATGATGAAAAATGGCAGCTCTTTTTTGGGATATACAGACACCTCATGAAATGAAGGTAACAGTTCACGGTCAGCACATTCTGTGCAGGTAGGATAAGGGTAAAATAAATGTCCCCGTTCTAGAGGATACGGTAACATTCTAAAAGTACCTTCCCATGTGCAATGAAGTAAATTCAATGCTCCTTCCATATTTTTCCAATGTGTAAGGTGGAAAAAGGCATATGCTATTGCTTCTGAATCACCACGCTTCAATACATGTTCAGGGGGTAAGATTAAGGGCTTCATTTCTAACAAATATTTAGGTACATGGGGATTAAACTCAACTGCACGATGTATTGCTTCCACTGCTGTCATTTCTGCTGTTGTTAATCCACGCTTACTAGCTATGTCTGGTGAAAATTTATCGGCAACAACTCTAGCTTTAAGTAAAGCTGCAGTATAACAGATTGTTGCGGATTTTGGAAGGGATATATCATCATATTTGGCTAAAACGGCTTGCACATCAGCATATGCTTGCATTTCTAACAAAGCTTCTATTAAATTTTCATGAATATTTAGTACGTTCATGATTGGCGGAACTTCTTTTGTTAAATCTCGAAACATTTTAACCGCTTCTTTTAATTTTCCTAATTTTCTTGCACACATGGCTAAACGTCTCTTTACATAAATTAATACATTTGTGTCTCTTCTATGTTGGGCCTCCATTATTGAACCTTGATGTTGCAACTGTTGAGATTTGCGGTAATTGGCTTCAGCAACTTTAAGTGCTTGTTTCAATATTTTTTCTGCTTCTGTTATAGTTGTGGCTTCTTCCTCTGCTAAAAGAATATATGCAGGAGCACACTCGGAGTTTGTTTCTAAAGCTTTATGTGCAGCTTTAATCCGAACTACTGGATTTCGTTCACGCCAAGCTGTTTGCATTATTTCATATTCTGCTTTGCCAACATCAGCTTCACATGTAAAAAACGTCTGATGATCTTGGGCAGACAAGTTCATATCATAATATGTTAAAGGTTCCTTATTTGTCGCCCAATAAAACCGTTGATATTCAGCCCCACGATACAAGTTTAACGGGTTACGCCACACTTTACATTCTGGAATTGATTGTTGACTAGTAGTTGTAGTTCCATTACTGCCATTACTACCATTTTCATTATTATCTCCACCACCTATCCAGGGACTTATATGATTTAGAGAAACTTGCTCTATGAAAGAAGTACCATATTTTCGAAAATACCACCATTCAAATATTAATATTAGTCCAGATATTAAAGATGATGTACCAGTTAATGCGACATAAAATTTTGGTGTTAGAGTACTTAAAAACATTGCAGAATCCCACATTTTATTTACTTTTAGAAAAAATACCGCTTATATTAAGATTACTTTAAGGTTATGAAACAACAAACAGGTTTTTTAATCAAAAATTGAAACGCAATTTAACAAAACTGTGCAAGAAAACACTATAAAAAACACCAATGGAAAAACTACATACATTTACACTTATTTCATCACTATTTAAAAAAAAATATGTTACACTTTTTGTGACAGATATTGCAGATAGTGTCAAGGCCAGGCTTGTTTTTATCGAGATCCAGATCAAATAACACATTATGAAACCCCTCATTTTAATGATGAATTTCAAACAATGTGGTGCATATTTGCCGAAATATTTTTAAGATTAGAGATTCTTTAATTCTTAAATATGGTTCATACATAAATCAAATAAAATTAACAATCAATTTTTTTGGTGATTGTTAAGCCTTTCAGATGGAAAGTGTTTTATAATTTACTTTAAAAGTAAAAAATAAGCGTTAGTTTACTTGCGTTTTGAAAACTCTATATTGATATACAGGACATACACCATCATTCTTAAGTTATAATAATGGATAATTATTATTAGAAACATCTACTATTAAATTAAAAAAATAATAATGCATATAATTGGCAGCAAAAACTCTTTTTGTACTAAAATGTTGTTAGAACTGCTATGTACTTTATGTAAGCAATAGCAAGCATCTCCATCCCGATACAATCTTTTTGTTAGAGCTTCATCCATTTGTCGTTTAAGCATTTCGAACCATTCCTCGCTTGCTAATTTTCGTTTTAATGAACTACATTGTTTTTTAGTACTAGGAGTTTTATTTGTTAAAATAGTAGGAGTTTCTGGTTTGATTGAAGTACTTTCTATGGCATTAGCTGACTCCTCTACTGAAACAATAATTTAATACAGACTGCCATAATAATATTTAAACTTTTAAAAGCACTATCATATTCATATTATAATTATGAGTACTTTGCTACAGAATGCAGAAATTTAAAAGTATATATCCGTTCACTACCAAAATTTTAATTTAGGGGAAGCAACAGCAGTTACTATCAACCACTCTCGGTTGCCTGCTTATTACAAACTTAATTTTTAGTTGTAATAATTACACGGAAAGGAGTTTAACATTTAACCTTACCTCATGCTGTTGTAGATTAAAATATTAAATATAATAACAACGTTTAGATTTTTTATAAAATTTATTAATGCATTTTATAAGAAATTTGTACAGACTTAAAATAATATCATAACAAAGATAATAATTACTAAATAAAAAATAGGTTGTGAAACTGTTTTAGAGGCCTTGGCACGGAATGCATAATTACACCGACACCTTCCATCTCTCCAAACACCTTTAGTGCGTTTTACGTAAATAACTTCTCCTTTAACAATATTTTTATTTCCTGAACTTGATTTTTTATATTTTGATGGTTTGTTGGTAGACTGAACAGGCAATTTTATTTTTTTCGTTCCCGTAGTTGTAGTAGAAGCTAAAAGTTGCATACATTTATTAATAATCGATTTATTTGACAACTGCTCAATAAGAAATCTACCTGAACATGAAGAACGCTGGTGTTAAGCCTGGAAATGTGTATTTTTTTATTCTATGTAATAGTTTTTAATTTGAACACTATCACATTTATAACTTCACACTTTATTTTTCTGTAAGTAGCTCTATAATTACGAATGAAAATGACATTAAAAGAAAAAACCTTAATATATTCTTTAACCACTAATTTTACTAATGTAGGAAGTCAATTTTAAAATTGTAACAGTTATGTTTATTTAAAACTTAAAGCAGATGGTGTAAGGTATATTTAAGATAATATAAAATCAAATAAATAGAAAAAAAACTCCAAGAGCATCAAATTAACTCGTACATATTTATTTGGTAGTAATGTTCAGAAAAAAGTGTAGTTTACTTTACTTCTTTAATTTCAATGTAAACGCTGTAAATTTTATGCTAAATTATTTAAATTGAACTTGATTATCTTACAGTATACCATAACTGACTTGTTTGTGCAAAATTGTGAACATATCAAGATAGACTTCTTATTGAGTCGATTACACTTCAGAGCATTAATTTACGTAAACATCTCGACTAAAATAGTCAAATTTTACAGAATAACACTCCTATTTAGTTTTGGATGCTAACCAGTTCAAAATATGAAGTAAATGCTAAACATTTAATGAAAAGTAGGTTTGTAAATTTGCATGTCCTTGAATTATTTTTAATATGTTTATGTTATTGAAATTTACATGACCTACTAAATTTAATGATCCTATGTTTTCTAAAAAGTACCATGACAGAATATACTAACAAAAACAAAACACAAAAAAAAATTGATTCTACGGTATTTAAGACAGGCAGACAAAATTGAACAAAATTAAGAAGTTATTGTGGTGTACTACTCTTTACCAGTTAACAACTGTTTTTAATTAAAAAATGCCATTAATGAGTAAATAAAACATTCATTAAATATGTGGTTTTTGGTGTTTTTATATGTCTTGATGTTTTTTTTTTTATATTTTAAAATTATTTGTTTGTAAATGTTTGGTACATTTAAGTGAGTCATCTTGTAAGTTCATGTAAAATAAAAATTATTTTGTTTTTCATAAAATCCATTTAAAACAATTTGACAGCTTTGTCAGCAGAAAATTTTGCTCCCAAAGTGAAGCAGCACATAGCTATAAAACTTTTAAGAGTGGAATTTGAAATTTAAAAAAACATAAGATAAGTCACCTGTGTATAAATATTTGTTGTATATCGGGTGTAAACGAAATTCTTTTTTCTTTAATTTTTAATTTAAACAAACCAAATTTTTAATATGTTCATAAAACCCGACTATTGGAATACATGCACATTTCTACATTATTTCCGGTTTCACCAGAAATCTGTAACGTTGTTATTTAACCCGGGATCGGTCGCACATTGAAATTTTACGAGAGCGATCGCGGTTCGGTAACTTCGACCAACTAACGTAAGCCTTATTATTACAAATGCAGAAGATGATGTTATGTAGGTAAAAAATGACGTAAGTAGCCTAAAATTTATTTTTATATTTATATACACATTATTACAAATGAAACTCTACTACACCCTAGTAATTAGTCCAACAAAATAAAAAATTAATATAAAAATTTAATCAGAAATTTTTAATTTTTTATTAATTTATTAAAAGCATTAGTACGTTTTTGAAGCATAACTAGGTGCATGCGTAAGTTGAGTTATGCGCAAATTTTATATTTGTCGGTCTTTTGGACACATTAGCGACCGATCCCGGGTTAAAATGGTATACCCTGTATATTTACACATCCTTAAAAAGAGGGAGCAACTTTTAATAAAACTACAGCATTTTGAAAACTATTTAAGACCTCAAACAATTTTTAATCAAAATTATTTTATCGTTAACCCTTTAACGGCAAATTAATTTATCATAGTTGTCACAAAAAATTACATTTATTTAAAAGGACATATCTCTCAAACCGTCAGGGATATCTGAGTTCTGTTTGTTGCAAAAAGTTTGTTAACATTTTGTTACAATTTCTTCTCACATGCATCGCAAAATTTACGAGGTCTCACTTTAAACTTATTTGACAAGAGTTATTAAATCTCGTGAAGATTAATTCTTTACACAGTGCGAATCGGCCAATCGTAGAGAATAATTAAACAAAAAAATCGCCGAGATGTGATAGTAAATAAGAAAGTTATTAAACTCAACGCATCAAAAAAATTTAAAAACATATGTTTCAAATTTCATAAAATTACATTTTTCTTTATTTTGGCAACACTGCACTACTTCGAGCTTCTGAAATTTTGGTTCGGGGGATGATTCTGCTATGGAAACCCTCAGTTTAAGATGCATATTGTTAGGTTGCAAAACCAGATGTTTTGATGATCAGTTTGGGCACATAAACCCTTGACGAACTGAGTTCGTCATTACGAGTTAAAGGGTTAAGTGTGTTGTGTGTGACTTGAGTTAAAATGATTATAAATCAATTCATCTCCTTAAAAGTTTTTAAAATCACTTAGTTTTACTAAAAATTGCTTTCTCTTTCCTAACTATGAAAATTTAAAATAAAGTTATGGCCATTTCCAGCGAAATTGAAAAAAATTTGAAAAAAGTGTGCGTATGTTTAGATGATCAGGTCAACACAGACGTGCAATATGTTAGATTCAGTGCAATAAATATTATATCTTTTTTAAATAATTTCTTACTAAAATCAGATTGAAACGAGTTTTACTTACGACTGGTAGATGTTGAATTTTGTTTATTTGTTTTACGCAATATAGCTTTGGTAGTTGCAGATTTGGATGGCAGTTTTGCTTCCTCCGAAATATTGCTCGTTTTAGTTAAATTAGGTTGGATACGAAATCCAACATCATATTGCCAGCCATTTGGTGTGCTTGATATTTCACCTGAAAGTAAAATTTACTTAAAAAAATTACAAATATATATCCGTTATAAATTTTTACCCAAATTAAAATTTTCATAATTTTCTGATGATTTATCTAATTCAGTATTAGATTCTGAATTTAACAAAGGTGTTTGTGTGGAATCTGATGTGTGAATCAACCGACTATCAGTTTGTTTGTTATCATCAATAATGTGTGTCTCATTTAGTTTGTTGTATAAAGCACTAAGTCTTTTAGAGAGAGATGTGTTTTTCATCAATTGTAACTTTGAAAGTACGAAATATAATTTTTCAGCTAGATCTTTTTTTTTATCATCATTTCCAATACCAGCAATTTTTGCTGAATGAAATATCTTTGTATCATCATCTATATCATCATAATAAGCATTCAATTCAGTGTTATGCATGCGAAACAACTGTGGTTTAAAATAAATAAATGGCAGTTTACGTAAAGGGTCCAAATGAGTTTGAAAATCAATATATTTGTCTTCTGAATTCATGCGCAACAAAAATATTCTGCTCTCATTATATTTAAATGCAATTATATTTAATTGTTCATCTGAAGTGCCATCTGTAAAATAAAAAATTAAATTAGGAAGTCAGTTTGTACTTATTAAAATACTTACATCTTTAAAAAATAAGTAATAATGAAATATATTGTTTACCAAAACACACACCACAAAAACGTTCATATTAGTTCACAAAAAACTCCGCAGTTTATAAAATTGCAGACAAAATATAAATAGTATAAAAATATCAAAAACCACTTTTTCTGTCAACAGAAATGAAGACATAATCTAATGTACTACAAGTAAATATTCTAAAGTTAATGAACTAATATACGAGGTGTGACAATTAAATTCCAGGAACGGCCACGTAATGTCGCTTGTGTGATGATTTGATTGGAATCACGTGAGTAGTCATGTTTGTGCATTTTTTAACTAATGCGTTTATTCGTTAGTTTGCTATTGCAAAAACGATAGAGATCTGTGCGAAAACTTTGGCGTAAAATGAATGATCGAAGCGGCAGCTACAAGTTGTGACCAATCCTTCTGCAAATGAGCACATGTTTGCGAGAGAACTTACAGGTGATGAATCCTGGTGCTTCCAGTTTGACCCTCAAACAAAATGGCAGAGCATGTAGTGGAATTCAGAGTTAACCATGACCGAAAAGAAAGCACAAATGTCATGCTGGCAGTTCAAGACCATGTTGATGTGTTTTTTTGATCACTAGGGAATAGTTCACCATAACGAAGATGTACATACGGTCAATCAACAAAGCTATTTAGAAGTGCTGAAAAGATTACGAGAGTCTATTCAAAAAAGATCTGAATTGTGGCCTTACAAGTGGATTGTCCTTCACTACAATGCGCCACTCCATTGTGCACTCACTGTGAGAGATTTTTGGGCAAAAAAAAAACAATAATTTAATTAGACTATTGTGTTTATTCACTTGCCTTAGTCTTCTTTGATTTCTGTCTGTTCTTAAAATTAAAGAATGCGCTAAAACGGCGAAGAATTTTTGATATAACTGTAACTGTTATAATGTGATAAAAAAAACTCATGAGTTCGGGGCCTGTTTCCGGTAATGAAACACTGTCTAAATCAATGTATCGATGTCAAAAAACACTACATCAAAGGTAAGATGGACCACTAATATACAGTTCGAAACATATTTTTTACACAATTACGCAATTAAATTGTCACACCTCGTATGTTTATTTTTTATTAGGTTTTAGCCTTTCATGGTAAATTTATTCTACGGTTTAACGCTGTATTTTAAATGTTTGCCACTAGCTATTTTAAGTTTACTTCTTTATTAATTTTAACTGATAAATTTACAGAATGTTTCCAAAGAGAAAAGCAGCAACATTAAAAATATATTCTTAAACTTTTTTTCACATATGAATTTGTATCATAATTTATGGTCTTACACTTTACGGTAGAAAGACCTAGGATTAAGTCAGTAAGTAAAATCATGAGTTATATGAAACTAACAAGGTTCGCTAATTTTTGGACACTATTAGTGGGTTATTCTTTTATTGTTCCTTGTTTGCCGGAAAAACCCAAAAATTTCCCGGGAATTTAAAAAAAAAATACTTCACTAATACCTCGTATATGGTACACGGCTACTTGTTAAGTAGTCCGAAATTGAAATCCCCTACAAATTTATATATTTTAATAAGAACGGCAATGCATCTTAACAAAAGACAATAAAAGATAAAATAATAATATTTGACAAAACAATTAAGCTGGTTGATTATAAAACGCATTTGAGTGTGTATATTGCGTTTCTTTATAAAAGTCACGAAAATCCTTTTGCCTGAGCCGCCACTATGCAGTATACACAGGTGTGTGTGTTACATGTAGTTTAGGTCAGTGGTCTCAAACTCAAATTGAATGCGGGCCGAATGCACGATCTAAACGTAGCTGACGGGCCGGTTTTTTTTTTTTTTTACAAAATGAGAATGAATATACAAGCTATTGTCCTTCTTTATTTACAAAATTTTTCTTCGGCACATACAGAAAATAGACATATGTTTGTATGTAAATAATTATAAACTTCGTTATTTCTTACTACAACTAAATTTACTGATTGTACGGACGTAGGACAAAGCCCCAAACTATACATTCTGTCTCTTTTTCCTTCAATAGCAGTCGCGCACATAAGCTCAGTCCTATGTCTTTGTCTCTAATAAGTATCGTATTTACAACAAATACATAACTGAAATGTATTCGCAGGCCGCGTAAAATTGCTTTGGGGGCCGGATGCGGCCCGCGGGCCGCCAGTTTGAGACCACTGGTTTAGGTTATCCCTCGACTGCCTGTTCTTTATAAATTTAATTTTTTGAGCAAATAATAAATAAAAAACAAATGTGTTAATTTATCTTTTTGCGAATTATAATTTACTGTTTTTTAATTTTGAAATAAATTTAATTTTTTGAAAACATTGTTATTTTACTTTTGTCAGAATTTTTACAATTTTCCCTTCTAATTTAACGTTTTTAAGTTTACCGGGATTCTCGGGAATATTAATTTTAAATTTCTCGTTTCCAGGGAACAAAAAATACCTGGGAAATGTTACCCACTAGACACTATTCACAAATTTCCAAAACCCATTTTAGATTAATAGTTTGCAAAAATTGAATCATTAATAGTAATTAAAGTTGTGTAGTTTGCGTTATGTAACTCCAAATTATAAGTTTTTATTTGATTATTTAAACTGACTAATATTGATGATATTTTTGAGATTTTAAGTTACAAGTGTTTAGAAAATATTTCAAAGATTGAACCTACTTTGACACAGTGCAGGATATTTTGTATCACACTGATACTTAGCAGGGCATTGCGAGCAAGGTTTTCCTGTTTTATAAACGGGAATTCCGATAGTATTTCCACTGGGTCCATAGTTACAGATGAGCCTATGTATGGTAAATAGTGAGGCAACTTCTTCTGAAATCAATATGTTTTCTTTGAAAGAAGAGTGTGCACACCCAACGAACTGCGTTGAAGCCCACACCATTTGTGTATAATGACCAATTAATTCGGCTCCAGGTTTCAATCTGATAATGACAAATTCAAGTAATTTTAATTTAGAAAACAATTTTGCCTTTTACCCATTAAATTTTGTTACTTCCTCAATTTCTAGATTTTCTACTTGATTGTACCAACTCATTATCATTAATTCAAAATTGGGTGGCTCATGTTTATTATCTAGTGTAGAAATAACATTTTGACCTACGGAAAATCTATCTGAAAAATAAAATGTTTATTTGAGCAACTTTTTCATATTATATTTACCTGTGGTCTTGCATTCATCATGAAGATTAATTTCTTGAGCGCTGATGCATTGATCAGCCCATCTTTGTGCTATCGTTGCTAATTCATTATCCCACTTCTGCAATTTAAAGTAAAACTTCAAATTTTTCAGCTGAGTTACTGAAATATTCACTGAATTTGTAAAGTTAACAATTTGAAAAAATTACCATGAGCAACATATTTGCAGCAGAAGGCTGAGGACCAGGATTTCCTTTAATTTCTTTCCCTAAGGCCACTTTGCTTCGAAGTCGATTATGAAGATTTATAATAAAACTTTGAAAGTCGAGAGTTAAATTTATTGAATTATAATTAGCACAATCAGTTGAAGGTCCTTTCTACAATTTATTTTACACTGATCTTGTAAATACTTTTAACAAAATTACCTTATATTTGCACATAGTGTGTGTTTTATCTTTGCACAATTTGCAGTAGTCTGTCATGTAAATCTGCTTAATTAATATATACATAATAAGTAAAGTAAAAAGTTTTTGCAACATAATATAATTATAAAATAAAAATTCTCATTTTTGTGAGAAACGTCAGTGTCAAAATTAATAAATGTAGTTAACTTTTAAATAAGTAGTTCGAACTCAAATTAGAAGTTGTAATGGATCGTAGCGCAAATATACGCCAAATACAAAAAATGTATACACTTTCAAAGAACTGACCATCTGACTTAGAATGGCGGCTGAATCAGAAGTTGAAATGAAATCAGTTCCAGCGCAAAACGTGAATGTTGAAAGTTATAGGAAATTAGTACAGACATATTTAAATTTGGTGAGTTGTTAACTTTTATACGCACTAAACAGTATCTTATGGGTACCTATAGTAAAAAGTGGTTATGTATAAAGTCCTAACCTTAATTTTAATGTTGTTTGACATGCAATTTTTAGCATGTATACCATGCAGCATTATTTTGGGCCGACAAAATTGTTGCATTCTCTTCTGGAAACCCAGTAGATGTGTACTGGTTAGCACAATGTATGTTTTTGTTGAAACAATATCATCGAGCTGCACATTTGCTACGTTCTAGAAATTTGGATAAGGTGAGGATTATGTACAACTTGATATTTTAATAATAAATATTTAATTTTAGACATATATTTTATGTAACTATTTAACGGTAAAATGTTTGCTAGAAGCAAATGAATTAAACGAAGCCTTGAAAGTTTTGAACTCAATGGATTTAGATGTATTTTTACAAAATGCAAATGCATCTCCTGATATAGCAATTGAAGCAGGAATGTTTGATCTGACTCCAAAATATGTAAGTCATTTATGTTTGATTATGAATAACAATTGTATGTAATATATATTTTGATTAAGCAAGTGCAGTCGAGCGTCTTATTACTTAAAGGTAAAGTTTTGGAGGCAATGGATAATCGAGGATTGGCATCTGATTGTTATAAACAAGCTTTACAGTGTGATGTTTATTGTTTTGAGGCATTTGATTGTCTTATTCAACATCATATGCTTACAGCAAATGAAGGTGATAATTTTTTAAAATATGATAATAGAAAATAGAAACATAAAACTGAACTAAACAAGATATGTAGAATAAGATATTTAAAAAAATTTAATCTTGTAAAAGAAATTTTTAAATTAGTTGCAGTTGCATAAAATATACTCCCTTATTATAATTTTAGAATGCGAACTACTGAATTCTTTACCAATATCACAACAATGTTCTACAGATGAAGCAGAAGTATTAATGGCACTATATGAAAGCAAATTAAAAAAGTATCACACACCTTCTTCAATCACAGACGATAATAAAGTTAATCTAATTATGAAAAATTGTACACCATCAATTAGCAAACATTTATCTCCAGCTCTTCCTAAAACTTCTCAAATATTAAGTCCACAAATAAATATTACTGATACTTCAGCTTTAATAAATACATCATTGTTAAATTGCATCTCTAATTTTAACACAAATGAAAATCGGCACACAGAAAACAAAAAAAATATTTTAGAAAATAATGAACATTGTAAAAAAATTAGTGTAGAAAACCCCATATTAATTCGTCTTCAAGACAGTTTAGATTTAGTCGTTTCACAAGCAGAAAGACTGTATTATAATTGTCAATACCAACAGTGTTCAAAACTGACTGATTATGTTTTAAAACAAGATCCTTATCACAGTGCATGTCTGCCAATTCATATATCATGTCAAGTGGAGTTGAAACAAAGTAATAGTAAGTATGTTTAAAATAAGTTTTGGGGAGTTTACTGTAAAAAATAATTGAAATATGTACTTTATGTAGCTTCTAACATGTTCATGTAATTTTCAGAATTGTTCACATTAGCACACACCTTGGTTGATTTGTATCCTGATCAGGCAATATCGTGGTTTGCCGTAGGCTGCTATTATTACATCATAGGTAATAGGAACAACATAAATTAGATGATTTAGTGATTAAGAATTAAATATATATGGGGCTATTCTTTTTTAAACAAATATAAGTGGAATGTTTTCACAAAAAAAACATTTTTTATGCATATATGTATTATAAGTATTTCTGAAATTTAAAATCAATTAGGGTAAATGTCTACTTAGAACAACAGTTTAAGGTATTTTTGTGTCAAAAAAAGTTTTAGATTACTACAAAGCTGATATGTCATAAATATTTTGGTTAAAAGTGGAATTAATGGAACATTTTTATTTGTCATTAATCTGTCACTGAGTGACGGATGAATACTGAATCAGACAAATATAGAATCTAGTTTTTTCATGGGAATTAATTAAAATTGGAATAATCCGTTCCCAGTCTCGATCACTTTTTTTTACAAGGATAACTGCAAAATATTGCAAATTTTAAGAAAATAAAAGCTGATGTGCATGTAGTTGTAAAAACTTGTAGATCGGATAGTTTGAGAGTTGATACACTTGCATTTACGAAGTTACATTCATAAATCATTACTATATATGGTGTCCCAGAGATCATAATCACCTCGATTATCGTTTTGTTTCTTTATGGGCAATGCAAATATGAGATCTGCCGGTTTTGCACATAGAAGAAGTCTTGCATCTGCTCATTGTAGATAATAATGTTTTCTTAAGCATATTTGATTTTTTTGGGGTTTCGTTAAAAAAGCTGTCAACAAAAGACAGATTGTTACAATAATTAATAAATTAACATGTTCGCTGTGGCGCTATTCGGCAGTACTTTGGCGTTGACTGCGTTACATACCGCCCGGGTCTTGTAACAGCGCATTCTTGCTGTGCGGTACATACCGCGCGGGGTATGACGCAATGTTAAAGAGATACCCATTTAAAATCCCCGCACAGGAGTACTGTTTTGTAAATTTCGGTCCCGCACAGTAGGAATGACTGCTACAGGACGCCGGGGGTATGTAACGCAGTCAACGTGTTAAGATTAAGGTTTTACAGACATTTCATCAAATAAAAAGTGTTGTTACAAAGTACGTAAATGTTCATTTTAATGTCACTAATGCTAAAATTTTTGTCTTAGAAAATAATAAGAGATAACAAACTTGTGTCAACTAGATTTTTTTATTTTACACGCCTGTACATGTTGGCTAATAATATCGTGAGTTGTGATCAAGTCAACATGTTCTAACTTGTCTATTGGTTCTTATTTTTCATTTTTTTAAATGTCTGGGTCACTTTCCAGTTTTGTCTTGCCTGTGTAAATGCCATGCATGAAAAATGTAGTCATTTGAGCAATGTTCAAAGATCGCTGGAGAATGACTTGAAATTTAGCATTTTTACTTATACAGGGTGTAGAATTGGATCACACAACATAGTAATTTCAATGATCAAATTTTAAAACTTATATTTCCCCAGTTACTTTAGAAAAAAAGTGTATTGAGGTTTTTGTAGAAAAAAAAAAATCTGTGTATAAATGTAATCGATATTAATTTTTAGTTTTCAATAACTGAAAATTGTGGAAATGGCAAAACGCCATAAGGCCTTGAAATTATGCTGTGACAACTGCTCATCCTAATGTCGCTTATACTGTCACTTTGACGAGAAGTCTACATGTAATCTTCATATAATTTTTTATTAATGAAAACATAACTTATTGTATGAAATAAATGTTTGATATCAGGGGCGTCTTTAGGGGCCACAGGGGCCGGACCCCACCTGTATCTGTGAGGCTAGCAAAATAATTATAATTTAAAACAATATTTTATTGTATTAATTCTATTTTGATTTTATCCCAACACGTTTTATTTTTTAAATTAAAAATTGCTGTAGTATTTTGTGGCCATAGTATAACGCGACTCAGAACGCACTTTCGGGCCAGCTGAAGGCTGGCCCTATTTCATACGAGTAGAGCACAGGATATGTGTGAAGTGCGCGGACTAGTGATAGTGTTTGTTTCCCAGCTGCAGCGCTCATAGTAGGGCCAGTTTGATCGGGCCCGTCACTAAGTTTTTAAGTACGTAGCTTGCGATTCTTTGATAGTGTATTTATTATTTTTTCCTCGTTGTTGATCTTTTTGTTTTATTTTAGTGTGTTTAATTATTGTTGGTGTGTTTTGTTGCTGTTTATTTATTTAGTTGTTTTTTTTTGTTATAAATTATTTTAAAGTTTAAACTTTTACGACGGTGAATAAAATCGACAGTTTATTGGAAAAACGTTTCTTATTATTAAGTCTAGAGGAAAAATTAGAATCTAAAAAACTTGGCGCATATCAACTCAAGATGTGCAGTGCATATTACGCAACAAGATGGCAAAAAACAAGAAGATTTATAATTTTAATACATATTATGTTTAGTTTGAAAAAATTTAAATTATTTTTTTTTGTGTCCCTGGCCCCACCTGCTTCTATTTTCACCAGCCGCCACTGTTTGATATAATATAAACAGCAATAAAGAAAAACTTCGTGTCAACGTGACAGTATAAGCGACATTAGGATGGGCAGTTGCACAGCATAATTCCAAGGCCTTACAGATTTTAGTTAAAATGGCGATTTGCAATTATCTTAATTTTCTGTTGGAAAACGAAAAATTAATATTGATTACATTTATAGACACAACATTTTTTTCTCTACAAAAAATCTACATGCACTTTTTTTCTAAAGTAGTTAGGAGAGATATTATAAAACTTTTAAAATGTTATCATTGAAATTACTATGTTGTGTGATCAATTCTACAATCCTGTATGTGTTTAGCCTGCGGTTCAATAAAGGAATCAAAAAGTAGACTGTATTAACAGTTCATTTTTTCCCTAAATTATTTCAATATATTGAGAATGTAAAACATTTTACCACTGAAAAATTAAGTTGATTTGCAATTTCAACCCTACTGTGACGCACTCAAAGTTCAGTGCTTCAGTGTGCTTGAAAGTTTCTAAACCTTTTGTAGAACTATGTTTTGTATTTCTACTTACATATTAACAGATGTTAAGACAGAAAAATAATAATTTTCCTTTTTTGGTTATTTCTGGTGAGATTTGCATTTTGTTTTGATAATGGAAATTACCAATTAATTATTGTTTTACTAAAACAGCTCCCCCTCCTATTTAACTGACATTGTAGCACTTGACATTTCGAAGATACCGATTAATTCAACCACAGTAACACTGAATCTTTTTTGTTTTATGTTTGTTATATTATCTGCATTTGCTGGAACAATAAATGTGTTGTTAGTTTGGTGATATACTAACACAACTAATTGTTTCCAAACCAGAACGTTCATTTTCAGGTTTTGAGTCAATCAGAAAATTTAATTTAGGTGTAAAACCAAAAATACAATTGAACAATAGCCCTTGAATAAAATAATCATTAAAATGATTTTTGCGTAACTTTGGTCAACTGCAATAATTAGCATGAGTCTTATTACGTAATAGTTACGGATTTGTACAGAGCATGTTCTTTAGGTAAAAGTGATTCGGCTAGAAGGTTTCTTGCAAAATCCACTAGTTTAGATAGATTATTTGGACCAGCTTGGCTAGCATATGGACATTCATTTGCTGTGGAAAACGAACACGATCAAGCTATGGCTGCATATTTTAAAGCTTCACAACTCATGAAAGGGTAATGCATAATATAAAATATATCATTGCACTGTAACAAATATAAAATTTAGTCTAGTTGAATGTTATCACTAACATTTCTATTTTTTAGTTGTCACTTACCGTTATTATATATAGGACTTGAATGTGGATTAACAAACAATGTAAGATTAGCAGAAAAGTTCTTTCAACAAGCACAAAATATAGCACCTCAAGATCCTTTTGTGCTTCATGAAATGGGTGTTATTGCGTTCCAAAATTTAAAGTAATTATTGAAATATACCTGTCTTTTTCAACATTAACGATTGTTTGTTTTAGTTATAAAGTGGCTGAGAAACACTTTAGGGATGCATTAGCACGAGTTTTCCAAATCAGTCACTTAGTACCGGAAAGATGGGAACCGTTATTAAATAATTTAGGACATACCTGTCGAAAATTAAAGAAATACAAAGAGGCTCTGAGCTATCACCAACAGGTATGATGTGGTATTAATATTGTGTTTTCTTACTCCTGCTAGTAGTTGTAGTTTGTCGTTTCTATTCTTTAAGGGAACTAAATTGTTTTTTATGTTTTAGGCTCTTGTATTGTGTCCACAATCTGCCAGTACATATTCAGCAATTGCATATGTGTATGCATTAATGAGAAACCCCGAAGAAGCAGTTGATTGGTTTCACAAAGCCTTAGGTCTACGACGAGATGATACATTTAGTACAAGTATGTTGAATCATGTTATTGAACAATTATCAGAGGAGCAGCCACCTTATCCTGGTAAATTTTGATTTTATAGTAGGTGCTCCATGTGTTTTGTGTTTTAAAATAATTTGTGAACCATTATGAAAAAATCAAGAAATTTTCAATTTTTGCTTCGTCATTATGGTATGATAGATAGTTCATTTTAACATAATAAAAAAATCAAGGTTTATGATTTAAAAAATATATTTATAATAGCATTTAAACTCAAACACATGTGATATGCACAGATGAATGTACTGGTCATAAATTTCTTATTCCATAAACGAAGTTGTTATTTAAAGATATTTAACATTTTAGATGCACCAGATTACATACCAGATTTTGATATTGTGACGAAGTCCAAACAAGACAGTATGAGCCAAACCGTGAGTGGTGATGGAGGGTTGATGACTACTACAAATAATACACCTAATAATTTGTCGGATATGAGCATGAGTATAGAAGTAGATATGCCAGATGTCAGTGGTAACAATAAAGAAAAATAAAAATGATAATTTTGTACTTTCAGTTACAATAAATAGTTTAATAAGTTTGATTTTTTAAATAAATCACAACATAATCCAAGTGTTAATAAAAATCTCCAGGGGATAAAGGAAGGTTGCTACATTGTTTGATCTAGTGTTGTTCAAACTGTTCTGTGAAACCTTGGGTGTTTTAGGGGAAATGTTCAGAGATTCTGTAATACTTTTAATAAATAAATATTTTGCTATAATATTGTACGTTTAACTTACTAAGTTTTCAAAAAAATTAAAATTTCAATGAAATCTTTAGACATAATCTACAAAATATGTTCACCCTGAAATACAGGGTAGGATTTAAAAGTAATGAGCCTCATTTTATTCTGACGCGAGCGTACCTCGCCGCGCGCTCCACTTGCCAGCGATGGTGATGGTGCGTTACACGGCGGAATGAAAAGTTCGTTAGAGCAACGGTACGCGATCAAGTTCTGCTTCCGGTTGGGCAAGTCTCCTTCCGAAACGTTCGCAATGCTTCAACAGACGTTTGAGACTGAGACAAAACGACAAAGCTCTGAGTGGGCACACCTCAAACTCACCCCGTCCCAAGAAAGCGCGGATGAGCAAATCGAAGACGAAGACCATGCTCATCGCCTTCTTCGGAGTGAAGGGGATCGTCCATTACAAGTTTGTACCGCCCGAACAGACCATGAATGCTGCTTACTACTTGGAAGTCCTGAAAAGGTTGAAAAGAAGCGTCACGTGCAAGCGAAGGGACATCAAGGACAGCTGGAAGCTTCACCACGATAACGCGGCCAGCCACACCGCCTTCATCGTGAGCGCCTACCTGGCCCGGGTGAACGTTCCGGTGGTCCCCCAGCATCTCTACAGTCCGGACGTGTCGCCTCCTGACTTCCGCGCTTAAAATCAGCGCTGAAAGGAAAACGCTTCGACTCGATCGAGGACATCCAAGCAAATGGCAAGGCAGCCCTTGCAGCCATCCCGGAACAGGCCTACGTGGACGCCTTCGAGTCATGGAAAAGCCGCATACAAAAGTGTATTGATGCAGGAGGTGCCTATTTTGAATGATTATATATTAGTTGTACCGATTTGCTCAATAAATTTGTCTTTTTGAACAAAGGCTCATTACTTTTGAATCCTACCCTGTATATCAATCAGAAGTGCACCAGTGATTTAAAAATTTTAAAGATTATTATTCTTTGCACGCTTAGCTTCGAGCATCTTCAGGTTCAGTTAATCATTAAGAATACAGTATGCAACATTTATTAAAACTGCAAGAAACCTGAAAATATTTTCCAGTAGCAAAAGTCCTTTTAACTTGATTGGATCTATATTGTCAATCCAATGAAATGCAATTATCTCTGCAAGAGAGAAACATTCATTTGACACCAAGTTAAAAATGAGGTATGTGCAACACCTACTTGATTTTTGATTAGAGTAAAAAAAATATTTAGAAATTGTGAGTTAGCACTACAAAATTGCACCATTTACCTTAGTGAATTTAGTGTTATTGTTGAAAGTAAGATGAATGTTTTGGTGTTGAATTGTTTTTAGCTGTTTTGCAATCTTTTGGTTTGATTAAGCCACTATTTATCCTAAATAATTTTTTTCTACACATTTAAAAAAATACGCAAAATTTCCTCTTAATTTGTTATACAGTAATTGACTGAAGTAATAACAATATTTCTGGCTCTATCCTCTTGCACTTGCATATTTCAACTTCATGTTATTTACGTTATTTTCGTCGCCTAAGCCAGGCTAGCGCTAGGGCTCTGTTCTTGTACTTTACTTGAAATTCATAAATCCTACCAAATATTCTTAAAATTTACGTTTACTGCAGGGGATATAAAGTTTAAACCAAGCCATTTTGCAGATTCTTTATAGTTTAAAAAATTCCAGTTATAATTCAATATTATATGTATGCACATCACATTGGCGTTGAAGAAAAACAACCTTTTGTCATAATAATATACGTTAGTAATTTGTTTAATAAACTGAATCATACGGTGTACCAGATCTGTGCGAAATACCTACTTAATTTTAATATTACTTGTAATTTAAACATTTTAAAACCGTTTACTGTAGTAGTTATTATACACCACCGTCTGTTAGCTACAATTGCATGACGAGATAGTGCGGCGCTTTTGATACCCTACCACGAATAGTTACAGAGGGTTGCAACCAATCAGTGTTGGGAATACCCTACCCATTATTTGAATTTCTGGAAATATACTGCTTTTCACAAGAAATTAGTACATGTTTCATCGTTAATGTGTTAGCAGCGTTGTATTTTAATGTATAAAGTAAACGTGATTGAATGGAGTGCGTGGTATCGATGGTTTTTTACAGTAATCAAGTGCCTGTAATTTTATTTCTTTAAACTTCATTGTTGTTTTTACTGTTGATATTTATATATTGTTTATTTAATAAAGAAGCTAGAATAACGTAAAAATGCGTGCTATACGTAAGGTAAGTGTTTTTATATGTTGAGTTACATACATTTCGGTTATGATCGAGGATGCTTAATAATTATTTCAATTTTTGTTCTCATTTCCTTATGTTACATGCACATAAATGCACTGTTATTAAGTAACTTATAAGAAATTCGTTCTTGCGTGCAAATTTTTGTTTATTCAGCGTGCGAAATGTTACATAAAATAATTAAAGATTATTTGTTAGTCTCGCAATGTTAATAGAAACCGTATATCCTATTTGTTATATAGAGCTGTTAATATAGTTTTTTACAAATTTATTTCCTAGAATAGCATATTTAACCCGCTGAACGATCACTGTTTTTTTACAGCAATCATGTTTTCATAAACTACGCAATAAACGTATTTCGATACATTTTGTGTAGTAGAATGAACGTTGGTATTGTAAATTAAATGAAAAAAACTTGCAGAAAATGTCCGTTAAATTGTTTTTCTTTAATTACTGCGAAAACGTGTTTCGAAAGTCTGTTTTATCATTTTGAGTGAAGGTGTCTTAAAAAGTTTATCTTTCTCTGTATAGTAGATATTGTAAAATACGTTGCCAATGCAAAAAATATTTAAGATTTTGGGCCAGTATTGTCAGAGTGAGTAGATCTTACAAGAAAAATAATATTTGTCTGTTGGTGTTTTTTTTTTCAAGTTGAATACCATACAAAGGCACTGTATAACTTCGATACAAATTTTGTTTCTAATGAAACTGGCGAATCTGGCCAGATTAAATATTTAAGAATGTGATACATAATTAATTAATACTGAACAATTTTCATTAAAATAATTTCTCCTAAAGTCAAGTGAAGACGATTAAGGAAAACGATTGCGATGGTTGATATTACTATATAGATTTTTTTGTATTGTTTAAATCAAATGATTACAATTAGCTGTTTCTGGTTTTTAATAGTATCATAATGTCTACAGCAGATTCTGTAACAAATCATTCCATTATAGCGGTTTACTTAGCAATAAATATCACGGTTCAGATAGTCCTGTTAAGAGCGTTTATGATATGGTCAGTGCTCACATTAGACTTTGAAGAAATGTTGTTAATATAATACACTGAAATTTAAACTAATTAATTACTTACGTGAATGTAGATGGAAGTCTAGTTTCATGTGATTGTAAATTACTGTTTGTCCCACAAGAAAAAAATCGTAGATTAACATTTAATCGCTGTAGACAAATATTTTACATTATTTTAAGGCAGTTACGTTTTTTAAATTAATCCGATCTATAAAGTAAATGTGCTGTTGAGGTATTTAAGTTATAGTAGTAATTTTTGAAAATTAAATGCAAAAGCTTTAGAAGATAATATATGGGTTTTTAATATTTTTGCTGTGTTAATTGTATATTTTTGCCCCAGTTTTATATACATTTTCGAGCATAGGTATAGAAAGAAGTTTCGTAACCGTGAAAAAACATAATTTTATTTTAGCAAACCAAAGTGCGTAGTATTGAAAGTATTAATGCCCTCTTTACGGTTTAAGCATGTTGCCCAAAACGATGTTAACTAATACGGTTTCTGAATATCATTAAGAATAATGTTTTAGTTTCGTTTAGTTATGTATCTACGTGTTTATTAGGTTGTTTCAGACAAAAATTTGTTTCGTTCGTTTGCTTTGTGTAATAGTTTTCTCATTTTTATTTGTAAAAATGGTATGTTTTGGAGAGATAACTTTTTTGTAATAGTATGTGGTAGGAGATAATGGTTCTTGCTTCTTGGAATAAACGTATATTGTCTTCTTTTGGGTGTTAAGAGTTATAGCAACTGTAGTATTTTCTTTGTAAAGGCTGTTAACAAAAATACTGATAAGATCATGAAGCGGTTTATATTTCAATGATCAATTAATTGTTTTGTATGCATATTATATGAACTTAGTTGAGTTGAGAAGTGGTTGTGGACCAAGAAGGTAGAGCGGAACGATATCGTAACATATTTGAATAACCGACGCGATGTAGAGAGTTCTTCCTTGATATCTTTGGAATAAAATATGTATGAAGTGAATTTTCTTTGCTTGTTATTTGCATATAATTACGCTGATAAAAAATAGTAGGAAACCGAGATTAATTCTGTTTAACAACAACTCGTTTTCCCGTTTTTATGTTTTTTTAAAAGAAAAATTACAGTTTACGTGAAATATTCTTAAAATGCTATATTAATTGAAGGTTGCATTAATTAAAAACTGATATACGTGAGATTTATTCTTAAAAACGGGTGAGTTGTATTACAGGTTTTAAGGGCTGTACAGGGTAGCTTAATAAGTAGTAGGCTTAAAAAGTCAGTGAAGTTTGGTTAAATCAATGAAATAGTTATTTATGTATCAAGGCCGAAAAAGTACGTTTTGGTCGAGGTGCATATTACATTTTTTGTGCGATCGAATTAAAAACAATTTAAATTTTTAGTAATTTTCAAAATTATAGGTTAGAAACTACGTGACATTCTGTCACTGACAGATGACGGCGTATGTACTGCATTACCGGCCCTCTCCTTAGCAACGGCCGTAAAAGTTACTTTTTCGGCCGTTGCTAAGGGTAACGGCCTGAAAAGTAACTTTTACGGCCGTTGCTAAGGATAGGGCCGGTAATGCAGTACTTTATGGTTGCTAACGCGTCCGTCAAACAGCTGTTTCTAGTACGATCGCACAAAAAACAAATTATTTTGCTAACCCAAAACAGGCAGCCCACAAATTTGTACAAACACGGTAAACATTTATAAAACCAGGATAGGATTTAAATCAACTGCGCGTTGCATACTACAATTTTATATAATATAAAAAGAGTATCTTATTAATATTTTTAAATGCAAATACTTACATTCGTTTACTAACAAAAAAGTACAAATTAAGTAAAGTATGAGCTATAAATGTCTGTACTCAGTTTAGTTTAAAGATTGTGCAATTTGGCAAAGAAGCAAATATTGACTACATGCTGTGTTACAGACGAGGTTTAATGGGTCAGATACAATATCGTTTTGTTATAGATGATTTTTAGATTATAACAAATAAACATTTAATTTATTTTAAATGGTTTAATGAAATATAAACTAGTCAGAAAAGTATAGGACACAGGTATATTCATTCATGTGTCTGTTATACCGTAAAAATCTTACCTATCAGTTTAAATATTATTTTACATATTTTTACAAAGAAAAATACCCTGATTTTCAAAATGGGTACATTGGTAATAATTGTAGCCTTAATATACCATTAGTTCTCGGTAATAACATCAAAGAAAATCATTTTAAAAAACGTTCAAAATTACCGTTGCTTATACAAATTTATGTTTCCTGGAGTTTCCTTTTTGTTAATTTAAGTTAAAGCAGTGATTTTTTTTTGTTAATACATTTCGTATTACTTAAGCTTTCTTTTAAAATTTTTAGTACCTCGACTATTATTTTTCTAGACTCAAATACCAGACTATGACGCTTCTGCAACTGCTCCTGCAATAGTTAGTGCTATTTTGCAAAAGCATTCCATTAATTCATTATTAGACCAACCAGAACTTTTAGATGAAGCTGCTGTAGGTAAGTAAATTTGTTGATGTATTTTTATGTTAGGTACTTAAAGTTCGGTTAAAGTGTTTGGTGTCTGTGTTTTTAAAATAGTACTAAATTTTGAATAGTTTAACTTTATTGTAGTATTTTTATTTTGTAAAAATTAATTTTATAAATCATTATATTGGTGTATTTTTTACTATTTTAAAGGTTTGTATAGTTTTAAAGTTTTATAATGAATTTGTTTACTTGAAAACTTAATTGAAATGGTGTAGTGGTTGTTATTTTAAATATTTCGTTGCTGTATATTAACTGATGTTTTTGTACATACATCTTAACAAAGAAAGATCTGTAGATTCCAAAACCAGTTTATATACAAAAATTCGTTGCCATTTCATGTGTTTTCGTGATTAAATTTTTTACAATAGCATTGTGATAAAAGAAGGCACTGGTCGATGTCAAATAAAAGACAAGCAAGCGACCAAACTAAGCTATTTTGACTTAAAAGTCAGCATTTTAAAGCTTAACTTCGATTTTAGTACATTTTATTGTGTAAAACGTCGTAATAAATTAATTTTATGATGGCAGGTGAAACAATGTCTATATCCGATTTGTTTGGTCTTAATTCTCCGCGAGGATTGTTGGGCAATTCTTTTGGAAATACATCTAGCGGACTTTTCACGCCACCCAATCCTGCAGCTAATTTACAGGTAATTATGATTACTCATTAATTAAGTTGATTTGCGTTATATTTGGTGCACCTTCAAATTATTTTTTAAGTATTTTATATCTTAAATTGGATTGAATGTGTGACATAAACAAGGACGTTTGTGCTTTTTGGTGGCAATTTACATTGACATTTAATTGAAATAAGTTATTGAATTAAACTTCTTGATGAATATTAGTATGCTGGTTTTTAATATTTTGACCTATTTTGTTTGTGTTAGGAATGTTGCCAATATCGTTTCCATGCTGCAATAATTGTCATAATTGTCTTTAAGTTACATAATATGTAACAATATGGAGCTTTGTTTATAACAGTCTTACAAAAAATTACTGTCATATAGTGACAGTTTGTGATATTAAAATTAAACCAAACAAATAATAAGTATTTTGCTTTTAATAAAAGCCAATTTATATAACTATGATTTGCTTATTCTTGTTAACGTGATCTATTTTTTAATTTCATTGTTGGCAAATTTAGGATTATGGGATTTCTTATTTGCAAAATAGTTGATACCTACTTAGATTAACTGCTTCTTACAAAATTTGCTCCTTATTTTATTGACTAGAGTGAAAACATGATAAAAAGTTTTTGAGGGTCTGTAATTAACTCCAGACCATAGATCTAAGTCTGCGTTCACAATGGACGTAGTAGATAACAGATAGCAGATAGTGGTTAGTAGCTAAAGTTGAAATGCATATAATCAAATGCAAGTGTTCACAATGGACGTAAGATTTACGTAGTAACGATGGAAATCGGATTTATAACAAAAACAAAGTGAGGGATCTATGTTTTTAATGTTTCAAATGAATTATTTTTTCTGACACTGACAGCATTAAGATCCACACACCGTCGCGGTGGCGATCGCTGGCGCGATCACGATAATTGTAACCATGTTACTTACTTACGTAACCAGGTTACTAATTATCGTGATCGCGCCAATGTTAAACGATGTTTAATACCACTTATTACCGTTATAACCCTCCACAAATCATCATGAAGAAATAAATACGCAGAATACAAGTGTCAATTTGATAAAGCAAATTGAGGTTATGTGCTATGCTACAAACAAGTCGGTTGCTAACCGTATCCAAGTAAACATATTTCGTCACGGATTTCTTGCGCGTTAAGCACTAATCACCATCTGTTATCTACTACGTTCATTGTGAACGCGGACTAACATTAAGCCTTAACAACTAAGGGTTGCATCTAGTATTTTATTTTTATGCTCTGAATGACCTAAGGAATATTGTCTGAAATCCAAAGATTTTTGGAGCTTTAAGGACACAACAAAATAAGTTGAGTGAAAAAAAATTAATTGGAAAGTCTGAAAAAAAGTCTTTAGATCAATATTCTGAAAAAAGTTTTGCAAAGGTCATTCCTGGACCTAATTTATCAAGAATCATGAGTTAAAATGTATGGCAAGATTACCCCCACATATTTTTTTTAACTGTCATTTTAAAATATTTTTAAACTGATTAGTTTTTGATATTTATGGGTTTAGCAAATAATAAATATAGGGGCTATTTTCATATGTCCCTCACTTAGCTGCTATTATCATATATATCTACGATAATAATTGCTAGTTTTGAAGTACGTTACTAAAAGCTAACTTGACCTGACATAACCGGGTGGAAATCCTAGAAGGGTATACAATCAGGGCCGTTTCGTGAGTTTATGTCACTCGGGTGTAAAGTTTTTTGCTGTCCCTCCGAATTATTTTAAATAATCCGATACAAGAAAAGTTGGAAATACATTAAAGGAAAATTGCCACTCGGGACCTTGCACCCCGGCACGAAATGGACCTGTATACAATGTATAGCGTTGCCAGATCTTTGTCATACTAGTGTCGGAGATATCGATACATATTTGACAAGTAAAAAAACTTCACACACGTTTACGTATTTTGAATCTTCAAAGCATATAGCACTTAGTTTGATTGTGTGACCGTCGATTTGGTGTTGATGTATGGCCCTTCATACGTTAAATATTTGATGCAGCCCTGCATAAATTCCTACTGACTGACTGCAGGTCAGTATTACTTGCAACTTATGCAATCAGAAATTGTGGTTTAAACATAATTTTTCTCCTTCGCTGGAGATTTTGCATTGCCTGCCGGAGGCCTGAGATGGACTTTCAATGCCGTATACCTGGCAACCAACATTGTATAATAATTTATGAATGCTAATATAAAACTTAACACGTTAAGCGCCATTTGTATCCATATGGATACAAATCATTTTGGCCTGATGGGCCACCTGTATCCATTTGGATACAACACCCTACATTTAGATTCGGCTGTCTGTATTCTTAAACATACATGTATTACATATTACTATACCAGAAAAGGTTTAAGGATGGCCCGGTGGACCAGGAAACCTTGGTGGCCAGCGATTTTTTTACCCACATTAATATTTAAAAAATAAAAGTTTTATGATACAAATTTATTCATACGAAAATCAAATTTACAACTTATAATTGTCAAAAATAAAAGCACATAAATGATATAAAAATAAAACTATATAATTGAGCTCTTCTTCATAAGACATAATGTAAATATAAACACTTTATTTTTGGAAATCTTTTACCGTTAGGGGCAGGGTGGAATAAAAATCGTGATTTTTAAAAAAAAATCAAAAAAATCGATTTATTTGATTTAAATCAGATTTTTTTGATTTCAATCAAATGTACCATATTATCGAATTTGGTGACATATTCACATGCTATTTCTGTTTTGTGCTAATATATTTAATAACCAATATATTTAATTCAGTGGTGAATTTTTGTAAAATGAAAAATTAAATATAATGATTAAGAATTTTGAAAAAATCAGTGCTAAATAGTGATGTTTAATTAATTATATACAGGGTGAGTCATTAGTGCGGGATCGGTCGATTGTGGCTAAACGACTTGAGATAGAAAGTCGATTCAAACGCTATTTCATACAGTTTTTTCTTCCGAACACGATAAAAATATTTTCAAATATACAGCGTGTCACCTCTCTGGAACTAATAGCAACTTTTATATTTCAAATACAACACCCCATTTTTTATTAGATATTTTTGACCGCCTTAATTTTAGCTTTGCATCAGTATAAAATACTACAGGTTTTTATGCGGCGTTGTCACTAAAAAAAATAATGGTTTTTAAAATTTGTTAAGGTTTTAAGTCTTTATTTAAAAAATTCTCCTGAAGTTATTTTTCGAAGTACAGAGTTGTAATTTGGTATGGACATGCAGAAAACATTGCTCTATTCGCTCGATATGAAAAAATTGAATCACGCATGGAGGGGTGTTCATAAATAGGTGGCAATTTCCATGATTTTCAAAAGCTCGTAACTCGATTTTTTAAAATGCAAACCCCTGTATTTTCTTATGTCATCAAATTCGTCTTTAAAAGAGCTTCATTTTTTGTTAAATATGTCCTATACCCAAAACTCATACTATTCGAGATATTCGACATTTTTCTTCAAATCGTTATTGAAGCAAATAGAGTGCCGTGGAAATCGAAAAAACTGACTGTTCACTTTACTAACGTCAAGAACTTGTCATTTATTTCTTGAATTATTGCATTTCCACAATGAATTATACTTTACAAGAGCAAATTGATATGGTTTATTCACCATTTCGTGTATTTAATTACTAATAGTAATAAAATTTTGTTTTATTATAAATATTCTATTGTACTCATGTAATCAGTGATTTAAATTGATGTGTATTTTTTAAATCACTTGATTTAAATCAATGATTTAAAAAAAATTACTTGATTTAAATCGATGATTTTTTTTTTTAAATCGCTAGATTTAAATCAATTGATTTAAATCTGCTCAACCCTGGTTAGGGGTTAATTAATCCTGTAACTATTAATTTATTTGTTTACGCTACCATCAGATTATAATAGTTAGTAAGTAGGTAGTAACGTGCAAGTTTTTACGAGTATATACATCCTTGTATTCGATAAGATACAGTGGTGAAACACTATTTTCTTCCCCATGGGCCGCTTGTATCCAAATGGATACAAATCAATTTTTGTTTAAAAATGGGTTAAAATGTTATTATTTTGTTGTGAATTTTTTTTATATTACTTAAGGGCAATTTAGAAACGTTAATTTAAAAAAAAAAATGGTGGCCAGAAAAATCTACTTTTTTTTAACATGGTGGTGCTTAACGTGTCAAGCTAAAATTTATTTTATAGAGTATACTTACATATTTATTTCTAAAATTGAAAATTTGCATGTGTTTTTTATTTGGCAGATAACTTTTGACGAACCCAAATTGCAAGCAACAAGTTTGAACAACACTTTCGCATCTGTTACTGCTCCTGTACGAGGACAAAGAACTGTACCAGCAATTGGTGCATCATCTACATCACAAGTATATTATCCTAATCGTCCCCTTCGAAGCACTTCCTTGAGGTATGTATGATTTTACAATTAGTCTATCTAGATATTGAGAGGGTCGCAAAGTATTTTTAACAGTAACAATATATTTTCCTTATAACATACGATACTTTACAAACATATAAAAAACAGTTTAAAAATGTGTATGTGTTATTTTATTAATCTTTGCTTGGGTCGCAAAACCAAAGCTATTACCCTAATTTGGGTCTCAGCTCAAAAAGGGTAAAGCCTCAATTACATTGGATGAGTTAACTAGCTACTCACTCGCTTGCCAATTTACTCGTTGCTACTAAACTCACCTAGTGTAATAACCGTGTCTAGTTAACTCACCGCTCGCTTTGCTCCAGTGTGTAAAGTTGAAGCGAGTTACTTCACTTGATATTTTACTCTTTGGCTAGTAAAATCGCTCTGTGTAATACATCTGGCCAGTGAAACTATTGTGTGTTTAGTTGTCACCGTCGTGCCAGTCTTGCATACTTGGCTGCCCGTTTGCAAACTCATTTTTCACCGCCCCATTATTCCGTTATAATTAAATTTTGGGTAAATAAAAAAATACTCGCACTTTATATAGGATAAGATGAGCAAATAGTTTTTCTTGTAAAATATCTTGTATGTATTTTATTTTAATAATTATTTATATACAGCAATTCAAGTACAAAATCACCTGTGAGCGAGTAAGCTAGTTTTACTAGCTTTGTGCAATCGATACGCTGAGCTAGTTGCAAGACACTCACTTGCCGCGACATTTCTTCCAAGTGAATAGCTAGTAAACTCGCCCAATGTTATAGAGACCTAAGAAACTCTGGTCCAGATGAAAGCTGTAAATTGAAGTTTGATTTTTTTGAAGGCTGAAAATAATGTGTTATTTAAAATTTTATTTCTTACCTACGGAATAAAAGCTGTTTTTTTAATTAATATCTTCATCAATTTAGTTACTTTGATGAATGGCTCTGGATATTGACTTACTTTTTTGAGTCAAGAGTTTGTATTAGTTTTTTAGTTATAATTTTATTATGGGTCAGGTGCTAAAACACTTATTTTACATAATGCACACATCTAGAGCAATTATTACATAATAAGAAACAAAGAAAAGACGAGCCATAGCAAAATTCGTTATTTTTCAACTATTTGTGATATATTCTGAACTATTCCAGCCTGACTGTCCCTAAATTTTGGTTTAAAGCGTATGTTCCTTTGTTTAACTTAAATGTTTCACCTCACTTGTGATTTTTAAGTAAGTACATATCTCAAGAGGGGTTGTTCATCACAGTCAAAATGTACAAAACTGTCGATATACAGGGTCCTGCATTAGTGCGTCGGGCTTTCATAGCGCCCCGCCCGTAGGAGATAGAAAAAAAACTTAAATACAAAAAGTTATTGGTTTCAAAAGATCTACGTCTTAAAATTATTTTCAGCTATACAGGGTGTCCCATTTTTGTGCCATAACAAAAACAAAGATTTTTTTAAATGGAACACCCTGTATATTTTTAGGTCTTCGGATGTCATTTTTTAACCTCTACATGAATGTCTTCGTTTTTTGATTTTGTGTCAGGGTTGCCAACTTATTAATTTTTTTCCGAAAAATCTGACATTAGCAGGCCCAACTTTAAAAAATCGTAGCGACCTCGTTTCTTGAAGTTAAGAAATAAGTTTTATCAGTAATGTTAGTTCGGTTAGGGAGCAACATTTTAAAAATAAAAAATAAAAATTTATTGATACAGGGTGTTCACAAAAAAATGCCAAACTTTCCAAACTTCAAAGTGACATAACTTATTTTTTTCAAATGTAAACACCCTTGTTTTATTATGCTATTCGATAGCATTTTTTTTCCCCTTCAATTTTTATGGGGGGTGTCCTATGTCTAAACCCCGTAGTTGTTGAGATATTCAATACTTTTCAAAAAAGTAGCCATTTAGTTGCATTTTTATGCACCGAAGTAGGCCGTGCATATGCAAAACAAGTGCCAAAATGTAACCAAGTGTCAACTTAACATTTGAATAAGTTTAGAATTTAAGCGGATATTAATTACGTAATAAAATTAATTGTTTTTATTCAAAAGATAAACTGTTGTTACTTTTCATAGCTTTTGAATAAAAACAATTAATTTTATTACGTAATTAATATCCGCTTAAATTCTAAACTTATTCAAATGCTAAGTTGACACTTGCTTACATTTTGGCACTTGTTTTGCATAAGCGCGACCTACTTCGGTGCATAAAAATGCAATTAAATGGCTACTTTTTTGAAAAGTATTGAATATCTCAACAACTACGGGGTTTAGACATAGGACACCCCCCATAAAAATTGAAGGGGAAAAAAAATGTTATCGAATAGCATAAAACAAGGGTGTTTACATTTGAAAAAAATAAGTTATGTCACTTTGAAGTTTGGAAAGTTTGGCATTTTTTTGTGAACACCCTGTATCAATAAATTTTTATTTTTTATTTTTAAAATGTTGCTCCCTAACCGAACTAACATTACTGATAAAACTTATTTCTTAACTTCAAGAAACGAGGTCGCTACGATTTTTTAAAGTTGGGCCTGCTAATGTCAGATTTTTCGGAAAAAAATTAATAAGTTGGCAACCCTGACACAAAATCAAAAAACGAAAAGACATTCATGTAGAGGTTAAAAAATGACATCCGAAGACCTAAAAATATACAGGGTGTTCCATTTAAAAAAAATCTTTGTTTTTGTTATGGCACGAAAATGGGACACCCTGTATTAGAGTCCTGCAGTCGGGTCCGGACCCGCGGGTTACCCGCAATGCGGGTCGGGTTGCGGGTCTTTAAATAATGAAGTTTGCGGGTAGCGGGTCGGGTTGCGGGTATAACATACTGAATTTTGCGGGTAGCGGGTCGGGTATCGGTCATTCGTACACAATAAAGCGGGTATTCGTTCTGATACTATTTTTTTAATAAAATGGTACAGATCAAGTAAAGCGAGTTTTTTATGGAATTTATTACTATTTTTAAATATAAATGAACTGTACAATATTATCGCCTGCTTATAATATTTATTACCATGTTTAAAACAACAAATACATAATTTGGAAAACAAATATCATTAAAAATGTATACGAAGCAATTTTTATGTATTTACATGAATACTATCGTACAAACGCACAATGAACAATACAAATACGAAATGCTTTGTAAGCAAGTCGAACATGCTGTTTCGCATTTAACTCATTAAAGCCTGCCACACACAATCTAACGTGCGATTCAGCAAGATTGAACCGATTTGGACGGCAGACAAACAAGTGCGAGTCGGGTGAAAGTCAAACAAATTACAATAAAGCGGGTAGCGGGTCGGGTACGGGTAGCGGGTCGGGTGCGGGTAGCGGGTCGGGTGCGGGTCTAATAACTTAGAATTATGCGGGTAGCGGGTCGGGTGCGGGTCTATTAAACCAGAATCATGCGGGTCGCGGGTCGGGTGCGGTATCAACATCAGCTTTGCGGGTCGGGTGCGGGTCCGAAAAATTGGACCCGCGCAGGACTCTACCCTGTATAGCTGAAAATAATTTTAAGACGTAGATCTTTTGAAACCAATAACTTTTTGTATTTAAGTTTTTTTTCTATCTCCTACGGGCGGGGCGCTATGAAAGCCCGACGCACTAATGCAGGACCCTGTATATACAGTGAGCTCGCGTTATAAGCAACCGACGATATAAGCAACTCTCGTTATAAGCAACACTTGATATAAGTAACTATTGTATCAAAATACACGATATAAGCAACTGTCAGTGTGACATTTAAAAATGCAAATATCTAAAATACTATTGCAGATATAACAATGAAATTTTGTATCTGAGCGTTATGGTATTTTTCGGATTCGATGAAAATATTAAGGTTGCTATGCGACTTCCGGTTCAACCGGAAACGGACTCAAACTTTGAAATTTTAAATAGAATACCCTGTATATTTTTACATTTTTGGATTTCTCTTAAAATTTACTTTAAAAATGTAGAAGGTTATATGGGTCTAAAGTTAAAAAAATTTACATTTTTGTGAAAATTTTGAGCGATACTGCACTTTATTTTTTTTTTTTAAGATTTAAGTTATTTAAAAAGGCATTAAAATTTCTTTTGAAAATTATATTAATAATAGATTAATTAACAATTTGCGCTAGCTGTATTTTAAAAATATACAGGGTATTTTTTACACATATGGTCAAGTAAATAAAAGTTTTTTTATCTTAAAATTAGTTTTAGAGCATGCACCAACTTTTATTATGAATAAAATTTTCAGAGATATCAATAATAAAAAACTTTTCCATTTGTTGCAGACTTTTTGAATGTTAAAATTTCTTAAAAAATAAATTTGACCGTCAAAATTTAAATTGAGACTTATTTTGAGATTCTTAAAAACCCTTTCCATGATTTTTTTTGTATCTTTTAAAATAAGGGCCCTTTACTCTTGCGAATATTTCAAAAATCGCTAAAATCTAGTGTTCCATGACTTTTTATTTAACTTTTTTTCCCCCATAGATATAATAAACTGGTAGGTGAAATTACTAAAAATTTTTGGCTTTATATAATTTACCAAAGACCATCAAGTTCAATTTATGATTGCCGAAGGAATTAGCACACTGCATAATAGTAACTCGTTTAGATTTTTTTTTTCTGGGAATATTTTTCTTACCTGAATGAACAAAAGTTTTGTCCGGTAAACACTTATAAAATAAGGCTGTTTCATCCGCACTGTATAATTGCTATGATATCAAATCATATTTTTTTTATTTTAGAGATGTACAAGTACGAATGAAGGTACGTGGTACGCACGTATATCGTTTGACATAGGTAGCGGCGTAGCGCACAGATCACCATAACAACGCGAAAAAAGAAGATTTATTTATGTATAAATCTAATTGTGTCTACTTCTATCATATAAGCAACTTTTAGATCGGAATTGGCCGCCATTAGTTGCTTATAACGCGAGCTCACTGTATATATTTTTTTTATATAAACAACATCCACTCATGTTATTACTTACTCCCAAGTGGTGACAAATAATTTATTTCAAATGATACTTTCTTTTCCAAAAGTCCAGATCCCATTAGTTTTTAGGTGTTGCAAATTTTAGTTTATTGTTTTTAGCGTCTAATTTGTGTTAACTAAATAAAACAAGAGGCAACTTTAAATTAAAACTAGAGTAAATATCACGTATATTCAAAGAAACTTAAAAGGTGAACACACACCGGCGCAGTGGCGATCGCGATAATTAATAACCATGTTACTTTAATACGTGACTAGGTTACTTGTAGTGGCGGTAATAAGCTACTCAATTAAGTATTAAAGTAACTTGGTTATTTATTATCACGATCGCCACTGCCCCTGCGCCTTGTGTGTTGACTTTTTTTGTCTTCAAGAATAACAAAACATGATCTTAAAAATATTGTTTTCCAATTAGACTTATGAATTGTCTACGTGTTTTGTGTAAACTGTCTTCTTTTATATTGATTTTCACTAAGATAATTTCATGTACTGTAATTGAAATATTAAATTTTTTATCATATTCATAATTTTTAATAATAATAATCTTTATTTGTTCTAAATATCCAAAAAGGCTTGGAACATGTCACAATAATTATGCACATAGTTCACAAAACCACTGAAATTTATATTTACATAAAAGAGTTTTTAAAGGAAGCATCATATAGGTATTCACTAAAACTCCATAGTAAGCTTTAGAAATTAGAACATTTCTTAAATTCTTCTTCAAGTCTCGTGGGTGGGAAGATTTTTTATGCTCTCAGGTGATGTGTTAAATTTGTTATACAGGGTTCTCGTTTTTCGAGGGCCACTATGAAGATCTCATAAACGGTAAGAGTTGCGACTTCGGTTAAATTATGGCAAAGTTGTATATTCAAGTGCTTAATAATTTGACGCAAACAGAACTTATTTATCTTTTTTAGTTTTTGAGTTATAGGGGAAAAAGTAAAAATGTGGATTTTTGTTTTTTGCCCGTAACTTTTTCATTCGATGTCGAATTTCATTTCTGTATAAATTTTTCATGGCCACTTTTTGGAAGGAATCAAATTCCCTTATTATATTTTACATCCGACGTTTCGATTTTTTTAAACCATCATCAGGTCAATTTTCTCTAGTAGACGCTATATCTGATTTTAATGCCAATTTTTAGAGCTATTTATTCTGAATTCGAAAATGTATAACACTAAGCACTTTTTTGAAACAATTGTTGTTAAAATGGCAAAAACAAATATTTTATTTTGAAAAATTCCTTATCGGCAGGGTAAACAATTGTCTTTGTCCCTTTTCCCTGGAAGCAGGTAAGTAAACCGCATGAAATTACTATTTAAGCATTTAAGGGATTTAATTAAAGATTTAACACAAAACGAAAATAGGTATTTATTTGTTTATTGAAGGAAAAAAAAAAGCTATGCCATCCATACACGGTCACCCAACCAAGAACTAACCTTATTTGTCAAACGCATTGGTTACTTCTTCAACGAGTTATGCCCTTTATCTGCATTAATGACTTCTAATGCGTAAAAAGCGCAAACGGATTTCTGGACGTTTTTTGTAAACTATGAACACATACTATTTGATTACGAAAATTTTGTTGAAAATAATTGTATACCAAATAAGGGATTAAATACACATATTAGTGAAATTTATTATTAACTGAAGAAAATATTCTAAAAATTATTGCTATTAAGTGAACAATGTTAATGCATTGCTAACATATTTATTAATACCTATTTTTTAATTAAATCCCTTTAATAGTAATCTCATGCGGTTTACTTACCTGCTTCCAAGGAAAAAGGGACAAAGACGATTATTTACCATGCCGATTAGGAATTTTTCAAAATAAAATATTTGTATTTGCCATTTTAACAATTGTTTCAAAAAAGTGCTTAGTGTTATACATTTTCGAATTCATAATAAATCCGCTACAAATTGGCGTTAAAATCAGATACAGCATCCATAAGAAAAAATTGACCTGATGATGGTTTAAAAAAATCAAAACGTCAGATGTAAAATATAATAGGGGAATTTGATTCCTTGCAAAGAGTGGCACTAAAAAAGTTGTTACAGAAATGAAATTCGACATCAAATAAAAAAGTTACGGGCAAAAAACAAAAATCCACTTTTTTACTTTTTCCCGTGTAACTCAAAAACTAAAAAAAATAAATAAGTTCTGTTTGCGTCAAATTATTAACCACCTGAATATACAACTTTGCCCCAATTTAACGGAAGTCGTAACTCTTACCGTTTACGAGATCCCCATAGTGGCCCTTGAAAAACGAGAACCCTGTGTACAGGGTGTTTCATAATTGAATGCTGATCCTTAGGGGTATTATTCCTTGGATGATTTTAAGAAAAAAAGTTCATATCAATGTAGGTCCGCAACCGCCGTATTTTTGAGATACAGGGTGTTAAAAGTTTACTCGAAAACCGTCCGTCGGACAAAAAAAAGTCAAGAGGCCATTTTTTACTAAAAGATAAAGTGAAATTATAAAAATGACATTTATTAAAAAAAAAAAACAGTGGCATATCATTTTTTTCATTAAAAATATTCAAGGACATGTTAGTACAGACGCCATTGGTAGAAATAGAACAATTTTTTTTTCTAAAAAAAAAGTGTGTTTTATGCCTAGTTAGTACCTACAAAAATTCAAAAAAACATCTCAAGCGGTATCAAAGATATTACGAAAAAAACGATATTTTTTTCAACTTTTAACACCCTGTATCTCAAAAATACGGCGGTTGTGGACCTACATTGATATGAACTTTTTTTCTTAAAATCACCCAAGGAATAATACCCCTAAGGATCAGCATTCAATTATGAAATCCTATATATGTTACCGGCATTGTATAGAATGTCTAAGAATTATATAGAATGCCTGAAGTTTGTAGGCAAAGTATGAAATGGTTTATATTTCACACATTTCCTAGGCATTCTATACAATGCCGAAGAGCGAGTCAGTAAAGTATAGAATACCCCGCTATTCATGCTTGATTCTTTGCTCGGCGGTGGCATGGCGATAGCGATACACGTGCTCCGTGCTCCTGCCAAAGATGCTTGCCCCTATTGCTTTAAGACGGCTGCTGAGATGTTGGAAGATCAGAGTGTAGTGTCCGAGCAGGAATCACGGCATGTTTACATGCAACGGCGGTTCTACGATGAACTTTCTCAAGTACGAGCCAATACTGCTAAAAACCGCGTTTTTCTAACGGAAACCAGTTACCAAAAATTAGTGGATGATGTGAAAAAGGCTCAGGCGACCACTCAGAAAGAACCATGAGACTATTGGCTGCTGAAATGCTATGATGTCATGGCGGTAGAAAACAAAAGTAAGTTGATCTATCCAGTTAAAGAAGGCGTCAGTGCTATGTCACGGATTCTGAATTATTTGACGTACTTCATGAGGCTCGTTTGGCCGTTGGACATGGAGGACGGGACAGAATGTTGAAAGAACTTTCACACAAGTATAAGAACATTACTCGTAATGATATTGAACTGTACTTCCACCTTTGTGAGCCGTGCCAGAAGAAACAAAAAGGTGTCAAAAAGGTTGTTGTGGTGAAGCCTATGGTTTTTTCTGAATTCAACTCCCGTGGTCAGGTCGATCTTATCGATTTTCAGTCCCATCCTGACAGGAAATACAAATTTATAATGGTGTACCAAGATCATCTCACAAAGTTTGTGGTTCTGAGGGCTCTGACATCAAAGAGGCCGGAAGAGTTAGCCTACACACTCGTGGACATATTTACGTTGCTTGCAGCTCCACCGATTCTACAGTCCGATAATGGCAGGGAATTTGCCAACAATGTGGTGAACAGCCTAAAGGAGTACTGGCCCAAGTTGAAAATCGTCCATGGTAAACCGCGCCACTCACAAAGCTAGGACAGTGTCGAAAGAGCTAATCAAGACATCGAAAACATGCTATGTGCTTGGATGCAAGATGAAAAAACTGGCCACTGGAGTGAAGGATTACGATTCATCCAACTTATGAAGAACAGGGCCTTTCATTCTGGGATTAAGAGAACACCTTATGGAGCTCTGTTTGGCTGCAAAGCTAAAGTGGGCCTCGCAACGTCTTCCCTACCCCCTGACATACAGACTGAGGAAGAACTCGAAAATTCCCTCCTGTACCTTTGGGAGCCAGTGTGAGTTCCTATTCCTGACGTTGACAAGGGGCGGGGTGACTCACGCAATCTGTTGGCAGTTGTTATGACAGTGAGAGAAGACGGCTTTTACTGACTTGGAACTGCACAAGGTATCTTGAAACAACTGTATGCGAGATCACAGTTCACTGTATGTCCAAAGGACTTACTGAGAGTTAAAGACGTCCCTGACCATGAAATACCTCTCCGATCTGCTGCTACCTCTCAGTCAACAGAAAGCGGTCAAGAATTCGTGAGGTGTATGTGCAAGACCAAGTGCCAAAACACGAAATGTCTTTGTGTGAAAAAGAAAATTAAGTGCAATTCAAAATGCTACTCTAGCCTTACTTGCTGCAACAAGTAGCTCGATGCCACTTTTGCTTTCCGGGTTTCGTTGTTAAGAACGTCCTTTTTACTTATTTCATATTTCTTTTTTCGTTTTCAAATATGTGTTAAAGTTAAATTGTTTAATGTGAACCAACGTTGAAGTTGGCCTAAACCTAAACAGTCAAAGAGTATATAAGTTACTGGCAAATTACTCTTTTAATTCAAATTTATATTGTGTGTAAATTTTAATACACTACTTTGTGTAGTAAATTTATTTATCATTGGTATAAATTTGGTAACAAAAAAATGTATTTTCAACAGTGATAGTAGTGGCAGTAACAGCCCAAGTGTTGGAGATGCAGCTGTTCCGATTCGAAGTTCTAGATCTAATTCACCAGAGTCTGACAATAGTGCCATCTCTAGTCCCGATGGTAGTTTAACTGAGATTATGGTAAGTAATTTGTTACAGAAATTTGTTGTAATTAAAAATTTAAATTTGTACATAATTTTTGTAGAATTCATTGACAATAAATGAGGCAGTTGCACGAACTTGCCTAACTAATGTAGGTATGCTTGGTGATTTGGATTTAAACAATTTACAGAATTTACAAGCCATACATGCACTCAAGTGTCTACAGCAACCCTCATCTGTACTTTCCCCTTTTCTTCACTCCGCCTGTTCGCACAATGCTTCTCAGGTAATTGGTCTCAATAGTGCTCAGTTTGTACAAATTTGGTTGTTATATTTGAAATCGTCTTGAGAACTTGTCGTTTGAAGATGTTGAACACTAATTTTGCCTATTCTACTATTTTGATGAAATAAATCAGGGATGCCCAACTGGTCAATTGCGATTTACTGGTCGACTGCGACGTAATTTTTGGTAGATCTTTCTTTTTTTCTCAATCACGTAATCACGAGTACTTAAAATAATTATTTTAGTTGGTCCAACCATAATCACATTTTGATGTTTTATAAATGTTTTAAGTCAGATTCTCTAGCATATGAGCATATTTCCTAGTATATGAGTAGATCACAAGGTCGCCTTTCAAAACAAATTAGTTTACTTGTATCAAAAGGTTGTGCAGCCCTGAAATATATCATGTATATTTGGTGTTGGTTGCATAAAAACTAGTAGTGAAAAATAAAAATATATGGCTGAGTCACTATTGAAGGAAATGGGTATTCTTAACACGTTGACTGCCAAGAACGCGAAAACTCGTGTTCTTGTCCAGGACGCTGACTACGGGAGACTCGTAATGCTTTAACTTGTCATTTTTGTGCAGCTACGTTTATATTCATAAAATATAAGTGTATTTAGGGATAGGTGGCTTCTGGAAAAGACATAAAAATCAAGGCTGGCTTGCACGAACTGAAAATTTATTAATAAATTAACTAACAGGATTTTGAATAATATAATATGGCTAAATCAAATTGGCTTCTGAGACCGAAATCCTGAAACTTGCCATGGCAGTCAACGTGTTAATAATGAAACTGAGATTACAATAACTGGCAAATATTAATTTATATAAAAAAATCTTCATATATTTGATTGTTTAACCATTTATGTTGGATATTTAATGTTTTGGATAGAATTAGGAAAAAAAAAGTATTTTTTGAGATTTTATTGATAGTAAATAATAGGTGTTAGAGATTCGGGCATGTTTTGTGTAGTGTTTGTTGGTTCAGTGCTCAATAATATGTTTGACTTGCACTTAATTTAGATATTTTCTGCATGTTTCTACATGTTTATTGGTAGGAGCATTTTTATGTTTTGTGGACTATAAGATGCATTCCAAATGTATGAGACAAGATTTAGAAAAAAATATGTTATAACTTCGGACTCTAAGACGCACCCAATTTTAAATAGATTTTTCTAAAAATATCTTTAAGTCTGCAAAATACAGTATTTAGCTGCTAAAATGCAATTATGCAAGAGGTATGAAAAGTGAAATATGAGTTTACTTTTTTCACACATTCTATTAAATATATGGCAGGATCTGTCGTTTGCCAAAAACCATAATTTTCAGTAGCTTTTAATTGGATGTCATTTTGTAAAATTATACTTTTAATTTCTGGATTGTCGAGGAATGTATGTCAAAATGCCAAAAATATTAATAGTTCTATTCCCTTTAGATTAGATTCTAAAAACATCTATCAAATTCATCTTTAAGCAATGAAAGGCCATCAATGTGCCTTTGTGGTTGATAGTTTTTGTGATTGTCTTCTGCCACCTTTTTTTATTGATGGAAAATGTTTGCATGGTTTTTAAATGAGGAATGTATAAGTGCGAGGGCCCGTGAGCTACCTGTTGGACATCACTGCAATAAATTTTAAGCTACTATTAATTCTAGAAGATAGCCTGACCCTTACCATTGTTTTTTTTTCGCACATAATTATGCTGGGTATCTTATTAGAAAACCTGAAACCTGAAAAAGGTTTAAAAGGGTTGTGTTAATAAAATGTTTACATTATTATATTTCGTTTAGATTTCTGTAACACTTATTTGAATTCTATTTATTTCTGAAATACTGTTCTTTTTAAATTTTTATTTACTATAATTTTTTTGTGATGGGATTCAAATATGATTTAAAAAGTGATGTTACCAAGTCTGTGGTTATGATCTTACCTATTGTTTGTACCACAACGTAAAACGAATTTAGATTAGGTAAAAATTGAGAAATATTACGTTACATCATATTTAGAGCGCATTTTATGGATTTATTTTGTTTTTATTATTTTTATATTTGATTTTTATTATATCTAGGCACTTGAGAAATGGAATGGTAACACTGCATTGAATTTGATGACTTTGGCTGGTCACGTACAGGACTTGCACTTGGATAGAGTTGCTCGTTTTCATCGTACAGCAGCGTGTAAGTAAAGAACGATAATAGTTTGGTCTGAGTATGAAAAAATCTTGCATTACTGTATTACACAACTATTCTAACTGGTATTAAAAACTTTTAATTTTTTGAACAGTTTTGTGCTCGGAGATTCCAAAATTTGTCAAAAATTTGTTTTATGAATTTGTTACTTAACGCTATTTACTGCACCAGTAATAAACCAATATATTTATTTTTTTTAGCTGTATATGATGCGACTTGCACATGGAGTGGCATTTTACCTCAACGATCTTCTAAACCTACTGGTTACTCCAGCAAAGTATTTCTTGGTGGTGTTCCGTGGGATATTTCTGAACCACTATTGATACAAACTTTTAAACCATTTGGAAACATTCGTGTCGAATGGCCTGGTAAAGACAAGCAAGCTTCGCAACCCAAAGGCTATGTCTATATTATTTTTGAGACTGAAAAGCATGTCAAGGCATTATTGCAATCTTGCACCAACGACTGTGTTAATATTGATAATTGGTATTTTAAAATATCTTCTAAAAGGATGAAATCCAAGGAGGTTAGTATATGTAATCGTTTCATTTTTGCTAGTACTTATTTTCACTTCAGAGCTAATATAAAAAGTGTCTTATATTGCCTTTGATAACCCTTTTGTTGACATACGCTTTATAAAAGTTGTACTTTTTTTTGCAACACACATACATATTAGTAGATTTTATATTTATTATAAAAAGAACATACGCCTAAAAATGTTTCTTAACACGTTGGCGACGGTGACACCCGCCGGCAGATTACACTAACTCAGGGATTCCCAACTCTGTGCCCGCGGGCGCACGGAGCTATTTGCATGCGTCCCCTACAAAGTGCTAAAATAACGAGAAAAAAAACCCAATAAGATCTTAAAAGTAAGGAAATAAAAAGTTGCTTCAGTTTTTAAAATCTCGCTAGATTTAGCGAAAAATTCGCTAAATTGGCAACACTGACCGCAGTCCATCCCCATCCCACCTATAATACTACGACATTGATATCCTAGTTTTACACTACGATACAACATAAACTTGGTTGTTTTTTTTCCGGGCCAATGTTAGCGGGCATTAATCATTTTCGATCACCCGATATACCGCTTGTATGTACAGGGTGGTCCAAATTCGATGGGATTGCATGAATATCTCGGTTAATATTTAAGATAGAGAAACGGTTAAGAAACCAAAAATGTGCAGTTTTTTGGGACAAACTCAGAACAGTTGTCAAATATATTCTATTACCTGTTTTTCTTGATTTTTTGTTTGTTTTCACAGCCTTCTTGTTTTTCATTTTTAAAAAATTAAAAAACCTTTGTAACTTGCGTATTATTAAAAATAAGTACATCAACTCCTATATACAGTGTTCTCGTTTTTCGAGGGCCACTATGGGGATCTCGTAAACGGTAAGAGTTGCGACTTCAGTTAAATTAGGGCAAAGTTGTATATTCAGGTGCTCAATAATTCGATGCAAACAGAACTTATCTAGCTCTTTTAGTTTTTGAGATTTAGGGAAAAAAGTAAAAAAGTGGATTTTTGTTTTTTGCCCGTAATTTTTTCATTTGATGTCGAATTTAATTTCTGTTGAAACTTTTTCATAGCCACTGTTTGCAAGGAATCAGAATCCCCAATTATATTTTCCGTGCGACGTTTCGTTTTTTTTAAACCATTATCACGTCAATTTTTTCTTATGGACGCTAGCTATATCTGATTTTAACGCCAATTTGTAGAGCATTTTTTTCTGAATTCGACAATGTATAACACTTTGGACTTTTTTGAAACAATTGTTGTTAAAAATGGCAAAAACAAATATTTAATTTAAAACAAATCCTAATCGGCATGGTAAATATCCATAAAACTTTGGACTTAAATAATAATTATCTACCTGTAAAAATAACCAACAGCAATCAACTTTGCTTATGGGAAATTTCCTGAGGTAAATATGTGCTTTACCAATCTTACAAGGGAAGGTCACTATACGTTGTCGCTAGAATTTGATTCCGGCTGTGTTTATTGCATCAAGGGCATCAAAACTAAATGTTTTCCAGAGTTTTATACGTGCCACTGGCCATTACCTTCGGAAAAATAGGGGCAAAACTGAACAGCTGAATAATAAAAGTAATATTTGCGATCGCGTTGGCCATGAAACCGTCAAAGACAAAATTGAAATTCTTCTATTTACCAATGCGCGCATCTTTTACAAGTAAAATAGTGCAAAGTTTTTGAAAAAATCTTAAAGGTTCCGAAGAAAAACGCAAAAAACGAGGCCTTTGTAAAAACGGTTTTTCCTATATTAAACGCCTATGCAAGTCGCATAGATATAGTAATACAGATAACCGACAACTTCTCAATTCATAGCGCTTATGCAGGGGTTTCATTTTTGACGTTTTTCTCCGGAACCGTTCAAGATTTTTCCAAAAACTTTGCACTATTTTACTTGCAAAGGATGCGCCTATTGGTAAATAGAAGAATTTCGATTTTATCTCAGACGGTTTCATGGCCAACGCGATTACAAAAATGACCTTTTTGTACCAATTTTTCAGTGTTTCCCCTATTTTTCCGAAGGTAATGGCCAGTGGCACGTATAACTTTGCAGAACATTTAGTTTTGATGCCCTTGATGTAATAAACACAGTCGGAATCAAATTCTAGCGACAACGTATCGTGACCTTCCCTTGTCAGAACTTTTTGACGGGTTTGTTGCTTTGCTAAAAAATATTTATACATTTCCCAAACTCAGTGACAATTGCTAATTAAATCATGAAGAATAATTGTTACAACAATTCATGAATATTTGATGAATTTTTCTCAATTTGAACATTTAACTGCAATTTTTAGTAATGGCATGACATTTTTGAACATAATGACATTTAAAATACATCACTGAGGGCGCCACCTGACGTACTATTTGACAGGTGATTCTGACTGCTTACAATGAAAAATTAGGAATTGGGACGGCCATATAAGTAGCTGAGCGGATTATGAATGAAGTTGGCCATGTACTTTTTGACGTTTACCTGGGAACGACGTTTATGGTCGATTGGGATGGCCATATAAGTAGCGGTGCGGATTAGAATGAAGTTGGCCATGGAACTGGTGCGTGCACTAGCTGGGATCTTAATTTTGAACAAAACTAACTTAAAAGTTCGAGTAAAGCATTATTATATACATCCGTTGATTGATTTAATTGGAAGGTTGCGAATTTTCATAAATCTTGCTGACTGTCAGAATCAAGATCCAACCTTGTGCCCGAACTAGTTCTCGGACTTATCGCTATCTACCGAAAATTTCTGGCGAACGGTTTTTAGACTTATCGCCATCTTTCAGATAATTCACGGAACTAGTTACCGGCTTCAGCTGGTTTTATAAGGGAGTTTCCCAACCTGTGTAGTAGACCGTGCTACTTAACCCTTTAACTGGCAAATTAATTTATCATAGTTATCACCAAAAAATGACATACTTATATTTAAAAAGGCGTATCTCTTCAACTGTTGGGAGATATCTAAGTTCTGTTTGTTGAAAAACTTCGTTAATATTTTGTTACAATTTATTTACCTATTTACGGAAATAAAAAAGTTCTCGCATGTGACATTTTACTCTGCACGTGCTTTCCAAAATTTGCGAGGTCGCGCTTGAAACTTATTTGACAAGAGTTGTTAAATCTCATGAAAAATAATTTTTTACACAGTGTGATTCGGCCAATCGAAGAGAATGAGTTAATAAAAAAATTGTCGAGATACGATAATAAATAAGGAAATTAAGTTGTACGCATAAAACAAATTAAAAAACATATTTTTCAAATTTCATAAAATTAAATTTTTCCCCATTTTGGCAACACTGCACTACTTTAAGCATCAGAAATTTGGATTTGGAGGATGATTCTGCTATAAAAACCTTCAGTTTAAGATGCATATTGTTAGGTTGCATAAAAAACCAAACATTTTGATGACTAGTTTGGACACAACTGAACTGAGTTCGTCATTACCAGCTAAAGGGTTAAGATTGAAGAAATAGAATTAAAATAAGTTCAGAAGTCATAAAAGCTATTTTTCTTTCATTCCATCTTAAAAATACAGTGTAGATTAAAAATTCTTTGTTTAACACGTTAACTGCCAGTTAGTAAAATTCAACTGATGCCATGTTGGGATCCGGGTGCTTTGTGCATTGTATACAACTCATGGCTCTAAACCATTGCTAAACAAACAAGTGTGGCGCCAGAGACCCACTCTCATTTTCCGACGTGGCGTTTAACGTGTTACTGTAATAATTTTATTTAACCCTTTTACTACGGGTGTACAGGGTGGTCCAAATTCAATGAGATTACATGGATATCTCGCTTACTATTCAAGGTAGAGAAACTGTTAAATTACCAAAAATGTGCAGCTTTTTGAGACAAACTCAGAACCGTTTTCAAAAATATTCTGTCATTTCCGGTTTTTGGGTTATTGGAAAAAAAGTGTTTTTTGTCATATCTTCATTATTGTTATAAATATCGAACATATTTATGAAGATTATGTTTAGATATTTTTATGTAAAAAAAAAAAATTCAACTGCGTTAAAGTGAATCTGCGTAAATGGAGGGATTACTGTATAATGTACAGGGCCTTCAAGAGGAAATGTGAGGCCCTGGGCAACCGAAATTTTAAAGACCCTTCAAAATTAAAAACTATGGGGAAAAAATTAAAGGTTAATGTTGTTTAATGATATAATATGTTAATAAAACTGTTATATGCACTGCACTGCATACAAATAATGTAATTTTTTTCTAACAGGTCGAATTAGAAATTAAAACCCCTAAAATTGGTAGGCCTGTAGGGGGAGGTGGGAAAAGAGGGGGCACTCTTTTCCTTCCTCCCCCTACGATAGGGCCTGTATATTTATGTATATGAAGGGTCCCGGGGAAAAAACATCAATGTCCATTCTGAAAATTTTGTTAAACCTGTAAAACAAATTTCTCCATTTATTAACTGGTAGCATTTAGGTAATAAAATTCATTTAAAAACACATTCCTATGTGTTCAGATATTTATTAAACAAAACTAAATGAAAATGAATTTTTTAGGTACAAATTTTTAGAAGACTCTAAAATTTGACCAAAAATGGACTTTGACATTTTTTCCCCAGGACCTCTCATATACAGGGTGATTGATTGAGACCGGTACTTAAAAATATATGAAGAATGAAAAAGGGTATGAATCTGAAATTTTGGTTATGACCATAATGGCATCTGATCTGTTTATTGAAAATATTTTCAAGATGGTGACACTTCCGGAAATACCGGAAGTTGACGTCCACTTTCTTATTTTAAATACAATGATATATTTTTCATTGCGTATTTGGATTTAAAACGTTATTTTAGATTTAGAGGGACTTTTATTAGCATTCCCTATACCTAAGTGCAGTAAATTTTTAGATTTTTGGACTTTTTTGAAAATTTTTTGATTTTCATCGTGATGCTTAATATTATCTAACGTCGCCATTTTTGAAGAAAAAACGCTTAAATTTAGACCATGCCTAGAAGAAACCTTGAAGTATATCCTGGAATTTTTGCAATCGATGCATTACTTACAGGGTGTCCAAAATTTATTTTTCTTTTAATGCAACTTCAGACCACTAAAACTCGTTTTTTTCAATTACAATGCCCAAACTTTTTTTTCATTTTCTAATGCAAAATTACATTCTACATCAATCTGTATGAGCGTTTCCTATTCCTATCTGCAACAATTTTCGAGTTATTAAGAATTTTCGATAAAGTTTAGAGAATTTGCAACATTTTTAAATAGTAAGCCTTGGAAATGACAACAAATGCCAATATGAATAACTGTAAGCCACTTTTATTGCGTTTGTCTGAAGTATCCATAAAAATGGAATATCAAGAGTATTCAAACACGAATATTTTAAACTTATTTTATATTCATGAAGAATGTCACAAGATTATTGAAAGAACTTGCCATATGTTCAGTGAGAGGTATCCTCATTTGACTGTTATGACCAGACAGAAATTTCAGTGAATAGAATCAATTTGTTTTTGCAATTTAGAAGAGTGAAATCTGCTAGTCTTCGACCTGTGTGTGACAAATGATGAAACTAACTAAGTTAACATCCTGGGATATTTTAATGACCATCCTCAGCGGTCAATTTGATTGGTAGCGCAAGACTCGGGTTTAACATACTATGCTGTACATTAAAAATGCATAACTATTCGTTTGCAATTTCAATAATATTGTGATATTGTCTATGAATGTAAAATAATTTCAAAATATCCGTGTTTGAATACTCTTGATATTCCATTTTTATGGATACTTCAGACAAACGCAATAAAAGTGGTTTACAGTTATTAATATTGGCATTTGTTGTCATTTCCAAGGCTTACTATTTAAAAATGTTGCAAATTCTCTTAACTTTATCGAAAATTCTTAATAACTCGAAAATTGTTGCAGATAGGAATAGGAAACGCTCATACAGATTGATGCAGAATGTAATTTTGCATTAGAAAATAAAAAAAAAGTTTGGGCATTGTAATTGAAAAAAACGAGTTTTAGTGGTCCGAAGTTGCATTAAAAGAAAAATAAATTTTGGACACCGGTCTCAATCAATCACCCTGTATAAATCTATTACTGCGTTATCGGCGACTTACGCACCCTGTGTATTTATTATAATAATCGGCGTATAACTTTGAAATAACAAATAATAATTCCTTTATTTTACTAGTTTGAACACTATTACAATAATGTTCAAAAACTTATTTAAAATATTTTTCTGGTATGATATATTTTATTTCCTACACCACGCTTGCATGTCTGATGGTGTTCCTGGAATTTTTTTCCCGTGATAATTAGGGAAAATTTCTTAACACGTTGACGGACACTTGCGGCTATAGCAGTCAAAACCAAGTTCAAAATGTGACATGACTGCAATAATTGTCCAAAATGAAACAGTCGTTTTTAGACACTGCTGCTATAGCCGTCTGAAAATGCGTTTACTAGCATACTACTACAAGCCTTGTGTCACATTTTTAACAGTTTTCTTAAGGTTGATTTTATTTGGCGGCTTTTACCATCCCCTTTTATTCCAATCCACGTGGTTGTGTTAGTGCGTGATTGTCAATTTTTGAACTTCACATATTGTGAGTGTCCGTCAACGTGTTAAGAGATGTATTGCAGATAGTAGGGGTGGGCGATATCCAAATTTCGATATCGAATGTCGATATCGAAATTATATCGATTTATCAAAATATATCGATTTATCAAAATATATCGGAATATCGATATATATCGGAATATAGATATATCGATATATATCGGAATATCGATATAAAAGCGGCGTGAAGCTAAAAAAGTCGGTAAAAAAGTGAAAAAAGAGACTGGTGACCTAAAAGAAAAAAAAAAACGCTTCTCGCCCTCAAAATATCGATATATCGACATGTCGATATATTGGAATATCGATATATCGATATTCGATATTTCGATATATCGATATCAAAATTATATCGATATATCGCCCACCCCTAGCAGATAGTATATTTACTTCCCATTGTGAATACTGATAAGTACAAAGAGCCATTTTCCCGATTTCCAGGAACTTCCAATTTTTTGGGATTCGGGAAAGAGAAGGGTAAAAAGATCCCTCCTGTAAACATTACTACTCACATTACATTCCCAAAACTACATTTGCACATGATCACAAATAACAAAACTCAAACAAAAACAATCAAATCAACAATCAGTGATCTTCGTATCATAGCAAATCTTAAAATTGCTTATTTACGATAGCCGCAGATTATTTAGGATTAAAATGTTGTCAAATATGTTTATGAAAAAATTTAAAAGCGAGTGTTGAATTAAAATTGTAGGTTCAAGTGATTCCCTGGATTTTGAATGATTCAAATTATACCAAATCCACATCCCAGAAACTGGATCCAAGTAAAACTGTGTTTGTTGGTGCTTTGCACGGAATGTTAAATGCAGAAGGCTTGGCTAAAATTATGAACGATCTTTTTGATGGAGTGGTCTATGCGGGTAACTGAAAACAAACAAAAAATTGAACGATAATATTACTTTTTTTGTTAATAATTTCTAGGAATCGATACTGATAAATACAAATATCCAATTGGATCAGGACGTGTAACTTTTAATAATCCACGTTCTTACATGAAGGCTGTTGCCGCAGGTTTTATCGAAATTAAAACTGCAAAATTCACCAAAAAGGTAAATAATATGATTACATGTTAGTGTTTTAAGTTAAGTTGCTCGAAAATATACAGGGTGAGTCATTAGTGCGGGATCGGTCGATTGTGGATAAACGATTTGAGATAGAAAGTTGATTCAAACTGTATTTAATACAGTTTTTTCTTCCGAATGCGATGAAAATATTTTCAAATATACAGAGTGAGTCACCTCTCTGGAACTAATAGCAACTTTTATATTTCAAATACAACACCCCATTTTTTATTTAATATTTTTGACCGCCTGGTCACTAAAAAAAAATAATATGCAAAATTTTTCAAGGTTTAAAGTCTTTATTTAAAAAATTCTCCTGAAGTTATTTTTCGAAGTAGAGTTGTAATTTGGTAAGGACATGCAGAAAACATTGCTCTATTCGTTCGATATAAAAAATGTTGAATCATGCGTACAGGGTGTTCATAAATAGGCGGCAACTTCCATGATTTTCAAAAGCTTGTAACTCAATTTTTTCAAATGCAAACTCCTGTATTTTTTTATGTCATCGAATTCGTTTTTAAGAGAGCTTCATTTTTTGTTAAGTGTGTCCTATATCCAAAGCTCATACTTTTCGAGATATTTGACACTTTTTCTTTTAATCGTTATTGAAGCAAATAGAGTGCTGTGGAAATCGAAAAAACCGACTGTTCTCTTCACTATAACCTCAAAAACTTGTCATTTATTTCTTATTGCATAATTGCATTACCACAATGAATTTTTTGTGAGTAGCTTTGTTCTGCAAGATAGGCATTATGGTGCCTGTCCACGTGAGAGTAAACAACTCTCGATAGCAGCGTCGCCAAGGATAGAGCCAATCGCGAGTTACTCTCAGGGGCTGTATCCTTGGCGACGCTGCTATCGAGAGTAGTTTACTCTCACGTGGACAGGCACCATTAGGGTGCCATTAATTTTCAGATTGCGTAGGTGTTGTATAATTTTAATTAGTTGCTGCGTATATTTTGATTAATATGCACATAGCAATGATTTTTTTATGTTCTATTATTATCTTATTTACAGAATTTATTAAGGTTTTGTTGTAGTTTCGATAAATAATTTTTCCTTCATTTTCCATTTTCTTCGTGTTCCCTTTGAGGTATTGCCCGCCCCACAGGTTTAGAAACAGTAGTAAAGTTCATATCAATAATAAAATTTATTTGTTTGCTCATTTATTCATTGCTTATGTTATAAGTTATAAGTGAATCCACAAGGCTAAGTATCTACCTACTATCAGTAATTAAATATACGAAATGGTGAATAATCCATATCAATTTGCTCTTTTAAAGTAAAATTCATTGGGGAAATGCAATAATCCAAAAAATACAAGTTTTTGACGTTAGTGAAGTGAACGGTCAATTTTTTCGATTTCCACGGCACTCTTGCTTCAATAACAATTAGAAGAAAAAATGTCGAATATCTCAAAAAGTATGAGTTTTGGGTATAGGACATACTTAACAAAAAATGAAGCTCTCTTAAAGACGAATTCGATGACATAAAAAAATACAGGGGTTTGCATTTGAAAAAATTAAGTTAAAGCTTTTGAAAATCATGGAAGTTGCCACCTATTTATGAACACCCTGTATGCATGATTCAAACTTTTTCATATCAAGCGAATAGAGCAAAGTTTTCTGCATGTCCTTACCAAATTACAACTCTGTACTTCGAAAAATGTATAGGATGTATCAAATGATTTTTATTAATACTTTGAAAAGTAAATATCCAAAAGACTTAACACGTTGACTGCCAAGTACGAGATAACTCGTAGAATATAAGCGTATTTATGGATAGGTGGCTTCTGGTAATACAGAAAAATCAAGGCTGGCTTACATGAACTGAAAATTTGTTAATAATATTATAATTATTAGAGTTTTGAATAATATAATATGGCTTCTGTGAGCGGCATCCTGAAAGTTGCCTTGGCAGTCAACGTGTTAAAATAAATGTAATCAGAAAATGTGTCAAATATGTGTCAAAAAACAAAGTTTATATTTTTTATATTTATGATTTTTTAATAAAAATATATTTTTTTTAATAAACGTAATTGGTTAGATGAGTATGGTGTAAAACACATTCATTATTTATCAAACCAATGATAATGTACAAAAAAAATTCAACTAAGTGCCCCTTAAAATATTTTTGCATGTCACACTTTTAAACATACCGATTTAGACGAGGCGCGCACTGCGGTTTATATGCCGTGCGGTTTGTCTGCCGTGCGATGTTTTGCCGCACCGCAGCTTACTAGCATCAGGTTGTTCGTCGTAATGAGCTCACTTGCGGCACTCAGGCGAGGAAAACGTAACCGGTCACAAATTCATTGCGGCACGGTGAACATGCATCGTTTTGTGATACACTTGTTTTTACTAGACCGCATGCACTGAGACATTTCGTCACAGTATAGATCTTCATAAATGAGAGTAGGATGTCTGTACCGAGTGATGTTGAAGATCTTAACCAAGAAATTAATATTGAAATGCTCATACTAGAAGTTAAAAGAAGACCACCTTTGTTACGTCATTAAAAGAATACAGTGATCGAAATGTTAAACAAAAGCTATGGGCTGAAGTTTGTCAGAATTTGTTTTCAAGATGGAAAGAAGTGACTGAAACACAACAAAGTGAAAATTTTCTATTTTTACTTTTTTTTTACTAGCTCTGATAACCAGAGCACAAACATGAGCTGTCTGTACTAAATCCATATTGAGAATAACCACTTGAGAGCAAGCAGTCACGGTAAAATACTGCAGTGCGCTCGCTCACATATTTTAAGTTTCTCTGTCGCAAGACAAAACACCACACAGCATAAAACCGCCGTGCACGCCTGGCTTTAGGCCATCAACTTACTTTTGATGTCTTTAATTTAATGGTCTATTTTACACTGATATCTACAATATCAGTCAATTCAACCATACAGCCTCGGGTTGTTTATATTAGCATAAGATTTTCTAGAAATAATGTTGAAAGTACCCAAAATGAATAAAAGCTGCATCGTTGTACCCTCTTTATTTAAATATTTTAGGTGCAAGTGGATCCATATCTGGAAGATTCTTTGTGTTCATTGTGTGCCGTTCAACAGGGTCCTTACTTTTGCAGAGAATTAATGTGCTTCCGTTACTTTTGTCGTACCTGTTGGCAGTTCCAGCACCAGCAGGAGTTCCGCCAGCACAAACCATTGATGCGTAATTCGAAAAACACAGCCATCATTGGCATGGGCAGTAATTCTCTCAATTAAGCAAGTATTTGTTTATTATTTTGTTAGTTTTAAGTGTGTTGTGCAGAGACGTTGTGTTGTGGCTTTAAAATTGGTACAGGTAAATGCCCAATGCTATTAATTTTAAGTGATGCTCTCTACAATGCGGGCCGTTGTTTTAAGCAATGTTACTAATTATAATAGTTAATTATAACTATGTTAAGGAATCATTGAACTGTTTAGCTTATTAATAATGATGTTTTTTTGAAGAAACTGGACAAATGCAGTGTCATTTGCCTAGCTGTAAAAGAAATTCATATCTGCATGTTTTCAACTGCAGCTGCAGTTTTTGAAAAGTTTTACTATGATATTTTATGAATAAAAGCGTAAATGTGCCGTCACAGCATAGTAGAGGTTTATTAATAAAGATATAAAGTTTTTATATATTTTTAGGATTTACGTGGCTATATTAACGTAATAGGTTCTTATTATTTCAACATAATAACTGTTTTCTTATTATATTTACTAAATAAAATTTCTTATACTTTAAACAAGCAATTATTAAAAGGGTGATAAACAATACTTTATTTAGTTGAAGAAAGAAAAAAAAAGTTTGTAATAGAATCAAGACTGATTAACGGTACATCATTAATTGTTATCACACTTTTAAAATTTTGGTATTAAATCATAAACATAGTTTTGAGCATAACTATTTCAACTAGGGTGGCTGTAATTAGACTTCCAAATGGCAAGTCTCAAGGTGCGAAGTCTTAATATGTAATAATAGAAACTAAAGCTGTACGTAAACTATTATTAAATAATTAATAGTGATGTAACGTTAATACTTAATATCAAAAAATTTTAAATGAAATTTTTACTTTTAATTATTTATTCTTTTGCAATTATGAACAATTAATTCGATTAATATGTTCAGTTGGTGCTTTATAATAGTGTAAAAATTAAAAACTATAAATTTTTGAAAATGTAATTCTAAAATTAATGGTCACCTCAATTTAACTTTTTTTTTTAAATATCTACAATAGTTTGCACATGTTTTTAAAGTTAAATTAATACTATTTGATATTTTTTTCATAAGTCAAATAAAACATGAACACCAATAACTTTTTTAACTTAGCCGATTTTCATAAATTTAATAGTTTTCTTTAAAGTGAACATTATTTATAAAGTTTTTATTTTTAATTATTTTTATTAATGTTATTATTGTGGATTAAGAATGTGTGTTTGTAGTTAGATTTGACACATCGATTAGTTTATTTTAATTGATGAACAAATTTATCACTTGATTATGTGTAACTGGTAACGAAGGTTGTAACGTGATATATAGTGTAAAAAAATTAATCTATATTGTTTTATCACTCTTTTAGTAATTAAACACAATCATGTGCATTCACAAAAAAAAATCAACAGGTGATTTTATTATTACTCTTATTTTAAAAAATTGTCTAATATTTTGAAAATCGACAAAATTGTTTGCAAATTTGCATTTTTTCTCGTAACTAACATTCAGCCATATTATTTTAGAAAATTCCAAATCTGTCAATTATTTAACGGCAGTAGTTTTAAGTAAGTGATTATTTGATAATTTTAAATATAAATAATATTTCGTATTTATAGTTAGTAGTTATAGTTTTTGAAATAGTATATATTTAGTAGATGTAGTTACATGTACTCTCAGCTGAAGCTGTTTGTTACATAATTTGGATTGATCTTGTTGATGATTCGGCGATGTTTTGGCTTAGAGTTTGAATCGAAAACTGTTTTCGATATGAAAATTTTTAATTCTAATTGCGTTAAACTGTTTTTGTTTAATATTATTTGTTATTAAAATTGGTTATTCAAGCTAAATGTTCTTTTTATTTCAGCTGTTTGGTATTGGTTACCTGGGCATTTATGTGTTGTCCTACACCATTCCATTTGTGTTACGTTATTTCCTCATACCACATCACTCGTTCAATGGAGTTTTTAGTTCCTTTTATGTTGTTAATTTTATGTTATATTAACCAAAGAATATTTGTTGTGTTTTATGTGGTAGGTTTGTGTGTGTGCTGTTACAATTGTTCCTTTATTGTGATTACATTTTAGGATAGTTTCAAACTCTAAATACTTCCATAATGAGTTTAGAGTTGCCAAATCAAGTTTAAAAGCTTAAATTTAGAATGCAGAAATTTTAACACAGTATTTGTGTAAAATATGTGGAATATGGTGTTTGACGTAACTACTATTTTTATTTTTAACTGTTATTGATGTATGTAACTCATTTAAAAGCATTTTAGGCTGTAATTATAAAGAATCATAAATCTTTGCCATAATTTTAAAAATTTCAGTATTAAAGTGAGAAGATAGAGTTACGTTGAACTACCTACCATATGTAGCGACGGTTGTTATTTGTGCTCAAACGATATTACATCGTGTTACCGCTATATTATAGTGTGATCTGTTACAAAATACGTTGTTATTAGGCTCTTAAACTCTCACAAGCTTTCTAGTGCACACCTTGTTTTAAATGAGCAGTTGTAAACTGTAATTTTTATTTAAATGTTTTTAAATTAAAGTGCAGTTGAGGATAAAACCAAAACGTACATTTTAAAGTAACTAATGAAGCCAACTTGGGTGTACAAAGTGACGTTATTTTATGGATAATATTAGAATACATTGGCGACGTTTCTTTGGCTCTAGTTTTTTAATTGTTTTATGTTTTAATGAATTGGTTTCGACATGAAATTCAAAATTCTTTTAGTTTATGTACATCTTGTTCATAACTGTCTTGACATATAGAAATTGTGGATTTAATAATTTGATTTCATTGTGTAAACGAAGTGCATTAGAAAATATAAATAATGCTCGATAAACTTTTATGTTTGTGTTCATTTTAATTTTGCTGTTAATGTTTTAATAGATTTTATTTTCACATATGATGAATCTAGTAAGTATTTTGCCGTAGTGCGTTTTTGATATTTGATGCCGATTATGAGTGTTCCTTTAATATGCCATCAAATGTCTCAAAATTAAACTGCGGCTTTGTTGAATACATTTTGAGTTTTATATTTCTAAATAAATAATATAATTGACTTGAATGTTGTTGTTATTGAAAGAAATGTTGCATTACAAACGGGGCCACCTCTAGGTCCCTTAGCGCCCTGTGCGTCTCTTACACATTTTTAAATAAATTTAAGTGCACATTATTATATGCTAATTAACATTGGAATTTCTTTGTTTGCTCAAGCTTATTATGTGGGCACTCTCTTTAGATTCTATTTTAATGTTCGTTGATCTTTTTCTAATTTTCAGTTAATTAGTTAATTCCTATCCTTTAAATAACAGTTTTTGTTGATAAGTTTGTGAAGATTTTAGTTACAAAGGATAAAAATAACTTATTGCACATTTTACTCATACAGTTAGTTCATTGTACATTATTCAGGGCGAGTCACGACGGAAGCCACAGAGTTTTATGGCGAAACAGCATATATTATCCAACTTCTGTCACAGATATGTTGAAAATATTTTTAAAATGAAGCTCTTATTGACTTAAATAATCTAAGTGTTACAGAAGTTAAAGCATACAGGGTGGTCCACATAGAAGGGCCACTATTGGGATCTCGTAAACGGTAAGAGCTACAAAGTTTAAATTAGACAAATTGTTCCATTTTCGGAGACCTATTCAATGATGCTTTAATGTTTTTAAAAATTTCTATGGCACGCTAGATAATCAACAAAATTCAAAATAGGCATTTTTTAAAATAGTTAATAACTCTGTTATACTTGATGGTACAAAAATATTTTTGGGAAAAAGGTAGATTTTTTTACGCACTATAAAATGAAAATATTCATTTGTTTTAATATTGTTTAAATTCTTAGATAAATTACAAACTTGCATTTTTTAAAATGGAAACCATAGTTGGCAATGACCTCATAAAACGGCATTTTTTTCCCTCTTTTCAATGATATAAGGTTTAATATATTTATTTTGATATTTAAGCTCAAAACAAATAAAAATCATTAAAAAGTCCCTATGAAGCTAAAGAGTGCCATGAAATAAAAGACAATTTAGTTTTGTCATTTAACGCAAATTTTAACTTATGTAAAAGTAAAACATTAAATCAAAATTTATTAATTTTTAAAAAACAGTTGTTCGTTTAATGCTCATGGAACAGCTTTTTTTATTTACTAGACTATCTTAGTAAAAATACTTATACAATAAAAACAATACAAAACTCGACTTTTAAGTATTACAAAATTATTTTTAAGTTCAAAGCCCGTGTGACAAGGTATAAATTTCTGTATAAAATCAATACAGAACATCTTGTATTGTTTTTCTTGTACAGATTTCTGTACGGAATTCCATTCGTTTGAAACTGTGTGTGACACGGATACAATTTTATGTACAAGTTACTGCCCATGCACATGCGCTTAAACAGTATAAACACAGATATGCACGGTAATTTATGCTTGTAAGAGACCGGCCAGGCTGTCAGGTATTAATGCTATGTTCTCGTGTTAAACGCTACGTTCACATGTAAGCGTTTGGGCGTAAAACTCTTCATAAAGGTTTTTGCAATCTATTAAAAATTACAATTTAAAAAAACTTTCACCGACCTTTAACCTCATCCTCGTTCGCTTGGTCAATAATAAAGGGTCAGGTTAAAGGTTGGTTAAGGTTTTCTGTTTTTTAAATGCATAGGATAAATTAAATATAGGCCATAAATGTGTTATGGGTCACAACCTTCATAAATGCTTTTACGCACAAACGCTTACAAGTGAACACAGCGTTCATATGACAGCACCGCCGGTCTCCTACAAGCATAAATTACCCAGATTTCTTTACAGAAATTTATACCGTGTCACACGGGCTTAAGGATGGTTACATTCTAGATAAAAAAGTACATCAAGAGGGTACAAATAAAATTGATCTAATGATTAAGACAAAATGTTATAGAAAAAAGAAAATCGACATTTTCATATTTTTTGCTATAACATCTGAAGTACGAGAAATTTTGTACTTTTAAAATTTGATTGTAGCTCCTCTCATACTTGGAAATAATTCATCTAATTTAAGCAAACCTGTATCTTTTATAATAAGCGATATCACTATGCTAGAAATGTTATCTGGGATTAATTTACTTAAAAAAGCTTTGTTCATACAAGACACAGGAGTAAATAATATTCTAAATGTTATTCATATATAAAGGATATAAATCTTTCAGTTTAATGACAAGCAAAGTTGGGTTGCTCATATCTTTTATGAAGGATCAAATACCTACCAACTCATCCCACGCATAAACCAGGGACCCGAGTCACGCAGAATAATGGTTCAGTTGCCAGTTCCGATTATTGGTTTGATAAATTTAACTTTTGGGTTTTGTTCCTATTACAGGTTTTTATTTATCAAATGATGATTCGGTACCCGATTTGGTTCCAGTTCAATACTTTTTTTGGTTTTAAATACCACTATACCTCTAATTTAAAATTTAGGATCTTACGGTGTGGTGCACAACACCGCCTGTACTCTTTTAATCACAGCAAAGTATACGTTATTTAATATGTTTATGACAGACAGTGCACATTTACAAATTGAACTTGTCTAAATTCTTTTTTGGTGAAATGTAATCAAAAATTGTGAAAATAAAGTATATGCAATGTTATTAAAAATATAATTGGTCCAAACTGTTGTGTGAATCGGTTCACACCAGTCAGCACTTCGATTTCAAGAAAAAACACCGATTTGTTCCATTTCCTGTTCGAGTCCCTAATATAAACTAATATCACAATAATTAGTTTAATTTTGAAACACTCGAACCTATTCCGACTCAGAAATTAGAGGAGTATTATCCATTTGTGCACCCTCTACACCAGGAGTCGCAAACTCAAATGCTACCACGGGCTAGTAAATTAGATGCGTGAGTTACGCGGGCCGTGTTCCAAAGTGAGGACCAATTTTTTTACAGAGCCTTCGCGGGCCAGATTCGGCCCGCCAGTTTGCGACTCCTGCTCTACACTAAGGAACCAGTATTATCGTAGCATCTAGAAAAAAAATGTGAGGTACGTATAGAGGATAATTTTGCGCATCGGTGCTGCCGGAATGTATTGCTTCTAATTCAGTATGTGCACATCGGTCAGCCATGAAACTTGGCACTATCCCCCCCATTGCACATTGCCTTACGGTGTATTACAATTTATTGAAAGTTTAAGATGCAATTCTGGGAATATTGTGTTCATCCTCCTCGATGCCCCCAATATGTTAGAGTAGTTAGAGTCCTGTTCAACCTCATGGCTCTATCGTACCTTGGACGAGCACTGTACATCTATTATATATAGGGTGCTTCAAGTCAGAACCGGTCCTGATATTTTGATAAAGGGCCGAGTTAAAGTAAAATGTTACTGAAAAAATGAAAAAACAGGATGGTGACCTAAAAAAGAAAAAAAAAAGCTCCTGACCCTCATTTTGTCCATACCAAGAAATTTTATTTTTGCACACGACCCTGCAAACCTTAAACGGCAAGCGGGGGGCCGTAAGGCCCTGCTTCAAGTACATACTGGGAATTCACAGAAGCAGTGTATAATTTCAATAAGTAGCAAACAAACAATTATTGGCTTCTGCCCTTGTTTTTAATTTTAAGATGGTAAACAATTTTTAAAAATGTCTAATTAAAATACTGGCCAAGGTGTGGTTTGATTGGTAATTTTTTGCAGAAACATTTGAACAACATAAGTTACAATTTAAATTATAATAATTTGAAAATAATTCAGTTTCATATAGTCCAATTGTTTGGTTAAAAGCAGTCTGCCATATTCAAATTTTTTAAATCAAATTAAGAACTTCAGTTTGTTTAAATTAACATTTATTATATACATTTTCGTACAATTAAAATAACAACTACAAACAGTCTCAAGAAACATAGGGACCCTTTTGAGTGATACACCATTACATATTCAAAATTAAACATACAGTCCTAATAATAAAAATTGCACTTTGGGGTTTTAACTTAACATAAATTAAAATGTTGTTGTCTGTTTCACTTAAAAACATATATGTATTATTGGTAACAAATATAATGGCAAGAGCTGCACTTTAAAAAAACTATTGCCAAATCAATTATAATTACATATTAAAAATCAGGCGCAACTTTGTACTTCAATTAAAATTTTCATTTTAGTAAACGTTTGGCAAACAATTGGTATATACCTAAAAACGACGAAATAGTCCCTATAAGTCCAACTTGCCAGTTGTTCAGTTTTGAGGACCATAAAAATCCTGCTGGTAATGTATTGATAGCATGAACCAAATCTAAGGACAGTCTTACAGATGTTAACATTTCAAAACGCTGTCTCGCTAAAAGTTTGGCTAAGGCGACACTGAAACAAACAAATAGCTATAAATACAAACCAGGTTACTTAAATTGTTGATTTTACAGTTTAAAACAGAGATCAGAAACCTTAAGATGTGCTTTTGGTTGAGGTTTGGATGGATGTCTTAAAAAAAATGTAGCGAGTAAGAAAAAATCAAGATTTTTCAGCTGTTAGTATTGTATGTTGCGGTGATAAAATAAGTTTCAATGCCTGTTTAAAATGTTGCAGTTTTATCTCTTGAAAAAGTTGTTTTAATTTCAGATATGGGTTCAAATAATTTTGAGGTGTGAAGATGGTTTTCAGATTGGTTTAAGTTTTTTTTTTAAATAAAGCAAATTCACATTTTGCAGGTCATTCATTATTATTCAGTTTTATCCTGCATTTTTCATTTTCATTTTAATGGCATGGGACCCTCCAAGGGCAGGGCACAGGTCAGAAGCTCTGTTTGCCTGGGTCTGACAGTACTGAAAATATGTCACTTTTAAACACATAAATATTTCAAATACCGTCTATACCGGTGTATTAGATGACCCTTAAAAACCACAAAACACACGTCGTCTTATACACCAGATACAAAAACAGGGAGCTTGGTTTCTTGGATATTTAGTTATGCTATATCCTTATACAGGGTGTATAAGGACGTAACGGCCAAACTTAAGGAGTATGTTCCTTGAGTCAATTTAAGCAAAAAATGTTATACAGGGTGTTTCTTAAGTATTGGAAAAAAAATCAAGAGGTGATTCCTTATCGAAAATTAAGGGGGGTCTTTCATAAAAAATTCCTTAGACGTCTCCTTTCGAAGTTACACCCTCCTAAAAGGAAGCGGTAAAATTAGGTTTTTATTTTATTTCTCATATTTGGATAAATTTAGGAAAATGATATTTGGGAGATGTTTTATACTAATTAAAAGGTTTCCCATACTAATATTTTTAATCATCTCCTACCTCCACAGGGGGCTGAAAAGTGCGACCCCTGTTGGTTTTCTTATCAGAACTTTTTGGTGGGTTAAAATTTTGCAATTTAAAAATTTTTGTTTGAAAGGTTGAATAATTTAGAAACTTTTTTTATTCCTTAATTTTTCTCGCAAAACCTACAGCTTTTGAGTAAAAAATCAAATAAGTAAACATGAACCATCTAATATTCCAATATAAAACGATTCATTTGGTGGTTGCCATGGTTTGTTTATGTTCATGTTGGGTAGAATTGACGGGTGTAGTGCATTTCGAGGTAACGCGGCGATAACGCTATAACGCCCGTCAATTCTACCCAACAGGAACATAAACAAACCATGGCAACCACCAAAATGAATCGTTTTATATTTGAATATTTGATGGTTCATGTTTACTTATTTTATTTTTTGCTCAAAAACGGTAGGTTTTACGAGATAAACTAAAGAATAAATAAAGTTCCTAAATAAATCAAGCTTTCAAACAAAAATTTTTAAATTGCAAAATTTTAACCCACCAAAAAGTTCTGATAAGAAAACCAACAGGGGTCGCACTTTTCAGCCCCTTGTGGAGGTGGGAGATGATTAAAAATTTAACTATGGGAAACCTTTCAATAAGCATAAAACATCTACCGAATATCATTCTCCTAAATTTATCCAAATTTGAGAAATAAAATAAAAACCTAATTTTACCGCTCCCTTTTAGGGGGGTGTAACTTCAAAAGGAGACGTCTAAGGATTTTTTTTTTATGAAAGACCTCCCTTGATTTTCGATAAGGAATCACCTCCTGAATTTTTTTGCAATACTTAAGAAACACCCTGTATAAACCATAGTTCAAAACTCGATGGCTATCGAGTTATAGACCTTTAAGGTTTATAAAAAAAGGGTCAATTTAAACATAAAAAAGTATGAAATACCGCTTTAATCTTATAAAATATTGATCCTTTACTAAATAATTTTTTTTTCATTCGACCCCCTTAGTGAAGTGTGTCAAATTCAACGAGCTATAAAGATTTCCTTCGTTTTGCTAACCGTAGTTAAAAAAATTATTAGCTAAAAAAATTGACAGATTTTTATTTGAAAATTATCTGAAATTTTTAAAAACAGTACAATAAGTATCTGACTTGTCCATCCCTATTGGGAGTCCCTGATATAGTTATAAACGGTAATTGTATTCAAATAGAATGTTTAATTTAGCATTTTAGCTTTTTTATTGAATATTTTGTTGGTCAGGGGTCTATGAATAGTTAACTTCCACCATGTTTTACCAAATACTTCAATAATAATATTATTAAAAAAATAATAGCAAAGTACTGTAGAGATATTTTGCAGTGTTTGAAAAACAGAATAACACCCTTTGTTTACTAAAGCCAAGACATTCAAATAACTAGTTTATAATGAGTTAATGTTTGAAGTCTATATGCATACTTTAGAAAGTTCAGTTAAAGGAAGTGAAACCTTGGTATTTATTTTTCAAGGCTTGCAACATTTCTCTGCATTTTTAATTAACTTAATTTTTATTTATTTGTAACTGAAATACGATATCGATAGCTTACCTATCATCATTTGTAATATCAATACAGGCTTTATGTTGTTGTAAAGTAGCAACATATCGAAGGGTCCTATAATGGAGAAAAAAACACTCGTTAAATCTTAATTAGCATTAGCAACAATTTTAACTATAAATTTTGATTTTACATCAACTTTTGTTTATTTTACTAATCTACAGACATTTTAAGATGTAGTATGCTTTCTTTTAATTTATCCTAATATACTTACTTCATAAGTGTTAAATAAATTGATATAACCCAACACACGGAACTAGCAGTATCCCATGGTTGGTTATCACAATTTGAAATTAATTTGTGCTCTGCTAACCAAGCCATTTTCTCAATGGGATAATATATTTGGTCTACAAAATTTGTTGCCACTCCAATCGTTGCCATAAATTTATCTGGCTCCTAAAAAATAAACGTAAAAAGTGTAATTTTTTCTTCAAGTTATATGTTAACCTCTTTTCCTAAACCATATTCTAATGTATATTTTAACATTGGCAAATCATCCAACAACCGAAGAACGGCACGAGTTTCAGACATTCTTGAACTGAAATGTTGCATTCGTTTACTTGTAATCGGATTGCTGGATAAACCTCCTATTAGTTTTGTACTATAACATAGTGTTCTTAAAACCTAAAAGTAATAAAACAGGTTTTTTGATAATAAACAAAAATTAAATGGACCAGTACCTACCTTATCTCTTCCTTTGTAGGTTTCTAACATATCACAGAATTCATTAAAAATCATTTTACTAAGTTTATCCATGTTTAAAAGGATTCTATTGCACTATTATTCAAATACAAAATATTGTCATGAAACGTAGCTTTGATAAAATGATAAAGCACATACTTTGTACACAGTTGCACGATCATAATAAGTTCCCCTCCTTTCACATACTATCCACAGAACAATACTATCCAAGGTTGAGGTTATGGTTACTTTCTAAAGTGAAAATACCGATGTAAGGAAAATTTACGCGCCAATCATTTTAAAATAATATAATCTTAAAACAATATATGCATTGAAATTGTAAATTCTGAGTGCCTTTGCATTTAAAGTAGTAATTTTGGATTTGTTTTAATATGGATATACAGGGTGGTCCACTTTTTGTAGCAGGACTTTAACCACAGCTTTAACAGTCTAACAAAAACGTATTTAAAGCGAATATTCCAAATTCCATATCAACTAGGGCCCATAAACGCTTCATTTAAAGATACAGGGTGTTGAAATTTTCAAAAAAATATTGATAATTTTTAAACGTTTCTCAACCAGTAGATATACATATTTAAACCAAATTTGGTATATAGCACCATCTTACAGGTTACCGTAACATTTGACGAGAATGTCAAGCCCCACAAGCAACCAGTGGCGGAGTTGTTGGGGTTCAATTTCAATAAATTTAATAAAAAACTAGTACGGTCCTGTTTAAAATCAAACACAAACTTGCTTTTGGATAAGACATTTTATTCTAAACAAAAAGTATCTGTTGACCTTTCTTCGTATCTGCCACCGTTTGGCTAGGAATTTGCTCATAAATTCGATCTAAAAATATCGCGAAATTTTTTAATGGAATTCTTAATCTAAATCATTAAAATTAATATTTAACGAAACATCATGTGGTCGTATTCAAAACGAGAATTAAAGTGACAATCAAATTCCGTGTTAACCGGTGGCAGATACAAAGAAAAGTCAACAGATACTTTTTGTTTAGCACAAAATGCTCTAGCCAAAAACAAAATCGTGTTTGGTTTTAAACAGGACCGTAGTAGTTTTTTATTAAGTTTATTGAAATTGAACCCCCACAACTCCGCCACTGGTTGGTTGTGGGGCTTGACGTTCTCGTCAAATGAGGTGGTGCTGTATACCAGTATACCAGTATACCGTATACCAGGGGTCGGCAACGCGACGCCCGCGGGCGCCATGGTGGCTTCGGTGAGATTTTTATGCGCCCTCACTCCGAAATGTTCGAATTTGAACCTTATGTATTACGTCTATAAGGCCACTACTTATACTATAATATTTTGAAGTTTTTTTTCGGGTGCCCCCCCAATAACTTTTGAATTTATATTGCGCCCTTATTGAAAAAAAGGTTGCCGACCCCTGCCGTATACCAAATTTGGTTTAAATATATCTACTGGTTGCGAAACGGTTTAAAATAATCGATATTTTTTCTAAAACTTCAACACCTTGTATTTTTAAAATGAAGCGTTTATGGACCTATGTTGATATGGAATATTCGCTATAAAATAAGTTTTTGTATCGACTGTTAGTCCTGCTACAAAAAAGTGGACTGCCCAGTATAATTTAGTTTGTTTTGTGTAGTACCTACCAGCTTAAAATTGCATTGTATTTAATATGCAGTACCCCATTTTTCTTAAAACCTCTGTAGGATTTAACATTAAACAAAAAAAAGGAAGATGATTTGTAAAAACAAAAATATCTATGATTTAAAAAAAATAACTAAAATACAAAAAAAGTAGGTAGTGTATAAACGACTTTATTTCTGTTGTCAGCTTTATTATATATTTTTATATCGTATTGTTTCTGAAACACAATACTTATTAATCTACCTCCTTATACTTATACGTAATGTACTGTATTTAGTACCTACTATTAAATTTCTTTTTTATCAACAGCCAAATAAATACGGACTTTGAACATTCTGTGTTATATTACGTAGTTTAATAATCAATAACAGTTTTTTAAATTTCAGTGTTGATGTTTATTGATGTATTCTCGACTTAAATGTTGCGTAATTTATATCACTGATGTAATTAAATTATTAAACGATATATTATGTTACTCATGAGCAAATAACGTTAAAAAAATAATAATAGGAAATTGATAATGTTGGATAAAATACTTTACATTTATCTAAATTAATCAAGTCTGATCAGAACATAATGTTATCGTGCAGCATTATCGTTTGTTAATTTTTTGGGTAACCAACAGCCTTTCGATGTTTTTATTTATGTTATTATTGGCCAGTGGTGGATACTTGTATAGTTATCAATTTATTATAATAAGACCATTGGCCAACGTCAGTTGAGAAGCAGGGACACATTTTTATTGTGCCTATTTAATTTAATACTAAAAGCACATGCACGTGAATAAAATTAGTAAAACAGTTTACCTTAAAAAATAATTAGTAAAATATATAACTACATCATATCAACAGTTTGTTTCAGTTATCATTCCAAAAGAGTTTTTTTTTTTTGGTGCTTATATTCAAACTATAATATTTTTTAAAATGTAGATATACTATTTAAAATATATTGTATGTTACAAGAAGATTATTTATTATCTGATTTATTTTGCTTCGGCATGTGTTTTTGCTGCTATGGCTAATCATCGAAGTGGAGGGGGAGGAAACAAGGATAAGGTGGGTAAGGTTAGAGGGTAGGTGGAAGTACTGTCACTTGCCTATAGTAAGTAGGAAAAACCACTTGAAACCCCTACAATGACAGGTGGCCTCGGGATTCGAACCTCGACCTCCCGATTACTCGCTAGGTTGCATACCTCCGGGGCAATCGTTATATTACCAACGATGGCCCTGTTACCTCTTTTATCTATGTTGCTTACCAACCATCCACCGAGCTCGGTCCAAAAAGATTTATAAACTGGTGTGGCCACCAAATGACTTTCGCCACAAATATATCGTGTGTATCAACGTATGTGTTTTTATATTTGTGGACGTAAAAAGTTTAAAATGCTACTCCAGGCCAGGCGCTCTAATTAACCTCATTTTTGTAAATAACGTCTGTCAACATGACGTAAATGACGTTTCATGCGCGTGTTGTGTTTATCAAGGATACTAAACTAATAAGATGGCCCATCCGACGAAATTCGTAAACATATCGATGATGAAAAAATTAATTCGTCCGCTATAACGTCACCTATGACGTCCTACAAATGTTATTAATTTATAAAGTGACACACATGTAAAAGACGTTCAAGTTTATTTGAATCGACCCATTTGGTTTATAAGAAACTTTATCTTACGAGTATTTAGCAATGAAATTAACAAGAACATATTTAACAAAATTATTTTATATTATAATAATATTATTATTATTTTGTGTTCATTTAACAAGTAAATAAATACCTTCTGTAAACTAGTAATGTATATTATCCGCATGACAGTATATTGGTATTTTATATTTTTACATTCTTTCAGAATGATGGCCCATCTAACACATATTTTATGGTGGAACGAAGAAAAGAATAAACGCAAAATTAAAAAATATGCAAACGTAACTTGCGAGATGCACAAAATTATATCAAAATTGAGTTTTTTCATATCTTTGTAACGTACATAGTGCAATGAATAAATGCAATCAACTAAACAAAATAAAATTACTTTACCACACCACTGGTCCAATTTACAAAATACCCATCCAAAGTGCTGATCATTGAAACAAAATTAATTCAGTAAACAAACTATAAGATAAAAAAACTTTACAAAATCGTTGTGTAATATAAAAACAGGAACAAAACGTATCAAAACTTAAAAAAAAACTACCATAAATTCTTTAACGTAAGACAGAGTGTACAAAGTTACATGGCGGTAATTTTTAAACAAATACGCGTTTAGCACATTTCACTTGTGAACGTGCGCAGTAGGATTTTCTGTACTAACTTTCCTAAAATAGTAGATACCCAACTTTAACTTGGGTAAACCCACCGTGAGTTACCAACCCCGGGGTTAGAGAATCGCTTTTCGTAGAAGTGGGTCATATTAACAAGGTAGTAATGAACTTGAATTACCGTTAATTCCAAAGTTACAGAATCCAGCTGCTGGTCTAGTTAATAAAAAAGCTGTTTCATAATCATTAAACAAAAAGCTGCTTTTTAAAATATATTTAATTTTGGTTTATTTTTGATTTAATGTTTTACTTTTACATTAGTTAAAGTTGGCGTTAAATGACAAAACTAAATGGTCTTTTGTTTCATGGCACTCTATAGCTTCACAGGGACTTTTTGAAGACTTTTTTTACGCCTTAACCTCTTAACTGTGCTCTACGAACTGAGTTCGGGCGATCTTTTCGCGCTAATAACCGTGGCTCTACGATTTGAATTTGGGCACTTTTACACCGCTTTTGCACCGTTGACCTGGTTCTACGAACTGAGTTCGAGCGTTTTTATCGTGTTTGTGCCGTGCTGTACGATTTGAGGCCCTGTACACGCGAAGGATAACGTCAGTTGATCGCGCGTTAGAGCCGGTTTATACACACGACACTATCAAGCCGGCGTAGGCAGATTTTTTTACGTGCAATCTGTGTTGAAGCTATAAGTTGAAAAAAGACAAAAATGAGGTTGGTCTTTGTCACCGACGCTAAAAGTCTTCTTTTTTCTTGACCCAAAAATCTTATGCAGGTAGATTTGGGTAAGTTGGGTTCGCGCGGTTTTTGCGTGTGATTTTTGTAACAAAAAATTTAATTTTTTTGAGGAGCTGATAGAGAACAGCCTAGTTGTTGTATTTTTCAACTCACAGCTTCAATACAGAAGCAACATAAAAAAGTTTAGCCTCTGCCGCCGCGATATTGTCGCATGCATGAATCCAGCAATTTAATGTAACGTTCAAGGAGTTAATATTAAAATAAATACATTAAACCTTATATTATTAAAAAGAGGAAAATAACTACTTTTTCATGAGGCCAAAGCCAACAATGGTTTTCATTAAAAAAAAAATGCAAGTTTGTAATTTATCTAAGAATTTAAACAATATTGAAACAAATGAATGTTTTCATTTTACAGTGTGTAAAAAATTCTACAACTTTTTACCTAAAAATATTTTTGTGCCATCAACTATAACCGAGTTATAAACCATTAAAAAAAGCCCATTTTGATTTTTGTTTATTATTTAGCATGCCATGGAACTTTATTAAAACATTAAAGCATTACTGAATAGGCCCCAAAAACGAACGATCCTTTTTCAAATTAAAAATAACAAAAACCTACTTGTGAACTTCTATTTCCAAAAACGAGTAGATAACGGCTTTAGCAATGATTTTGTTAGAATAAGTTCAGTGACTCTGCTGATTTAGACGAGATTATTAAAAATTTTGCATCTCAAAAAGTGAGGTAAATAATATTCTGACCTCTGATTTTATAAATTAAGGAAATTGGATTTTAAATTATATTGTGCATCCATGTTAATAAAAAGGTGCTTTATTCATAAAAACCATGAATATTATGATTATATCTTTCAATTAAACTATCTAGTGATTTATTTTTGATAGTGACTGTAAAGAAGGACAGCAGGAAATGTAGCACTGATAGTTACGTTTACGTATATTTATTTTGTTGCACCACAGCCAACTTCATTCATATTCGGTAGCAAAGTGTAATATGAATAAAATTGGCCATGTCTTTCTTGCACACCTCTCGCGGCAGTCCTGACGACACATTTTCCGATTTTTAAATTTACACCAATTCGAACTGACAATGAGCTGACTGGTTGGACTGATGGTTAACTACAAAATTTTCATTCAACATTCGCAAACACAATTTGAGTAACCAGCTCTGTTCGTATTTTTTGTGTTAAATGTAATAACAAATTTACCGGAGTTAAGGGTTTATGGTTTAGTTAGAGTGATTATCCAGTGCAGTTGAAATCTTTAATTTTAAAGGTTTTTTTAAAGAAAGCTATAAATTAAATAAAAATTTAATAATATAGGTACATTTTTGGATCATTACAATTTTGTTTTTGCTAAAGTAAGTTTAGGGACAATGGAATAACAATTTTAATAGTTAATGTTAAACACAGATTTTAGGCTTTTTCGTTGTTTAAATTTAGGTTGTTTAATAAATAGTGCCAGTTTAACATCATCTTCGCTATTTACAACATTATTTTTATAATTTATCGGGTATGAAGCTAATGTGTCAGCAACTGCAGCACGATTTGGACTTCCTTTAAATGATCCCTTCTTTTGTCCAAAAACGTCGTTATATAAATTATTTATTAGAAATCTTTCCGATACATTCGTTAAACTACCTCCGATTTTAGATTTCTTGTTTATTTTTCTTTCGATGTCCAAAGAGTGTCGTCTTCGAACAGTCATTTCATCTGTTACTTGAGATTTGTTTTTATATCTATCGTCCACATTTTGTTCAAGTGATTTAAAGAAGAGTTGTGTTTTTTGGAACTTTGACTTCATTTTTCGTTTCGTGGCTTTGTCTTGGTCATCTGTTGTGTTAACAGTCGATATTAGTTGTAACTGATCATCTACATTTGGGTGAACGGACTTATCTCTTAATTTAGTTTGTGTTGAGTTCGAGTGATCTAAATAAAAAATTAATAATTTGTAAGTCACCAATCCACTTTATTAATTTATGATTATTGATATTTTTGGATTGAGCCAGCATCATATAGGGTGTAAACTAAATCAGTCTAACTGCTTTTAATACTGTTTTTTTTTTCTAAATAAAAGAAACTTTGGATATAAGATATAATGCTTACTAGTAAAAACTCCCCATTCTTGCAAGTTCTTTATTTTTAGAGCTATAGTGCTGGTATTTGTTACAAAATATTTAGAGCGCCGTGATCCTTTTAAATATGTAGTTGAATTTACAGAAAGTGAGTGTTTTTTGTAAAATTTGATTTTAACGTTTTTTTTTTGACACCCTTTAATATTAAAAACATTATTTAACAGTCCTTGAATTCTCTATCACCTGATATATATTTAAATATCTTTTGCGATTTTTTAAAATGAAAGCAGCAAATAGTAAGATAATCAAGTAGCTTCTGAATCTTTTTTGAAACGATAAGAAGTAAAAGTAAGGTACCTATAAATGAAGGAACAGATACAAATATTACATAAAAATATAAAAACATTCCTGTAATTTTGCATTAGAAACTGGTCTTTTATGACTTACATACAACATAACAACACACAATATTAGTTACCATAAATACATTTAGAAGTTTGTTTTTACTGAACGTCAACTTTGTCCGTGATTTATAACACAATATCTTAATATACTTTTCAGTAAAATAAAGGTAAACATATTTCTGTACACAATACTATATGTGACATGGAACATTGTTCCATATTTGTGCTTGTTTTGATAATTTAAAATCAGTAGATTTCTGCTCTGATGTGATAAATCACCGAAAGCACGAGGTGTGTTTATCACGGTATTTTCTGTGGTTTCCGATTTTTGATTGGTTCTTCAATATAAAATAACATCTTCTGTTTTACGGAATCTATTTTTACGTCTGTTCAAAAAAATCTTGTCTGAAATTGTTTTTACGAGTAACAAAAAAAAAAAACTCAAAACCCTTTCAGCGCTATAATAATCTACAAGTTAAGTATAAGCCACCGAGGATCCTATGTATATAATTTTATGCAAAATTAAATGCGTAAAAATGAATTTTCATACATTTTTTATTTAATACAAAATTGACTTTGTGTGACTCCTCAAATAACCACAGATCGTTTAACGGATTTAAAAATATCTCTAATAATAAATAAAATGATTTAAACTTCTTGTCAATCCTATTAAAAGCTTTAAAAAGCAAGCAATGTATGTAAAAAGACAGTTCGAATTTATGGTCAGAAAATAATCTATGTATACAGGGTGTCCCAAATTCGAGTAAATGCATGGGGATCTCGCTTATCTTAAGAGCTACGAGGTCGGTTAAATTAGGGCAAAGTTGCTAAATTCGATGCTTATTGATAATCCAAAGAGAAATTGGAAATATCTCAAACGGTATCCGAGAAAATTAGGAAAAACTGGAAAGTCCATTTTGAAAATCGTTTATAACTCTTTTGGAGTTTGAAATATTTTAAATGTGTAAAAAAGTTGTCCCAGCAACTTTTTAAGCCGAATCGGATGGTGGTCACAAATTTTTCCCAGGTCGATTCGTTTTTGTTTTAGACAACCAACTTTGTTTTCTCTTATGGGCAGCATATCGCGTTTTTATTCGTTATTAAAGTTCATTTTTACGACTAACAGGCCTTCAAAACTTTTAGTTTGTTGATCGGTTGTCATGGAAACAACATAAACTACAATGACCGGCCAACCTGATTTATAATGGTTATTGTTTAATTCGTATTTTTTTAAACTTGACAATGAAAGAAAAAGTAAAATACCATGTGTGATACATCAATGGATTTAGAAAAATAAATTCTATTTGATTATGTAAATAACAAAAATTGCGCCCATAAGAAAAAATAAAGTTGGTTGTCATAAAACAAAAACGAATCAATCTAGAAAAAATTTGTGACCACTATTTGATTCGGCTTGAAAAGTTGCTTGGGCTATGTCTTTACACATTTAAAATATTTCATACTCCAAAGGAGTTAAAGACGATTTTCAAAAATCGTATTTTCCAGTTTTTCCTAATTTTCTCGGATACCGTTTGAGATATTTCCAATATCTCCTTGTATTATTAATGAGCATCTAATTTCGCAACTTTGCCCTAATTTAACCGACCTCGTAGCTCTTAAGATAAGCGAGATCCCCATGCATTTACTCGAATTTGGGACACCCTGTATACCTACAGGCTACAGGGTGTGTATAAATTGGCGGAAGCGCTACACGTGACGATATTCTTCGTAAAATTCTAAGTCGAAAATTTTAATACAAAAATGTTGTACCATGCTTACTACGGCCTCAGGAACCATTTAAAGAAACAAAAATTTGGCAACATCGCATCCATTGATTTGCGTTTGGACATTTTTTTATCAGCAATTTTTACTTAGGTATTTGTAATATTTGTTCGAACTGAAAGCCTCAGTTCGTAAACATAGCTGCAAACTTTTAGCTATCGTCTAACACAAACTACCAAACTAGAAATAATTACGAGAAAAACAGAGATGACAACTAATGACAATGTTGCTATGTGTATTATTTTCATTCAAATCAGTGATTAACATATTTTTAACACCAATTTTTGTAAGGAAAAACACAATATCTAGCAAAAATAATATTCGAAATTTATTTTTATTCTAAATCGCAGCTTTTTCATTAAAAAATATTAAATAATAACGCTTTTTAAAGGACTGAATGTCAAAACTTTGAAGACCTCTTGCAGACACAGCAAGCATGGTACAACATTTTCGTATTAAGATTTTCGACTTAGAATTTTACGAAGAACATCGCCACGTGTAGCGCTTCCGCCAGTTTATACACACCCTGTATATTCGCCAAAGATGTTATTGTGTCAAAACGATATTTGTGTAAATCTACTCATAATTTATCTAAAAAAAGGCATATAAAATATCGAATTTTATTTCTTACATGTTAATCAAAAACGTTTTATGGTTGGTAAGATTTTTACACATGATCCAATTTATTTAGTGATTTTAAAAATTGTTTATAATATAAAAAGATGTAAAATATTACGTGTGCTTTGTTGTAAGAGTTAACTTTTCAAGAAAGTTTTTTTTTTTTAAAGTAAATATCAAACATATTAGTTTTGAGTTTTGACCAAATGGTTAAAATTATTTAACTCTGTTATTCTCGGATTCAAACAGAAAACTAGTATTTAAAAGAAAGTAAAGGCATTTAAGTGAAAATATATTTATTTGTACACCAACATATCACTGATTCATCGATATAGAGACAGTATTATTAAGGAAATAAAAAGTATAAATATTTATATTTACAGGAAAAAATTGTCTAGTGTTAGTAGTAGAAATTAAGTACTATCTTTGTCAGTTTTTTTTAATGTTAATAAAACTGTTTACTTACTTGCAGTGACCTTATTTTCAGAATTATTGTTGGTTTGGTTTAAATATTCCTTTTTTGGTTGTCGTTCTTTGGGTTCTTTGTTATTTTGGAACATTAAGTCATCCTTGGCGCTTAAATTTGGTGTGCTTTTGTTAAGGTACATAATTTGTCTGTCTTTTATTGATGGAAATGCAATTTCTTCGAATACATTTTGGTTTTGATTATAATCTTCATTATGTAAAACAGAAATTTCGACTCTTTTTGTGTCTGTGACTGTAATTTTGTTTTTGAAATGGTTTGTATGTGTGTTTTTGTAGCTATTTTCTGTTAAATTCTCGTGTTCCAAATTGTGTTTGAAAATTGGTTCTTTTCGTTGATTTTTTTCGTGTTCTTGATTATGATCTCTTCCTGTCATTGATGATGGATAATGTTTTAATCCTGATTTTATTACTGCTTTATTTTCTAAACATTCTGATATATTACTCATACTCTGAGAGTTCAGCCTATTCCAATAGTGTTTTCGTTCCTCAAATATATTTTTAAAATTTAAATCTTCTACACTTCTGTTTAATTCGGAAGTGGAGGATGTGAGTTGATCTCGTAATGATCTGACTAAAGTAAAAGTGTCATTTGATGCATTTTTGTTATATGCATTTTCTAAACTTCCATTCAAGGTAGAATGACAGTCTTGTAACATGTGGTCATCTAAATTGTTGAAACTATCAACGACTTTTGAACAAGGAACATTTGTTACTTCTAAGTTGTTTTCCTCTTTGGTAGTAAAGTCTAAAAGTGGGTCTGGCAGTGCCCTGAATGAAGTAAAACTACTATTTTTTCGTGAATAGTCTTCGTTGCTTTTAAAATTGTTGTTTGTTGTGGTAGACAATGCCTCAAGTTGCTCCCGTAAGGTCTTAACTAAAGAAACACCGCCTCCTGTATCCAAATTTGGCAGTTCAGTATCATTTTCTTGCTGAAATTTAAATAAACCTGCAGATGTATTTCCTGTTATTTGATTATTATCAACATTATTGGGTTTGTTTGATTTAGGTATTTGTTTAATAAAATAATTTTCTTGTGATGATAACGCGGTTCTCGTATTTTCATTTTCTTGGCCTTCCTCAAATGGCTCTTCGAAATCTATGCGTTTTTCTTTTCGTAATTCATACTTTGTTCTCCGCATGTTTTTTTCAGTATTATTTTCAATATGCAATTTATTTAAGTTTTCCAGTTGTTGCTTTACGAGAAACGATGAAGAAATGTGACTTGAAACACTACTACAAGAAGTAGAAAATTTTGAATCCACTTCACAGCTGCTATTTTGTTTGTTATTAGCATTTTGTGGAAATTGTGTTATCACAGTTTTTTGTTTAGTCGATTTATCATTTGAAGTTGACGTTTGAATAAAATCTGGAGTTATTTGATATTGCTTGGGCAGATAGTCAGTGTTATTACGAGTCGAATGACATAAAACCAAATCTGGATTGTTGATTGGATGTGTTATTATCGTTTCATTATTTAACAATCTTTCTGTGTTGTAAGGAGTTGGAAGGCGAGAAGTTTTATGTTCATCTTCTTCGTTGCTGTTTGGAAAAATAATCGTTTGTTGATCTTGAACATATGCTTTTGATTCTACATCCATATTTTTACTTTCCAAAAGATTTTCGTATTTTTCGTTTTCTTTCATGAATGAGTTTAATGTTTTGGTTTTAATAACTATTTCAGTTTGATTTTGTTTAATTTTTGATGCTATTTGCACGGTTGTGGTTTCATAAGTGTTTAGTACATCTTTACTTAAAGCAACACATGATTTTGTGGCTATAATATTATCTTTGTTGGCATTTTCTGTAAACATTTGTTTTTGCTTGAATGTTATATCGATAGCGTTGGGGTTTTCGTTGAAGCTATGGTCGTCTATTAAAGTTGTTGCCAAATCTTTTACATCCAAATTATTTTGGTTGATTATATTGCGATTAAATTCCTGATCATTGACCTGTTCTGATACCAAATCTTTAAAACTTGTTTGCTCTAATTTTAAAATACTTTCAACATTTTCAGAAGCAATTTGTATATTTTGATTTGTATCTTTAAACACATTGTCTATCTGATTGTATTGTTCGGATTGGATAATTATTTCAGGAACATATTGTTTTTTTAGTTGTTTGTTCATCTTGTTGCTATTTTGATCCTGTAGGATATGTTTTCTGATATCCAAATTGTTTGCTTCATTTTGTGGGGGTTTAGTCTTTAAATCGGTAATATTATATTTTAATGGTTCGAGTACTGTAACTTTGACGTTGTCTTTTTTAATTTCAAATTCATGGGAGACATTTTGCCAAGTAATATTTTGATCTATAATCACTTTCTTGTCTATAAAATCTATAACTTTTGATAAAATTTTACCCTTTCGTTTCAAGTTTTGTTTGTCTTTCGCTGTTTCCACAATGTTTTCATCAAGAATACCAGATGTGTTATTGGTGATACGTATATTAAAAGGAGATCCTAATAGATGATTTCCATTGACCACCATGCAAAGTTCGTGAATCCCTGAATATGCTGGTATATATATTACTTTTATTCGATCATTTTCTGTATGAAAATAAATCGGTATTGTTCTATCAATTTCTTGGTTTTGAAAGGAATTTATTAACGAGTTTAATTCGACCGACAATGTCCGAAAAAAAGATTTTTGAGCAGCTGGTTTATAACCTAACTTTTTAATTTCATTAAGTTTTCCAGAAATTTGATTTTGGATGGATTTTTTGTTGTATGTTTTTAAAGTAAAAGGTACGGTAATGGTGCCATAAGTGCCGTATGGTCCACGTACTGATATTATGATGTCCGTTTTCTTTTTAGATTTTGAATAAATGTAGAATGAAGTTTTACGATATTGTTCTCCAGTTATCAAGCCCATTCCTCGAGCTATGTATTTGGAAGTGTACTTTAATATTTCTGGGTCATCATGTTTAACAATATTCGAAACAGCTTGCTCAATACAAGTAATGTAGTTCAGCAGTTTTCTTTCATTATTTAAAGACAATGAAGTTTGAGAGAATTCGTCTTCCGTAAATACCTGAAAAAATAATTCAAAATTCAATTTTTTAAAATACTAATTACTCTGTTTTTACTCTCAAATGATGCGTAATAAATTTATCTTTCTATTGTTACCATTAATTTTAATATAAATTCAATTGGGGAGCAGGAATCCGAAAAAAAGTTAAAACCAATGTTAATTCCCTATGTTCACGGCTGGTGGTTAACACCCGGTATAAACATTTAGAGCAGATTGGTTTTTATGATAACTTATAGTAAGATTTTTCAAAAGTATAAAAATTTATTTACAATAAAAATTTAATTAATTAAATAAATGTTCTGAACTTATTCACACTTAAACATGTTGAAGTTTTTATAAGAATAATCTAGTTTAATTCATTTATCTGATTTAAGTGTAGGTAATGAAAATTAAGTGTTTTGTAACGGCTTCGGAAGACTGGTGCTTTAGTCATAGGAGTATTTTTTCTGATTTAAGTGTTTGTTTGGTTGCTATAATAATTTTGTTGGTGACAGTTGCAACCACAGAACATATCCAAGCGTTGCAACGGAAAACCGTAATATACGTATCAAACGTTATTTTGAAGGTTTATACAAAAATACATTTTTGTAAAACATTTTACGAAAATTTTTGAAATCATATTTGAAATTTACAAAGTTGGCATATTATTTCGGAATAAAAATAAAACATTTTTATCAAATTTTTGTGTAAAATTTTTGCAGTCATATTCATAAATACACAACAATGCGCGTGACGAAATTCAATAAGTGGCCAACATCAGCAAGTTTGAGGATTAATTTAAAAAAAGCTTACCGGAGTTACTCCAAGATATTTATAAGCTAATGCTTGCCCATGTGATGGTGGACGACACCAATGGCGGTGAGGATTTGGACAAGCATTAGGAATTGCAGAATTTATTAATGTACAAAGCAAAGATCCATCTTGCCAAAACGAAACGATACCAGCAGCAAAAGTTTTAGTACTGGATGACCAAGTTGGGGGAAGACGACCACCTGCCCATTTAAGAATGCGTTCTCTTTGACTAAGCGATGGGCATAGTGCTGAAATAGTCAATAGTGTTAAAAACATTTATAAATCATCTTATAGTTGGCACTTATTTGGTCTTATTTTCATAATTTAAGATCATTTATGTGCAAAAAAATATTTATAGCGCGCAAGCAAAGTGTGACAACATACCCCGAGACCGGGGCATGTTGTCACAGTGAGCGGGGCAAGTTGTCACGGGTCAAATAAATGTAGTAAATGATCAACGAAAAAAAAAATTATGGAAAATTTGTAAGAAAAACTCAAATACAAATTCTAACGATAAAAATACAAACAATACAAACAATCGAAATACATAAAAATAATTTAAATGCAGATCAAACGCATGAAACCCGCCTAGATATCATCATCTGAATCACAGTTGTGGCATATTCGTGCAGCCGTGATTAAAACGTCCGCAGGTGGGGTAGAGCGATTTGTTTTTCTTTTATATGTTCTGACCACCTGTACAGAAGAATTTTTTGAGTAATTTTTATGCGTTGGGGCAAGTTTTCGCTTGCGACAACTTGCCCCGTCAACAATGTGACAACATGCCCCGAGGCCACTTTTATGATAAAAATCAAACTATTTGTCTTGAAATAAAAAAACACACCCTAATAATTATTTGAACTTTTAGCTGAAAGGTGTAGCTTTAATAATGTCATAATAGTATTCACTTTAAATCCAATCTCAATTGTCTAGAGAACCACAAAAAGGACCAATAAAATTTACTTTATTGTACGTCAAACAAATAAAAATGAATGGCTTACGCACTATTTATGTGACAGGCGCCAAACTCATATGACAGAAGGAAGCTACATTCAGTGCTTAAGTGATATGTTAAACAAGGTACCTGGGGGTAATAAGGCCCAGCAGATAATAAGGCCCACGGCAAATTTTTTGCAGAGGAATGTGTTTAGAATTAATCAGCTGCCATCTACCGACCATGGGTGGTATCAATAATAATAATAATAATAATAATAATAATAATAATAATAATTTATTAGTCTTTGAGATCAGTTTTTACACATGATATAGGACAAGTCAAAATACAGTTAATACACTTTGTTGTTGTTGTTGTTGTTGTTGTTGTTGTTGTTGATTTACAGTCAATAAGACATGTATACAACCAGACGAACAAAATAAGTCATTTAGCAAATTGTTCATAATTGCATTATTTAAGTTGCATATAACGATTTTTTACTATTAAGTACTTATTAGTATGGTACAAAAACCTACTTTAAAGGTTCAGAATGCTAAAGGCATAAAAAATGGTAATGGTAATACCCATACTAAAGAATTAGCGTGTTATAACCAGTTGGCTTATTGTGAAACAGTAGGTTGTGCCGCAGTGTACGATATAAGAAAATCGTTTTTTTGGTAAGTAATTACACTTGTTTTAAATAACTTTCAGTTTTCTATTGATATACACTATGATCTATGCTCCCTAGAAGTTTGTTGCACATAAATATAGAAACTGATTTCACTGTGTTTTTTTCATACCCTTCAATGACAACTACGTTAACGCAACAGATAATATGGCCCGGGCCTTAATTTCTGCATACTGAATACATACCATTTATAATTTTGTTCCCAGAAAATGGGTAAAAAGAATAAAGGACTAAGAGGAAATTGGGATGAAGATATGATGACAGAAGCGTTACATCTAATTAAAAAGGGAACATCTCAGCGGTATGTCGAGCAAAAATGTGGCATACCAAGGAGAACTTTGAGAAATCATATTCAATCTCAAATTGCAGAAAAGAAGATGGGTAGAAAAACAATTTTGTCCAAAGCGGAAGAGACTGACCTAGAGAATAAAATTATCAGATTTGCTGACAAAGGTTGCCCACTTACGCCAAAATCATTAAGAAGGTCGGTGTTTAGATATGTAGAGCAAAACAATATTAAACATTGCTTCAATAGAGAAACACAACTTGCTGGCAGGGAGTGGTTTAGAACTTTTTTAAAGAACCACCCTAAAATTTCCAAACGCAGATCTCAGATGATGAATCCTGCCAGGGCACAGAAGTTGAATCGTTATATTGTCGATGACCATTTCAAAAAATTAGGAAATTTGCTAGAGCGTACCGCATTAAAAAATAAAGCTTCAAAAATTTACAACATCGACGAAAAGGGTTGCCGCTTGACACTCCACCACCAACAAAACGTTCTAGCTGCTAGAGGAGCAAAACGGGTGCACTTGGTTTCCAATGAACACGCCGAAAATGCCACGGTCGTTGCTTGTGCTAATGCTCTTGGCCAGGCTATTACTCCTGTAATTCTTTACAAGGGAAAACGAATGAAACCTACTTACTTAGATGGTTTGCCTGCTGGATCACAAGTTATGATGACCCCCAAGGGAAGTATGACAATAGAAACATTTAATAAGTGGCTTGATCATTTTATAGAGTACATGTCAGCTCCACCTGTGATTTTGGTTTTTGATGGCGCAAAATGCCACATAGATATATCTATTGCTGAGAAAGCAGAAAATCACGGGATCCACTTGTACTGCCTGCCTAGCAATACAACCCACGAACTGCAGCCCATGGATAAGGCAGTTTTTAGGGCATATGAAGCGTATTGGGATGACGAATTGCTTAAATACTGGGATAAACATCCTATCAGAGATTTAAACAGGGAAAGATTTTCTGAGGTTTTTACACCAACATGGGAAAAAACGATGACGATTGCAAACATTACTAGCGGATTTCGAGCAACGGGCATATGCCCTTACGATACAGATATTCTCCCATTTAAGGCATTTGCTCCTAGTCTGCCAACTGAGCGACCTAACCCTAATGAATTTCACAACGAGGTACTTGCAGAGACTGATTCTGAATACGATTCAGATGATCACATACCATTAGCTGCATTAAGCCGAAAGTTAATAAAAACTGTTGAAAAACCTTTTTCTAAAGTGTTACCAACACCAGAGTTGGTCAAAAAAAGCCTGGAAATAGACGCAAAGCTATAAATTACAGAGCCGTAGAAGTCACACGGTGTATATTTTCAAATGATGAAGCGTTTCCAGTTATTTCCAAAACTGCCTCCTCCTCCAATACAGATTCTAGCCCTGAACCTTCTTCTTCCATGACAGAGCAGAAAGGCACTTTCTTCAAAGACAGAGGAGAAATGGGAATGTGTAATTTGTTACATGGAGTATGTAGCTGATATGAGAAGATGCGTTTCATGTGGATATTGGGCCCATGAGGAGTGCGCGGGTCTAACTGCTGACGATATAGATGATTCATGATTTTGTGTGTCCAGACTGTGTGCCATAGACTAATTTAAGTTTTTATTTACGTATTTAGTTTTTTTTGTAATTTATTGTTTTTAATAATGTGGGCTTTATTATCTGTAATGACAGGTTTTAAGGCCCAATGGACTACTCTTAAGTTAACATATTTTGACATTTTATTTGTTATTTGTTTGTGTTCATAAAATATTTGTTTATAGTTTATATCCCGTTTTGTTATTTGGCACTAATAAAGTTTTGAAAAATCCATTAGTTTTTTTTGTAATAAATATTTATCCTTAGGTGGGCCTTATTACCCCCGGGTACCTCATATGATAATAAAGTGCTCTAGAGTTATTATAGCGATTGTGACAACTTGCCCCTGTGACAACTAGCCCCGGTCTCTTCTACATACATTATAGCTTCGCTTTAATATTTAAAAGTTTGGTAATGTTGAGTAGTAATCACATGCATTTCGTTTAAGTTGGGTCGGTTTTATTATTATTTGTAAAATAATGAACATGCTTGTTTAACGTTATTAGGCTAGTTATACAAACCAGGGGGATGGGGAGTCGGAGTCGAAGTCGGAGTCGGGAGTCGGGAGTCGGGAGTCGAGCAGTCGGAGGTTTTTTGAGGAGTGGGGGAGTCGGAAAAACTACCGACTTCCGACTCTTTTTTGATTTAGGAGTAGTTTTTTTCGAGAATGAGCATAGAATGAAAAATTTAAAACAAAAACAAAATAACGAACTCTGTCGATTTTTTTTTAAACGAAAACGGTAACGATTAAAGTAACAACTTAGCTTTGTCTGTAAACGTCCAATTTTTATCTGCAAAATATACTTGACTGGATAAGGTTTATAGACAGCGCAAGAATACAAAATACATGCTTCGTGTGATAGCTAGTTCTGTAGCCAACCAAATCTTAGCCCGGGTTGACATTTGAAAGTTTTCAAAAGCCGAAAGTGCCTTTATTTTAAGTTTTTTAGGAAATGGTTTTAATGCTATAACTTTTCTAATGAGTAATTTTGTTTTGTTTAACTCTAGTAGTTAAAAAATTGATAGTTACAAAGTCGATGGGGCGTTTTGCAGATAAGTTTTGTAAATTGGCACGCATTTGCGCAGTAACGGACGCTAACGTCCATAGTATTTTAATATTATTTCTGTTTTATAAGATAACCGAAAATCTTTTATATGTTGAGCACAAATTCTGCTAAATTTGGCATTTAATAAACAAAGTACAAATAATACATCTGTCGAGTTTCTGTCAAATTTAAATTTGAAAATGGAGCGAAATTAAATTTTTTTATTTTATTTACAAATTTCAGTCATGGAATTTTCGCTACAAATACAATTCGACGTTAAAATTTTCGCGGGGCAAATTTTTATTTGCAAACTCGTTATTGCTTTTTAATTTAAACTAGAATAAATTGGCATTTTTGACAAAACAACTCGCGCAACTCACTCGTTGATTTGTCAATGTCAATCATATGTCAATTGTTCTGAGATGTCAATTTATTCTCGTAAATTGTCATTAAGCAACAACTCGTATCAAATTAAAATTTTGCCAGAAAATTTTAACTTCTTGTTGTATTGCGCCACACAAACAACTGGACATAATTTTTTAAAGATTTAACTATGTTATTTTATGAAATTTTCATTTAATACATTTTTAGTATGATTTATCTAAATGTACTGTCACTTTTATGTTTTAAAGCCGTTGATCAAATTTCGCGCAGAGTAATTAAATTTTGAAATTATTAATCATATAGCAATCGTCGTGTTTACGCCCATTCATTTCTAGCTAAATTGGAACCCGAAGTAAACAGCAGCAACCTCTGCTTCCGTTTCAGACTATCTCAATTAACTTAACTAATAACTCGATGCTGAATGTATTTTCAACTTTTGAATTTAAGTTTGGACTCGAATAAAATGAATCATTGTCATCGTGTTCATTTAATTATTTCAGTTTTAAATTTTCACTGCATGAATTTAGGTATGCGACAATTTATTTCACAAAGAAAAAATTAATACTGTTTAGTTAATTTATTATAAAAATTAGTTTAAAACCACAGCTAGGTTTTTTTTAAAGACTTGTATATTTGTTGTATTATATGTATGTATAGTGGCCAGTCTCTTAGTTATAAAAAAAATATTATGTCTTTATACAAAGAAATCCTGTGCCACTATGCAATGATAGAAACACCAGGGGAGAAATACTGAATCGGACGAATATAGAATCGATTTTTTCCATAGAAATTAAGCAAAATCTATACTGAGAAGCGATAATGGCAGAAGCTAAAAAGCAGAAAAGGAATTATTGTTTAAAAGGGGAATCACCTTCCATTAAGAAATTTTCCAGTGTTGTTTGTTTCCGTCTGCTTTTTTTTCATGACAAATATTAGATTTTTGGGCAAATATCGAAATATCAGAGCAAATTTTTTACCAAAAGACAAGGTCGGTTAAATGGGACAAAAGTTCACTCTTTAGGAGTGTATTTTAAACAAGATATGTTAAGTTTAAAAATTTCATGGCTTTCGTGAAATAACGAAAAAATCGAAATCGACTAAAATGTGTAAACTCTAATATCTCTGCCGTCGTTGCTAATAGACAGGGTCTTTCTTCAATATTGCGAAAAAGTTCAGGTGGTAAGTCCTTATCGAAAATTAAAGGGGGTCGTCCATGTAATTTTTTTCTCTTAAACGTCTCCTTTCGGAGTTACACCCCCCTAAAAGGGAGCGATCAGATTAGGTTTTTATTTTATTTCTCAAATTATGATAAATGTAGGAGAATGATATTAGGTAGATATTTTACTTATTAAAAGGTTTCCCATAGTAATATTTTTAATTCTCTCCCATTTTCACAGGGGGCTGAAAAGTGCGACCCCTGTTGGTTTTTTATCAGAACTTTTTGGTGGGTTAAAACTTGGCAATTAAAAAATTGTTATTTAAAAGCTTGATATATTTTGAAACTTTTTTTATTCTGTAGTTTTTATCGTAAAACCTACCGTTTTTGAGTAAAAAATAAAATAAGTAAACATGAACTATCAAATTTTAATATTCCAATATAAAACGAATCATTTTGGTGGTTACCATGGTTTCTTTATGTTCATGTTAGGTAAAATTGACAGGCGTCTTAGCGTTGTCGCCGCGTAAACGACGAAATAACTCCGAAAGGAGACGTCTAAGGAACAAATTTTATATGGAAACCCCCCTTAATTTTTGATAAGAAATCACCACCTACATTTTTTCGCAATATTTAAGAAACACCCTGTATAAAAATGCCAAAGGAAAAATTTTTGCTAGATTTTGTTTGCTATAAAATGGTGATAGTCAATGTTTATTTATAAATTACCGTGCAAGATATTTAATAAAATTACTTTATTTAAATGGCATTGTTAGTAAGTGAAGACCTAGATATTTTGTTCTCTTTACAATGATGTATTAATTTGTATGTTCATTTACACAAAAAGCAAAATAACTAAAAAATAGCGAAATCTAAGATAAAAATGGACTTTGTCATGGAAAAAACAATAATTGACTTCCATTGATTTATTTCGACCCTTGCTAGTTGTCCATGGTAAGTCTCGAATTTCGGACACACTATAGTTTAGATTCTAGATGCTCTAATAATGCTGTAAATTTAAATTTCAATGAATTTAAAAATCTGTGGGATCAAATAACGTCTTGATGATAAATAATTGTTTATATACTGCAAAAATCCTTACCTTTTTATAGGAACTTTTTATGTTAACAATAAATTCTATTGGTCTTAGTTGCTGGAAGATGGAAGACCGTTTGTTAGAGATAAGTATTATAAGACATTAGTTTAGTTGATCGCGTCGTATACCATGGTTCAATAATTCCGAATATATCTTTTTGATCTATTTCCAGTTGATGAGATATATACAAGTAAATTATTCGTTCTTTTTGAGACTAGTAAAATGTTTAAGTCCTAAAAACAGTGTAAGACGCTTAAGCATTTTGTGAATACCTTTTTTAAAATTGTTGTAATAATTTTGTTCATTCGAATAGAAAAATTGTTCAAAGAATGAACAAAACGGGATCGTTATTTAGTTCGTGCAGTAAATTAATTTAAGATGCATTACAAAACATCCATTAGTTAAAATTAAGAAGTATTTTACATTTGACAGATTGAGCTCCAATATTTTACTCGATCTAGCAATGAATAAAATAACCTAACTTTAGTGAACTGTAAAAAGAAGTTTTTGTAACGTTCTCGATTTATGTATTAAACCGTAACTAAAGTTGGGACACCAAAAGTGCACGTATATTAGACAATAATTATTCAACCTGGATACGTTTGTTTACATTGCGTCCAATTAATTTAATGTATAGCTAATTTCGTGCATATCTAAGGTAAATTGTATAGGCCATTACGGCATTACAGGTCATTACTTTTCAAACCTAACTGCGCGTACCTTAAGTTAAATTTATTTAAATGCACTTGGAGTTCTTTCGATTCTCTCTGAACTTTGCGCTGTAATGTGTCTTTTGTTTTACAGCTTTTTTTGGTTGGTTGGAAAATAAAATTATAAAGTAGTAAATTTATGTAGCATCGGACAATTTTCCACACTTACCTAGAATTTATTGATGTTTTGTATGATACTTGGAATTGTGCCAGACGTGAGCTTTTTCAATTGCAAAGTTTAGGCCGGAAATGAAACAAAACTGTATGCATTCTATTACTACAGTATAGGTCTTGAAATAATTAAGAATACTAAGTTTTACGGTTTCAGTGTTTTGTTTCTATTATCTGCTCTGAAATGTGACTCACATGTATTTTTAATTATTGAGTTTTAAGCAAAAACATTCTCTAGCTAGACTCTAGAGCAGTGTTTCTCAATTTTTTTCTCTCAGGACTCCTTGTTTTTCTAGACATTATTTTTGTTTTCTTCTGGCCTGGAAAATAAATTTTGAATTATAAAAAGGCTCGGGGACCCCTTCAGAAGGATTCAGGGACCCCCAGGGGTCCACGGATCACACTTTGAGAAATACTGCTCTAAACTCAGAGTATATTTATCGTGTTTTTGAGGTTGATCTTCCTATCGATAAATGGACTGCTCTTTTTTTTGTTATCAAGAACGAATTTAAAAAAGCATTAGTCCTGATTATGTTTAAAAAAATATATTAACTTATTGTGACATTAAGAAATAATTAAATTTATAGACAATACTGTCAAAATAGAAGTTTCATGAAAATCATGGCATTTTAAATTTAAAAGTCATCAAATTTCAGATCAATATCTTAAAAATCGTACGTTTAGTCTTATTACCAATACTATTTTAGATGGGTAATAACTTTATTTGTCTGTTGGTAACATTACCTTTCCTACAAGTTAAATTGGCGGGCAGGAATCCAGATAAACGTTCAAAACAATATTAAATTCCTATGTGAGTTTGCAAACTGACACCCTGTATATCAATAATAGATTATTCGACATGACAAATTAAATATCTATGTGTTTCAGTTGATGAGGCGTATATCGTCAATAGAAGTATGTTTTTCGAATAGGGTAATCAATATGGTATAGATTTTGGTTGATTAAGAATTGACTAAGAAATATTTTGTATTTCAGTAGTTTAAATGTTTCGTTGATTTTAAAAATATTTTAAATTATTCCGTTTTTCAGAAAATAATTTATTTTAAACAACGTGAAACGTTAAATTAAAAATTTAAAGAAACGATACCAACTTGATTAAATTTCTTGCCTGTCTACAAAAGTAGATTTATTAGTAGTAGAGGTTGTGCCAAGTCTTCAAGTTTTAATACACAGTTTTTCAATTTAAAAGAGGTTTTACTTACTGTAATTGTAAGAGTGGGACAAGAAATTTCAATTTTTTTGGAACAACATTTAATTATAGATCAATTAATTTTATATAAAACTATTATGAAACATGCTTCTGTAATATAATTTAAATAAGGTTTTTGTAACAATACGTTTATGACAATAAATTGAATTTTTTTTTGTGAATACGAAACACTAAAAATCTAGCGAAATATGTAATTTTGATAATTAAAAGTTTATATGACATGTCCAATGAATAAATATTATTAATTTAGCCTTTTGCTTATCCTTCCCGGTTTGCATTTTTACAATTTTTGGCAACTTAAAATTGATTATTGCAGGTTTTATAATTTTGGTTAAGTATACAATAATTTCCATAAATTTAAATTAAAAATATTTGTAGCTGATGTAAATATACAATTGCAACTATAGACAAAAATGTTTAAAATGAATTTACTTTACCATATTTTATGACAATTTATTTAGTTTGGTCACTAAATTTTTAGTGCATCTTTTTTTTTAATGATCTAAATAGAAACTCTATGGGGTGGTGTTTGTTTATGTAAGAGTAGGCGTTGCGGTGGCAGTTGTTTGGCTTTGTTACACGTAAACCCAATTCTGTTTTAAAGCTAGTTTTTTCACGCTTTTTAGTAATTTTGTTGGCAGTTTACTACACTGGTGTGGATATTTTTAGTGGATATTTGCGTATTATATTAAGATTTGTTTGCCTGAAAATTGTATGCTTTAAATAGTGTGCCTTGACCATTTGATAGATATTATCATTTTATTAGAGCGCGGTCACTATTAAGTCAAAACAGAGGTATTTACATTCTGCAGATGAATATCGTCGCGAAGTTTGCAGATATAATGAGTAATTTTTTTCTACGTAATTTTAAATTTGGGAATTGGGTTGTTATAAATAGGGAATAAAATAAACACTGTTTGAAGAAACTAAAAAAACGATGGTTATAAACGCGAAAGTTGTTGAGCACAAATTAAGTCTAGATGAGATTTTGCTGGAACAAGTGAAATAAACAAAAGAAACGGTTTTTATCATTTATGACAATAATGAAACCATCTCTAAAAAAATAAAAAATCGAAAGAACAAAGGTTTACATCAACTGTAACGTGTTTAGACCTGTTTTAATCTGTGAGTGCGAATCACAGACTAAGACAGATGTAGAAATGCCTGATTAGAAGTATGAAAATGAGGATTTCGAGAAAAATTAAAGGAAAAATACGAGGGGACAGAATTGAAAATAAAACATTTGGCGCAAATTTCAAAGTAAAAGCGACTAGGGACAACTAAGATGGTAAGGACAGGAATAGTAAATGGGAGAAATAGAATGTCTAGAAACGTCTATGTTCGAGAAAATATCAATATGGAAGACCTAGGAAAACCTGGAATAAGGAGGTAAAAGAAACAGCCACGAATAGAAGGATCAAGTGGAGTAGGATTAGAGAGTTGAAGAATCCACGTGCACAAGTAGTGACACCTAAACCTAAAACCTAATAGCAGAGAAGAAGTTTGATGTGAAATGTCAATTTATTGAATTATTGAAAATTACAAGTAAATTAATCGATCCATTTTAATATTACTTGAACTGAATTAAAACAAGTCTTTAACTGCAATAATACTGTTTATAAAAAATAAGTCACCCTGACTTTGACTAACTGCGTGAGTACAGTTAATTATTATTTTATATGTACAGGGTGTTCCAGCCAAGACGAATTATTCGATAAGTATTATTGTTAAAAATTAAAAGTAAAAAATTATAGTTGTTTATGGTCATTTACTACATAAGCTAAAATTATTTTTAATTACACACAGTGTTTTATGTTTGCGCACAGATAGGTACGTAACTTTGTTTTTTTGAATATGAAAATTTAAATAAAAGTTAGTTTTGACCATTTACTACATAACCTAAAATTATTTTTAATTATACACAATGTTTTGTTTTTGCCCACAGATACGGACCTTTGTTTTTTTTGAATAGAACTCCCTGTATATTTTGTAATGTTTAGAGGCGAAATAAAATTCTCTTTTAATATTAATAAGGTCTTTTGTACCTAAAATTAATCGTTTTTGAATTATTCAAGTTTTAATGAAAATATTGACAAGAACGGGACGGGAAAAATACTAATATTCTCAACTAAGCTATGTCACAACGAATTCTTTTAATGCTTTAGTTGACAATAGTGCCATTGAAGTTGCTGACAAATTAAAATTTTAAAATATTACACAGGGTGTTTCTTATGCCCGGTTCAATTGGTTAAACTTCTAACACAAATACAATTTTTTTAAATGAAACACTATATTTTTTAAATTTAAAAATATACGTATAGGGCGTTCTATTTAAGAAAATTGACTTATTCGTGTTTGAAGTTCAGCTAATTGAGCCAGGAATAAGGAACACCCTGTGTATTATTTTAAAATTCTAACTGCTATACAAATTGACGTTAAAATCAGATATAGCGTCCATAAGAAAAAATTAACCTGATGATGGTTTAAAATAAGCGAAACGTCGCATGGAAAATATAATTAAGGATTCTGATTCCTTGCAAAAAGTGGCCATAAAAAAGTTTAAACAGAAATGAAATTTGACATCAAATGAAAAAGTTAAGGGCAAAAAACAAAAATCCATTTTTTTACTTTTTCCCCTATATCTCAAAAACTGAAAAAGCTAGATAAGTTCTGTTTGCGTCAAATTATTAAGCACCTGAATATACAATTTTGCCCTAATTTAACCGAAGTCGCAACTCTTACCGTTTACAAGATCCCCATAGTGGCCCTCGAAAAACGAGAACCCTGTATATACAAATTTTGTAGGATCATTTCGAAAATATAGCTAATAATATGAATTTTTTAAAATTTCCAGGCTTAGACGCAACTAAATTGGGATTAGAGTTAAACGAGTGTTGATCACTTAAAATATATTATTAGATTACTCAAGATTACTTAAAAACTACTAAAACCTTATTCATTAAATTTATATGATGGTTAACAGTTAGTTAAGTTTATTCGTTTGTTTTGGATAAGGACAAAAAACAGATTGCACGCCTTCATAAAAAAGCAAGTAGGTAGCTCAACCTCTAGTTTGCATTATAAGAAGTAAGATGATAGTTTCATATTTTAGTTGTATGAATATTTATAAAATGTGTTTTTATTGTTTACGTGGTTTAGTTCAAGTAGGTGAAATAAATTCTACGACAGGTTCAGTATTTCCATTTGTTTGCTAACGGAACGCGCCTGCTGTAAAATCGTGTCGTAGAATTTCTATTTACTGTGGACAGGCACGTTCCAAAAAAAGTATTATCTACCTTACACTGGATTTCAATAAACCTTTTTAAACGATCCAATTGTAAAATAAAAATAATAAATTACCTGAGACGCAGTTCATGTTAAATTGGAGGAGGAACCGTGTAATTATACCACGTTGTCCATATAGAAGTGTTAGAGCTGCTAGGGGGAAAATGAAGGGGAAAGCTACCGTGGCAACGGACCATATATCTTCTTCATTTTGGCTTGTGGTGCTTGCTGTTGTGTCGTTCGTTTGTAAAGCGGAATCTACAATACCAGAAATAATAAATAATACGATATTATATATTTGTTAAATCTAAATTTTTAAAGAAATTCAGTTATAATTTTTAAATTATTACGTATCAATATATTAAAATATTACAGTATATTAGTATATAGAATATACCAGAAAGAATAACAACAAAATGTAATTTCTTAACCTTATCTTTTCCGTTATATACATAATATATTTGTTATTGTTATTGTGTATTTCTTTTTATATATTTAGACAGCATTTCTTATTCTGCATAATATGATAAGCCAATTATAATATTTTTAATCAATTAAATTATACATGCAATAAAAATAAATTTCTAAACAAATAAATTTAGTTGACTACAATTTTTTATGCAACAAACAATTATAAAACAAAAAGAAGTTATTCATATTATAGAAATTGTAATGCTTCATTAACGAACTCATGGTAGGTACATATTATATATAGGTATATATTATCAGTTTGATTGGGCTTTTTTTAATGTACACAATGAGTGTCCGTCGACACTTAAAAAGCTAAATTAAAAAAAAAGTATTTATCTGTCTATAATAAGTGCACAGGACAGTTGGCAACATAAATAAAAATCAAATAAATCCAGGATTTCTTATGGTGCTGTCTAAAATTTTATGAAATTATAGTTACAAAATCAAAATGTGATATTTGCCTTGCAATAACAACATTTAACAACCCAATACGAATTACTGCAAACCTTAGAATTGAATTTTATATATTTACTGTAGTTTGTACACAGTTAATAACCACAATCATATGTTAAATTTTTAAACTGCCACCAATCCAATATGGTAAATTATTGTTTATGGTCTAATCAGCGGTTTGAAGATTGAGTATACTTTACACATATATCTATATCGTTATGTACTCGTATGTTACAGGAAATTGCAATTATGTATTAGCAAGAAGTTAACACATAAATGATAGTACTAGTAATAATAAAGACCAATATAATATTCCACGCTGATTGGGATAGCCAGATAGCCTATAGCCTATATCGTGCGACAATGAAACTAGTTCAGTTATATTTTATTTTTGATAGTTCATCAGGACGATTTTTAAAGTTAAAGGTGTTATTTAATTCAAAATAGACCATGTTTTGGGTGTACTGTTTGAAAGTTCAAATTGTTCATTTATTTCTTATTCCAATATTGTTTTTTAATATTTTTTTTTGTCCTGGATACAAAATTTAGAAAAAGCCAATTGTAAGATTTAAAAAAAGCGGAATATTTTTTAACAATTCCTCAAAATTAAAATTAAAAGGTCCAACGTTAAATTAAAGTTTTGTGTTTAGGGATTTTCTAGAGACAGTAAATACTAGGGTTTCCATTTAAAAATATTGAATTAAATAATTTTAGAAACATGGTCAATAAGAGAATGGCGTTAGTTTTGATTATTCGTATTACGGCAACTGAACTATTCGTTTTTGTCCGCAATAACATGATTAAGCAATTTAATGAAAGAGCTGCATGTTTATAAAAACATATGAAAAATTAACATCTCTTAAACGTTTTGGAAACATTATTTAACGCAATAACGAAGCCCGTTCATTTATTTGCATAACTGAAGAATATTATTGTGTTTGGTTATTTGAAAGCATAATACAAGTTGGAGTTCATATTCATTTCTTTGTGGTTGTTCAAATTTACAATAAAGCGAATTTGTACGAAAAAAAGGCGACTAAAATAAACGTGCCTAAAATATTTCTGGAAATACACATATTTTTATTACATCAAACACGGCTGGAGATAAATACGTTGAAATTGGCCTACATATATTATTTTCGACGATTCGAAGTTTATTTCAAAATACGATATCTTCGCTTTAAAAAACGACCGTGTTTTCATTTTGTCTTACAATTTCGTTATTTTTATTTCATGTTTTTTTCACACATTTTTATTGTGGCAATAGCAAATTTAAAAAAAAGTTTTGTCTTTCATTTCGGTTTAAGTTATCTATAAACGTTATGTAATTTATTTAAATACTTATTTTTTAACTATATGTAGTATTGCAGTGAATTTTCATGTGACCTAGTTATGTAAAAAAAACAACATACAGAAAATTAAAATTACAAGAGTCAAACAGGCATAAATGTGTTTTCAAATAACAATTATAATTTAGTTAAAGTTGTTCAAAAATATTTAAGGGTTTTAAAACATATTAAGTTTACCCGTTGTCGAAAACTTATGTTTTTTGTTATGAATTTATAAAATGGATAGGGCTGGGTCAGGGATGGAAAACGTAACGTAACGATACCCGATAACGTTATAATAACGATTCAACTATAATTTTTTATACAATAACGTAACGATATTTTTATAACGTTATATAACGTTATAATAACCGATAACGTTTCGTTAAAAAATATTTTGTATCGTTATTCTCTATAAATAAAATTTTTATATGGCGATCTTTTTATTTTCTGAAGATATAATATTTTGTTTGTATTTTAGAAATTAAAATGAAAATAAAATATCTCAACCTCAACGTAATTTTGTAGGTACTATTTTTAAATTTACATTTACAGATCCCAAAAATAATTTCAGAGTTACAAATAAAAATTATTTTTATATACAGCATGTTTCTTAAATAATGTGAAAAAATTCGGGAGGTGATACTTAATCGAAAATTAAGAGGGGTCTTTCATATTTTTTTTCTCTTTAGGGTCTCCTTTCGGAGTTACACCACCCTAAAGGGGATCGGTAAATTGGGTTTTTATTTTATTTCCCAAATTTGGATAAATGTGGGAGATTTATACTTATAAAAAGGTTTCCCATAGTAATATTTTTAATCATCTTCCACCTTCACAGGGGCTGAAAAGTGCGACCCCTGTTGGTTTTTTTATCAGGACTTTTTGGTGGGTTGAAATCTAGCAACTTTAAATTTTCTTTAAAAACTTGATTTATTTAGAAGTTTTTTTTATTCTTTAACTGTTCTCGTTAAACCTACAGTTTTTGAGTAAAAAATTATATGAATGAACATGAACCATCAAATATTCCAATATAAAACGATATTGGATAGAAGTCACGGGTGTAATTCATTTTGACGCTTACGCGGCGACAACGCTAAACCGCCCGTCAATTCTACCCAATATGAACATAAACATATTTACTCATTTAATTTTTAACTTAAAACTCTAAGATTTACAAGAAAAACTAAAGAATAAAAAAAGGTTCTAAATAATTCAAACTAACAAAAAAAATTTTTGCAAAATTTCAACTCACCAAAAAGTTCTTATCAGCACCCTATGAAGGTGGAAGATGATTGAAAATAATACTATGGGGAACCTTTTAATAAGCATAAAACATCTACCAAATATCATTCTCCTACATTTATCTAACTTTGGGAAATAAAATAAAAACCTAATTTTATCGCCCCCCTTTAGGGGGGTGTAACTCCGAAAGGAGACGTCTAAGAAAAAATTGTTATATAAAAGACCTCACTTTATTTTCAATAAGGAATCACCTTCCGAATTTTTTCGCATTATTTAAGAAACACCCTGTTTATCATAATTTATGTAACGTTATATAACGTTACATAACATTACAATTCATTTTTTTAACGTTATTTATAACGTTATGTAACGAAAACAAATAATACATAACGTTATACAATAACGTAACGATTTAAAACGTTATTCCATCCCTGGGTTGGGTATTACATCGATTTTCTTATTTTTTTAAATAAAAAGTGATTGTTTGTTATTGACTTCATGAACAATATATATTAAGACAATTTTCTATGGTATATAATAGATAAATACTAATTCATTTCGCTGACTTTTAGTATCTTTTAAGATATGAGGTTTGTTCCAACAAGGCTATGCACGATTCAAGGTACTATCAGGATTCTGCGCAGCATCGATATCGCGTTCCATCACAGTCTGTCATAGTTTACTGGACGGTTTAGTCGGCTGTTCTATCTGTTACAAAATTAATACATGACCTAGTCAGTGTGCAGTCAAAACAGTACTTGAACGAAGGCATGAACTAGCACTTGGATTTTCAAACGCATGCGCTGTTCATAACCATAACTAACGTGAGCTCTGGTAGCTAGGTATGCATCGCCCTCCCAATTCCATTTAGTACTGGATTCTTAAGGTGTTTACTCTTGCGATGCGCACATTTCTATGAACCCAATAGACACAAATGTCATTTACAGTTAGGCCAGTCGTAAAAGCGTTCCAAGAACGGCTAATACTGGCCAATACATTTATTAGTACATAGTTCACGCATGCGAATAAACCAGTTCATGTACCTAAACATGAATTGGGTTTAAATCGCTTGTTGGAATAAACCTATGAACAAAAACTGAGTGATTTGTAAATAAACCTATTTGTAATTATAAACAACTTGAATAAATAATCCAACCAACATTTTGACATCGTTCTAGTTTATAAAAGTTCCTCACCAAACGTTTTGTTTCAACGAACTAATATCTACTGAGTTGGTGGGGTGGATATGGTAAGAAAAGAATTGCCCATATTGATGGATCTTTTGAGTAATTTTTGCATTACGTGGTCTTTAGTTATCATGTTGCAATGTGACTTTTCAGTAAGAATTAGACAATTTATCATAAATTTTTTAAATCGGATAATTTATTTAACGCCAATCTTGTCATAAAACAAAATTCGTTTATGGCATATTAGACAATTACCACATGAATTTTTTCATGGTTGCCCTAATGCCTCATTTATCAACATAAACGATTTATAAGATGAAAAATGCAAAAGTTTTTCGGCAAATTTTGGTTTCCAAAATGTAAAGTTTTCTTGAAGATACTCACTGTAAAATTTTGTTATTGCATTATTTATCTTTTCACAGATCAGTGAAGTTCTGTATAAAATTATATTTTGCCATACGGCTGGCTTGTGCTGTTAATTAATTGCTTGGAATATGTGATACTAAACAGTCTCGTCAGAAGCGTATGTAAGTTGGTTTGGAAAAGTGAGTTTATCATTATAGAGCCCTTAAATCTCCCGTTACACAACGGTTTCTTTGTTTAGAAAACCCGCATAATTTATACGAAATCCGGGTTCCCGCAGCATGCGTCGCTTGCAAACACCGGCCAATTATAAAAGCTGGTGACACTAAATCAACAGGACCATCTCCAGAGATGAGTACGTGACTATAAAATAAAGTAGAACTTTCCCTAAACGTTCCTTGGAACAACTCTATTAGCCGGCGGGTAGTCGTAACGGTCTACCAGGGAGTATTAACCGCAGGCGTAAGAAAAATTTTAAAATAGGTATAACGCGTTTATTTTCTTATTTGATAGCTACTTCCCGACACATCTTAAAATAAACTTCAGGCGTACTTGCAATCTAACACGTTAATCCAATAAGGTAATCCCTTTGAAGTCTTGCTTTAATCTACGCACTTAGTGTATTTCTGCTTCCCAAGATCATTTACTTTATCATTCGTGATGCTCGCTTTGCTATCCACTCTTGCCTAAGTAATTAAAAGAGTTATGTATCTTCAGAAGCTTCGTAGGTATTTTGGAATGCTAGTTAGCTGTAGCAATTTTCCTTGATGGATGAATACAATTTCTCCTTAACCTGGTTCATGTATTGACTGATACACGTACGAACTAGGGTTTCTCGAATTGGAGTCGTAGAATATTAGCTGTTACAACCAGTTTAGAGACCATGCCGATAATATTCTAATTTAAAATCTGTGAAAGCCATCTTTGTATCTGATAATAGGGGAATATTTGTTACTGCTTGATTAAACGAATGTTTATTCCCAAGTTAGTGACGTCGGGTTTATTAGGACCCCATTGTGCTGTAAAACTAACGTCAATAGAAAACGAAATTTTATATGAACTTTTATTTCCTGGTGATATCCAAACAAGATATTAAAAGCTGTGTTATGTACTCAGGGCAAATGCAAGAGTATTATGCACTCTAGGCGAGACTTGAAATTTGCCCACTCCCATCAAAACGTATCCGTTTTTAAATTAGATTTGAACCATTTCACGGTACGTTTGTTAGTATTTTATAATTAAAAAGACAGTGCATCAGATTTATTGCGGTCCGCGATAACTGGGCGATGGTCAACTGGGCGATGGTCAACTGGGCGTCGGTCAACTGGGCGACGGTCAACTGGGCGTCGGTCAACTGGGCGACAGGAACTTAAAAACTTTTGCTTGCTCATGTTAGCATACGATTTGGCGGATTGTTTTTGTAAATATTGGTTAAATATGCTTACGTTCAAAGAAACATATACACCCTGTATATATAACGTGTAAATATGTTTGTTAGTTATTATAAAATAATATTAATAAATAAATTAATAACTGTATTTTTTCTTTATTTTAATATTGTGCAATCATACCTTTTCATTTTTAAATTATTTTCGGACCACTTTTCTTAACCATATCTTTCTTAAGTGATTTGAGAAAATTTGATATGACAAAATACATAATTTTACCTATATTTACAAAAACAATCCGCCAAATCGTATGGTAACATGAGCGTGCAAAAGTTTTGAAGTTCCTGTCGTCCAGTTGACCGTCGCCCACTTAACGTTCGCGCAGTTGACCGTCCCGTCGTCCAGTTGACCGTCGCGCAGTCGCCGTCGCCCAGTTGACCGTCCGGATTTAATGCACGTTGCTTGAAAAAATACTTAATTTATAATGTCATTCGCAACTACAGTTTTCATACAAAGACACATAAGTTCACAACATAACTTGAACATTATCTACGACGCATGAAATCTAACTACACTTTTTCATTTTATATTCAAAAATACGTCAAAATGTAGAGTTACATGGTTTCAACGTCCTGAATACTAAATGCGCTAAAAGTATATGTTTAACAGCATCCAGATTTTTGTGTTCGGTCTACATCTCGGAAACAAATTTAAATACTTGATGTATTTTTTTATTGTTAGATTCTTCTTTTGTTTGTTTATCATATATTAAAGATAACAATACTGAATCGCGAGTAAAAAATACTCTCTTAATTAACCTTTAAAAACGTAATGTACTTTAATCTTTTTTTAGCTAGAATGACAGCCAAATTACAACGCTAAGATGTATAACTGTTTGTTAATAATAAGCAGCCTGCAAATAATGTATAAAAATACAGTGCGGTTTGGCAAATTTCTGTAAACAATGAAAGTGCAATATGTGAAGTTCGTAACGCAAATGCAACAATGTTATGGAAATAAGAAACTATCATACAAGTATTTAAAAAAAATGACAATGAATTTTATATGTGACAAGTATAGAAACTAATCAATATGCCATGAAACCAATCGTTGCAGTAATTAAAAACTTTCCTGTGTTTTTTACTAAAATGAATTATTTGCGTATACTCCAAGTAGATAAAAATCGTTGTATCATGAGTTTTGCACATAAGTTTAAAGCAGTAGGTACATTAATATGACAAATGAAGTTAAAATAGTTCGTCACTTACATAAGAAAATGTAAAAAAAAAACAAATAACGCAAAAACAGATGTGGTAAATTATATCAGCCTATAATTTTGCGGTTTCATTAAAAATTATTAGTAATTTTCTGATTTAGGTTCAGAGTTCAAAACAATTGTTTATTGTAATGCAAAGGTTGATTTAATAATACGACATATTTATTTTGTGTTATTTATCGAAACCAACAGTAGGTATTTCGCGAATGTTGTATTTTTAAAGCTACTTTAATTAAAATGTATCATTTAAAAATGACAAATGTTTTTTATTTACTTAATTATTTTTTATTTAAAATACACACAAAAAACTTGGGTAATAGACTAATAGATTATAAACAGAGTTAAGGTTTCAAGGTGTTGCAGTGTTTGGTAAGTTAGTTATAATATTTCATAGCTATATTGATAATATGTGGTTTTTCTTGATTTTCCGAGTTACTTATTTACATAGATAAGACAAGTGATATGTCATTAGAAAGAGGAGAAAAAAGCACATTTTACTATTCCAAGGTTAACTTTCCAGTTTAAAACGTTTTATGGCTATATTCGGTAAAATACGGTTTTTCTTTCATGAGTTATTTAAAAAAATAGACATAACATATGATATATTGTTAGCAAGAGGAAAAAAAGCACATCGAACTATTCCAAAGCCAACTAGACGGCTCATAAAAAAAGAAGAAGTTAGAGGTAATCTTTCAAAAATGAAAAGTGATAAGATAATAGTTACATTCTACATAAAAAAGAACTTTCAGAAGGTACAAATACAATCGACATTTTCATATTTTTTGCTATAACATCTGAAGTACGAGGAATTTTGTAAAATTGATTGTGGCTCCTCTCATACTAAGGAATAATTCATCTAATTTAAACAAACCTGTATCTCCTATAGTAAGCGAGATCCCCATACTGGAAATGTAATCTTGGACACCCTGCAGGTATAGGTACTTAATTTTTAGGAATAAAACTAACGAGAAAAATGGAAAATGTAATTCGAGCTTTCAATAATGTCAAACAATCAGTGGTTAAATACAGACGCAAGTTTTAATATGGTCAAAACTGTCGAGCTTTTGTTAAGTTTGAAGTAGCAGTGGTGGGTAGTGGTTCGTTACTAGGCAACGAGTAATTTTAAGGCTTGAAAGTGTAAAATATAATAGCTCTTTGTACCTATATTTGAATTTCAAAATTAAATAATATGCCTTTAAATAGATAAAATTATGAGCAAAACAAGTTATAACGTGTCGTTTATCAATGGATTTCAAATCACGAGCTGTCAAAACAGCGTTTTTGAAAATGAATGGATTAATTTAATAAACAATTTTTTATTGTCGTATTTAAGTAAAACTTCCCTACACCTACGGGTAGAAGGGAATTTGATTATATATATTTAAGTAAAACTCACGAAGGAGTGATTTTTTGAGTTTGTTTTCAGAACTATCAATTGGACTTTCGTAATACCAAAATAGCATTTTGACTTTTGAGTATTCCAAATTCCAACATTAATAATTCTGTACTGACTTATTCTGTACAGCGTGGAGCAGATTGGAATGTTTTACGGGTATCTGGTATCTCGGTTACCATAACAGTTAGCAAAAATTTGATATCGGCCACTTGGTTTATTTTTTGAGATAAATACGCCTGTGCTTTCAGATTTTTAGTTTTCCTTTTCATATTGGCACTACAGACGAAAAATGAAAAATAATCGTTTTAAATTTTTTTTTATAACTTCTTTAGTTATAAAAATAGAACTAAATGTTGTATAGGTTTTTTATATACATTTTTATGGTTAATTTAAAAATGTTTTTTTTAAATGATTGACTTACGAGGTATAAAGTAAACTTCTATTTTAAAAAAATGGGAAGTCTGGTAGGTCATGGCTTTATGTGAAAAAATCATTTTTCTAGCTCTTCAAAAATATATGTATAGTTTTATATATTTGCCGCAAAAAATAAACGAGATGGCTAATTTTGTGAAAAATTTACTATCAAAGTTTGCCATGCTTTTGTAAACAAGTGATGTTTGCAATTAATAAACAACTAAACGTCATATCCAAGTAAAATTTTAAGCAAATCCTTGTATACTTTTGTATTTTATAACTATTCATTGTGGTATTGAGAACTTGGCTAAATTTTAACACTTTAAAAAGTTTACATTGAAGGTAATAAAAACGTAGCGGGTGTTACGGAATGTACATGAAAATGACGTTTAGTTGTTTTTTAATTGCAAACACCACTTGTTTACGAAATCATGGCAAACTTTAGTAATACCTTTTTCATAAAATTAACCATATCTGTTTTAATGTTATTACTTTTAACAGAGATACTGTAAATACTTAAAATCACGATGCTACCATTTTTTTGGTGTCATAATTCATTCAATAATTTAAATTTATTTTGACGCATCTTATTGAAATAAATGTATCTACTTTCGAATGTTTGACTTATTTGCGAAGGAAAAAAAAAGACATTTGATTATGTCACAGCCAACTATGGTTAAAAAATGCAAATATGGCATTAATCTCAAGAGCACAAAAAATTAATGTTTCAATTTTATATTAAGTACAAATATCTGCTGTTTTTTCTCACCAACTTGTTAATAACTTTTAATGATATATATATTATTTCGTTTTTTAAGGTGTTTTCTTGAAATATGAAAGTATCGGTGAGTAGCATTGTAATAATGGTTGTCCTTGTATATAGTGCAATCACTATACACTTTTGGCTAGTTTCGGCGTCTTGGAACAAGTTGGGTACACCTTCGCGTCGGCTAATAAATCATATCAAATATGTGTGAATGAGCAAATACTTTATTTTCGTGAAGATCACTGTAATTACTTTAAAAAGTACCTACTTACTGATAAAGCTATTATCTATCTAGCAATTGCTAAAATAATATATATATATACGTGCATTTATATCTTGTTCGCCTCCATACATGTTTAAGGCGCCCACACCTCCACTCGAAAACGTAACTTTACACAAGTATATATTGCATTTTTAGAACCTCCGTATTGCACTCTATAATAGGCACTTGAGAGGGGTAACGAAAATTTAAAAAAAATACATACAAAATTTAAATTTAAAATGTGCACTTCTTCAACTCCATACATAATTAGCACATGTTCGCCTCCACGTGTATATAAACGTCAAACGTAGTGGTGGAGTTTGCCTCCGGCAATGTTGCCGCATTTGTGTCCTTTGTATTTTACAGAACTTGCCTGTCCACGTGAATTTGTGTTCATGAGTCAGTGTCAGGGTAATATAGTTTACCGTGGTCAGTGTTTATACAGTGGGATATAGTTTGTGTGTGTTGCAGTTTTTTGATAAGTTAGAGTTTGATTACCAGTTTGACATTTACACAAAAAATAAATCTCAACTATGTTCTTAAGTATGCTGCTTGGCAAACTGTTTTTTCTTAAATTTTATTTTTTCAACATAACTAACATTACTTTGCCTTAATAATTTAATTAATTAATTCATTTTTTCTTAAAAACGTTTTTACTTTAAGTGAAATCACAAGACAACTTTGGATGTAATTTTCATTTTTAATTCCAATTTGTATATGAATATGTTTTTTTTTAAATACATTATTATTTAGATAGGCCCATATCAATGTATTGGTCCTATTGCTTATTTAATATTTTTTACAGTATTCTAAACAGGGTTTGTCACGAAGTCTGTCGATTAGAAGTTTATATAAATGGTTTAAAATAAAAAAACAGAAAATGGTATTTGGGGGTTATGTATCATACTGAAACGAATAAAAATTATTTATTCGACTTCCGGTTATACCAGAAGTTGTTACAAACTTTGTTATTTCAAATAAAACATCTTTAATATTTTTGAATTTTTTTATTTTACGTTAAATTTACGATTGACTTTATGTACCATATGTTATGCTAATTTTGTTTCCTTTTTGAGATATTCGTGTTTAAATTTTTTTTTAAATATTTAGATATAAAAACTGTGTATAACTCACTCAGTAAGAGTCGCAGGAATGAACTATTATGGTAAATATCATAAAAGAAGAAGAATGGTCTGTTATTTCGTGACACAAAAGTTTTAAACATTATACAGTGTGTTTAAATTTTTAGGTCAAAATATAAAACAAAAAATTGTTTTTTTTAATAGCAACCACCAAATTTTATTAAGTAATCGAACAGATCTTTATAAATTAAGGTTAGTTCGTATAAAACATCCTATATCTATATCTAATCGTTTTTGAAATAAAAATATTACTTTTCAGTGAAACTAGGTGATTTTGTTTAACAATACGTACATTATAATTCATGAAACAAGCAGTTTCTAAGATTATTTCATAGAATATTAGCCGGACAAAACATATCTACAAAAAATAATTTACTGTTAAACAGAATCACTTACTCTCCTTTATTTTTTTTTTTTAGCTAAATATTGCAAAAACTATTAGATTTAGATACTACATTCAAATTAACCCTAATTTTTCAAGATCTTTTCGATTACGTATTAAAATTTGGGGGTTGCTATTTCAAAAAATCGTTTTTTTTTGTGTTTGTTTGTTTCGTATTTTGACCAAATTTGAACACCATGTATAATAATATTTCAAAACTTTTTGTGTTGAAGAAATCATAGACTATTCTTCATTTATGAGATTCACTATAATAATTTATTCTTACTTCTCTTAACGAGTTATAATTATATCAGTTTTTACGAGATCTGAATGTTATTTTAAAAACATTCTAAAAACATGATCTTCTCAAAAAGGAAACAAAATTTGTATAAGGTATTGTACATAAAGTCAATTTAAAAATTCACCGTACTATCCAAAAATTTCAAAATACCGGGTGATTCAGTTTGACTGTCGCACCCCTATAACTTTTTAATTATTAAAAATAACCACAGCAAACCTTATATTTTTGGAAACGGCGACAAATTCTCTATTAAATGATGTGCATTTGTTATCTCTACGATGACGTATGTCAAATCCGCGATAGGCAACTGTTCTTTCTTAAATTACATAGTATACATTTTTTGGTTGATTCGGAAAGAGAATTTAATTCTGAATCCGACCATGTATTAAAAAAGTACGGATACATAAGAAAATTTTCGAGAAAAATCAGTTCAAAGTTTATTCAAATTATAGCACACAGTCCATTTAACATAACAAAAAACGATCAAATCTTAAAAATTTTACTATAACTACCAATGCAACTGTATTAAAAGTTAATTTTTAATAAAAATAAAAACAAATAATAAACGCCGACATAAAAAATTTACCGCCCTTCTCGTGCTCTATTTGTAACTACTTGATAGAAATTAAAGTCTAATTTTTTTATGTCGACGTTCATTAGTTATTTTTATTTTAATTAAAAATTAACTTTTAATACATTTACATTGATAGTTATAGTAAAATTTTTAAGATTTGATCGTTTTTTGTTATGTTAAACAGACTGTTTGCTATGATTTCAATAAACTTTAAACTGATTTTTCTCGAAAATTTTCTTATGTATCCGTACTTTAAATACATGGTCGGATTCAGAATTAAATTCTCTATCCGAATCAACAAAAAAATGTATACTGTGTAATTTAAGAAAAAACAGTTGCCTATCGCGGATTTGACATACGTCATCGTAAAGATAACAAATGCACATCATTTAATAAAGAATTTGTCGCCGATTCCAAAAATATAAGGTTTTCTGGGGTTATTTTTAATAATTAAAAAGTTATAGGGGTGCGACAGTCAAACTGAATCACCCGGTATACTGGGTGTTCCATCTAAAATAAGAAAGTTTGTAGCAACTTCCGATATAACCGGAAGTCGAATGATATTGTAAATATGTTTAATCGTTTCAGCATGTTCCATAACCCCCAAATACCATTTTTTGTTTTTATATTTTAAACCGTTTATAATAAACTTCTAATCGACGGTCTTCGGGACAAACCCTGTATATTATCATTATACTTGTAAAATATGTAAAATATTTATGGTTTATTAGTTCATATTCCGTATTATAATTAACGTATTTGACAGATACATTTTACTTTACTTTGCTGTGTGACTGTGAAGTGGGAAATTATATTGTATAATGTAAAACAGTTACAACCTTGCTTTTATTCGTTTTCACCCAAATGTCAGTTATTTCCTTCCGCTATAGGGTCTATATTTTATTTATTTATATTAACTGCTTATGTTTGTTGTTGTTAAATTAACGTGCAATAAAATATTCAACTGACTACTATTTATGATTTTACATTTTAAACCTGTAACTTTGTATTGAATTTTTGCAATCAATTAGTGCAATGATTACTACTGCCACAGTAAAAGGGGGGCATATTAAAATTAAATTGCTTAATTATAAAATAATGTTATTACTTTATTCTTCTGCTGTTTACGCTTCTTTAAGATTCAATCAAAATCATTGGAGTTATTTTCGAGAAAATATCAAAAAAGTGAAAAATCACAAAAGTATCACTTCCGGTCAACCGATTTACAAGCTTCGTGTCGCGAGCCATAATGACACAAAGCTTAAGTTTAAAATTTCACGTTTTTACGACTTGCAGTTTTTTCTAAATCGTGTACACACACGTGATGCGCTACAATAATTGATATTTCGGACTTAGAGGACCTCAAAACGTGAAGATCCGTCGAAATATGGTCAATTTTGGTCGAATACAATATTTCCCCTTACCTATAGGTATTGTGTACATATTGCGGAAAAGAAAAGTAAAAACTACAGTTAAAAAAATTACTCTGCTAAATTAATCCTTAAAAAATTTGCGAAGTCATTTCATGTATTTAATAAAAATATTAAATTTTGTATGGTAATATGTATTTGAATGTTATTTCATAATAATCATGTTAATTTTTCAATACTTATAATTATAACATTATAACATCTACCTGGTTAATTTTATTTTAAATTACAATATTAATATTTGGTTGCCATATCAAATACTAAACTTGTATAATTAAATACAAACATTTTAATCAAACATTACATGTTAGACTGATATAAAAGCAAAATGCATACTTGATGAAGTTAACAATAAAATTTCAATATAATTTTGTATATATTTATTCTTGGTAATATTTATTTATGTGTAATTCCTTACTTATGTAATTTTTACACTAGTGTTTTTCCTTGTTTAATTATTAAAAAAAACTTTTTTGGGTAATGAAAGTTTGTATATATTTTATTATTAATAACATCATGTTTTAGAATGTCTTTTCTACAAGACTTGAAAAAAAAAACGAGCTAATCGTCGAAGGTTTAATATTAAAGAGAAAAATATTAAGATATACTATTTTTTTCTTTGCATAATTTTATTTCGAGTAAATTTTTCCTTTGTAATTTTGTTCCGACACTTGACTGTTGACACGCTACAAATATTAAATTTTTGCTCTCCGGATAAATTGCTAATTAGGCTGTATTAAAACATAAAAAGTATTTACTGTCATAAGATATTGCTTTGCTAATTATATATTTAAATTCACCAAACCACAGAAAAACGATCTCTGGTTTTTCTGTGACCAAACGATCATAATTCAATTTAATTATTCAACTAACTAAATATCTTGAATTTAACGCGTGTGAAATTGATATAAAAATAGCCAAGTGTGTACTATTAAAATCTTATACCTAAAAAAATACACAAATACAAGATTATTTCATCCTCGCCTCCAACAGTGTTGCCAGACAAAAGAGGCGCAATCGCTATTAACTTGTTCGGAGGCGGTTAGTAGCAACATACATAATAAGTATAAAACAACTGCGCCACCTGGTGGGAGGTTGATTCAACTAAAGTGTCTATGTGAATGTGTATATGGGTTTTTTACGCCTCCGACCAAAAGTGTTCCCAATGACGTAATTCGTGTAAATACCTAACCTTACTTCGATAGCATGGCAAAACGCGTTCGCCTCCGAAATCGGAGGCGAACGAGTAAAAACGGAGGCAAACACAACACAAACCTATGGCGTTCGGAGGTGTATAGGTACAGTTTGCATGTATATATATATATACAGGGTGCCCATTTTTCTAACCTGTTGTATGGGTAACTCCGTTAATATTAGAGATACAGAAACGTTTAAATTAGCAAATTTGTGCAGAATTTAAAGGGAAATCTGATGCCATTTTCAAATTTGACCTACGTCATCAACTTTTTGAAATATTTTGAAAAAACTGAAAAAGGTCGATTTTTTCAAACTTAAATAATTCCGTAACCATATGAGTTAGAACAAAAATAAAAATTGGCTTTTATAGATATTTTTACGTAGATTAACGAAATTTTCATAGCATTCTCGATTTCCGAGTTATAGCACAAACTTGCATTTTTTTAAATGGAAGTCATAGTTGGCTGTGGTCTTATTAAAAAGGTTATTTTTTTCTCGTTTCAATAATATAAGGTTTGTTATGCTTTACTGTTGTAGTTTTTCTTTAAATAAGCAAAAATCATTTTACATGTTCACAGCCTACTAATAGATGGGAGTTATCCCGTGTTGATGTTCTTTTTTTTCGATGTGACATTTAAGAGTTGTCTCTTATTGTTAGTGTAGCAGTTATTAGCCAGTTACAAATAAAAAAAAAACAAACTCAGAGTTTGTCAAATATAATTTATTGTTTGTTTTACGTATAAATCTCTCTCTCGTGTTGATAAAAATTTATGATTGAGTTTATTGTAAATTTCAAAAATAATGTGTTCTAATGAAGAAAAAAACAACATGCTTTTCTATTACTACGCTCGTAATAGAAATAGTAGAAATTCAAGTGAAATGTATTTGCAAAGATTTATGGAAAGGAGCCAACCAAGAAAGAAATTATTTTCGTTATTAGAGGCCAATTTAAAAAAATACAGGTATACCAAAAAGCCTGATAATATTTCTTTATTAAAAAACATTGTTTTTGAAATTTATAATAAACAAAAATTTTGATTAACACGAGAGAGAGAGACATACGTATAACAAACAATAAATTGTATTTGACAAATTATGAGGTTTTGTTTTTAAAATTTGTAACTGGTTAATAACTGCTACAATAACAATAAGAGACAACTCTTAAATGTCACATCGAAAAAAAAAGAACATCAACACGGGATAACTCCCATCTATTGGTAGGCAGTGAACATGTAAAATGATTTTTGCTTATTTAAAGAAAAACTACAACAGTAAAGCATAACAAACCTTATATCATTGAAACGAGAAAAAAATAACCTTTTTAATAAGACCACAGCCAACTATGACTTCCATTAAAAAAAATGCAAGTTTGTGCTATAACTCGGAAATCGAGAGTGCTATGAAAATTTCGTTAACATATTTAAAATCTACGTAAAAATATCTATAAAAGCCAATTTTTATTTTTGTTCTAGCTCATATGGTTACGGAATTATTCAAGTTGGAAAAAATCGACCTTTTTCAGTTTTTTCAATATATTTCAAAAAGCTGATGACGTAGGTCAAATTTGAAAATGGCATCAGATTTCCCTTTAAATTCTGCACAAATTTGCTAATTTAAACGTTTCTGTATCTCCAGTATTAACGGAGTTACCCATACAACAGGTTAGAAAAATGGGCACCCTGTATAAAAATTAATATAATATAATAAAAGTACAAGTTTACAAAATTTCCCATGTACATATAATAAATCAAAGGAATTTGTAATTTTAAGTAACCACTGTTGTTGACCCACATAAGGGCTTGTAAACATACAGATATTTAATCTAATCTTAACACCAAACAATGTCGCTTTTAAAAATACTTGTTAAATGTTTTAATAAATATTAAACAGAACCAGAAAAACGTATATAAGAATATTATAATACTAATCCTAGGAAATTGTTTAAAAACATACCTTTTTCGTTTTGTTTTACCATAATCTTAAATAATTTCAAAGCACTGTGTAGGTGAGAATGACAGGAGCAGGGAATTTGAAACAATACATGTAGTATGTTTTCTTTTATCCATAAAGTGGATAAGAAATATGATAGCGGCCATGTACTGTTTATGTTCTTATCAAATGAAATAATGAGATCATTTTATCTTTACTCAGATATACATTTTTTATGTTGACAATCTTACATGGCGTTGGGTTGGTATTCGAACGTGATAAATTAATTAATAAACCTTATCTAAAATTACATACACACTTTTTTCATTTGCTAGAATATTTAGACCCCTCGACAAAAATTAATAGCGAACCTCTTTGCCCTCTTTTTATAAATATTTTTTAGCTTAGGTTGGGAATCAATGAAGAACCACGAATTTATTTAAATTATTATTATTACACATTATTTATACAATTTAATTTAATTTTAACACAAATCAATGCAGTTCATTTAAAACTGAACTTCTCTGATTTTTGCATTGCAAAAGTATTAAAAATATTTTAGAGGCTTGTTTATGTGCAATATCTAAATAAAAGGGCGTTGCTTAGTAGTTTACTGCTATTTATAATTTTTAATTTTCTGCATTATCTTTCATTACTATACAGGGTGTTCCAGCCAAGACGAATTATTCGATAGCTCTGTTATTAGTAATAATAGTAAAAAAAAATAAATATAAAAGTTGTTTGTAATCATTTACTACATAACCTAAAATTATTTTCAACTATACAGTGTTTTATTTTTGCGCTCTGATACCAAACATTGTTTTTGTATACAGAATACCCCTTATATTTTGGAATTTTTGGATGTTAAATAAAATTCTCTTTTAAAAATATTATAAGTTGTTTATGTCTAAAATTAACCGTTTTTGAGTTATTAACGTTTTTTTGAAAATTTTGACAGATGCAGACCTTTATAAAAGTACATATTTATATTTATTAATATAACAACACCAGAGCAATTTAGTCTGGTAATTTATTAGACAATAATGTCATAGTGATTGTTGACTAGTTACATTTTTAAAATAATATACAGGGTGTTCGTTATACTCGGTCCATTTCGCTAAACTTTAAACGTATGTTAGTATTTTTTTTTTTAATGGAACACCCTATATATTTTTACATTTTCAAAGGCTACTACCCATAGCTTTTGAAAATTCAAAACAATTTGTATGAACTGTCAACCAGAACAATTAATCGGCACAATTTCCACCATTATGCTACTAAAAATCTATGATTTTTAAGAACTGTAGATACACAGCATTCTGGTGTTGTTTGCTGCCATTTATGCTGTGTATCTACAGTTCTTAAAAAATATGGATTTTTAGTGGCATAATAGTGAAAATTGTGCCGATTAACTGTTCTGGTTGACAGTTCATACAAATTGTTTTGCATTTTCAAAGGCTACTACCGATATTTTAGGTAAAATACTCACAAATAATCCATAAGAAACGAAATAACTTCCAAAATATTATATTTAGACATAAAACATGCTGAATAACTTTGAAAGATAATTAAATTTTCTACAAGAAAATGTAAAAATATATAGGGTGTTCCATTAAAAAAAAAGACTTACATGCGTTAAAAGTTTAGCGAAATGGACCGAGTATAACGAACACCCTGTATATTATTTTAAAAATGTAACTAGTGAACAATCACTATGACATTATTGTCTAATAAATTACCAGACTAAATTGCTCTGGTGTTGTTATGTTAGTAAATATAAATATTTTTATAAAGGTCTGCATCTGTCAAAATTTTCAAAAAACCGTTAATAACTCAAAAACGGTTAATTTTAGACATAAACAACTTATAATATTTTTAAAAGATAATTTTATTTTACGTCCAAAAATTACAAAATATACAGGGTGTTCCAAGAAAACAATGTTTGGTATCAGAGCGCAAAAACAAAACACTGTGTATAGTTGAAAATAATTTTAGGTTATGTAGTAAATGATTACAAACAACTTTTATATTTAACTTTTTTTAATGTTATTACTAATAACAGAGCTATCGAATAATTCGTCTTGGCTGGGACACCCTCTGTATAGCTACTGTCACAAGAATCGTTAAGCGCAGGGCCGGCCATCTACATATATGTCGGGGCCCGGGTGCAAAAACTTTTTTGGGGCCCCCTATAAAATTTTCATATAAAAAATGTTTACATTGAACTAATAAAATTTGAATTATCAGATATACAGGGTGTCCCAAATTTGAGTAAATGCATGGGGATCTCGCTTATCTGAAGAGTTACGAGGTCAGTTAAGTTCGGGCAAAGTTGCGAAATAAGATGCTTATCAAATATCTGCAAAGAAAATGTTCATAGCTGTCTTGGTTGAAAAGTTATTTAAGAAAAATTGAAAAAATTGATTTTTGTTTTTTTGCCCTATTTCCTACATTTTTTAAGATATCGACAATCTGGAAGTACTTCTTCATGGCAACTTCTTACGCTTTATATTTTGAGATAACATGGAATTTCCAACAACGTTTCGTCTCTCCAGAACCATCATCAACTTCATTTTTTTAAATACCGAAAAATTTTTAATCTTATAGTCGGATAGCATTTTGTCTTCTGATTTCAATGATATATGATACTTAATATCTAAAATGATATTTTACCACAAAAATTTGAGAAAAACTCATTTTGTCCAATTTATAAATCAGATGATCTTATACAAAAAAAGCAAAATAAAAGACAAACAGTTTTTTTGTTTTTTTGTTGTTTTCTTAAAACTGTCACTTTGACATTAATATGATCGTGATTAATTGTATAATTTGCAACCAGCTAGAAATTCTTTGAATTTGTGCTTTTTTAAAATTAAATATGACAATTAACTTTTTTTAAGGAATTCGAGAAATGTCATAATATACCCAAAATTTTGTTTTCTCATGGCATGCTTTTTAATTTTCATATCTTATTCAATACTTCATTAAAATCAATTACAATCTCATATTTGTAACACTTTTTATTTTCCATAATTGACGAAAATTATTTTAACATTACACGAAGGGATAGCGAATAAATAAATAAATTAAAAATGTACTACCAGAACATAGTGAAAATAAAAATTGCGAACAAAAGCACAAATATCAAAGAATTTCTAGCTGGTTGCAAATTATACAATTAATCACGATCATAATTATGTCAGAACAACAAAAAAACAAAAAAAAAACTGTATTGTTTTTATTTTGCTTTTTTTGTATAAGATCATTTGATTTAAAAATTGGACAAAATGAGTTTTTCTCAAATTTTTGTGGTAAAATATCATTTTAGATATTAAGTGTCATATATCATTGAAATCAGAAGACAAAATGCTATCTGAATATGAGATTAAATTTTTTTCGCCGTATTTAAAAAAATGAAGTTGATGATGGTTCTGAAGAGACGAAACTTTGTTGGAAATTCTATGTTATCTCAAAATATAAAGCGTAAGAAGTTGCAATGGAGAAGTGCTTATAGATTGTGGATATCTTAAAAAATGTATGAAATAGGGCAAAAAAACAAAAATCAATTTTTCAGTTTTTCTTGAATAACTTTTGAACTAAGACAGCTATGAAAATTTTCTTTGCAGATATTTGATGAGCATCTTATTTCGCAACTTTGCCCTAACTTAACCGACCTCGTAGCTCTGAAGATACGCGAGATACCCATGCATTTACTCGAATTTGGGACACCCTGTATACGTTCCTATATCCAATTTTTCGGGTTGGTATTTACTGCAGTACATAATAAGTTTTTATTACAACACAACAAAACCCACAATAATTGAAAAATTATTTATTCTAAAAGACTTATCAGTTTTAGATTGGTTATTGAAGAGCCCATTTTTCAATTATATCTTCAAAGTTTGTTATTGTAACTTCTGTATTTTCGATGGATAAAATTGCTCTCTTGAACATTGTATAATTTTAATTTACTAGACGAGCAGTTTGCACTGACCACATTGACCAGAAGTGTTAAATAAATTATAACAAGGGAGGGTCACGATATGTTGTCGCTAGAATCTGATCAAGGCTGTGTTTATTGCATCAAGAACATCAAAACTAAATGTTTTGTAGAGTTATACGTGCTACTGGTCATTTCCTTCTGAAAAATAGTCGAAAAACTTAAAAGTTGTATAATAAAGGTAATTTTTGCGATCGCGTTGGCTAGAAACCGTCAGAGATAAGATCGAAATTGTTCTATTTACCAATGCGCGCATCCTTTGCAAGTAAAATGGTGCATTTCAAAAAAAAAATCTTTAACGGTTCCGGAGAAAAACGCGAAAAACTCTGCAAAACATTTAGTTTTGATGTTTTTGATGCAATAAACACATCCTTTATCAGATTCTAGCGACAACATATTGTGACATTTCCTGGTAAGTAATGTAAATGTCGGGGAAAACTTAATAATACACTTTTTTTTGGATAAATTAAAGCAGATTAGTGGTTTGATTAAATGAGGCTGTTTATTATATTATATTTAATATTAAAAAATGTCGTTTGTAATTTATATGTCATTTAAAACATCCAAAAATTTGTTATACAATTTATTTACATATTTTTCTAACAGTTCAGGCGAGCAAGTTTCTTTAACAAAAAAATCAGTATTTTATGATTTTGTAAAATTTAAGGAACTGACTTAAATCGTTCGTCTATTTGAGAAATCAAGGTGTCGTTCAGGGCATAAAACAAAAAAAAATCTAATAACTTGTAATAGGGTCATCTAAAGTTTTAACAGTACCTATCTAATCGAAAAAACGTTTTTATTTTACATACACGATGGGTAAGGATCTTTGCACTTCCACCTAGTCCCTAGTCCTTGAAAAATTATTTGCTTTCTCTTAATGATTTTTCGAATTCAATATTTTTAAATGTTAAAGTACGCGTTGCTCTGACTATTAGTAAAAAAGCTGATTCTAATGTCTTTGAAGCTAATAATTTATGATTATCCTCTTGCGTATATTTTAATTTCTTTAGTTTCGCTTTCCATTTCAAAAACGATATTATTGCATGTACAATTTGAACTTATCCACTGTTTTAAACAACTGTTACTTTCCATTAGTTTTTAATTTTTATTTTGAAAGTTTTCTTTTCATTACAACTGATAAATTATTTTTTATCGATTGCCATTTTGGTGCCCTCTACGTTGGGGGCCGGGTGCATTGCACTTGACTGGCCCTGGTTAAGCGTCAAAGCGATAATCTGATGATCGAAGTTTGTCGTACTTTTTGATACAGTACATTTGAAACTTTATGTACCTGTTCCGAAAGGTTTCTATTTATTATGGGCCTATAAGCTTTGCCTCATAGCATTGCATGCATGTAAGGTATTTTTGTGACCTTGGATTGATATTTAGAAATTATACTTTTTCGAACAATTGGCATAGATTGGTTTACTTTCTACGCAAATTGTATTAATTATTATTATTATTTTTTTTTAAATTTTAATATATTCAAGGGAGTAGCTTATTCGTTTTAAGTAAATTAAAAGAAGTAATCAACTAAAAGCAATTTTAAAATTCTTGGCTATATTTAAAACTAACTTTATAAGGTTACAAAAGGTATAGAAGGTCAAAAATGTCCGTTTTATTATGTTTAAATGCAACTTATTGTAAGTGTTTTATTATGAGATAAATAACTAAAATCCTATTATTTGCATTTTACATAAGCGTTTCACCTTTTAGAATCTACAAAAGTTACATTTATTATTACAATTGTTACTTTAGATAATGAATAGTTTAATCTAAAATGTATGTACCTACGAGTTTTAAGAATCGGAATTTATTTAAATAAAAAAATTGAAGTGCTTATGGGGTCGTTTGATGAGCACAGTATTTTTAAAAACTGTGATTTTTTTAGACTCGTAGCTTGCAAAGTCTTAAAGATAGTGTTATGATTTTTTATCTACGAAAAAAAAATTCTAAATTCAGGAGGTAGAAATTTTGATGTTAAGCAATTTTTAAATTCCGTAAAAAAGTTAAGTCACACGTCGCAAAAACCGGTCAGTACAAAACAAAGTGTAAACAAAATAACATATTCCACTACAAAAATTTACTTAACATATTAAAATGACGACAACTTGTTTTTTAACCTACTTTATTAAAGTTTGGAATTTAAAGTGTTTTTCAAATAAATACTGTCACATTGCCTATTTTTGTAATTTTTGTTTATTGCAACGATCACATACATCTTTTTTTTGTATATATATAATACATGTTCTTTACATTGAACGATTACCTGCGTACTGTATAGATTGATTGTGACCTTGTTAATTGCGATACAAGCGGTAATTGATACACTGTTTATAAACAGCATTAATAATCATTCATGTGTAAAATTAGGATTGTCAATTTGACAACGTAATCTCATATCGGAGTGTTTTTTTATCAGCGCCGTTTTGTGGAATTTTCATATTCGAAATTCTTTCTTTATCCTAAGATAACTGTGTAGAAAAATATTATACAAAGACGCATTTTTCTTATTGATTAATAAAGTCGGGATATGTTTTTGTAAAATATGTAACATAACTTTTTGTATGAAAATAGTAACAGCTATAAAAAAAGGAAATCTGACTGAATTATAAAGTTAAATAATAATAATTAAATATACTTGTATTTCAATGTAATTATGTACAAATTATAACCTTTATATACACCTTTCAAACGCTAATATATTTTATGGTTCATGGTCTAGTATTTTATAGTTCCAGTACGTACAAAATTAACAAGAATTACAGCTTTTACACTGTACATTTAAATCAGGGACTTGAGCTGTACTGGAACCAAAACGAACCGCTCGTTTCTTTCATTAACGCGGACCGAAACGAAACCTTTAATGCAAAAATTTATCGAACAGTAATATAGCCCGAACCGACTGGTGTAAGTAAACTGGTGCAAACGGTTGCATTAGCCGGTACTCCCGGCCAATGCAACGCTTTGAGCCGTTGATATTTTAATGCCAATGCATATAATCTATTTCATCTATTTGAATAATTAGTAATTACATTTGTACAATAATTTTAATTCACAACTTATCTTTTTTTCGAAAAACCTCTTGTCGAAATGCAATATCAGTTTCAAAACTCTCGTCTTTTCATCAGTTGTACCTTGACATTATTATTAAAAAAAAAAAAAATTATTAAAAAAAAATAAAATTATAAAAAAAAAATAAAATTATTAAAAATAAATAAAATTGCAACTGATGAAGATATGCGAGTTTAGAAATTGGTATTGCATTTGACAAGAGATTCTTGGAATAAAGATAAGTGATTTTTGATTACATTTATTTGTATTAATTGATAAATCACTTATATCAGTGATTTTTGACCTGAGGGACGCGAAATATCTAAAGGGAGGCGCAAAGAAAAGTGCAAATCGACGGCAAAGCTGTTTATTAAAACAAGAAAAAACAGTAACATAAAATACATAAAAGACAAGACAGCAGTCACACATACGATAAGTTCTTGGTATGCCTAATAACAATAGCTAGTGTTCCGGATTGCAGTGTATTTTTACGTTTACATTCGCAAAAAAAGGTTCTAACAAAAATATACACATTAAAAGTAATAATACACTCGGCCAAATGACGGTTGAGAAATAAAAACAAATAGAATGTTTTGGCAGGACAAAACAATTGGAATTGGGGCGCAATAATATGGTAAAATGAGACCCAATAAAATTTGACTTAGAGAAAGGGACATAAATACAATAAGATTGAGAAACACTGATATACATATAATCCAATCATTTATCATACAATTTAAAAGTTTAATATACAGTTAAACATATTATTTCTTATGGAATAACATATGCCTTTAAGTAATATTTTGCAATCATTGAACCGGAACCAAATCGTTTCAGCTGAACCACTAATTAAATCATTCAAACATAAAAAAAATCATTAGGAACGAAAACTGAAAGCGAAAAAATATTTTTTTCCTAAATTTATTTTTATTAAGTATGCTGCGACTTTCATACATTGAATTTCATTGTGTCAACAAGTGTCTGTATGATGTTTATGTAAGTTTTCGTAGATTTGTTGGCTACTTTAATCGGCTTTTAATGTTACGAAATTGGGTTTTCTACAAAAAGTCATATTTTTCACATGCAACGACATTGGTTTATACCAGGGCTTCTTAAACTTTTTTCATTCACGACCCCATTTATGATTGCGAGGTTCCTGGCGACCCCATATAGTATAGTATATATATGCCCTATTTTTCATCAAAATTGCATTTTTTGCAATAACATAAATAAAAGGGAATTCTGACCGTTTTTCATTAAAGGTCATAAATTTTTCAAAGGATTTTTTTTCTTTATTTAAAGATTTATACAGTCTTTCAAAATATTCTTTTGGTTTATTGACATACGAAACATGCTTTGATTCAAGATGTCTTTTTAATTTTGATGGTTTCATACTCTCCGGAGCCAATAATTCACCGCAGATCAAACAAAGAGGTTGTTCATAACCCTTACAATTTTGAAATGTAAAGCCAAATTGAAGAAAAGACTCATCATATTTTCTTTTTCGCACATTAGATGCCCGTTTTTCAATACTTTGTCCTGCCTGAGGAGAGTTTGTAGCATTATCATCTGCGTCATTACCATTCTTATTTAAGTTCAGCCATTTATCCATGGCCAAAAATTATTTTGATCCTAAAATCCAATAAATATAAGTGTTATTAAATCATTGTCTCGCTGCACGTGTGCGCGCGCATAAAATCGTGTATTTAAATGTTTGACATTAAAATCTCTCGCGACCCCAGAATTTTGCTACGCGACCCCATTTGGGGTCGTTGGGGTCGCGACCCATAGTTTAAGAAGGCCTGCTTTATACGGTTATTTAAATGGAGCATTTTCTAACGAATTCAACAATATCGATAACTTTATATTTTTCTAAAATGGTGCTACGAAAATGTAAAATTATTATATGTATCAATATATTATTAATCATAGTAGGTACACTGCTTATTTGCAATTTTAAGTTTTTGATGATCGTTGTAAAATATGTGTGATGTGGATAGCGTTGCTGATATAAAAGTGCGGCTGAAGGAACATTCTTTCTATGCTCACCATGCACAAATATTATTTTTCAACTGTTAAAAAAATCCAAATGTACATAGCTTATTATTTAGAGAGACACTCAAAAAAACAACCGAAATTATAAATAGAGCTTATTTTAACGGAAAAAAACATGCTTTTGTGACCTAATAAAATTTTATGAAGGTGTCGGCAGATTCGGTAAGAAATAAATTTTTGATATAAAAATAGTTCGAGGTACTAATTAAAGTGTTTTCAGTGATGTATTTGCATAAAAAATTGTCTTCTCTTTAAAAATTGTCAAAATGTACAGGGTGTTCTGTTTGTAAAATCAAAGTTTAAGTCATTTTCGGCGATAACGGAAATATGTTGTAAGTGTATTGTATACTTTCAGATAATACCTTAACGGATAATTAGTAATTTTTGAAGATTCACAGAATCTTTGTTCTTCCCTGGAGCTCACTGGTAAGCCCCTTGGTAGCAAAATTGCTAAGTGAACAAAATTAGCATTGTTTAATTACTAATAGATTTTTTAGTACATATAAGTTACATATTAAAATGTTATTAGAGAGCGAAACCTATAATTTAAGTTTTTATTCGCCAAGTAAACTACTTTAGATAACGTATCGTCTGTTACGTTGACCCAAAAACCCCATATTTTACGGCCATGGTTAATGCTTGTGATGCTATTTAACTTTTCTATGCAAAAAGAAAACAGCTCTTATCAGGTTGTTTCGGCATTAGCATAACTGCGCTTCTTGTACTAAACTTTATAGCTTAATCTAAATACATTAGCAGATATATTTTATTGACTGTAAAGCATTTTAACGTATCCATTTACCAAATTACTTAATGATCCGACGTACTGTCATTTTAATTTAACACTATTTTGCAATTTACGGAATGGATTGTTGTATTCCGAACTATTAATTACATAACCATATATAAAATGTGTTATCAAAATAACCTTGAATATTATTGTTTGGAACCTAAAAAGCTGAAGTCATTTACAATTGAAATTTTTAGTTTTATTTTTTTAAAGGTATTTTCAAAACTGTGAAAATATATACAGCCTAAAACGCTATACTTAAATTACAACTTTTTTTGTTATATGTTACACAGAATTACTACTAAAATTTGCCAAGTTTTATAATAACATAGTGCATTCTATTGATTTTCGAAATCTGTTTATAAACTATCTTTTTCGTTTTAAATTTTATTGGAGATCATTTTCACCATTCATTGCAATTAATTGTATGTTGTTATTTATTCTAATTTTAATTTTTTAACTTTAAACTGCGTATTGTAAAATAAAAAACAAAAATGTATGTATGGTCCGGTACTAGATACTATTAATTTCTTTTCTTACCTCCATGGTTGTTTGAAAAAATTTAAAGATATAACAAAACAAGAAAGCTGCTATTGGACTGTATGCATTGCATGGCTTAAAAATGCTAAGCAACAAAACATTAACAAAAATATGTAAACGAAATTTATTTTATTTTTAAAACAGTTTAGGTTCCTTAAAACGTGAAAACATATCTGAAGTCAGTTCAAAAATGTGCACACTTTTACGTATTTAAATTAACTGTAGCGTTTGAGATTCTTTATAGTAACTAAGTTTTTTCAGCCGACGGTGTAATTATAGTATTTTAGTTTTTATAATTACTTTGTACGTACTCATATAAAAAATGTTTAAAATTCTCGTAAATTACATTTCTGTGATCGATTTTTGAAAAACTGCCATCATTTTGTACACATGACGTGGTTTATGGCAATCGAGTGAAATATGTGCTTCATAATTTAAAGTTTTTATTGTAGATGTTGAGTTAAATTAAAATGTAGGTACCGTTTTGCAGGTGCTCTAGCTAAACAATTGAAATAAATTTGTGTTTATTAATTTACCTAAAAAATATATCATCCGTATTAAATGGCTGGTCATGCACACACACACACACACACACACACTAAGAACCTCCGCGTGTTAAACTGTACACAATTAACCACTGTAGTGTAGGCTAGACACAGGTAACTGCGACGTCAACAATGTGCAGTACAAAGACTACATGATTGTGTACATATACTTAAATAAACCTTTTAATGTTGTTGCATTTCATGTAACAGGCTATGGCTTCGTCATTGCACGTAAGCGTTAATGTTATACAAGTACACGTTTTATAGAACTATTTTAAAATATCTTGTTAGTTCTGATTGGTGTGAAATTTACGTTAAAAAAAGTGTCACTATTGGCAAATTTAATTTAAACCATTTATAGGCGAAATTATGCATTAAATTATAGTTCGGTAAACAAACATCTCATTACTTCACGCTAATTAGCAATTAAACAGTTTTTATAATTAATTCATATCGTTAATCGATAAACTTGAGTTCGCGCGTAAGCATATTTTAATTATTTATATCGCTCTTATCTTTCTCATCGGCTTTGTATATTTCTTAAGGTTGTGTAAAATAAAAAATCTGACTTAAAAATAAATTGGAAATGACATTTTCTTGTACAGAAACTAATAATAATATTAAATATCAACTTTTAGGCTGGAAAATACATCTTTACTGGCCTAAGCCAGAAAGTAATTGGCTATGGCAATAACAACTCTTTTCGGCCTAGGCCGGAAAGTAGCTGGTTGCCATGGTGTCAGTGGCAGACGCAGAAAAAATATTGCACGTAACATACCCGTAAAGTGTCCTTCTGGACTCGTATCCTTTCAGGACTCGCCTACGGCTCGTCCCAAAACTGTCTACTCGTCCAGTAACGTACCACTTTCCAGTCTTGTTACGTAAATAACTAAAGTTCCATATAAGTATATTTTTTTAACATTTTTGAGATAAAAATTTGTGCAATTATAAAAAAAGCTAAATTATAAATAAAAATGCTTAGTTTCAAAAATATACAACTGTTAGGTAGCTTTTAGTATTACTATAAAAATAAATATTTTAGAAGAGATAGGATGAAATTCATTGGACTTAAATATTTTAAATTAATGGTAACATAAATTGCGAAAACATTTATGTATTTTATTTCTAAATATAATATAAAATATAAATAGTATATCGTTCCAAAAACTTTACAAATCAGGTTTTTATTTCTTAACTCTTTCAATACGACTTTTGGTCCACGAAGTAAATTATGTGTCGTTGATAAACCTGTTGGCTCTTACTTTTTTTAATATAAGGGCTTGGGATACATACGAGTATGTACCAGCAGTATTACACGCTTGGGATAAATTTGATACAGCAGTAATTAAAGAAGACATAGATGGCCAGAAAAAAATCGACTGAGAGGAGCCACATGTGTTCCTGATATAAATTAAAGTGATTCAGCTCAGAACTATTAACAAATCCAATCCCAGCTATATATAAAGCTACATAACACAATTCAGAATTTTTCAAACCTTCCAAAGGATGTATATATCCCCGCAGTATTGAAAGGGTTAACCTTCGATTAATATGCAAATAATCATATTTTTTGCTCCTATTAAGATTAAGATGACTATGAATTGTTTAAAATGTATCAAAGTGCTTATTGGTATACGAAACTTTATTATATTATGTTATGTTTCGTTTATTTACGAATATTTTTATAGCTGTCTGAAATTTAGAATTTTTGAAAACATTTAACGTCCGTTTGTGTTTTTACAAAGAGTAAAAATTCGGTTTACCCTGTAAAATATCGGCAATATCGCGGACACGTCCATCGATGGAGCATGTAATTAATAATTCTGTCATGTAACAAATATTTTGGACGTTTAGTTTGACCAGTGTCCAGGCTATGTGACGTTCATACAATATCGCATCGGGGTGTCAGTGTTGTAAAGGCACATCAGGAACAGGGTTGTTATCAATCATTTCCCTCATTCCGTTCCCCACCGTAGATCATGACTAGGGGTTGCTAATAGAGATGTACCGAGTACCCGGAAATTACCCGGTACCCGGCATACCCGGCGACATTTTCGGTACCCGGAAATTACCCGGAACCGGCAAAAATTTTTGGGATCCGGTGCCGGGTAATGAAGTTTTTGATGCGTAAAAAAATAAAAAATATATTGTTTTATTATTACAACTCAAAAAAATACAACAAATACACTTAATTTTAAGGCATAACAAAATATAAAAAATAAAATTCTGTGTATTATAAACATTTAACTAAAATACATAATATATAGCAAAAAATTAAAAATAACTCTTTATTAAAAAACATCCAAAAATTATATTTAATAATTAAATTTTAATAATTGCAGATTATAATGCAGAAATAATAATTTTTCTGCGTTTCGCGGGAGAAGTTTATTTCTTCTTTCTTCATAAATAATACCTGCCTCGCTGAACATTCTTTCACTGGGTATGCTACTGGGGGGGTGGTGATAAGTATTTTCTAGCCAATTTTGATAATTTTGGATATACACCTGCATTTTTTGACCACCAAACCAACGGATTTTCTGTGCGAGGAACGTTAGGATATTTAAGAAAATTTAAAAGTTCAATCTGATCCTTATCTGTTGAATTTTCCACATTATAGGACTCTTCTTCGTTGGAATTATTTTCACATAAAATTTCATCTATACAACTCCACACATCTTCATTTTTATCATTACTTTTTTCTTGTTCTGCGAGTTGTTTATTATCATTATTTTCATCAATATCAGTACTTTACTGGTGAAATGTTTTTCATATCTTCTATAATCCAATTTTTAGCAATAACTTGGGTATTCGACTCTAAACATTTAAGTTTGTAACGGGGGTCTAATACTGTGGCTATTATTACATACAACTTATTTTTTTTCACATTTTCAAATCGGGCTTTTAAAGATTTTAGCATATCTTTTTTGACGGTTACCGTTCCTTCTTCGGATAGTTTTTTGCTAAGAAAGCGTTCTAAAGCGGCTACATTCGGTATCACCATGGAAATAAGAGCTTCCTCTGAACTGGCTTCCACCGTGACATTGTAAAATTGCTCCAATAAAAAAACTATGTTTTCAATTAACTTAAAATTGGCTGCACTCAAGTTTGGTATGTTATGATCTGTTGAATATAGTGTGATGGCTTGTTTTTGTTCTAATATCCTCTTTAACATATGATAGGTCGAATTCCACCTCGTGACTACGTCTTGTACTAATTTGTGTTGTGGAAGCAAAAATTTGGTTTGAATTTCTTTTAACTTCGTACAAGCTACTTGCGAGTGATTGAAATGAGTTACTATATTGCGACACTTTGTAATAATGTCGGAAATAGATTTTTGTGAATATATGCTGTCATGAATTACCAACTGAATACTATGGATGAAACAGGACTCATTTCTTAAATGGGCAATGTTTGATCCACTGATCATATTACGCGCATTGTCCCGAAGCAATACGTGTAAGTTGTTTTCAGCATCTAATTCCCAGGACTGTAGCATTTCGCCTAATGAATCACTAATGGCAGTACCCGTATGGCTTCCAGGAAAATGACGAGCATTTAAAACCACGCACTTTTTTTCAAATTTTTCATTAAGCCAATGTCCACTGAGGCTTATAAAGCTTTCGTTGGTTTCAGAACAGGTCCATATATCAGATGTCAAGGAAATCAAATTCAGTTGTGACTTTTCAATATTAATTAAATCACGAATTTTTAAACAACATTTATCGTATATAGTAGGAATAACATTTTCTGAAAAATATTTTCGTGAAGGTATTTTATATCGTTGCTCTAAGGATTTCAAAAGACTAATAAATCCAACATTCTCGACTATTGAAAATGGCTGGTTATCCACATCATTTCGCCAATTTTGTAATGAATTTTTTTTGCTTTTATATTGTTAATGTCCCATAAGTTAATTTTGTCTAAACATTGCGCCAATGTTTGCTGTTTAATTGGACGCGAAGGTCCCGGAGTATGATCGTCTATTTTTTGTTTCTTAACAATAACATTGTCACTATCTGTAGATACGTTACTTTCACTATGCTCAGAATGTTTTAATCGTAAATGTTTTAGCAAAGTCGATGTTCCAAATGTCTTTAAATTTTTTCCACCTCGAGATAACATTGCGCCACATAAACTGCATTCTGCTTTTGAATTATTTTCAGCAGATATCTTAAAATAGTTCCAAACCGCACTCATTTTTTATTAAATAATTTAACCTGACTTGATAGTTGTACATGAACGAAACAACAGCAACTAGCAGCAAGAACACAACTCGGGGGACTCCCCGATTGTACTTTTCGATGATCTCCGACGTATGACGAACACCTGCACAAAATCTACCGATTACCCAGTACCCGGCCGGGTACCCGGCCGGGTAAATATTTTGAATTGCCCCATTACTCGGTACCCGGTACCCGGCAATTTTTGGACTCGGTACATCACTAGTTGCTAATAGCTTTAGCACGCACACATCTCTTATCGGTGTTATCGCTAGGACGTCTTCTCCTCTTTGATCGACAAATCATCAACTAACTGGACTAAGAAACTGTTTTAGTGAAAAATATGACATCTACAGCCTGGGCAGAAATATACGAAAGTTTTATTTTATATGTCACTTAAGTCACTTTTATATTTATCGTACTATAGTCAATGTAATTTTTTGCTTTAGCCTTAGCCAAAACATTGGGCTATTACTACAAATATAAAAATTTATACTAAACGGTTTTATATATGTTTAGTGCTCTATTATTCTTATTCTTATTATTCATTAATTTAATTTTGATAATCCGTTTAGCAGTTCCAGATATAATACAAAACAATAATGACTTACGTAATCTTAATAAGCTGTGGGTGAAGTGTAATAGGCATAGCTGCAAAATAAAACGGTGACAAATCGTGAATGCCAGTATTGCATATACAGTTAGCTTCGGTTTTATGTTGCATAACGTTGAAAATAACTATAAACTATAAAATATTTGTAGAACAAACCACAACGTGTATTCTAATAAAAGGTAATAAAATACTGGTTATTTTACATTGAAATAAAAATCGTTTAAAAGCCGGTAATGATAAAAGTTGTTAAATATGACAGTAATGTAGAATTTTGATTAAAATTATTGTTATTTGAGCGTAAAATAGGTAAATTGTATTTCACAAATTATATGCTGGGGCACTTTATGTAGAACACACAGGTATTTACTATTATTAACCGCGAAACGTCCTTTTATATAAATGTTCAAGGCCAAAACTAGCAAAATGTTGAAAAATAAAATACTTATCAGCTAAATAATCAGTTACTTAAAAAAAACACACATTCATGTTAGTGTGAAAATTAAAAACGCGAGACCTTAAAGTTTCCACCTCATAAACAAAAGTCAGCCTCATAATTACCAACATTTTTAGGATAAAGTAACCCTGGGTCATTAAATTATCTTTAATTATAATTTGCACAAAATTTGGTTACAAAATTAGCTGAATTAATTGTCTGCGAACTTTTAGCAGGTCCTTTAATAGCTTTAGGTATTTTAGTTGCTATTGCAACTAAAGTAATATAGGGTGCTTCAAATCTTATATAGGAAGAATTGTTCGTGGGGACGTAATATTATTAAGAGGCAGTGGCGTAGTTTAAACTACGAGTTGTGAAGTTTTCTTTCCAGTTGCATAAACAACTATAGGTATTTCAAAAACTTGCAATTTTGTGCAAGTAAACAAATTTTAATGTCTCTATTTAACCATAAATAAATAATAGTATAATATTGGATTGGGCAACGTAAAAAGCGCGTAATAGTTACGTTATTTTTGATAATTTTAAAATATGGCATGATGTTGATGCTTTACGGTTTGTGCAAACTATTATACAATAAACATTTAAAATTTATTTCTAAGTAGGATTGCCAGATTTGTGAATATCAAAACCAGAACAAGTGGCGGGATTTGCTCCCCCCAGCACGGAGGGACAACCAAGGACTTAAAAACAATACTATCATAGTTAAAAACACAATTTTAAAGGTATTTTTAATCAGGGCAAAAGTCGTATAGGGGAGCGATTGTACCAACCCCTGTGTACCCGCCACTGAAGTTATGCAACCATTACGGATTATGCCACTATGCGCAATTTTCTGGTATTTGTTTTACTAGTTTTCATAAACCGGAATGACGTCTGGCACCATAGTTCTAAGGTTTGTAGTAACTCGTTATGGGTTGTTAAACGGTGGTGTCTGCAAGCTTAATTTGACAAATATTACGTTTTGTAATCATAACCTCAAAAATTCCCATGCAGGTTACGTTAACAACGCTCGATTTATTTGATTTTCTACCAATACTGTCAACTGTCCTGTACACGTAAGAAAGAAAGAGATATATTTTTATCTAGCTTCTTTGGCTTCAGTTACTTTCATTGTGTAAATAGTACACGCGCAATATAGGGATAAAACATATATGCTAAGAAGTTCAATTATTTATTAAATTATTTGGTAAATTTAATCTAAAAAGAATAGTCTGTCGTGAAGTATCTAAATTATTAAAATATATTAAACCTATTTCGGTCTCCTGCTGGAGGCTGGAGGTGTAACTAATTGTAAGCTAGTACTAAGAGTTTCAATATTATTTGTAGCCTTGATACGATGATTTTAACCAACTTTATTAATTTTCTTCTGCTCTTCATTTGGATATATGCATAATATCAGCAACCGCTGCAGGAAGATGCATCACAAAATATGAGATACCCCTTGATATATTTATGACCTTAATTATAGGTTAATTAAACGTAATGCACCTTCCGCCTTCGCTATAATACGATTTTAATACTCCAGCAGCGTAAAACTTAATATAGCTAGACGAATATTAAATTATTATAGCTTGTTTTACGGTCACTATCCAGTAGCACCTTCTGAGTATTATAAAAATGTTAAAAAAATTCTTCCTTCATTAAATCTTGGAGATATGAAGGTCTGAAGATTAAAATTTAACATTTTTATTATTCGCCATGTTTGATTATTTCGACAACTTTATGAAAGCAACGGGTTTTAAATCATGCCTTATAATAATTTTTATGTAAATTAGAGAAACCATCCGTTTATGAAGGAATTTTATTTTTCATGTTTTGCAAAAAAAAATTATAATAATGATTTGGCAACCAAGCGATTATTTTGATAAGTTAGGTATTACATTTTAAGCTACCCATGAAATTTGATTGAATAAGTCACTTGACATAAAAATTCCAACCTGTCATTCAGAACGTCATTATCCTCGTTGTACTTTAATCAACAAACGAAAATGTAAAATTTTGTACCGAAAATTAATAGAAATAAAATGTTAATTTCTTGTAACATCGTTTATGTATTGTAGCAATTATTTATTTTTCCTTCTAAATCTGACACACTAGGTATATCATGAAATCAGTAAAGTGGCTTGTTAACTTGGACGCCTGCTAGGTATAATAACACAATTTCAACATCCTATAATTCGAGTGCTCGTCAGCAGCATCAGCACATAGTTGCCACATCTAGCGTAAATTAAAACCTCTATATGTTCTGGAATTCATGAGGTAGAATTTTTTTAACATTTTTCTAATACACAGAGGGTGCTACTGGATAGTGTAGTATAGCGTTGATCCGCCATTTTTTAAGCACCCTGTATAATAAGAAGTTGTGTGTGTGTGTGTGTATATAATTATGTAAATATATAAAAATAACAGAATATGACATAATTCTTAAAATTTACCCAAAAATTAATTTAGGAGTTCCAGCTTAAAAACAAAATTTTTATTCCTTTCGTGCAATATGCCAATGGTTTTTCATATCTTTTATACCATGGTCTCATGTTTCACCAAGAAATGTGTGTGTGTAACAGAAGAACAGAAGAAAGTTAATGTCAAAAACAAAGCCAAATCGACTTAGCAAAAAGTTGTTATCGACATTAATTGTAAATTAAAAATAGACTGGGCGCTGACATGCAATTATCAGCTGTGCAACAGTTTGGTTGCGGGAGTCATTACCATTGGTTTATATGAAAACGCACTCACATGCAACTGGCGCACAACTGTAAATTTGGGTAACTAAACAGTTAGTGTAAAGACATAAACTGAACGATTGCGCGACTTGATACATTTTTTTTGTGTCGTATAGGTTTTAATTTCTTCCTCTTTATCTTTTTATCATCTGAAGAGCACACACCGTAGCTAGATAAAACCATGTTAAAACCTCGTTCACATGGTGACACTAGCGTCGTGACACTAGATGCCGTGGCATCAAATGTCATATAGTGCCGTTGTGACACTGCCAAATATTAAAAATGCGCTACTTGACGTAAGCCCATTATACTTTTATATATTGACAGCGCTTATTTGTCATAATAGACAAATAATAACTAATATACATTTGTTTGTCATCGATTTCCAATTTATCTTGTCCTCAATAGATGTTCCAACGATTTTAGAGCATTATCAACAATATACTTGTTTATGGGACAAATCTATTCCCGAATATAGCGACTTCAAAATAATTAGTTGCTTTACAACATTTGTTGCTGCAGTTACAAGTGCGGCCATTTTTATTTACTGTCACGACACTCAAATATATCATATTATGTGTGAACACCTAGTGTCGTGACACTAGTGTCATCGTGTGAACGAGGCTTTAGTTGCTTGTGTGCTTAATTTATGTGATTCTCGATTTAGTTTTGCGTAAGTGAGCGCAGTTTAGTCAATCGCGGATCAAACTGTTGCGAAACTGATTAATTGCATGTCAGCGCCTAGCCTACAGTTAAGAAATTCTTTGGGAATTTAAAAGGTTTGCTAATAAAACGTTACAACAAAAAAATTAAGGGTCAATTCTTTCGATCTTTCGATCTTTTTTTTATAAAAACAGGTGTAAACAGTAAAATTTTATTTAGATATTATTAATTAGCATCAAATTTAGCAGCTTAACTAAATGAAACCTGTGAAACAACGAGAAATAAATCATTTGATTAAAAACTTATAATTTAATTGAATAAAATTAGAAACTAAATTCACAAAAAAAACAAGTATCGCTTATGGTTTTTGTCTAGTTCGTTTGAACTTTTTTGTCACTGTTTTTATATCACTTAAAGATTTTCTTTGTATTCCGTTTATGACTTCAGGGTACGTATAATCATCAAGTTTTAATGAAGATTATTGTTAATACGAAAGTTTTCAGCCAAACCCTTAATTTTTACCCGATCAATAATGAATTTAAACTATCGTATTCAAATTCTTGTAAATTATGTAAATCCCCGCAACTACTGCTTTAAACTAAAATTGCATTTCAGCATTCTCTTGCACATTCGGGATCCGGAACTGGTAGATTTAGCGTAACATTTGTTTCTGTATTAAGCTGTTTCCTGTGCTTATCGCGCAACTTTCCCCTCGTTGTTAATAGCCTTCTGGGTTGCGATATATTAGTTCGAGAGAAAAATGTCCGGGTGTAGTTCTCTTATTAGATTAGCTGTTATCGCGTTATTTATGTAATTTTTCTACATGGTCAGATTATTTTATTTATAGTCGTGTTAAAAGTTTCTTTAAATACTGACAATTAAAAAAAAAAGACATAAATAAAAATATGGCTTTCTTTGGAATTTTGTTGAAGAAATAGGATATTATAAATACAGTATACCTACAATTTAAAAATGTTTTATATATTTTTATTAAGACAGTACACAATCTATTTATTTAAATTTTTCAAAAGACTGTTAATAAAGGAAATAAAAATTGTTATCGCACCGTGTAGTGTGATGTCATTATGCTACTATAAATAGGGAAGGAATAGTTGATCTTAATTTGTCAAGTAGCTTAAATTGCTAAATATTTGAGAATCATTCATTACTTCTCAGTATGTTTCAGTCAGTATTCAGTAGCGCTCTTTTAAAATCCTTGTAAATATTTCAGTAAAACCACTGTATAATATATGTAATTATAAACGTGTTCATAGCATAACTTGATCTATTTGTTGACATTTCATTATTAATTCAAAAGTTCTCCAACAACCAACGTATCTTTAACTGTTTACTACTTTAACATTCTTAGATCTATAAAATGTTTCAATGGACAGGTTAGTTAACTTTAATTTGTAAGCTGTTAAACAAATTTCGGCCAAGTAGTATGTCAAATAGAAAAAAAATAATGCTTAGAACTTTTTTTTACCATTGGATTTTCTTCGTAGTGTTTAAGACTTTTAAACCGGAGTTTTTAGGAAATTAATAATACTTATTTTAATTAATTTTCCATTCCGATATTTGAAATGACTGAGATAACTGAAATAAAGTTAGTTTTCATATAAAGTTTTAACAAAATTATTTATTAAAAATGGATTTTTTTTTCTATGAAATATACAAAAGATAAGATAGAAATAAGCATTTAACATTTGTATTTTATTGCTAAGATAAAAATATAAATTTTACTCTTGTTTAGTGCACTAGATTTTTTTAAACGTCAACAAACAACTTTTGGGAGTGCTGTTAATTCTCTAAGGTTTTCCGGTTATATTATACATTTGTCCTGGGTTTTCCGATTCGATATTGGTGTAGTTTTTGTAACAGCTGGCCGAGCAAAGCCAAAAGATGTTGCTGTCAAAATAACTCATATTTTATAAATGTGCGGTGGTAGACATGTGGACCCCAGGACGCCGTACACACGTCGCAAGAAATAATTTTCGGTTGTGAGGTCAGAGGTGACAAAGCAATCTTTTATGACGTCCTTATGGATAATAACTGTTTCAAGTTCTATAGTGCCCGGTGGACGTTTTTGACCTTTTGAGAATTTTGGATCTTTTGGGAATTTTTGTATCTACTGAGAATTTTTGTATCTATTGAGAATTTTGAAACTTTTGTGATATTTGGATCTTATGTAAATGACTCTTGCCGCACAGCCTTCATGCATAGTAAGTGAGTTATAACGCACGGTAAGCAAAACGCGCACTTGTCTAGAAATGTCTATGTAGGCTTACGTCAAAATTTACAAGAACGTAATTATTACATGTGTATATTAGCCAAAAAACCGTTGAAATCGTATGTATTATGTGTTCGTAGAAAAAGTAAGCTACATAACACGAGTTGTAAAGCAATTACGCACTCGTGGAAATACGCGAAATACACGTAACTTTCCCACTCGTGCATAATATGCTTCTTACAACTCTTGTTATGTAATATACTATTAAGTAAGAGCCCATTAATCTAAGTAAGTTGTACTTTGAATTATGATTGTCATGTTATAGGACTTATTTTCAAAGATTTTTTCAGGTGTGAGGATTAATTAAAATTATATATAGTGCTGACCAAAAGTATGGAAACAGATAAACATCTAGAACACTGTTGGAATTATTACAATAAAATTTATTATCTGACTCTTATCGTATGTTCCGGATTCAACGAAAATATTGAGGTTACAGTACGACTTCCGGTTCAACCGAAAACGTAAATAAATAGTCTGTATATTATAATATTTTTGGATTGCTCTTAAAATTTATTATAAAAAATTTATAAGGTTATATGGGTATTAAGTAAGTCAACCGTTATCAAGAAATTTACATTTTTATGAAAATTTTGAGCGATACAGCACTTCAAAAATGTTTAACATTTAAAAACTTTGAGAAGGCAATAGAATTGTCGAAAACTTAAATTGACAATAATTACCGTAATAGGGGGCTACTTGGACACCATTTTATCACTTTTTTAAAGGTAACTCTGAAACTAATCGATATTTTGATTTCAAATAAATTTGATTTTACCGACACCGACAATAGCAACAATATACAACACCTAAATTATCCAGAGGCTCTAATTTGAATACAGTTTTTGAAAAAAAAAATTAAAAATGTGGTGACCAGGTAGCCCCGGGGTTAGGGCTACTTGGTCACACTTGAAAAATTTAATAAAACCAACAATATACTACTACCTTTTTTGCCCTGGTTCGTCGCTAACATTAGTTTCATCGTAGTTATATATGTTAAAATTATCCACATCTCTTAAAGCATCATTAATGTTGTTGAAAAAATTTAAAATGTCTATACGGTCAACGGAAGCTTTGGATCTCTTGATGTTAGAAGCAAGACGTATTGACAGGTTGTTTCTTTGGATAAACGAATTAAGAAAATCCTCTCCAGGGATGTTGTCTTTGAAAATACTAACTGTTTTTCCCTGTTTTTCAAGATATTTTGAAATAACAGTCCTTACATCCAGCCTAGTTAGGTGGAAACCGCAATTGGCGACAACGCCAAGTGTCTCCGCTATGGTGACCAACTGACCCCAAATTCTTTCCAAGAACCTTCCTAGCTAATGTTGAGCGAGGCACTTTATAGGTTTTTGCTGCCAGTTTTTTTTGACATTCCAGCTTGAACGGTTTGTATAGCATTTTCCAGATCCTCGACTTTAAAATTACGATAAGGTTTGGAACCGGCAGTTCTTTCGTAATTGCGCACCATTTTTATTCAAAAGTTACCTGTCACAAACGATAAGAACATGCCAAAATCGAAAAGAAAAAACAAAGTAAAATGTAGACAAGTAAAATAATAAACAATGACCTAGGTGACCAAGTTACCCCGGGGTGTTCAAGTAGCCCCGGTTTACCGTACATTTTTGAAAGTGCTGTATCGCTCAAAATTTTCATAAATTTTTTTGTAAAAATCTAAATTTACGAAAACAGTTGACCTTAGACCCATTTAACCTTTTACATTTGTTGAAGGAAATTTAAAGAGAAATTCAAAAATATTAAAATATACATGGAGTTTTATTTAAAATAATAAAGTTTGAGCTCGTTTCTGGTTAAACCGAAAGTCTCATAGCAACCTCAATATTTTCATCGAATTCGGAACATACGATAACGGCCAGATACCAAATTTTATTGTATCTCCAACAGTGTTCTAGATAATATGTCTGTTTCCATTCTTTTGCGCAGCACTGTATATTATTAAGCGATTACATAGTACATACCTAAAAATTAATATGCTGATAATTTTAATACACTATATTATACATTTTACACACAAAAAGGTTATTTTATAATGATTACCTATTATAATAAAAATATACAATGTGTGCTGAAAAATTTGTATCTTCGGGTTTAATGAAGACGGAGTTTTGAACAAGGCGGCGTTTGAAAGGTCTTTAATCAGCTTATTACAAGAGGTTTAAAAAAGTTTTTGGCTTATACAGGATATTCATAATTGGATTCGAAGTTGCTGTCTTAAAATAAAACAACTTGTGTGTTTTAAACCTTAGGTATCTAGGCTAAAAAAAAATTTAAAATTAAAAATACCTAACCGGCATCACTCAATTAAATTAATTACAAAAAATATATCATTGCGCAGGTATTGCAAAGATAATTTAGTTCGTAAAATCTGATTTGCAGGGGGTTCAAAAGTTCAATAGGTATATGGTAGATTTTTATTTTTATTGTATGTTGGTAAAATTTTGTTCCATGAAGTTTTTTCTTTTATTATTAAGGTTAAGCTGAAAATTTTGCGCTAAACTAATTAAGGAAACTAACTAGAACTCATTAAAAGGTTGCTCATCAAGTAAATAGCTAGGAATAGCATTTCCCAAGTTGCAAAGATGATAGTTTAATTTGAACTTTGGAATTTGCTTTAAGTGTTACAAGGTATTATAGAATTATAACTTAGTAAGTAGATTGGGACTTGTTTAATTTTTGTTTTTATTATGAAATTACTCAGGCGTTTAATGAGTAAACTTTATGTTTACATCATAAGTTTCCGTTAACTGAAAAACTTGGTTCTTGAATTTTAGATGTTAACAAGAAACTTTATCTATTGACACAGGCAACCGTATTTGTAAGATTGGTGTTTGTCAAGCTGTGGTGCGCTACTTTTAGGAGTGTGAAAACTGTTATTTAGGTGGGCCCGTTATAAACTTGAAGAATTACTTTTATTGATATCAGGGTAAACTTACTCCACTTATTTTGTGGTGATTTTTATTAATACCCACAAAATAAAAGTGTATTTGTCGAAATATAGATTTAAAACATATTATTTAACTGTTTAAATTTAAATTACCCACCTTAATATGGGTTTACGTCAAAATCGGATAGTAAAAGTTCTAATCATAATTAAAATTTTTTTTTGAGAAAAAAAATTGAGTCTAACCTTTGTGCATAATTAACAATTCGTAACTTAATTATTTTGGATTTAATATTCAATCATAATTAACTGGTGTATGCAGCTCAGAAGTGTCGCAACTATTTCTCATTTATACAATGTTCTCTGGTACGTTATTGATTTTGACATTTTCATCAAAACAAAAAAATCTCGGAGTATTAAATCGGCTACATGACTTTAACGATAAGAACATTACTATTTTTTTCCCTTAAACCATAATTGTTGCCATTTGAATAAATTAAATTGAATTACGGATAAAAATTTCGATTATGTTAAGTTTTATACCACATCATTTTTTTTTACAATAGGTTTATTGGGATTATATTCAAAATAAACGATGTAATCGAAGTTGTAATGACCATTAGTTCGAAACCATTTTTTTTTCTCCATTTGGACAATAAGGCGCTTTTTTAAAAATTTATTGGGGTAGTTTTAAACAAATTTTGATGCAATTATTATTATTTGCGCTGTTAATAAATATTCGAACCATAGTTCTTCATGCTAGGCACTATATTTTAGCATGCAGCTCAGTAGTGCGTAGGTTAGATATTATAAATAATCTATTATTTACGATTGGTTGTAAAAATTGGCGAAAGCGCTGGGTTAAACAGAAATGGACAAAGTAACTTTTGAGTTTGCTTTCTACAAGCATGTTTTCAGAAGTTAAAACAATTGTAAATTGTGTAAAAGCTATTAGGAAAATTGTTTTAATTTATATTCATTCCTTTAAATTATTCGTAATTCTAATAATAGAATTCAAACGAAATAAATTTTTACATAAGATATTAAAGTTATAAAAAATTAAGTAAAGTTAAGTTAATACTAGTGCACAAAGTAAGATATTGTTACGCAAGTGCGTAAGGTACCGTTATCGGTGCCAAATTTTGACCAAAACTAGAAACTAATAACATGAATTTAATGGCTACAGTTACAAATACCAAAAAATACACCAATACACACAAATACATTACATTGTGAATTTATAGTAAACACAACTACATTAATTAATTAATACTAATTACATTATTATCCTTATCTGTACATCATTCATAGTGACTTTAATATAAGTACAGTGCGCGAAGAAATTACAAGCTATAGTAAAAAATACCAACACCGTTTGGAAGTGCATCCTAATTTAAGTGTCTTAAATCTGCTAGGCAATATTAGTGAAGTGCGTCGGTTAAAATGTTTTAAACCATTGGATTTAAGTTTTAGATTTACCTAATTCTAGTAATTTAAGTGACTTTTAACTAGTAAGTAGCTCTTAACTATTAAGGTAGTAATAAGTTAGTTAGGTAAAATAAATAAGGTTGCTGTCACTGGACAGTAAACCTTCTCATGTCTAGATTGTCAACAAATTTGCCTATTGCTTCATGATAAGCAGATTGCAAATATAACTTGGAAAGTTAAAAAAAATCTGTACATCTTGCCACCACACTAAGTAATGCCCGAACAACTGGATTAATGCTTATCACAGCAACCAAGTAGTTTTAAAACAATATACTCAAGGAAGTAAAAGTATGGTACGTTTTTGGCACCCAATTTTAATAATTTCTTTGAGTTAATGCTGGATTTTACGTACACATTAATTGTCACAATGACATTTAGTAGCCTGATTGTATCGTCAACTTTTTGATGGTCTACAAGTTTTAAAATATTACACCAGTTTACAAAAATTAACAGGTAAGCAAAATTTGTGCACAATGTTTTACATAGAACTACGGTTAGATTTAAGTGCATAATCGTGTCACACAGTGTATGTAATAATTAAATGTGTATAGATGCTTCTTGTTAACGTAATTATTCAAATTAAAAATTATATTTGTCACTTAAAACAGAACGGTATAAAAAATAAATTTAAAGTTGAGTAGAAATACTTAGAAGTTTAATGTAAATAGGGGTAGATAATTGCTGTGGGGTTGCATAATACGAAACAAATCAGGGCGCAAATGATGAACAAGGCCTTAGGGAGTACAAATCCGACAACATAGTGGGGATATATAATTTAGTACCAAATAATTGACAGGGATGTTTTGGCGATTGTAATGAAATTGCATCATGAATGATTTATATGCGTCTGCGGTAATATTATGTATGCTTTTGATATTTTATTCTCGCACTTGTTCTAACTTTGAATATCTTGTTGCAACATTTTCTGGTTTAAATTGTTTCTGTTATGAATTTTTCATGCTTAGGTGATGTTGCTAATACCAAATCATACAAAGTAAATTTGAAAGTATTTTGGCCTGTAATGAAAACTGTGAGACAAATTGTTTTTCTCACTTCAGTTTTTAAAAAGCGACCAATTACACTATATGGTGTGTTCGAAAGTAGAAGCTTTAGCATCGCTTACCCTAATAGATACAAGGTTGGTTAAATATAGGCCTACCATCATTTCCTAAAGTCAAACCGAGACACGACAAACTTTTTTTTTTAATAATAAGAGTAGGTAATGCAAAAAAGTGGGGGGGGGACAAAATGCGCTGCAGGCGATTTTTTTGAACTTGAAAAGTTCAAATGTATTTTGATGCAACGTTAGAGTACTTTACCATCATCCAAAATTACAGATTTAAGGCAGAATTTTTTCTGATTTTTTAAAATCAGATTGCCCCCACCTTCTACAAAATTATTCGTAATAAAGGTAAAAACTTTCACTAATAATTTCTATTTAGCTACAGGAATTATAGACATAATATTAATGTGAATTTAAAAAAGCAACACTATTTCAGTCAAAAATTTTTAAAAATCGTAAAAACATAAGCTTTTGCTCTAAATATATTTTATTGTTGCTTGTTCAAAAAGCTCAAATTACAAACAAATCTGAATATCTTCAATGGCATGCGTACAGCATACACATTAATATTTTCCCACGAAAACTCGAATGTCTGCCCCAAAAGCGTGCAATTGGCAACCCTATAACACCCGCGCAAAGACGTTTCACAACAAAAAGACTGAAACACGTTTTTTTTAGCTCCTCGCGCTTTTTTGTTACCCGCGCGGACAGATTTCACAAAAAAATCGGTGCGCGCTTTTTTTTTTCAGAAACTGGGACAAATGCGAAACCGACCTACATAACCTCTATACCGGGACTGTCCCGGCCAAACCGGTACGTATGGTAGGCCTAGTTAAATGGGACAAAAGCGATCTATTGTGCAATAGAGATGATCCACAAAACAAATTTTGTTTTATTTCCTAGAAATGAAGTAGAGTAAAGTGACCTAATATGGAACAGTTACCTATTATGGAATACATCAGTTTTATGACAATGAATAAGCGATATCTGTTGAAAAGTATATGTACCTATTTGTACATCGACCACACATTCCCAAATGTAAAATAGTTAAAAAATATTCACTAGATTACATAACAGTTTCAAATATATTTTTGACGTGCTACTGAGTGAATATTATTGCCGAAAACAAAAAAGTATTCCATATTAGGGCACTTTACTCTATCATTATTTCATTATTTTTTAATTATTAGATATCAAATATTCAAATAGAGTTAATAATCTATTTATGTTTTATTAAAAAAATAAAAATAAACTTTTATATGTCAAAGCAAACTACGGTTTCTATTTGAAAAACGAATTGTGTATATCAGTCTATTTTTAAAATAACTTTAGGTTTAAACAAACGAATGTCAGTTTTTTTAAGGACTGTTTTTAAATGTTAACCAACTTTGGTTTTTAATTATAAATCGTGCGCCATGGAAATACAAAATAATGTGGTGTATAACTTTTGTTCCATTCTATAAACTTTGTGTCTATTTTGGTTTAAAAGTTGAAAAAGACGAGCCTCAAGTTTTTGTTACATTTTGTTTGTTGTTTGCTAGCCATCTAGTCAGAGATGTTCAACCAATGCCGTTTTTTCGAGTCTTCATTTTAATCTCGCGTTGCTGCGTTAATTTTTTGCATGTTATCTTTTATTTTAGACCACGTCTGTCAATAGTTACCATAAAAGCAAGCTGCCAGGGCACAAAAAGTAAAATTTCGTCAATTTTGTTAAATAATCCAAGATATATTATAAGAAATCGATGACAGCTTTAAAAACATAAATTGCGTTCATTTTCTAAAAGAAATATGGTTTTGCGGAAAAATGTACACGCTTTGAGATTCTTCGAATATTTATTTATTATTCAGTTTAGCAGCGTTTTCTCTGTACACATTTTTTATGTTATACGTGGTATGGTAATAAATTTTGACATGTGTATGTAGTTTGGTATCACTTATGTCCTCAAAAATAATGCCGACATTGAAATTTGATTTTCGTGGCAATTAAAAAAAATATAAAGTTCATTCACAAAAACCCATATTTAAACGTAACCATGGTAAAATTACATCTTCATTATTAGAAAAGTCAAAAATATGTAGAGAAAAGATACAATTCTAACTGTTTTTTTTTTAATTGCTCCATTATTGAACACACTTGAAAATATAATAAACATAATAATTAGCAATAAAATTTCGATATCTCGTAAAATATTAATTTAAGTTGTAAAATACTTCATATATTTTTTAAAGACCAATACATTTTCTACAACAAAAAATGTAAAAAATATAAGGTGTTTTATTTAAGAAAAATGAGTGATTGAACTCACAAGTTTGATCAAGCGTAACAAACGCCCTGTATAATATTTAAAAAATGTAGCTAGAGCAAAGTGTTAGTTAATTTATTGTCAGTCTAATATTAAACGAAATTGAACTACCTTTTTAAAGTACTTAAATGTTAAAAATTTTCGAAAGTGCTGTTTCGCTCAAAATTTTCATAAAAATGTAAATTTCACAATAACGGTTGACTTTAGGGTGCTGTCAGAGTGAACGCTCAAAGCGGAGCGGAGCCGAGCCGAGAGCAAAGCGTATCTTTTTCATGCGAGAAGAAAAATTCGGGGTGTCAGAGTGAATGCGATAAACGGCGCTGAGATTCAGTTTATTTTCCGTATTTTGTATTTAAGTATATCTAAATTGAGTCTCGTTATTCATTTGTGTTTATAAAATTGAAGTGAAAAGTAATGGATTCATCTGATGAAGAGTATTTTGTTTCTCCAAGTGTATTAAATTTAATAATTTAAAAAAAAGAATTTGGAAAGCATCCAATTATCCAATGTAAAAAGGAATGAATTTGGTGAATTTCATCATTTATATGATGATTTAAGGAAATATCCTGCCAAATTTCAAGAATATACCCGAATAAGCACCGAAACTTTTGACTATATTCTCGAGGTGATAGCTGTGAAGTTAAATAAAAATTGGACCAATTTTATAAAAGCACCAATAACTCCCTGCGAACGATTAATTGTAACTCTCAGGTAAGAACAAAATTTTTTTAAATGTTTTATGTTATTTTATTTTATTGTATATTTTTACTTATTTAAACCATTTATAAATTTTCGTAAACGTTATCATGAGAAGTTGACGGTACATTTACAACTTCAATTGGAGCAAATGAGCCGGGTTGAAAATGATTAGTAGAAGTAAGGTCTATAGAATATACATTGTCCGATGAAGTGCTGATCGGTGATGATACAGCCGTATATCGCGAACTTTCGTTGGATAGTTCTGGTGGATTGTATGTGCGAGTAATGGACGCATTTTGTATATTTCCATACACATATTTGTACAGCACATTTTGAATTTCTATTCGACATAAAAATTTATTTCCTGGCTCCAATTTCCGAATATGCGGCAGCAAAGTTAAAAAAAAAAGCTTCATCTTCATCCAATACTGTTTTTTTTTTCTGAAGTTTTTCTCTCCAGCAAAACCAATTTACGTTTTTCAATTTCCAACAGTTGAGCAGTGCTATTCGCAGTATTTTTTTGTTGTTGATAGTTTAGAGTTTAACTCAAAACTATCACACATATCGTCTGTATCTTCAATCTGTGATTCATTAAAGATATCCTCGTTTTCTTTTTGGATTTCAATAGCAGCCTCTTCTTCAAAACATTTCGCCTTTGTTGGCTTTAAATTACCACTTAAATTTCTGTACTTCATTTGGTCCTTCAAAAAAAGAAGTGACTGGAAGTACGGCCAACTGGAAGTAATTTGTGATTCTGTATCACCACCATCACCAGACTTTAGAATTGGAATTTTGCGTAGTTCATTCTGAAATTGATCACGTAAATACTTAATTTTTTTTTTCAAATCCTCCTCTAAAAATTAATAAAAAAAAGTAAATTTTTTTTAATAAACCTGACAATTTTTTTATTTAGATATTTGGCAACCGGAGCATCATTTGTATCATTGGGTTTTTCGGATAGACTAGGCAGAACAACAGTTTGAGGTATTGTTAAGGAAACGTGCCAAGCGCTATGGGATGAATTGTTTTCCGTGCATATGCCGCAGCCAACGGAACAGTTTTTTGAAGAAGTTGCAGCGCAATACTGGAATTTATGGAACTTCCCAAATTGCATTGGTGCTATCGACGGAAAGCACATTCGGATCAAGTGTCCAGCAAATTCTGGTTCAATGTTTTATAATTATAAATTTTTTTTTTTCAATTGTATTGCAAGGTATTGCCGATGCCAACTGCAAATTTATTGCGATTGAAGTTGGAGGATATGGCAAACAAAGTGATGGTGGTACTTTCAGCTCTTCTCAAATATTTAAACTTTTGAAAAGTGAGGAACTACAGGTACCACGAAATACAAATCTACCAAACACTAATCAAAGTGTGCCATATGTTTTTCTTGGGGATGAAGCATATCCCCTTTTAGAGTGTTTGTTACGGCCGTACAGCAGAAAAGACTGCACTGAGCAGCACGAGTATTTTAATGCCCGCCTTTCAAGAGCTAGAAAGTGCATAGGATGTGCTTTTGGAATTATAAATGCTAAATTTAGAATTTTATGGAAACCAATTGAAACCGATCCTTCATTCGCTGAAATAATTGTAAAATGCATTTGTCTTCTGCATAATATTAATATTGATCGAGAGGGTTTAGATGAAAAATTAAAAGAAGCAATGGAGAAACAAAATACAACAAAATCGCAACAAGAATATAATAAAACAAGCTTAAAGAATGGTGAATAGTCAGAGATCAATTTTGTAATTTTTTGTGCCTCAAGAAACTTAAATAAATAAGAATAATACTTACTTGGTACTTTCATTTCTGTTGCAACGGATATCCATAACTTTTCCACTAAAACTCGGTTATGATAACCTTTGTTTTTCTGGTCCCAGAAAACAGGGCGAGAAAAAACTCCACGAATTAAAATTTCTATGTCCATTTAAATTAATACTCGTCCCAAAAAATAACAACCGAACAGCAAACAAATCACTTCAGCAATGCGGTTCAGCGCGAGAAAACACTTTGAAACTGTTTTCTCGCATTGAATCTGCTTTGCGTGCACTCTGTCACACCCGCGCGAGTTTCTATGAAACTACATACACCGAGTTTTGTCGCATTGCTATCAGCTTTGCGCTCGGCTCGGCTCCGCTCCGCTTTGAGCGTTCACTCTGACAGCACCCTTAAGCCGCGTACTGACCAAAATGAGTTCGCGAACTCGGTTCGCGAACACGGTTCGGGAACTCATTTCGCGCACTCAGTTTGCGAACTCTCGTCCATACCAGGTTGGCAAACACGTCCACATCAAAACATTATTGTTTTCGTAACAGCTCCAAAACAGTTGGTAAAGGGTTTGCGTTTTGTAAATAATTATGTCTTCAAGCTTAGGGCTTATCGATGATAAACACCAACCACAAATAACGTGTGCAGTCAGTAATTGAGGTTATGGCAGGCACGAGTTCGCGAACAGCCCCTTTGATGTACCGCCTCAAGAGCGAACTCTGCCCGAACTGGCGAGCTACTCGCGAGCTGTTCGCGAACTGTTTGCATACTCCAGGTACACACCGGGTTCGCGAACAGTTCGCGAACTGTTCGCGAACCCGGTGTGTACGCGGCTTTAGACTCCCACAATCTTATACATTTTTAAAAGCAAATTTAAAGAAAAATCCTATAATATAATAATAGAGAGTATTTTCTTTAAAATTTTAAAGTTTAAGTCCGTTTCCTGTTTAATCGGAAGGCTCATTGCAACCTCAATATTTTTATCAAATTCGAAAAATACGATAACCTTCAGATACAAAATTTCATTGTAACATATTTCATAGTATTCTAGATATTTGCTTGTTTCCATACTTTTGCGAATCATGTATATAAAATTTTGATTTACGAAGTCATACAATTTTTTTTGAATTTTAATGACTTTAATAACCGGATTTAAATGAAGTGTGGTACACCCCCTTTTTTCTTTAGTTTTGATTTTAGATAGATAAAATTTTGGACATATGATGTGTAAAAAACCAAGCTTTTTGAGCACATGCACACAATTGTTTCACTTCCGGTTTCGCCGGAAATGTGCGTTTTGTTTTATTTTTAAATTTTGCTTTTTTTTGCGCCGTTTTGGTTGGATTCGCATGGCCGCAGCGCATGCCCTTTCTAAAGGCCTTCTTCAGGCAAGAAGGAAAATCAGAGCTTTTTGCCCATGTGCCGTTTAATGAGCGAAACCAATGGTAAAGTGAACCCAACCTTTCGTTTCGAATTCTTGAATTCAACATATGGTTCTTCGAGTTTGACTGATTTGCTTATAGGCAACAACTTTGTTCTTTCCAATTTTTTGGACTGCTACGATGATCTACTATGTGGACTGGATTGCTTTACAACTCACTTAACTGTAAAGTGTAACAAATCGTTTTGCACCTTTGTTTGTATTGTTGTATTGATTTCAGTTGATTTCTTAAACCAAATGATATCAGCGATCAAGGAGTGGTCATTATTGAGCGATGGTCTATAACAATTTTTACTGAGTACGGGTGCGAATTCAGTGTAAGGTGGTTATAAATTATCAAGCGAAAGATAATCATCATACATTTTGCAGCGAAAGTAAAAAAATTCTGATCCATGTAGAATGTGAGGTTATCCTTAGTTTAAAACATTTACTTGATATGTATCAATTCAGATGTAAGTGTTCGCATACCAGAATCCGTGCTTAGGCTTGTGCTAAAAGTTTTCCATTTAAATAAAACAAAGAAAGCAAAACTTTAACTTTACCACTAGCTACAATAATTTGGTGGTCACATCAACTGGTTTATTTAGTTATATTTGTGCCAGAGTGTTTTTGTTTTTATTGTCACATACATTTTTTGTTTTTCCTTTGGGAACGTAGAAAATGTTTTCGTTTTTAAAAGTCTCGGTGTGTTCGCAAAAACTTGGCGCAAATTACTCCCTCGTCGCATCTTTCAATTATCACATATTCACCTTTTTCCAGAAAAAGGAGACTGGGGTTACATAAAAAAATTCTTAATAAAAATTTCATGGCGTACAAGCTTTTGGAAATAAAGTCATTATTTGGTTTATATAATATATAAAGAATGCCCCAAAAAGTATTATTTCATTTGTTTTTCTATTTACCTAAAATAAACCTTAAACTTTTAAAGACATTATTTAATATTTATTTAATTAAATTAATACGATTTTTATAATTAAAAACAGCATTATTCCCAATCTTATTACTTAATGTAAATATTAAAATATATTTAATTTAAAAGATCTTTTAGGTTAGTAGATAAATAATATTTTTGAGGTTTCTTAGTTATATTAATTTGTTTATTATAATCAGCTCTCAAATATAAAAAAATATCTTAGTAAAATTTATTCACGTACAAAGTTGTTTGTCTTTATAATTTGCTGCTACTGGTAATTTTTTTTTCGAAAAAATAATTATCGGAATATTAAAGTTTTAGGTTTAGTAGGGAATTATTTCTTAATGTTCAGCTAGATAAATAATGTGGTTAAGTTGTTTGTGATAACCTTTAAACGTAAAATTTTTGCAAACAATTATTGTATTTAATATATGTTCTGTGTGTACGTAGTCACAATAAATTAATTCATCAATTATTTCTAAATGACTTTTGCTTTAAAATTGCTTTCAAACTTCAGTAGCTATATTGTTTTCGATTTGTTGTTGATGTATTGTGTTTTAATATAGAAAAAGAACGCATTACGTTGGTTTTTGTTTGTTTTAGTTTTATTTGCAGCGATGAAGAAGCGCTGAAATGCGTAGAAAACAAAAGAAGGATATCGAACCTTTTTAAGACGTCTAAGCACGTGTGCGTTACAGACGGATCTAAGCAGAGACCCAACAATAAATGATGTTAACATGGAGACGTGTGATACTTTTACAAATATTGGGATCGACCTTTCGAGCTGTGAATAGGGTATCCGTTATTCTGTCTTTGAAAATGATTGACAAAATATCTGTTACTTTTTATATCAGGGCTGTAGGGCTTTGTAGTCCGGCATAATGAAACTGATAAGTCATATGGTTACTTTGGTTCGGTCAATAAATGTTGTGACTAGGGTTACCAACTTTTTCTGAGACAATTCCTGGACATATTGCCCAAAACTGATATGTATAGGTATGTATATACAGTGTGTCCAAAAGGTATGGAATATGCTATATATCTCAGTAAATATCCACTTCAGGGAAAAATGTTTTGAATAAAAGTTGTTTGGTAATTAATTTTTCACCATAAGACAAAATTTAAATATTTTTTTTCGAATAACAAAAGCGCAATGAAAAACAATTGAATTTTTTTTAAATGACAAGGTACCTCTATATTATACTCATTTGATAGAATTTTTTTTTCTTTTAATAATGCAAAACTTTAGTACCTTACTTAGCAACTTTTTGGGAAAAACGCAAAAATTATTTTAATTGATTAGTATTTATTTTTAACAAAAACATCATAACAAATTTTTTTTGACGAATTATACAATAGGTGTTCAAATTGTGAACCATTACAGCTTGGCAATGATAAAACTCGGTTTTTAAACCCGTTTATAACATTCCCAACCATTTCAGGTGTAATTTCTCTAATACGATCTTTTAAATTTTCGATATTCTCCGGCCTCTTAACATAAAGTTAATTTTTTAGGTGACTTCATCATTGAAAAGAGAAAAAAAATCTCCATCAAATGAGTATAATATAGGGGTACATTGCCATTAAAAAAAAATCAATTGTTTTTCATTGCGCTTTTGTTATTCGAAAAAAAAATATTTAAATTTTGTCTTATGGTGAAAAACTAATTACCAAACAACTTTTATTCAAAACATTTTTCCCTGAAGTGGATATTTACTGAGATATATAGCATATTCCATACCTTTGCGCACACTGTATATGTAATTTCACAATATTCTCACTGAGAAACCACTTAACATAACAAACCTAGTATTCTTAGGATTTTTTTTGTGTACAAAAGAATATGTAAAAAATAATAAAGTTTTTTGTGTTTTTTATTTATTATATGAGCCTGATGGTTCACTTTTATGCATAGTAATAATAATAAAATGACGTGTAGATATAGTAGTGGCTTGGGATGGTAGTGGGGGAACGGACGTTTGACAGACGTTCGACGGATGGACACAAAGTCATGTGCAATAGAAAAAACTATTTTGAGCGTAGCTGATATTGGTCGATAGCTTTCTCAGAAATTCCGGGACATTTTGACATTCAACCTGGATTCTGGACAGCAACTTCAATTCCTGGACAATTCAGGCCAATCCTGGACAGTTGGCAACCCTAGTTGTGACTGAAGTTCAAAGAAAGCAAGTTTATAATAATAAGTACCTATTTAAAACTTTTGTTTCAAGTTTTAATAATCTTTCGAAACTATTTCATTTAATTAATTTTTGATGCTTTTGTGGGCACACAATTTTTATTAGACGTCTTCTTTGATTGTTGCTTTTATCGCCCTACGATATTTTTTTTTGGATTTGTATCAAATAGAGCGTTTCGGTCTACGTAAATAAATTTTGGTGAATAAAAGTAAAATAAAGCAAAATGGTGACTGCTAGTCTAGAATAAGATGTAGAGGAGCAGAGTATCCTCTAATCTGGTTTCACATTTGTCAAAGGGGCTCACGCCCTGAGAATTTGCGATAACGGAGACTGCATAATCTAAGTGTTTGCCGGACCCTCCGTGATAAACTGTTTTCTTAAATGCGCCAGGATTCTTTGACATATTACGTGAAAGCTCTAATATTTAAAATGTTTTATAATTAAATGATAAATCGTTACAAAGTTTTTAATCCAAATCTAATGTAAAATTACAAAATTTTGAAGTTTATTAGCGTTTATCATGGGTGCTTTTATTTGGAAACTTTTAATTTTTCTATTTGTTAAATTTAACAAAACGTCAAAATATATATTTTATTAAGTACACGCTTTTCATAAAAGTCATGTATACCGTTAACGTAAATACACCTTGAAGAATCTTCTTTTCGAGATAAGACCGAAGTCCGCTTACGGGTACAATGTAAAGTATTAGTATTCAGCAAAATCTAAAGTGGGGATTTAGTCCTCAAGATAAATACCCAAGGGTCGAATTCTATCGGTCGCCATCAACAATTTGTCCGTTAGCTATTTACATAAATCGTTTTAGCAAAAAACGACTAAACATATGTGCAAGCACGTTCCTAAAACAAATTTTTTACTTTTATTCCACGACGTATATAAGTAGCAATAAAGTTCAGGTTTTCACATTATTTTTCGATTTTATAGTCGGTACATAGCGTTTGGGATGATTTGTTTTAAATATAAAATATACAGAAGATTGTGTGCAACCTAAATCTTCCGGAAAATAGTTTTTGCGAGTTTCTCTTCGATGTAATTCACCTAAATTTCTCGTACATCTAAAATAACTTAATTTATATGCAAATTTTACATTAAAACTTGACGATTTTACTACGTAAGACAATAAGTCATTGTTAAGGATGACGATGTCGGAATACTAATGTATATTAGCCGGATATTGTTCAAGTTTGGTAACGAAGCTCCAGAACTTCAATTACATCTTTTCGAGCTCATTTATGTTTATATTTTAATAAAATCATATTGAGCTGGTGCGTTAAATAATGAGATTATTCTCATTATAAAATTAAACAAGTTTATAAACATTAATCACTATTACTTTTATTATCATAATTATCGTTTAGCTACGACCAATTTTTATTTTAAAATACAACTCTATTCCATCAGCAACGCAACGGTGCATGTGCAGAAACACCATAAGTTTTTCCTTACAAGTGCTCAAGGTATTAATGTTAAGCTGTAACTGTCTAAATACATTTGAATGCTTTTTATGTGACGTACATACTTCCAAAGGCATCTGAGTTTTTAAATGCTTTTATCTTAAAATTTAATTTTTTATACAAAATAAGATGCTCATGTAATGTTTGGGCTCGTGATCGTCGTATCTTTCTGGAGGACATTGCGTTGTTTTGAGTAGAACTTCAGATTTAGAGCAGCTATCAAGGGTGAAGAAAGTAAATAAACACAAATTACGTTAAATGGAATTTATTGTGAATTATATTGATAGATACCATTAAACACTTTTATATATATTGACAATTTTTATGTAGATACAGTTGACGTAACAAAGTAATCAGTGTAAATCTGTTTTTATGCATTTTGTGTACGTGTCGTTTTTAATTTGCGTGTGTATGTTTATGTACGATTCATGTATTTGTAATGTTGTAGATTTTGTGTGTGTCTGCGACCAAGTGTAATCTAATCTAGAGTGTAGGAAATGATGATTGTGCGGGCTCGATCTATCAGCGAAATCTCGCCCAAGTGAACTTCGCCAAAAAGACTGGTAAGGATTAAGGTACCCTAGGAAGGACTAACTTAGTGAGCTCTCTGTCGGCGATAACTTGCTCAAAGAGCTAAGACACTGATCATAAGAGGAAGTAAACCAACGGAACACCCCCAAAACGAATAACTCGCGAAGGAACTCCAAACAGAGGTAACTGTAGTAGCTCTGACAGCAATAATTTGTCCAAAGACTTTGGGAGAACACCAGTTGGATACAATCAGGTCGTGTAACGGTTTGGTTAAAAACCATGCTTTTTCGTAAAGCATCTCTTTTTATACAACATTTCAGTTGTGTGGGGGTGAGAAATCACTAGAATACGCTTTGAACTAAATAACAATCGTAGTTTTGAGTAAACGGGCCTAAAACAAAATGTCATAGTTTTTCGTCATTTAAATACTTGCACAAAGAGGGAATGAGCTTTAGAGGATTTAAATTGTACGCCGCCGAGTCATGGCCCGCTTCTTTGTCTATCAAGGATTGCTTTAAGGATTTTGTATGAGATTATGGTTTATATACAATATTTTAGCCATCCGATCGTCAACCTTTTATCCCCAGTACCACAAATCTATGGTGTTCGTCTAGTGTAGGCCTAAAATGACCAGATGTTTTATGTTGACATGCGGGACGTGTTAAAAAAAAAATTATAACCGCTTAAAAAGTTCAAAATGCATTAAATTTGTTAGCGCCATCCACTATGAACGACAACTGTGTGCCACTGAATATGGTAAAAAAATTTGTATAACCAACCGGGACACTTTTCAATGTGGCACCACAAGTAACTCAAATCCGGTACAGTCTTATATAATCCGAGACGTCTGGTCACTTTAGTCTAGGCGCACTTCTAAACCAACCATCTTTAATTTACTTGTTTATATTATTTACGAGCCCATAGATCCGATTTAAAATGACCATCATTACAAAACATTGTAACTTTGCCATGTAGAAAAACAAAACCGTGTTGGACTAAAACAGTATATCTGTTTGAAGAACCACTGAGAACAGTAGGAGAGGTTAAATATTTAAGAGTGATTCTAGATCTAGATCAAAAACGCAAAATGGAACAGGCTGCGGAATGTGGGGAGCAGCGCAACTGAGACAAGGCAAATCTGTAAGCCTTGGACAGTGTACAACCATATTTCAAGCCGAGGTGTACGCTATGCACTTATGTGCAGAAACAGTATTAGAAAGATATTTTAATAATAAAAGAATCTTCATAGTGTCCGACAGCCAGGCAGCGTTAAAAGCTCTTGGTTTGTCGAAAGTAAACAGGACGTTCTGAACTGCATACGGGCACTTAATGTGCTAAGAAGCAGGAATAATCTTAAACTAAATGGTGTCCAGGGCACACTAATATACCAAGGAACGAAAAGGCAGATCGCCTAGTCAAAATTGGCAGCGAGACACCTTTCTTCGGACCAGAACCCGCAGTTGATAAATCCTAAGGAACAGCCAAGCCGTGTCTTAATGACGTTTTAATACAAGGGCATAATGCTCATTGGAAAAAAGCTGCAGGACAAGCCCATTCTAAGGCTTTCCTGTCAATGGTCTCTAAAGAAAAGACAGAAGAAATGCTCAGGATGAGCAGAGCAGACATCAGAGCAGCTACAGGACTCGTCACAGGACACTGTGGGCTAAACAAACACTTTTACATAATAGGGCTCTCAGAGACCGATATATGTAGAAGTAGTGGTGAAGAAGAAGAAACCCCTCCACGTAATATGCCAGTGTGAAGGAATCACACCTTATCGGCGAAGACTTCTAGGGATGGAAAAAGCCAACCAAGAAGAGTTAAGAAAAACACCCTTAAGGAAAATCCTGGAGTTTTTCAAAAACATAGGACTTCTTTAAGGGGCTATCACCAGAGGGTACAATAGACCAATAGGTCGCAGTACAGGAACCCGAAAAGGGACCACCTCCGCGGAAATAATAATAAATAATAATTGCCATAGCTTTTACAAAGTCGTTAAAAGCGACAGACCAAAAAATGTTTACTTGTAAAACATATTTTAATTTTAAGTTTTCCTCGATAGTTAAAGGTCTGCACAATTAATTGGAAATTTTTATAAACGTTAAGAAAAAAATTAAAAATAACTGAATGTATAGGTAATTAATTAATATCCTCAATATTTTCTTATTTATAGGAATTAATGATCAGGCACTTTTATTTTTAAACGATTTTAACGTCTTAACTTAAAATTTTTCACTATTAAAAAATATGACTTTGTTTTAAGAACAAAATTTCAAGGAAAAAGTGCAAAACATAAGTTTATGATTCTAATAATATCCTAAATTTTATGAATCTTTCTATCAGGAGCAATAAAAAATTGGAACGGTACTGATGTCGTTGGACACCCGGTATTTTTACTATAAAACTTTAGCTTTCTACTTGCTAACATTTCCAGTATTAAGAATATAGAGACTTTCTTTGCTATTGTCATCAATAAAACCTCTAAAACTTTAGGCAGACGTCGAACTGCCCACTGTAGACTAAAAACATTTCAACGATGAAATCCATTCTTTGGTAAGCTTTTAGTTTCAGGACCTCAAGTGATTGGATTAAAATTCTCGAAATGTAGCTATTGTTAGTTTGTTCCATTTGTTTCCTCTATTTTATTTGATTCTGTTCTGTGTTCTACCCCAGTTGTAATATATTTATCTGAAAGCTTCTGATGCGAAACTCCAAACAAACGAAATATAAGAAGATTAGTTTTACATTTGTTTCTTTTTTGTAAATTTTAATAACATTTGATCTATGGTTTTCAATTTTTTGTGCAGCGTGAGTGATTACACAGTGTAATTTGGTTTATAAATGTTTAATAAAAATCAAGAAACAAGTTTCAGTCGACGGAGCCACTATTGTACTCTACTTTATAATACAGCAGCAAACAAAAACGTCATGAATTATTTAACCATAACGTTTCTTCTAAAATAAGTTCTATAAATAGTTTTAGGTTATTCAAATTTTTTTGAAATATTTGTTGCTTATAATAAAATATAAGTAGTTTGTAAGTTTGCCTAACCTAAAATAATTGTTAGTTATTGTTGAGGTCTAAAAAATATATTTTTGATAGTTGATATCACAATAAATTGAAAGCTTAATTTTCAAAATGACATTTAATAGCGTCTTTGAAGTAAAATCGAAACACATCCGATATTATTGGCTATAATTTTTAAATTCTGTACATATTTTTTTGATAAAAAATGATCTGAATTAAGTTTTCCTCTACGCAGATCTTTTTGACAATTAAAAACAGTACGTTGCATTCAGTTGACTTTTCAAAAAATTATACATTGCTTTATAATATACCGACCAACAAGTTTGCATGGTCGTTAGTTTATAATAATATTATCTTCGTATACACATGAATTTTCTGGCCACTTTGATTAGTTTTTACTTAAATGGTGAATCGTACAATCGTAAAATCACTTATATGAAACCTTTTTGGCAGTTCTGCTTTGAGGCTTTTCAAAAATTAGCTTTCAATTTCATTTTAATGCGTTTTCTATCTTCAGGTCCTATAAATATTACTGTACGCTAATGTTAACTCACCGCTTAGTATTATCTTGTAGTATGATACTAATTTCCTTATGTTACATACACAAATTTATATGTAAACACGCGTTTTCCTTTACTTTTGCATGTTTTAGTGGTAAATCAAATTAGCATGGGAAAGTTTCGCGAGTGTGGTAACAACGTGCAACAAACAATGGTTTGCAAGTTAAACAGGGGAAACACGTTATGCTCATCAATTTTATTTGTGAATTTAATTTCCCTAGTGGCCAGCTGTGTTTGTTACACACCCTAATCCAAACTATAAATACGCGTACTATTTGGTTAAGTCAACTTAAAGCTACTCCATTATTTAACTAGGTCGCAGTTTAAAACATTGAGTTGTGTTTATCGAGTGAACTATACATATTACAAAATTTGATGTTAGCATTTGCAATTGACATGTTAACCTTTGAGGGTCAGCGGAGTAAATACACAAACCATTTGATTTTAAGGTAGCAAACCGTAATTAATCAAGTATTATACTTTATTCTATATTGAAATTACAATCTAGCCCCTGGCAGTTTTATATAGACATTCTGGCCTCGTTAAACGTTAATGAACGATTTTTGTGTGTTTACCATAATATTACAAAAACCTTTCTATATAACGAGTTTAAAGAGATGCTTTTAAATTTTCAACAAAGTTTGTTGGTGCTTTTTTGCTTTTGTCATGTGAAGTACTTGAAAGTAATTTTACTGTAAAAGTTAAACCAATTTAAAAGAATATTTATTTTGTATTAGGGCTGTTCAAGTACGAAAGTCAGCTTTCATAAATTAATTATTAAAACTTATAGATATAAGCAAAAAATCTAGTAGCTTACTGTTTCAAAACAAATATGTATCAGTATTGATGTAATTTTTTACGAATAAGTCTGTCCTTTGTATTTAATTTCAAAAAAAAACTAACAAATAAAACGTTATACACAAAATTTATTAGACCAGGAACTTTTGGATTTTTTGAAATAACTGGCATCCATAATATATATCATACCTACATTGAAAGAAAAATAAACAAAGATTTTGATAAAGTCCTGGACAAAAACTATTGTTGATTTAAACATCTAAGTTTGCGTTGTAAGTTTTTAACAAGGATGTATTTTTTCGTATATGCTACGTGAAAATGTAAACAATAAAGTAAATAAATGTTTTCGATATCTAAAACATTGGAGATAAATTACAGTATTAAAATGATTAATAATATTTTTTTGACAACTGAAAAGCAAATAATGTTAAAACATTTTGTTATTGGTTTTGACTTTATATAAAAAAACTTCACATTTTTGGTAAGCTATTAAATATTTCAGAAAAATGAGGTTCCAATACAGTCTCGTCTAATTTATACTTTTTATTGGAAGTAATTTTTTTTGGTAAAAATGTAAACAGAACTGTCATAATTTACTTTTAAAATTGCTGTTATAAAACGTGGTATATATTTTTACTTTCGCCATACGTAGTATGGAAAAAGTGTTGTTCTGTTTTATCTCCAATAGAAATTGATTAGATGGAAATAGCCTGTCAAAGTTATTTTTTACATGAGATGTATAAATTGTTAATTTTATTTAATAACTAAAACATGTTAAAAAGATTTAAACGTGTGCAGTTTTATATACTAATAATGTTTAATATGTAATGTGCAATATTTTTGAAAAATTTCATAGTTTTTAAATATTAACCAGATTTTTATTAAACCGATATTAACATTTTTTAAAGGTCCGTGAAAAAAAGATAAAAATATAATCAAAGGTTTGCTCAGGATGAGCAGAGCAGACATCAGAGCAGCCACAGGGCTTGTCACAGGGCACTGTGGGTTAAACAAACACTTCTACATAATAGGGCTCTCTGAGACCGATATATGTAGAGGATGTGGTGAAGAAGAAGAAACTCCTCTGCACGTAATATGCCAGTGTGAAGGATTCACACCCTATCGGCGCAGACTTCTAGGGATGGAAAAAGCCAACCAAGAAGAGCTAAGAAAAACACCCTTAAAGAAAATCCTGGAGTTTTTCAAAAACACAGGACTTCTTTAAGGGGCTATCACCAGAGGGTACAATAGACCAACAGGTCGCAGTACAGGAACCCGAAAGGGGACCACCTCCGCGGAAATAATAAAAATAATAAATAATCAAAGGTTCGTACCGGATTGTACGGTTGTCTGTCGCAAAATTACCCCCCTTCAACCAATTCAAATACAAAACCGGTACAAACGATTGGCAAAAAAATGCAATACCTTATTATAGGGGACTGCCGGAAAGTTGGCACCTTTATTTCAAATTGGCTATAAGTAATTAGGCGGATGGGTGTAAATGAAAATTATTCGGTACAATCCGATACAGACGCGGCATAAACTCCTGGTTATTTTTCGTTTTTCTTTTGTTAGGTCCCCCACTAGCCCCTCACCCCGCTAACATCACGGACCTCATTTTTAACCGTAAAGAGATTTCAATAATAAAAAATTATTTTAAAAACAAACAAACGTGGTGATTTTAATTGCCATTGTGTTTATAAGCAGGAAAGATTTCCATTTAATATTGTTAATTCAAGCGTTAATGTTGAAACTGAACTTTATCTTGCTTATGTCTCTTTACACTGTTTTCTTATATCGTGCTTGGATATTTGAGTAGTAAACGTGAAATATTTCCTAAATTCCTTACGCTCCTAGAAATATTATCCTTGATTTCTCGGAGTATCTGAGATTGTGGTAGCACTTTCATTTATAAAGTGTCTTTGTAAATAGGTTTATTGCGGTGGATTTACTCTAGTGCCGGTAATTTTTAATTTACAACCCGATTCGACACGATGTTGCCTGGGAAATTGGTAATCCCAGTCGATTCTTTGTTATCCTGGTTCTTGATTGGTGTTAGATATTCATGTTACCCATGGGTGATGGCAGGTGAGGCATTAGGATGCGAGCCGCGAACAGGACAATATATCAAGTATCATTCCCCGCCACCGGAGGCGCTGCCGCCGACATATTGAGAAATGCCTTTTAATAAAATCGTGCGCCTGCAGTTTCCGATTGCTTTGCTGCTGATACTTGAGTAGAAACGCCCAACTTTTACGCCGAGGTAAAGGTAATATATTACGTTTTCGAAGGTTGTTTGTTCTCAAGAAACACTTTTAACTTTGTGACGCAAAGTACTGATTTATTGGAAATCACAAGATAGGGGTAGGGCAAGTTATTCAGAAGCGTTATAGCTAGCAATCAAAAATAGTTCATTAGCCTACACCGACGTTTTAAAAATCACCAGTATACTCTACACCAGTGGGTCTGTCTCCAACCTTTTGTGATCTAGGATAACGTTTTATCTCAAATTCGTACCCGAGAACAACTTTTGAAAAATTATAAAATTATTTCCGCAAAATTGTATTGTTTATTTAAGTATTGCATAACAAACGTAAATATGGGGAAAACTTAATTATTAAAAATAGAAAATTCTCGATATCGACCAGTGAAAACGTCGCGATCGACCGGCCGATCGCGATCGACGAGTTGGAGACCACTGCTCTACATGGACGTTTCGAGTTTTTTATCGACTTGAAAATATAGTGTATTTTGTTTCAGGAAACTAGTAGATAAGGTTTTATTACAATAGAAATATTTTTTAGTTAAGATTATTTTAAATGGATACCGCCTAAAACTTTTACTTCATTGGTATCCAGCCCTTAAAAATCCTTATTATTTATTATACACGGTGGACCAAATTCGAATATTTTACGGGGTATCTCGGTTACCGCAATAGATAGCAAAAATCTGATTTCGGTCTCTTGGACTCTTAGGCTATTTTGTTTTGAGAAAATAACGCCTATGCAATCAGATTTTTTTATCTGATTCCATTTTGGCACTACAGACGCAAAATGAAATTTCAACATTTTTGAAAATTTGTTATAACTCATTTATTTAGAATACACGAATTTGCTTTAAAGTTGAAAAATGTACTTAGAAATGACGTTTAGTTATTTAATAATTGCAAACCACTTGTTTACGAAATCATGGCAAACCTTGATGATCGAATTTTTACAAACAAATATGTAATAGTTATTTATGTATTAAGGCCAAAAAGTACGTTTTGGCCGAGGTGCATATTACATTTTTTGTGCAATCGAATTAAAAACAATTTAAATTTTTAGTAATTTTCAAAATTATAGGTTAGAAACTACGTGACATTCTGTCACTGACAGAAGACGGCGTATGTACTGCATTACCGGCCCCCTCCTTAGCAACGGCCGTAAAAGTTACTTTTTCGGCCGTTGCTAAGGGTAACGGCCTGAAAAGTAACTTTTACGGCCGTTGCTAAGGATAGGGCCGGTAATGCAGTACTTTACGGTTGCTAACGCGTCCGTCAAACAGCTGTTTCTAGTACGATCGCACAAAAAATTATATATAAAAAAAGTCATGGCAAAATAGGGTTTTTGTTTAAAAAAATGTAAGTTTACTCCATATATCGAAAGTCAAGGTGGCTAAAAAAACTTTACTTTTGCTTTTAAATCTGTATAAAAAAACCTACATAACATTTTGTTCTAATTTAATAAATAAATAAGTTATAGCAAATTTTCAAAAGTGATGTACCCCGTAAAACATTCGAATTTGGTCCACCCTGTAAAATGCAGGGATGCACCAATAGGCAAGTTGACCGAATTTTTTTTAAATGACATTGTAATTTTTTTATTTTCGTAGTTTTGATTACCTTTTTCCCAAAAATTAGAAAAATTTCATAGTTCAATTTATACACCTACTCGTATAATATGCATTGTCATCACATTTTGCATTGAATCGGAACCGGAACTGAATCGTTGCCGCCGAACCGGTTACCGAAGTTTCTTTCTGATCTACGTAAAATTTCTAAAACGGTTAAAATCTATATGCAAGAACTAGGCTACGTCTTGAAAATGGAGAAATTCTTATGCTCCAACATTATAATTTAATTAAAACTTATTTAATTACATTTATCAAAGGGGTCTTTAGTTATTTATTTTAATTTTTAATAATTCAAGATGTTTTTCAAAGAAATAAATAGCAGTATTAGCAGCCAAACACTTAAAGGGAGTAAGTTGAAAAATTAAAACTATGGTCATCTATATTTCAATGTAATCTATTTGCATAATTAAATTTAATGAAAACCTTTTCATCGGCTAATAAACCGATACGGCCGATTACCGATTATCTACTGATTAATCGGTGCATCCCTTAGTACACAATTTGAATTTCCCTCGTATTTCATGACTTTTTTATTTTCAGTGATCCAAAGTGGTTGTATCTGAATTTAATATGTCAAAAAGTAAATAGGACTTTATTTAAATTTTCTTTATAAATTAATGCAATATCGTTTATACCTTCTTAAGACATTATTTTTATTATATGGTAATAAAATTTATTTAGAATTATATAATTAACATTGCTTTTTAAGTGTTCACCATATTTAATTTTTCTGTTTTTAGATTGCACGTATATTTTTACTGTAAAACACCACTTGCACCTTTTACCTCTTAATTAAATATATAAAAGGTATTTATTGCAATATTTTAACGGCTTAATGCTACTAATAATAAAGTTTTGTAATGTGTATTTTTCGATTATTAAACAAAAAAGGCAACAAACTGTTATAAAAAACAAAATTTATATCCGAACATTTTTACGATATATGTATTTATAACATATCTTTTGTCTACAGCATTTTATAGTGTAAACTTTTAGTTGTTTCTTGCCTTTTTAACCTTAAAGTTGTTTTCTTTTAAGAATACAAATAAATACCAACGAAGGATCATGTGGTAAGATAAAAAATTAATACTGACATTCATTAACAATTTATTTTTTTGCTTATGATTTATTACGTCAGAAATATTTTCTCTAGGCAAATTTAAAAAAAAAAAAAATGAATGTTATCTATTTATGATGAGTATTCTTGATGTGGTTATTAGTCTGAATTGCATTGTGACAAAACATTTATTTTTTAAATCCTTTGTTTCAAGCACAATATATTAATTTGACAAGAAGTAAAAGTTATTCACTGCTGTACAGTGTGGCCTATTTTCGATTCCCATACAGGGTATCTCGGTATTATCAGTGATAGAAAAAAACTAAGTACGTAGTCTTGATTTATTTTTTCGAGAAAAATTCATTGCCGTTAACAGATTTTTGATGCATTTTTAATTTTCGAAATATAGTCAAAAACCGATTTTTGGCAATTTTCAAAAATGTTAAATATCTCGCTTAAACGAAAAGATAGAGAAAAACTTTTAAGACATTTCTGGCATGGTTTTTTGTCCTTAATAAGATAGCGATATAAATTTTTTTTACTCATATAAATATCGATATATTACAGCTAACTTTCTGATTTTAAATGGCAACCATAAGCAAATTATATATTTTTGAAAAGCGCAAAAAGTAGGTAAGCTTTTCGATTTATGTTAAGCCAACTATGGTTGCCATTTAAAATAAGGAAGTTAGGTGTAATATATCAATATTTATATGAGTTAAAAATAATTGAATATCGCTTTCTTATTAAAGACAAAAAACCATGCCAAAAATGTTTTAAAATTTTTTCTCCAAATTCTCGTTTAAGCGAGATAATTAACATTTTTGAAAATTGCCAAAAATCGGTTTTTGGCTTTATTTCGAAAACTAAAAAAGATATCAAAAATCTGTTAACGGCAATGAATCCTTCATAAAAAAAGAAATCGAGACTACGTACTTAGTTGTGTTTTTCTATTTCTGATAATAACCGAGATACCCTGTATGGGCATCGAAAATAGGCCACCATGTACATATAAATTTTTTAAATAATACTCTTTAACAGCCAGAAGTCAAGTCTATAAATGAAATATTCGAGATCAACTCCCGTAAAATTTTATGCATAAAGCGAAATATTTATTCGCAGCAAATTCCAAGATATATCAAGATGTCTCTCAACTTAGTAACGCCATCTCACTTTAGTAGATACAGCTTTTCATGTCTCTCGGGACCGGATCTTGTGATATTTCAATACTGCGTACTCCATTTCAAGTATACAAATGCATTCCAATAAACATTGCTCGAAGTGAATTTATGTAGTAAAAAGAAATGGCAAATCGATGCTCGCATGTGCTTGTTATAGTTTTCACGTATTGAAAATCCCATGGCTAGCTGCAATTGTTTTTGTTGAAATGGGGTTGCTCTGTACTTGTTTATTTACGTTTAATATTTCAATGATGATAAACCCTTTACCAAATTCGTAGAAAACATCTTTAAACAAAATTATGCACACAACATAAGTTTGTTGACTTTATATAATGATGTAGCAATCTTTTTATAAAAAGATTTGGTAAATATTGTTGTTTGAAATATTTAGTCATACAATGATACGGAAATCTCATTAAAAAAAGTTCAGTAGGTAATTGAGCGTCTCAATACGTGATATGGATACCTAAAAATAATCTAAAGTAATTTAACCAACGATAGAAATTCTGGGATAAGCTTCAAGTTACATTTAAATAAAAAATTGTTGAGTTCGAGGAGATCAGATCGAAATCGTGCAGAAATGCTATTCAATTTTTCAAATATTTTATTTTTTTGAACCTATTTATTTACTCCCTCCGTATCAGAATAATTGCCCGATTTTAAAGCTTGCTTTGAATTAAAAAAACAAAAACGGTTATATTTTCGAATTTACATTGAGAGCTTCATATTAATATAAATCAACTAGTATGCAGTAGGGTGGGTGCCTTTATCAAACAGGGTATGGACAAGCGTGTAATTAGTTTCGAGCGTATATAAGGTCGAGTTTCGCTTGCGTCCTGCGAAGTGCATGCGAAAACCATTTTTCCAATTTATTTTAGAAAACCAGTAGCACAGATTTCAATTGCATAATAATCTGAAATAAATGACGAGAGTAAGATTAACGACGATTTTTGAAATTGTGTTGATACAGATAAGATACAACAACCGAACAAAACTTTTGAATCGGAGGGAGTATGAAACAGCGTCGCTAATTTTTCCCAAAAATTATTTTGTCAATGACGCACTTGATCACATAAACAAGAAAATTCTCTTATAATAATAGCTCATAGTAAATATATTAGTAATCAAAGCCCTTTTTTTTAAATTTTGACTAACCGGAAATTTTTGACCTGAAGTTGTAACAAATGGACACAAGCATGTAACATTAAATGGCAGCAATCAAACAAAGATCGATGCTTCGACCGATGACAGAGTTGATTTATTACTATGTCCTATAATAAATTGCTTTAGTTGTTGTATTATTATGTTTTGTTTACAAATAAAAATCATACACAATACTGAAAAACCAAGGTGATTTTGAACAGAGACGGGTTGGCGACATAATACCGGACCGAAACATTTTCAGTTAAGGCTCCCCCAGACAGACGCGATATGCCTGCCGCTCGGTACGATACAGTCGGTACATAACTCGCTATGATTATCGCTGCTTACCGCAATGAGTGCCCACACGTGCGACACTCGGGACGTTCGGAAAAATATGCAAGTGACAGTATTTCATATACCGAAATGTTATTAGATATCGTACCGAGCGGCGCATATCGCGTCTGTCTGGGGCAGCCTTTTATTAAATCGGCCCAGTCACAAAAAATAAGAATTAAGTTTTGTAAAATAGGAAAAAAAAAATCTTTTAAGCAGCTCATCCAACGAACAACCAACCCACTAGAAATTTTCTGCTTGTACGTTGGTTATTAGATCATCAACAATATGTAGCTTTTCTTTGTAAACTATATATTAAAGAGTTTCCCATAAAAAAAATCAAGAGGGGACCTCTGTTACCTATCTGGTTAGGAAATCTTTCTAATAAATAGTTTGACATACTTTTTGCATTGTGAGCAGGTTGCATTATGCTGAAAGTAATTTAAATTATGTATGAATTTTAACAAAAGATCGTCCAAAATTTTTTCTATTACAACAAAATGATATTAGATCTGTTGTTCTTCAATTCCAAGGAACTTTTATACTATGTAGTAATAAAATCTATTTTTGAAAATGCTGAGAAAAGTAATAAAAATAGATATGGCGATTCATACCTTTTTGAAATCAGAAAATAATAAGCTTAGTAAACAATTATATTATAATATAATAATCACAATGAAAACTCTTTTAAAACATTTTTATCAAAACTTATTGAGATTTTTATCATACCATATAAATTTACATAGGTACAACATGAATCCCTTGAGAAAACCAATTTAAAATTAAAATTTACATTATTTACTTATTATTGAAAGGATGAAAAACGAAAATACTTATATATTGTATTAATTGGTATATCCACTTTGAAGTTCCTTCTGAGCGATTCTTTTGAACTTCTTATACATTAGTTGCGAGTGTCGAGACGATTATTTTCCCAGATAGTCGGATCAATACCCATTAAGGACAAGATTAGTGCTTTAGCAGCACGCAAAGAGTTGTCCTCGGAGAGTTTTTCACGTTGATCACGACTTTTGTAATTAATTCGCTTTCAGTTTTTTCGCTTCGCAATTGCTTAAGTAGATAAGTAACCAACTTTGTTGCAAAAAGCTTATTTGAACAAAAACGAACATTCTTCGTTCCCTTTATATGCAAATCTGTTATAGTTTGAGTAAAGTAAGACATCACTTTGTAAAATAACATTGACATTACGAGTTGTAAACAAACCTTATCAAATAGGACGCGTAGCTTTGTTCGTTTAATATAGTTGCATGTAAAACTGATAAATCAAAGTCAGACAAAGTAAATAGAGAATTTGATCTATTACCTGTATTATGGTTGTACATTTGCTTGACGTAACTCGATAATCTGTTTATACATATGCATATTATGTTATGAATAACGCCAGAAATATTAATCCAGCTTTGCGTAACACAAAGGTTTAGTTGTGATAAGATATTTATTTAACTCTAAAAATGTAAGCAACGATCTAACAAAGTATAGTAAATGTCGTACAGCTATGGTGTTACATAATGAATTAACATTGAGCAATTACTATTGACTCTCATTATATTGACTATTAATATCAACAATGATTTCTTAAGATTTTGAAAATGATTAAACATGGTCCCTTAGTTGTACATGAGTCACTTTATTGTATTTTATTGGAATGTGTCAAGATGTATGTTTCCCTTCTACAATTTCTGGTATCGTCGTTTGGTCCAGCCAGCTTTTGCTGGCGTATACATTCATTGTGAACACGACAAAAAAAGTTTTTTCCAAACATTGTATAAAGGTCAAACGACGTAAACATAAATTAACCAAACAAAATTAACAACAAAATAAATAATGATAAAATGCTAGCAAAGTTTTAGACTAATCTACAACACGGTAAAAAATGTGGTTATATTAACTGGAGATAGTAATTTAAAACAGTTAATACATGTTTTTAGGAGCGATACTATTTAGGACGTTAAAATTATGTTAGGTTTGTAATGACCCACTTAAGGCTTAAATTACAGTTGGGAAGTTGGTAATTCTAAAAATTATAAAATCCTTTTGTTATAATTTAGATTTACACGTGGGACACCATCGTAAACGGTTACGAATAAAGTCTTTGCGTCCCGAAGAAAATCCCGACAAACTAAAACCCTGAGAGTCCAACTTCCCGAAAACCAACTTCCACACAACTTTCCGCCAGACAAATAACCCGAAAAAATGAAATTAATCATTTGATAGTGAATTTATAACGAATGATTATATTTTGCGAACTATCTAATATGTTTATGTTCTTGAAGATTATTAAGTCAGTGGGTTAGGTGGGGTTAGATCAGGTTATGTGACTTTTATACGCTCTTGCAATTAAAAATAAATACAATTTAGCCTTTGATTTTTATTTATGTTTATAATATAGTATTTAGTATTAATAATATAGTATGCAGCTCTCATATGTTCTTGTATTGGACAAAATTAATACTATTCATTTGAAATGTTCTTTGGTCCAATTAATACACTTTATTTGAACAGAAATAAATTTTCGGGAAGTTGGATTGTTGGGAAGTTGGTTCGTCGGAAAGTTGGATGTCGGGCAATTGGCCGTCGATAAGTTGACCATCCAAATTCTTCTTGTTTTAGGGTGCTACTTAGCGATATTTGCAATTTTTAAAAACAATATATGGCACGCAGGAAAAACAGAACCTAACACATTTAAAAAAATTAAATTTTTGAGTTGCTGAGGAAAAAACGGTTTATACTTTTACAAACTATGAAAAAGCGACATTTATTTATTAGCTGTCATAATTTAAAAACGTATTTTTTCCCGACGTACCTACCTACTACAGATTTGCATATTATTATATTGCACATGACAAAATTAATAAAAATGCTCTCAAGTTGTAATGCTTTATTAAAAACAAGATAATTTATTATTGTAACTTCAACCTGATAAAAGTTTATAAATATTTCAAAATGGGCAGAATTAACATATTAGGAGTATTATTTTAGGGAATCAAAATCATTTCTTATTTTATGAAACATTTCGATTTTTTGAATAGCATAAACAATATAAAGAATCTTATTTGTTTATATTTAATAAATAAATAAATAAACACGATTTCTATTGACAAAGAGACAAGAATCTGGAACTGTTCTAGTATTTCTACAAAAGATACTTCATAAAACAAGATAAGTGATTTCCAATAAACTAATTTTGGTTAATAAATAGTTCACTAAAACAAGTGGAGACTTATTTATAATACCCGTATAGGCGATTTAAAGTAAATTTATTAAAGTAAACTTTTAACCCAATATTTATACTGCATACCATATACACAATTAAATTCTAAAAAGTCGCGCGGGTGAAAAGTTCATTAGCAAAAAACCTCACCGTATGGAGACCGCATTATACTTTTGTATTTTGATGTTTAAAAAGATGAAATTAAAGACCCAGTCCAAATTATTGGCTATTGTGAACTCGTATTTTTACCTAAATATATTGTTTTTAAATGTTTTGAGCTTAAACAGAAACTGAAACAACTTTTCATGGATCCAATAACCATTTTTGGCTTTGAAATTTATTTCTAAACAAAATCTTAAGAATTAGAACCAGATTACTCTATGTTAAGTTTTCGTGTGTCCCATTTTAATCTAAAGAGCGACGCGTAGTAACAATGTTTACATCAAAAATTTCCAAACCGAACTGAATTGGTCTTAATATTTAGAAACCTAAACCCAATCAAACCTAAACTTTACCAAACTTAACTTGTTGGGTTTCCGATAACTGGTATTTAGTCTAAGAATTGATTTTTTTAAAAGATTGTACGTGTAAATCGTTTGTGGTCGAAAAATATTCTTTTTATTATTTAAAAACTGCAAGTGTTGTCAAGAATAAAGTTAAAATGTAAATTTGTACGTCTGTTTTACTGACAACAACCATTTAGCACCACATAAATGATACTATTTATCTCTTAGATGTAAAATGGTTCTAGCAAATAAATGAAATTTCTTTTATTAACTGACGTGTTACACGTCTATTTAATATTTATGTTAAAGTATAATTATAATGCTTCGTTAGAAGCGTGAATACTCCAGTTTGTTTTAAAATGTAATTTTACTGTTTAAAACGGCTAAAATAACCCTAGAAAACACTGAAACGTACCTTAATAATGCATGTGAGCTCCTATGTAATATGAATGCTAGGGCAAAAGCTTTGGATGTACAATGAGCTTACCCGTGTGACCTACTTGTGACAAGTCGAAACGTAGCGGAGTGTTAGTCTTCTGTTATATATGCATTTGGTTCCGATTTCATTCATAAAGGTGTCTACGGTAAAATATTCATGATTATTTATGTTCGACGTCTTTTTCAGAATATGTTTTGTTTTTCGATCAGCTTTTCGTGAAATATGTTTAAATGTTAATCTTAGGTTGCCTGGCTTGATAAAAGAGAATTTTTAATACGTGTCTCGGGGGAATACGTGTTGTAATATGTAGTTGGGGAGTTGACATCCCTTGGGGATGTTGATTTACTTATGTAGCGGTGCCGTAAAATGAGATTTTATGACGTAGAATAATATCCAGTTTTTATATCTTGCATTAGTTTTTCCTTTTATATACCATTTCTAATCCAATGTTAATTTTTTTTACTTTTTTTTTAAAATCTCAGTCTTAAAATTATTGGTTTTGCTCTATATGTTCATTGACAAATAAATTAATTTATATAAATGAGTTTAATTAAAAATCATCTACCTCTGTTGTAAAAATGTCAGGTCGTTAAGTCCTGTAGCTGCAAATATATTTATAGAACATTTAAAAAAACATCAAATTTTAAGTATAAATCAAAATGTTGGTTAAAATAGGTTGATGATATTTTCGGCATATGGCCACACGGCTTAAACATTTTAAACGATGTTCTGAATTATATAAATATTTACTTAGATATAAAATTAGCAGTTGCTGTCAAAAGATCAACCAATTGCTCTTTTTAGATGTTATTTGAGATACTAACAGCAATTAAAATGGCATTAAAAACACGTAGGTACATATACATTCAAAAATGTTGTTTACCTTCTTAAACAACATTATATAGAAATATATTACACAACAACTAAAACTGTACGTCATTTTATAGTGTAAAAGATTCCTTACGAACGCAAAGGAAATTAAAACATTAATTGTACTTGTGGTTTGTGTTATATAGGACAAACCAAACGAAATATTAGAACTCGTGTGAAAGAAAATATTAGAAGTACATAATTAAACCAAACACAATAATCACGGAACATTCGTACAACACAAACGCTGTGATTTGAGAAGTTGTGGTATATCTGTATAACTACATAATATCTATGCGACTTGCATAGGCTTTTAACGTAAGTGAAACCGTTTTAACAAGGGCCTCGTTTTTCGAGTTTTTCTCCGGAACCGTTTAAGATTTTTTTTTAAAACTATGCACCATTTTACTTGCAAAGGATGCGCGCATTGGTAAATAGTAAAATTTAGATTTTGTCTCTGACGGTTTCATGGCCAACGCGATCGCAAAAATTACTTTTATTATTCAACTTTCCAGTTCTTCCCTATTTTTCTGAAGAAAATGGCTAGTAGCACGTATTACTCTGCAAAACATTTAGTTTTGATGTTGTTGATGCAATAAACATAGCCTTAATCAAATTCTAGTGACAACGTATCATGACCTTCCCTGGTTAGTTATATTGATTAATAAATCGTTTAAACAATCCAACCATTTATCTAATTTATTTATGATTGTTCGGTTTAAAATCATATATTCGGATTGTTTTTAAAATTAGGAAAACACAAGTGGGGGCTAAAGTCTTAAATCTTTTTAAAATAATGAACTACTTTTAAGATAAATTTAGAGATTTTCTGAAAAAAAGTATTGATTTGACTAAAAAGTAAGTTTTTGACGTTCACTAACTCACTGACACTTCATACGGACCTCAACACTTTCTTCGTTCAGGTTGTCATCCTTGAAAAAAGTACAAAACATCATCAACTTTATTATCGGACAATCATAGGTCAACAGACTTAAGGTTAGCCCGTGAGTATGTTTGCCTCACCACGCTATTATTCATCAGCAAAAGTAATTTAAAAATATATTTTTTTTAATACTATTTTTTTGCTGTACGTCACATATGGTTAATTAGAAAATGTAGGGGAGATTTTCAATAAACAGTTTCCTATTTAAACTAACGTGAGTTACTTCGTGACAAAGCAATATTTATATAAACATAACTAGATTAGTTCTTAACCTATTTGAACCTGTTTTGTAGGTCCGCAGGTCTGAAACGCTTCAATAGTCTGGATTTTGTCTTCCACCGATTGGTTGGTAAGCGTATTAGGGTGCACTTTTAAACGTTCACTGTACTTTTCATTAAATTTTTGCATCTCTTGCTTTATTGATGGCGTTTTTAAGTCTTGTTGGATCACAGCATTTGAAATGTACCAGAGTGCGTTTACTAGGGGTGGGCGATATCCAAATTTCGATATCGATATTCGATTTCGAAATTATATCGATATATCGGAATATCGATATACCTATCGATATATCGAACCTTCGATATAAAAGCGGCGCGAAGCTAAAAAAAGTCGGTAAAAAGGTGAAAAAAGAGACGGGTGACCTAAAAAAAAAAAAAAACGCTTCTCGCCCTCAAAATATCGATATATCGGAATGTTGGATATCGATACATCGATATCCAACATTCCGATATTTCGATATATCGATTTATCGATATCAAAATTATATCGATATATCGCCCACCCCTAGCGTTTACTATTAGCGAAAAACCTTTTTGAAATCTTTGCTGGATTTTTATATTGGAATTGCTTGTCGTTTGCCAAAGTTGCATTTTCCTGGTGATAATTGTTGACGATTTTCAGTGTATGATGATGAAAATCTGATTTTTTTGTTTTATAAAATAGTTTAAAATATACGACAAACCGCATTCACCCTTTAATTGATTTAGAGAGAGTTATTGCACTTATTGTGTTTTTTTAGTCTCATATAGTTTCACTTACAACTTTGTGTTTCTTTCTTTTTAGTTTTTTTTTTCGAATCATCAGGAAGTTGTGAAAATACTAAATTAGCATTAAAGTTAAACATCACAAACAAAATAAATAATTTTAAAATGAAACACATAAGTTTACGTTCAACATTAATAAAATAGATGTGTCTAAAATTTTCAAATTAAGGCCAAACGATAAAAAAAGTTACGAATACATGTTGAACAACATCAAATTTCACCTTTCGAATACGGATTTAGATATTTGATTGCAGTTTTCGCTGTTAGATTTCTCCCTTATATTTAAGACGATAATGTCTTATAGTTATTACTAATAGCTAAAGTCTCGTTCACATGGTGACACAAAAGTATGACACTAATCTCGTGATATTAAATGAATAGTGTCGATGTCTGAACCGCGTAATGTTGCGATGCCACAATGTCGTGACACTATTGCCTGTTGCCGTGTCAGTGGCGATATCGTGACACTGACATCAACTGTCAACTTTTGATATTAAAAATGCGACACTTAACTTAAGCCTACCATAGTTTTATATTTTGACCGCAAGTATTTGTCATCGATTTCCATTTCCTACAATATCTGTGTTCATTTTCTCAACGTTAAAATAATTAGTTGTCCTTAAACATCCCCTGCTGCATATACAAGTGCGGTCATTTCCCACACAACTGAGATATTTAGTGTCGCGACATTCAAACATACCATCACGTGTGAACTTCTAGTGCCGTGACAGCAAATGTCAAGTACTGTCGTGGCATTTTACGTCAGTGTCACCCATATATTTAACAAACATAATTATATTGCTAGTAGTTCAAATTTTGCGTAACATCATATATTTAATAAACATATATCGCGCATTCCCTATCTTCCCAATGAGTGGAAAGTGAAGCCTTGAATGAAATGGAAGTATGTACCTCTCTTTTTAAGGTGTACTTTTCACAGTTGGCAGCAAACATAGAAAATCAAATAAAACTAGGATTATTAACTGAACCTGTATGAAAATAATTGTTGATGTCATGTTATGAAACGCGATTTTTGCAAATTACGCGTGCAGACATCGATGTTTAATAATCGGAGGCGAATTTACGAATTAGTACTAACCTTAGAACAAAATTTTATGTTTATTGTAGTTTTTAAAAATCTTAGATTATCAACGTCAAATGTCATATTTTTAAACTGTCAAAAATTAGGTGAACATTACGCGCGCTTCTCACGTTGTCCAATCCGATGTATATTAGCTGTCAATGGTCCAATCGCCGCATTAAAAAAGAGATTACGTATATCTGTACCGTTGACTATGTTACGCAAAATTTGAACTACTAGCAATATATTATGTTTATTAGATATGCGTAACATAGTCAACGGTACAGATATACATATTCTCTTTTTAATGCGGCGATTGGACCATAGACAGCTAATGTACATCGGATTGGACAACGTGTGAAGCGCGCGTAATGTTCACCTAATTTTTGACAGTTTAAAAATATGACATTTGACGTTGATGATCTACGATTTGTAAAAACTACAATTAATATACAAAAACCTGTTCTTAAGTTTGTACTAATTCGAAAAATTCGCCTCGGATTATTAAACATCGGTGTCTGCGCGTGTAATTTACAATTATTTTAATCGGAACACTGTATTTCTTAACTGATAACATGAATATTCAATATGCTGTCCTTAAGAAATAAAAAAGTTGACCATCACATATGAAAAACTACGCAAGATGTGAAAATTATGACAACGTTAGGCAGTAATGACCAATTTATAAACTATGGTTACCAAATTTTGCTTTTACAGTTGGTATTAAACTTACTTAAAAAAAAAACTTGAAATATATTTTAATTTCTTTTCATATTTCATGATTTGGGCAAAATCGGCATAACTTTTTAAAATTCTTACGAAGCAAGTTCAAACACTTGTTTGCTAATTTAACCATCCTTTATCTCCAACAATTTTCGAGATACTCATTTTTTGCAAGTTTAATATCACTTCTCTGTTTATGTCAAGCTAACAATGACTCATTAAATAAGTAAATTTAATATTTTATCTTATCGATTTCAATAAAATGCCTTTTCTCAACTATTTGGAAGAACATGCAATTAACTAGTACTAGTTGAATTTTAGCGTTTTAGCGACACAATAAATATTTTCTTAAACTCGAAGGTTAGTTTAACACATTTGAGCAATAAATAAATGAAATTGTAAAAAACTCTTTTTATTCGTATTATTAATCCAAGTTTTTTTTTGCTGTTTACAATTGTCGGCGAAAATACAATATAATGCAAATTAGATGAAAAAACAAAATATTTCTTATCCACGGCATTTTTATCTTTTAAGCATCTCTAATTTAAAATAAAGTGAATTCAGAACATTTTTAAATGGGTCGACATTAATTTAGTAGTTGAATTTCGGCAAGGGTAATTTTATTCAACTAGTGAGTTTCAAATTATTCGTATTGCTCTAATGAAATTAAATAAATTATTAAGCAGCAATTTCCATTACTGTTGGATTCAGGCGTACGTCTCATTGTTTCAAGGTTCCGGAAATTGTTTTTGGAGCGAAGAAGATTAGAAGTCGACCGTCGGCAAGAAGGGCGTGACTGGCGATGCGCATGATGGAATTTATAATTCTCGTAGAAATATAATTCTTTTAACTGATTTAACTAAGTTGTACTTCTAATTGTGGTTTCCTCAAATTATAATTAAATTTCGGGAGCTGTTATTTTTAGAAATGAACCATAAACTTTCCTTTCTTCCCTCGCATATTTAATGTGCATATTGGATCAGATTTTGATTAATTTTAAATAAAATAAATTTATTGTTGAATTTAATAATTAAAGAAGATAAGAGTATTATAATTACTAAAAATTCATTATTTACCTTTAATCATTGTTATGTTTAAAATATGCCCTTAAAATCTTTTTCCACTTTACTTAGTTTTCATTCAAAACACACGATTTAAAAGTCATACTCGTATATTTTTAAATTGAGGATCTCTCGTTCGTCGAATTCTACATACGCAAAGTGATTATCTTTTAGAAATAATGGGAATTGAAAACACTGTAAACGAAATAGAGTAGTCGATTTTCTTCAATATTAAAATAATTCTTATTACTATAGTCAAAGTGTAAGCCAGTTTTTTTTTGGTTAGATCTTGAGTCGTTGGTTGTACAGCATTAATATTATGAAATAAATGTTAAAGTTAATATAATAACTTTAAGGTAGATAGTACTTCTTCGTGGGCATGTACAAAAAAACCATCTAGGAAAAAATAAACTCTTATTGGTCAAAAAATAAGGTAACAATTAAAAACAAAAGGAAGTTTTATTGCAAATATTTTTGCAAACAATTTTACTATTCTAAAGGATTTTATATTATTAAACAATTTCCTTTTTAATTTCTTAGCTATTGTATTTATTATTATCATTTTAATTGGTTGCATTACATGAGGATTTCCAACGATAATAAATATAAGGTCTGGCAAAATATTTTCACATATTCTTCGCTTAATTCATTATTATAATAGTACAACTTTCACATAGTCATGTACTTAGTAGATATCTAAAAGCAATAGAAAAAATGTACAATCAATAAGTCGTTTAATTTGAATTATTTAATTTTTTTCGTAAACATTAGATCCACATTATTTAATGTTTCAGAAGACCACCAATTAAAAAAAAAACAGACTGTACCTTGTGGCGTAATAATTGCATTGAGAAGGGAGTAGTTAATGTAATTAGATTCTGTGGTTTAAACTACTAGAAATTCCAGGATGCGTTAATTAACTATCAATACATTTAGGTTTAATATGAAATGTTAAGGTCGCAAAACTGTGCAATAGATGCGTTTTAAACGTTTTTATAACATGGAAAGATCTCGTTGTTGATAATTATTAGAAAAAAGGCTTTTAAGTCTTAAATAAATTATTTACTGTTTAATATTTTGATGTTAATAATACTATAACGTTTATCGTTAGACAAGCGTGTTCGTTAGCCTAGTATTATCAGTCAATCAAGATTCGTAAGGTAAATGCTTGCCTATTGCAGATGCATGGAACTATGAATGATTATCGTAATCTCCTTGTAGAGTTCTGAACTTTAAGACTGAATATTTGGGACGTTAGATACAGAAACTTTTTAAGCTCTATGTAAAATGACCCCATGTCCAATTACTTTCCAATAATTTTCTAAAAACTTACAAAAGTGAATTCGTTAATATTTCAACTTTCATTATCAATTCTTAATTAAAATTAAGCAAATTATTTTACCCAATAATGCGGTTGTTTAGCATCAGTTTGTACGAACGTGGTATTGATGAAGGTGAAGGAGAATTAAAATTATTCGCTGGTAAAACAGAAGTTCCTTAGCAGTAAATTAAATTTGAGGCACGATAGGGAAGGAACGTGTTAAAGTTTACAACGAGAACAGAGTATTGAACGGTTAACAAACTATTAAAGAAAGTAATAGCAGCTGTAGTAGTAAAAACACAGATATAAGGTAATAGTTTTGCCATTTAATGAAATAATCTCATTCTAATAATAAAAAAACATTATTCAGGTTTTTAAATAGCGCTTTCTTAATTTTTTCCTTACATACGTCCAACTACGGATTACGAGAAAATTTTCGTATAAAAAAAAATTAATTCCTTGCAGCGTAGTTTTGAGACTGTGTAGTAGTTAAAAACGAAATCATTATAGATTTTTTAAATGTACGCATCGAATTACATTAACAGGATACAAACCAATTAATCATTTTCAAAGAAATCTTATTTTTTAGTCTTAGCGTAAGAGTAATTAAATGGACTTTTTTTATGCGGATTTAGTGTTCATGCGTTTCATTAAAAAAATTGACTTATTCACGTTTGATGTTTAAACAGTTGGACCGGGCATGAGAAACACCCTGTGTATTAATTTAAAATTGTAACTAGTCGACAAACACCATTTTTTAAAGGGGTTCGTTCTGACATTGCTATGTTGAGAAACATTAATATTTTTTTCCTCTTCCTGTCAATATTTTAGGAAAAACTGAAATAACTCAAAAACTATTTATATAAGGTATATAAAACCCTGTACCTTTTGAAAGAGTATTTAATTTTGTACTTGGAAAACACAAAATATACAGGCTTTCCTATTTAAAAAACAAAGGTGCGCAAAAACAAAACACTGTGTACATTTGAAAATAATTTAAGGTTATGGATTAAACACAGTGTACAGGGTGTCCCAGATAACATTTCCACATGGGCATCTCGCTTATTATAAGAGATACAGGTTTGCTTAAATTAGATGACCTATTCCTTATTATGACAGGAGCTACAATCAAAATCTTAAAAGTACAAAATTCTCGCACTTCAGATGGTATATAAAAATGTTGAATCTCTAATTTCTCTCATAACTTCTTTGTTTTATATATTAGATCATTTTTATTAGTAGTTTCTTTAGAAACGAAATTTTTTTTGAGGTTTTACTGATTGTTTTAAAACTCTTTCACCAATATGCGTTTCTGTAAAAATCAATTGTCATACAAACTTTTACCGTAAATAAGCACATTTTGCAAAACAACTTTCCATTGCCACATAATCGTTTATGAAGAATAAATGGTTGAGTTCTGGACACATTTTAAAATTTATCAGTAATTTAAAAAAATGTAACTTTCTCATAATATTAAGTTTCGTTAAAGAGATTAGAGTTATTTATTTTTATTGTCCTCGATTCGATAGTTCTGTGTTGCTATTCCTTGTTAATCTTACCTTTAATGGTCTCGTGTCTTTTATCTCAGCATTAGGTTTATTGGAGAGATACACTGCATTGTCTTTGATTTGTTATTGGCTGTTTCTAAAGAATTGCTGCAATGTACTTGTTCTAAAGAGGTGTAATTGATTATAGAGTTAGCGAGCGGATTAAAAGGACCTCACTCAAGTGCAATTTGGTTTTATTGCTTTCTTTTGCATTTAAAGAGTTGGTGAAATGTTATATTTAATATATGTCACCGGTGTAAAAAGTAGGTACATGAAATGCACGTCTTTTAAGAAAGATTTTTTCAATAACTTATTCCTTATTTGTTTTAATTAGATGACCATAGTTCTAATGCTCATGTACCCACAAAATATTTTTTGTAGATTTGTGGACACATGATCAAAATATGATTTTTTAGACTAAATTAAAAACCTTTTTATCCGTAATGTTTTATTTCCATTTGGGTATAATTACTAGGAAAATCATTTTTATACATTGCAAAAATTTGAACAAAAGTTAACTAGAAATTATTTGCTGACCTCCGACTATTTTAGCGCAGAGCTTTGAGCTCTTTAGGGATTTTGCCATAGGAATCGATATTTTAAAACCATTAATGTTAGGATCCTAATTCAAACAGATTAGCATCCATTTTATTGGTTTAATAGTCAATATTACTTTACTTCGTAAACGTAGAGTGCTATCACTTTCGGATTCACTTCGCTTTTAAGTACGTACATTTAAGTGTATAAGTGGCCGTAAATTTTTATGACGATAGTGTAAATCACCTGCCTGCAAAATAAATACCTACAAAAATTCAATATTCGTACGTACGTTTTAGTCGCAATTTACGATAAAAGTTCGACATTAAGCGAAAATCTACAAAAACCTGGAAGAGAAGACAATAAAAGTTGCAACGACCGAGAATAATTATCAAGATTAATAGACCGAAGCGATTCATTATCGCTCGCTGTCGTTAGCTCTAGCGGAAACGGTAACGAGTTTTGCCAAGTTTTAAAAGCGCCACATTCTTTGTTTTATGTTTACGTGGAACTGTGAGCTTCTACCGAAACGAACTAATCTACACAGATGTGTTTTCTAGTGGATGGATGTAACTAACACGGGGTTACTGCCTCTATGTGTTTCCTGTACGTTTGGTTGTTGTAGTACTTGAACGTCGTGCAGTATTGATTTTGAAAACAAACTGAACAGAAATTTTAGAAAATTGTTGGTTATTCGACATTTTTGCTTCCAATTGTACAATTTCATTTTGTTGCAATAATCAAGCAGACAATACTCTGGTCTACTTCATTTAGGAAACCAATTTTCTGAGTTATTCACCATTCTTTTGTTTTCGGATATAATCACTTGAACTTATCACCACCATCGCTCCACAATAACTTTACTTTACATCGACTAATCTTCCGGATAGATACTTTTAAATATGATTGTTCGAGTAAAAAGTTATGCCTATAAAAAAAAAAGTTATAATAGCAAAAACAAACGAAATATATGATTTTAAATTAAATTACAATAATCAACAAATTAAAATTAAAATCAGTTTCTTGATTGTGTGTGTAAATAATTTTTGAGCTAATGAGACTGGGGTAATTTTTAAAATCAGCTAAGCTACTAAACTTTGTCGTAATTTTACGGATATTACAACCTTCTAATGCAGCGGTGGGCAAACTTTTTTTGAAGAGGGCCAGTTTGCGCAAATAGTGTGACTAAAAGGGCCACACAAAAAAATTAATTATAATAACAACTTATTAATTATGTGTAAGTTGGGAGCGACAAAAAAATTAGGGTATAAAAAAAGATATATACATATATTATAGAAGTTTTTACTAATATAGTAATTCATGAAGGGCCGCATGTAAAACTATCAAGGGCCGCATGCGGCCCACGGGCCGCGGTTTGCCCACCACTGTTCTAATGCGACATATTTCTATAAAGGGTGTCCCAATTATGGTGAACAGCATGGGAATCTTGTTAAAGCTAAAAGATGCAGAGTTGGTTAAATTTTGTGTCATTGATAAAAATTAGTAGCTATAGCTTAAAAATGTATGTGTACATAGTTTAAAATTTTTAGCTCTTACCTTTTATCATAGAAGGGCTCGGGATATTATATATGTCCCAGCAGTACTTCACGCTCGGGATAAATTTGACAAATTAAAGTGATTCACATGTAGTGTGAGCTCAGAACTATTAACAAATCAAATCCAAGGGTATTATAAAGCGACATAACACAATTCAGAATTTTTCAAACATCCTTTGGGACGTATACAGGGTGTCCCAGATTACATTTCCAGCATGGGGATCTCGCTTATTATAAAAGGTACAAAATTGTTTAAAGTAGATAAATTATTTCTAAGTATGAGAGGAGCCACAACCAATTTTAAAAAATACAAAATTCCACGTACTTCAGATGATATTTGTGCGGTATCATTTATTAGAATTTTATAGTATTGTTGTGTAATTTGTTAGTCTTTGTATCAAATTTGTTATCATATAATTATGGGCATATTTATAACTATTTAAAAATTTTAAATGTTGAAATGCTACATTCTTTGCAATAAAAAAAGATTCTTTTAAATTTATTTCCAAATTTTTGTAATTACGTTCGTGCCTTTTCTCGGGATATAGCTCTAAGTATATTCGCTCAGCATCTACACAGTTTTTATGGTAAAGAATGTAACATCTCAACATATAAAATTTTTCACTATTTTTAAATGTAGCCGTCATTATAACAATTACTACAAAGACTATCGAATTACACAACAACACTATAAAATTCTAATGAATTATACCGCAGACAAATAGTAACTGGCATTTGACATTAAATTCGTTGTTTTTTGTTTTTATTTTCATAGATAGCTTGATAAGTGATGGGTAACATACTTTTTTTTTTCAGATTTATTTAAAAAATAGATATAGCAAATAATATCTCATTTAAAAGAAAAAAACAACACATTTAACTATTCCATAGCCAACTTCGCGGCCCATAAGAAAAAATGAAATTAGGAGTAATACCTCGAAAATGGTGGGTGTTTAAAAAAATCTAAAATAACAATTACATACTCCATTAAAAAGTACCTTAAGAAAGTACAAATAAAATTATTCTAATGATTAAGAAAAAAAGTTATGAGAAAAAAAATGCAACATTTTCATATTTTTTGCTATAACATCTGAAGTACGAGGAATTTTGTAATTTTAAAAATTTATTGTGGCTCGTCTCATACTAATACATAATTCATTTAATTTAAACAAACCTGTATCTCTTATAATAAGCGAGATCCCCATGCGGGAAATGTAATCTGGGATCAAGAGCAACTTTTCTATGGAAAAATGTATGCTTCAAGAAGTTAAAAAGGTGCTGGCAGCAGTGTGTAGCTGCTTCAGGGAGCTATCTGGAAGAAAATCCCTTTTATTTAAAATAACTTTTTATAAATAAAGTTTATGACGCTAGTCTGAGTGTAACTCGATCTAACCACTATGTAAATGATCTGGGATGATTTTTATAAAAGAGGTTCTATTTCAAGGCCATTTTCTAAAACGTCATTTGATGTTAACTTCCTTGAACTACGAAAATATTACTTTTGTCTTAATTATCAAAAAATTTGTGCCAAAAAGAAATACTACTAGTGACTTTGTAAACAGCTTAGCGAGGCAAACTAGAATTCCAACATGAACAGTGTAATACTACAAAATCAAGAATTTATATTTTTTCTTCAAGTGTATGATTGGGCCGTTGTGACCCAAACTTACAATTAGTTGATGCACCGAAATATAATTTTCGTGTTGTCACATTTAGTAACAACACCCCTATGCCATTGTGCTGAGGTTACTTGATATTCTAGTCGCATATTGTACTGTCTCTAACTCGTGCTACGTCTTCAAACTCCACGAGTTCCCTACACCTTATATCGACCCCCAAGGGAAACCCACAACAATTGCAACCTTGTACGTATGAGATTATTGTTATTTTTATGGCTGCATTGTAGAAATTAAAGGCCAATTTGTTGGAGAAAATTGAGGTTGCAATGTTTCCTTCTCGTATTTTTTTATTGTTTTATAGTTGCAAAGCGTTGGAAAATGTCCAATTTATTTATGAACGTGAACGTCCTTAGCAAAGCACCGTCATTTATAAACTTCATTACATCAATTATTTTATTTTAATTTTTGAAAAACCTTTAAATACTTGGAAGTTTTCAGTTTCATGTAATTTATGTGCTTAATTTTTTTGCTTGTATGTCAGGGGATAATAAAAAGTTTTTGGAAAGGCTCGGAAGTTCCTAGAAAAAAATGAACCCGTTTTACATAAACGAAATGAAAGAGTTCACAGCAAGGAATGGGGAAAATTTAGGTTGAATAAGAATGGAAGACAAAGCAAAAAGCTCCCCTATGTTGCTTCACACTACCGCAACATGTCTAGCGGCGCGACAATCGCTTTGATTTACAGTACGTTGTTTTCATGATATTGTGCACTTTATACCAGCTTATGCTTTTTATCGTTCTAGTTTTGACACCGTTCCTCTCTTTTTGTTGCAGTATATACGTCTCTATTTTAAGTGTTTGAGCTTGACAAAAAATAGTTTAACAAAAGCTGCTCCATTAAATTTTTGGTAACGATAAACTATTTTTAATAAAGAACTGTTTATTTATTCGCCAGTTTTCATTAATTATATTAATTAATGTGAAGGACTAATTTTATGAAAAACTGTACCTGCTTAAGCTATGTATGTAGTTTTTTGTTCTTAGAAATGTCAGAAATGACAAACTGACAATTGTTTATAATGACTGATTTAAGCCGTTTTGTATACCGGATGTTAACCACCAGCCGTGAACATAGGGAATTAACATTGGTTTTAACTTTTTTTCGGATTCCTGCTCCCCAATTGAATTTATATTAAAATTAATGGTAACAATAGAAAGATAAAATTATTACGCATCATTTGAGACCATTAATAAGCTTAAATGTTTAATATTTAGTTTATAATTAATATTTTAAAATTGGATTAATTTTACAAATATAAGTAGCCATGACTGGTCAATCTGACATTTCATTAATTTTTGCTTTCACCATAAAAACTCTTTCTTCGTTATTGTAATTACTTATTTTAATCAAAATCGTTAAAGAAATAACTCGCTGATTAAAACATTTAAGCTTATTAATGGTCTCAAATGATGCGTAATAAATTTATCTTTCTATTGTTACCATTAATTTTAATATAAATTCAATTGGGGAGCAGGAATCCGATAAAAAGTTAAAACCAATGTTAATTCCCTATGTTCACGGCTGGTGGTATAAAAACACAAAAAACAAAGTTTAAAAAAATGCCGAAAAATGAGCACATTTCACAGCGCCCACCGCAAACCTAAATGGAATAAAATAATTTGGGGAGCATGCGATTTACTATGTCGCGTCCGCCGATGCAGCTAGTGTTTAAAACATACTTGTTCATTTTATTTTTCTTTAAAACAGAACAAGTGTTCCTAGCAATCTTCAGAACTTTAATTTACCACTGCATATATGCATAAATATATACACCTATTTCCACATAATATGGTTCAATATATTCAATAATATTTAGAGCCAAAAAGCAATTTAAACAAAAAAACCTTAGTAAAATAAACTGAATTTTCACTTGCCTTCGTTTCTAATAATAAAAATGCTATACATGAGATTTTTTTAATGTTTAATGAAGTTGATTAATTTTAAAAGTATGTATGTGATAATAATTAAGTTAAATACAACTTTTAATATTATTTTTTAAATTTATTAATTCAAGTACAAGTATGTTTTTTTAAATTCTTAAATAAAACATCCTCTATATTTTAAAATTTTAATATTTTTTTTTAAACTTGATTTAATCTAAAACTAATAAATTTGAAGTTATTTACGACACTTTTAAAATTGTTGCATGTACAAAATATTAATATTTTGAAATTCAACAATGCTCATAATCAATAATACTTTTAAAATAATACACATAGTGTTTATTTTACTCGGTCCAATTTGCTTAATAATTTATTAGCTTTTAAAAATATTACGCATTTTCTGTCTAATTTTCATTAACATTATAGTATACAGCAAACCTTTCCAACACTCTTTAATAAATTAAACCTTATAGGTAAGCTATTTTTGTCTTCTCTGATTTAAAGTAAAATATCATGGTATAAACATAAAATTCTAAAATTGTTATAGTAAATGGCAAAAAAGTACAATCGAAAAGTAAAACTAAAATTGTGTTAAGCAGGTTAAGCTGCAAATCGTCATTAACACAGTAATAACACAACACATAGTAATTTTAGACAATAAACTTACCTGTGACATCATAAAAACAAAATTAGGATGTTCTATTAAAAAAATTGACTTATTCATTTTTAAAATTCAGCAAAAGGGACCAAGCAAAACATACACCCTGTGTATTATTTTAAAAACTTGACTGATTAGGAACCGATATAAGAGTGTTGTTAGTAAACATTTTACATTATATTTTACTAGCAATGTTAGGTTCTGATGACAAGTAAATAATAGGCTTTCAAAATTTTTAGTTTGTTGATTGGTTGTCATGGAAACGACATAAACTACAACGGCAGGCCTACCTGATTTGTAATGGTTATTGTTCAAACCGTATTTTTACAATTTGACAATGAATGTAATAGTAAAATAATATGTGTAATACATCGATAAACTCGGAAAAAAAAATTCTATTTGGTTATGTAAATGACAAAAATTGCATCTATGGGAAAAAATAAAGTTGGTTGGCATAAAAAAAAAATAGGAAAATGTTGTGACCACCATCCGATTCGGCTTAAAACGTTGGTTGGGCATTGTTTTTACACATTTGAAATATTTTATAATATATACAGGGTGAGTCACGACGGACGCGTCGGAGTTTTATGGCGAAACAGTTTGTATTTTCCAATTTCTGTCGCTGTTAGATTATGTAAGTCAATAAGGGCTACATTTTAAAAATATTTTCAAATATACAGGGTGCTCCAAAAAAAGAGTGCCATATCAAAGTTATACTTTTTCTTATGGAACACCCTGTATATTTTTACATTTTTGGATTCCTCTTTTAATTTACTTCAAAAAATGTAAAAGGTTATATGGGTCTAAAAACAACCGTTCTCGTGAAAATTGCATTTTCATGAAAATACAGTATTTTCAAAAATTTTCCACATTTGAAAACTTTGAGAAGTCTGAAGAAATTCGCTTGGAGATAAGATTGACAATAGATTATGTAACACTTTGCACCACCTACATTTTTAAAATATTATACAGGGCGTTTTTTACGCTTGGTCAAAGTTGTGAAACTTTAAACATCGATAACTCATTTTTTTAAAATACAACACCCTATATTTTTTTACACCGTCTTATAGAAAATTTAATTCTCTTTCGAAAACATTAAGGCTGTTTTTCACCTAAAATTTATATTTTCCGAGATATCGCGATTTTATTGTTAATTATTAGGGCAAAGTAATATTTTCAAGTAAGCCATGAAGGTAGACAGCGGTAATTTGAAACAATTGAAAGAAAAAACAAGAAACTTATAATTTTGTCGTTTGCCTACACATTTTTGACATTTTTTTATAAGAAAGTTGTAGATTTACCATTTTTACGTTTAAATATAGGTTTCTCATCAGGGCCACAATATTTTTCATATAATTGAGTTTGATCGTTTGACAAGTCCTAAAAACCGATTGATAATGTATTAGGTACGAGAACGGAACGCTGATTAAAAAAAAGTAATACTGACTTGTCTAATTTTACATTTAAAAAAAAAACATGGTTGGTACTGTTTTTGGTAGTGTCGTAGTGTCGTATCGCAAACAGACAAAAAATGGTTTATAGGATTTAGTAATTATCTTATAACACTGATCCAATAAATAAATGCATAAATAATTTTAAAAAATCTCTATTCAAACGTAAGTATGGTAAAACTACAACTTTCCTATAAAAATATGTCAAAAGTGTGTAGTCAAACGATAAAATTATAAGTGTCTTGTTTTTTCTTTCAATTGTTTCAAATTACCGCTGTCTACCTTCATAGCCTACTTGAAAATATTACTTTGCCCTAATAATTAACAATAAAATCGCGATATCTCGGAAAATATAAATTTTAGGTGAAAAACAGCCTTAATGTTTGCGAAAGAGAATTAAATTTTCTATAAGACGGTGTAAAAACATATAGGGTGTTGTATTTAAAAAAAATAAGTTATCGATGTTTAAAGTTTCACAACTTTGACCAAGCGTAAAAAACGCCCTGTATAATATTTTAAAAATGTAGGTGGTGCAAAGTGTTACATAATCTATTGTCAATCTTATCTCTAAGCGAATTTCTTCAGACTTGTCAAAGTTTTCAAATGTGGAAAATTTTTGAAAATACTGTATTTTCATGAAAATGCAATTTTCACGAGAACGGTTGACTTTAGACCCATATAACCTTTTACATTTTTTGAAGTAAATTAAAAGAGGAATCCAAAAATGTAAAAATATACAGGGTGTTCCATAAGAAAAAGTATAACTTTGATATGGCACTCTTTTTTGGAACACCCTGTACATAAGAAAATATTTTTAAAATGTAGCCCTTATTGACTTACATAATCTAACAGCGACAGAAATTGGAAAATATAAACCGTTTCGCCATAAAACTCCGACGCGTCCGTCGTGACTCACCCTGTATATAGGCGATTTTCAAATATCGTATTTTCTGGTTTTTCCTAATTTTCGCGGATAACTTTTGAGATATTTCCAATTTATCTTCGGATCATTAATGAGTACCGAATTAAGCAACTTTGCCAAATTTGATCCTATACTATTATGTATATTAGTGAATATTAAAAAAAAAAAAAACGGTAATAACCCAAAAACTATTAATTTTATACAGGGTGTTTCACTTTTCGATGGGCCACTATTGCTATCTCCGTAAATAATGAAAATACAAGGTTGGTTAAATGGGACAAAGTTAACTATTTAGGTGTGTATTTCAAACCAGATCTTGTTTTGTTTAAAAATTCCATGGCTTGCGTGATATAACGAAACAACCGAAATCGATCAAAATTTTTAAACTTAAATATCTCGGCTATTGTTGCGAATACACAAAAACGTCGAAGGAATTTTTTTTTGTAAATTTTGTTGTCTATAAGATGGCGATAGTCATTTTTTTAATTATAAATTACCGTGCGAGATATTTGACAAAACAACTTTTTTTTTTAAATGGCAGTTATAGTAGGTGATGACTTAGATTTAAAGATAATTTTTTTCTCGTTACAATGATATAATACTTTGTATGTCTTTTTTCAAAAATAAGCGAAATAACCTAAAAAAATGCAAAATCATAAGATAAAAATCAAGGTTGCCCTGTTCAACTGTTTTATTTCAACTCTTGCTTGTTTATTATAATAATTGTGTCAACTGGAAATAATGTAAATCGACATATGTAGATATTTCAAATCCTGTTTTGCTAATGTCATAGTAAGAGGTATAAACTACATTCATGTTATGGCTATTAGTATGATTATTTTAATTTCGCATTACATTTGTTGTAATATTCCTGTTTAATGAGTGACGTAATAGACAAGTAAAGCTCGAAATAAAACAATTGAAGTCGGTTTTTGTTTTTTACCATGGCAACCTTGATTTTTATCTTAAGATTTTGCATTTTTTTAGATTATTTCGCTTATTTTTGAAAATAGACATACAAAATATTATATCATTGTAACGGGAAAAAAATTATCTTTAAATCTAAGTCATCACCTACTACGACTGCCATTTAAAAAAAAGTTGTTTTGTCAAATATCTCGCACGGTAATTTATTTAAAAAAAATTGACTATCACCATCTTATAGACAACAAAATTTACAAAAAATTTTTCCTTCGACGTTTTTGTGTATTCGCAACAATAACCAAGATATTTAAGTTTAAAAATTTTGATCGATTTCGGTTTTTTCGTTATATCAGGCAAGCCATGGAATATTCAAACAAAACAAGATCTGGTTTGAAATACACACCTAAATAGCTAACTTTTGTCCCATTTAACCAACCTTGTATTTTCATTATTTACGGAGATAGCAATAGTGGCCCATCGAAAAGTGAAACACCCTGTATATTCAACCTAAAATATATCTTTAAAAGGTCATTTAATTTGCAATTTAAGAAATTAAAAATATACATGGTGTTAAATTTAAGTTTTTCTTCATTTTGATTAAGAAGAAAATAAGCACTAAGGGTCTACCTTTACATGTGCATATGAGCGGTTGTTATTTTTCACTAGCGCATCCACCAATATGCAAAATATCTGTTGTAGAATCTGTGTTGATTGCACGTTCTAATTGCATTCGGTTAATAAGTTCTGTTGCCGATTCAGGCTGTCTTAAATAATTATCTATTGAAGAATAAACTGTGAAAGATAAAACAACGTCAGCACATCTGCTAAACTTCTACTGTGGGTGATCACTATCTGTGACACAGATTCTCTGCAATTTCGTACGCGATATTTAATGTTTTTTTTTGCCATTTTGTGGAAAAATATATTTATTTAGAGTGCGATAACATTTTGGTAATAAAGTTTAAGGTTTTATTTATAAACTGTAGTTTTTCTCCTTTTTGTACAACATGTTGTGTAACGGATCGTTGAATGTAACTGATTATTTATGGTCAGGGTATAAATTTTATACATTTTTATATTAGATACACGGGTGTAAAAGATATAAGGCTCGCCCCTATTGTTTCTTTAGTTTAAATTAAAATAAATGATTTTTTTAAACATGTAATTTAGCCCTACTCGCTCTGTACTGTACGTTGTTAAGAAAATTAATTGGTTAGCAGTATCTTTAGTAGTAAATTTAAGCAAGGGTGCCAGCAAAAATGTATTTTGTAAAAAAAGCTGTAACAAGATCTATAAAGTTTTGTTTTAGCAATTCCTGTTAAATGTAATCGCTAGAATGTGTCGCTTACGCATGTGCAATAGATTTTTTAACCTCAATTTTTTTCTTTCTGTCGCTCTGTCAGTGAACGATGGACACAGCAGAAAAAAAAGGAAAACTAGCTAATCAAGAGCAGATGGAAGATATGAATAATTATGTTGAAAATAATACAAGTATCAAAACGGAAAAATATTATCCCCTAAAAATCAAAGGTTTGATGAAAAATTAAACATTTTGTCGAATACACTAGCACTAGATGATATTAATAAAATGAAAATTTCATTTTTAAAAAATCTATAGGTTCTATTTAAACATTAGATAAATTTAAACCAAACAAACTTAATCCTATCCCTGTTTAGTTTTAATTATCATCTTCTGTAACTGAAAATCTAACATATTTTCAAAATTATAATACAGGGTGTCCTAGACCGGACTGTCTATTTTCGTTAATTTAAATGTATTTTGGAAAGATGTTATTCTGGTACATGCTGTATCCATTATTATTCAAACTTAGTTTTTAAAAAAGTGCAGTTCTTTACACGATTTTTTGTAAATTTTTACATTCATTTCTCAGATACATATCAGTACTGATGCATGTGCAACAACAGGTTTATATTAATTTTTATAAAATATGAAATTGTTGCAGAAACTCACCTAACAAGGCAGTCCTTTATAAAATTCAGAGGATACCATACTTACCACACTATCCACCCATCAAACGCAGCAAAAGGAGGGAGTGCTATAATAATTAAAAACAATATGTATATCCCATTATGAAGAGTTAAATTTGGAACTTGGGGGGAACCAGGTAACAGCAATAACGGTTAATGCGGGGAGAGAGAAAATTACGATAGCAGCAATATATTGTCCACCAAGGCACAATAAAAAAAAAGAGAGTTATCTTAATGTCTTTAACCAGCTATGTAACAAATTTATAATAGGTGGCGATTTTAACGCCAAAAACACATTGTGGGGATCTAGGCTGTCCACAACCAAGGGAAAAGAACTACATAAAGCAGCTGCGGAGCTTGGATGTCGCTATCAAACAACAGGAAAGCCCACATATTGGCCCGCAGATTCAAGAAAAATCCCTGATTTGTTGGACTTTTTCATCACTAGGAAAATCTCTTCAAACTACATAATAGTGGAAGAGAATTTTGATCTTGACTCGGACCACTCTCCAGTAATCCTAACACTAAGTGAAAATATAATCAAGAAAGAACATAACCCAACATTGGTGAACAAAAAGACCGACTGGAAAGAATTCCAAGAAGAACTGTCTAACTATATACAACTGAATGTTCCGCTGAAGACTAAAGAGCAACTAAATGAACAAGCCGAAAAGTTTGCAACAGACATACAACAGGCTGCCTGGAAAAATACACCTGAAACCAAGAGATTAACAGTTGGTTTTTGGTTACAACTATCCATTGGAAATTAGAAATTTAGTGGGCGAAAAAAGGAAACTAAGAAAAAAATGGCAACGAACAAGAGCACCAGACGACAAAACCAGATTAAATAGTGCTACTCAAAAACTGAGAAGAGAAATTATGGCATTAAAAAATGAATCTATAAACAAATACTTATTAGAGCTCTGGAAATAAATAAGCATTGACCTGGTAACTCCAAAAGAAGTTGCAGAAGAAATTAAAACCAACATCAGCTCGAAAAAAGCTTCGGGATATGATCTCGTGACCGCAGAAATACTTAAGAAGCTGCCCAGGAAAGCAATAGTAAAACTTACTTACTTGATAAACGCGGCATTCCGCCTGAAATATGTGCCAGACGTCTGGAAAGTGGCTGAGGTAATTATGATTGCCAAACCTGGTAAACTCCCGAACGATGTCTTATTATACAGACCCATTTTGCTACTCCCAATAGTGTCAAAACTATTCGAAAAACTGCTTCTGAAGCGATTAAAACCAATTATTGAAAACAAGAATCTAATCCTAATCACCAGTTTGGATTTAGGAATAGGCTCTCGATAATCGATTAGGTTCATCGAATAACGGACATCATTGAAAAAGCCTATGAAGAAAAGAAAATATGTTATGCCATATTCCTAGACGTAGCCCAGGCGTTTGACAAAGTCTGGCATAAAGGACTAGAAAAGAAGCTAAAGAATATGTTGCCAAAACAATATGCCAAAATATTAAAATCTTACATATCCGATCGAATGTTACGTGTCAAGCAAGAGAGAGATTACTCGAACATGAGAAATATAAATGAAGGAGTACCCCAAGGCAGTGTGTTGGGACCTATTTTATACTTGCTGTACACAAGTGACATTCCACAAAGTCAAAACGTCACAATTGCAACTTTTGCTGACGATACAGCCATCTTGGCAATTGGTAATGACAATGTAGAAACAGCTGCTAAACTGCAAGAAGCATGCAACAGAGTAACCGATTGGACTAAGAGGTGGAGAGTAAGAATCAACGAAAGTAAATCAGCACATATTGACTTTACTTACAAGCAAAATGAACAATTCCCAATATCAATAAACAATGCCAAAATCCCACATTGCGATACAGCAAAATACTTGGGAATGAATCTGGGTATTCGTCTTCGATGGAAAGAACACATAAAGAAAAAAAGAAAAGAACTCGACCTTAAATACAAAAGAATGTACTTTCTGATTGGATGAAAATCACAATTGTCTGTGCAAAATAAGATGCTACTATACAAACAAATCCTTAAGCCAGTCTGGACTTATGGGGTCCAGCTCTGGGGATGTGCAGCCAAAAGCAATATAGATAAGATACAGGTATTTCAAAATAAAGTGCTCCGAGGTATTGTCGATGCTCCATGGTACTATCGGAATGACCACCTACACAGAGATCTGAAGATTCCAACCGTCAGAGAAGAGATCACAAGGTTCGCAGAAAAGCACGAGAGAAGACTTCACTCCCATGACAACACCGAGGTGCTGCAGCTCCTAGATAATGCTGGTTCGAAAAGAAGGATCAAGAGGACTAAACCTTTTGAACTGGTGTAGTGTGTGTCGCGATACAGTGCTAAAGCAGAGCATAGTGAACCTGTGCGTAACACGACAAACTTGTGTTTTATGTTAGAAACCAAGAAACACCAATGGGGACATATTGGAAAAATATTTAGTTTTTAAGAATTTTAGAATAAAATTGTAGGTTAGTCTCTCTAGACTAGTAACAATATTTCAATATACAGTAAAAAAAAATTAAAAAAATAAAATAAAATAAAATTACTTTTTTGTTCCTTTGGGACCGTCACTAAACAGTCACTTTGTACTAGCAACACGTAGCATAAAAAGCATGAAGAGCAATAAAACGTACTTTTTAATAACATAAGTTTGGATAATAATGGACATACCATTGTACCAAAATAAATTTTAAAAAAATTAGGTAGTGTTTTCGGGACAACCTGTATAAATATACTCGATATTCCAATCATAATTCTACTGATGGGTAATTAAATCATAAAAGAAATAATTCTGCCAAGCCTGTCTACATTCTTCTTGGATATGTTCATTATAATTATTTCATGTAATTGTAGTTGTTTCTGATTTTTAAAATTTAATCATTGGTAATTTATCGAGTTGTGGCATCTTTAAAATTATTTAAGAAGTTAAATTAAAATCCTAAATCTACCAGTCATTTTAATAACACTTGCTACTGTTAACAACCACAATTTCTTCACTTAAAGTTAAAAATATCCCTCCGTCCGAAAATATGGTATACATTTTGATTTTTTTCTTGTCCGAAAATATGATATACATTTACAATTTTATTTAATTAGAATGATTTTATTTATGAAATAGTTACAAATATCTAGTATAACAAAGAATAATACAAAAAGTTTTAATTTAACAAAGACGTGGCTGTTTCCACAGCTTCTATGGGACATGATAATGTTTGTCATGGCCCCCACGATGAAGGTTTGCCTTATTGATGTGCGGAATCTTATAGGAATTCTCTCCTTTTGCTAACATGGTTGCTTCTAGACAAGTTTGCAATGTTAAAAAAACATTATCAAGGGTTTGAATGTTTAATGCATTAAATGCATTTTGTATGCATTCAATCAATTCGTCGATTGTATTCGGTGAAGCTGTGTAAGGTTGTATATAGAATTAAAAAATCCAAGATCCAATAGATAAGAATCTGGACTATTTGGCGATTGTGATTTAAGTCGAATAGACCAGCCATCTCTAGAGCCTTCTGCTACAATATCTTCATCATCATCGGAGGAATGGGGTTTCGCGTAATCTTGTTGTACGTAAATTGGTTTGTGCTTGTGACTTATGGGAAATTTGGATTTTTTTTTTTAGAGTATACTATAACTTTGATTTGGAACTTCTTCTTTTCAATTCAACACAATTTTGATCAAAATTCGCCATTTTGTTGGAACAGCGGGTGTCACTTAATTTGTCTAAAATACGCGAATTTTTTTCCTGTGAATTATTTTTGACATATGCCAAACTATTTGTGTGCCATTTGTTTATTAGTTGCCTAACAACCACCTATTTATAAACAAAAACAAAAAAAGGCCAAGATAATATTACTTTTGTTATTCCCACTTTTTTTTTCTTAATGTATACCATATTTTCGGACGGAGGTAGTAATAATTAGTAATTATTTCTTATTTGACATGTAGCATTGTTACAAAAACAGCTCTTGAATGCAAAATATTAGAGATCTTGTTTATTAAAACCATAAACTTGGCCAATAACAAGCAATAATCTTGAAAAGGTATGGAATACCAAAATAATTTTTTTTTATTGCTTAGCAAGAAATGTTTTCACTATCAAGTATCGTTCTTGCTACTTCTTAGCAACGTACATTAGTAAATTGGGCTGAATATGTGCATAAAACCTGATTATACGTGGCGCATTATTGCCAAAGCAGACACTTTGTTTTACATAAATGGATGGAAGTATATGAACTGCCGTTAAATTATAGATATAGATACATTAATTTCATAAATTAGTAGTAGTTTCTTGTTTAGGTAAATTTATCCTACTTTTTTCTTATATCACGAATAATATAACAAAACACGCATAAATTATCGCACCATTATGCTATAGTCATTTTCATTCTCTTGATTTACACTCCTGCCATCATACGTCATTTGTCCACAAAGAGTCTACTACATCATTATTGTATTGCACCCTAAAGCAGTACGTAATGAATCAACCCAACTTCATTATGAAATCATGGTATTCTGTAGATTATAAAGGCGCTATTCTTATAAGTGATAGCTTTACTGTCTCTGATGCACGCTGTTCGTTATTAGAACGCTTGCTCTTTTAACAGTCATTTTTTGATGCGAAGAGTATGCAAATTTTTCCATTTTCCGTGTCAATTTTAACCTCTATAATATAATACAGAACCAAGATGTTATTTTGTTATGAAAGTTTCAGTTTCATTAAATATACATGATCTTTTAGCCATATTAATCGAGTTTTGATGAGCCAAATAATTACACTTTAATTTAAAAATGGTTGCCAATGGTTTACAAATGCATTAACGTGGTAAGTGAAAAAATTAGGTTTTTTAATTCGATCGTTTTTAACCTATTTTTTCTTCTTTATTTTAGCCGCTAAGCTAAGTCTGTAAATGTTTTGGGTGGGTTGGAAAATCAAACTGCTTTTTTTTTCGTCGTTTGTGGTTCATGGTCCAGCGTTGTCATGTAGGGTTGGACATTTTTAAGTGGTCTGGGATACATTAGGATAGTGTTTTTGTAAACCTTTTACATTTAATGGCAATATTTACTCGCATTAATTGTTTTACCATTGCCAAATGCCATTGTGAAACACGCGCTGTGTTGATCATCAAAATCTTTTCAGATATCAATTTGTGAATGCCAATTGAACTTTAGCAAAAGTTAAGGTTTTGATTTACGTCAGTTTACTGACAAGAATGTTTTTGGTTATGAGATAAAATGTAATATTAATTGCTCATAATAATAAAAAATTAAAACTGTTGAAGTGCAAACTGCAATTAAAAGTAACATGTTTTGCTTCGTTTGTTCGTGCAGAGTGCGGAGCCCATTTGTCGGGCGTTTGGTTGTTTGTTTTCATTTGAATGGGTTGAAAAAGTTAAATATCTGTTTCCCTAAATACAGTAGCGTAACCAAGAAACGGGACCTGCAGCTTAAAAGGAGAAAAAAATGTGATATTAAACCAGTAACGTAGGCAGGATGTTTTCATGGGGGGTTAATAAAGGCAGCTGTCTTTTAAATTGATTTTTGCTTGTCCAACCTTACATACAAACACGAATTGTAAGATGTATAAAAACATATTTATAAGTACTCATAAAATTGGTTGTATGAAAACCTCCATCTGCATATGCCACTGTATTATGCAACAATTTGGATATCTTTCCTCGGTGACCTTCCACACTGCAGGTTTTAAAGTCCTGCTATTTATTTACACCACTGCCTAAATATCTTAGTTTTACAACGATGACCTGCAAATCCATTTCACTAATTGCGTCAACTTCTAATTTTGGTTCAAATGTTTTAGATCAAGATTGTATCATTTGCTCATGTGATATCTTCAAAAAATCGTTATTAAAATTTCTCGTTTTGTTTACCGTCCATTGTCCAGAATGTAATAAGGATTTTGTAAGGAACCGTAGTCAAATTCAGGGTTTCGAAACGATAAAATTCTTTCAGTTTGAGTTCAAGTTTACTTGTATTAAAAAAAAAGGTTTCGGATACGGTTTGGGTTTATAAAATTGTTTTGTTTTTTATCGACCCGGATTCGGGAGTCCCCTAGGATAATGTTTCTGCGACTTTGGGTGTGCTAGAAAGTTGTGGCGATAAAATAAATTTCAAAGCAGAAAAAATTCGTCAGCGACCTGCGAAAATTTTGTTGGAACCTAGTTTTGGTTTGGGATAGTTAATAAAAAATTGGTTAGTATATAGGTTCAGACAATACGCCGTTTCATATTTCTCTCTCTTAAATTTGAATAAATAAATTGTACAGCTGTCTGTTACACACTTATTTAATAATCCACAAACCATTTATACGAATGTTAATATGAAATAATGTTTCGGTGTAAACACAGTGAGCAGTTTTTTAAACAAAATATGATACACATAGGTTCTTTCACACGTAGCAACCTAATATAAATAACATGAAGGGACTTTAAACCGAAGCACCTAACGAGGCTGAAGTAAGAGTAGACTTGTGAGTAAAAGCTTGCGAGGATGAGTAAGAGTTTGCGACCCTCAACGACAGGGGTTGTTGGGCAATACACGCCGCTCCCTCGACGCTCTCCACAACTCGTTAACACACCTTGATGAGCGTCAGATTAACACGATACCTCAGAGGAGTGCCACTGGCGCCCCAAAATGAAGGTACTTAATAAATGTTTTTACCTTGCTGTTGCTATTGAAGATGATAGAGTTATTTTTGCCGAGGTGTCGTGTCGTGGATAATATTTAAAGCTGACATTTTAATCGCTTAAAAACTGTAATTGCTTGCGAGAGCAAAATTGAATCTTGAAGCTAGATCACTTCGTCTAAAATGTTAATGACTCGAGATTTATCTTAATGCTAAGCAAAATCACATAACTAATTGATAATGGAAACGACAATTATTGAACATTTAACATTTAACATTGTTGTTTGATTCGCTTATACAGGATGTTGCTTTATTTAAATTAATAAAGTCGATTAAATTAGGGCAAAGTTGCCCATAAGAAATTATGATGATCCAAAGCAGACGAAATTTATTGTAAAAATAAAATAAAATGATGGGTTAAAAAAAATTCTACAAAAGTTACTTAATATGTAGAAAGACGCAATAATGCCGTTTAGTCTCGATATCTATCCTACACAACACATCTTGATTTATTTCTCAGAGAATGTGTAAAACGTTCGCACCCAAAGAAATAAAACGTGAAAGACGCGAGGAAATTGATTATAAAAAATCGTGTTTAGCATTTTGTTTAATATTTTAATCATTCTTATAAAGGGCTGACGTCTTTCTACACGTATTCATGATTCTTTAGCGTATTTAAAGCATTACATAAATAAATATCTTGTAAGACGTTAATTATTTTGTGTAATTTAAACCGTGTTCATTGTTAATTTAGACTCTCTTAATTAACCAAAGATTGATATGTGATCCTTAACAGGTTGTAGTGCTTTGCGAATACAAATGCTAGTCACCTGTCCTTGTTTTCTATAAAAATATTAAACAAACAAGATAAAATTGCTCTGATTGGCATGTCAATTCAGCCGGTAATCTCGACTATATCACCTTGCACCCTTTGTGTTTCTACGGTAACAGTTTTCTGATAGCGTTTTCCTGTGATTTGGCAGTTTCCATCATCACATTTCCTCTTTCAATAAGTTTATCTAACGCGAAGACCCTTTGGGATGATATTCTCACATTATGCGATAGCAAGTAGGCGATTTTAGTCCAGGTTTCCTATTTACATAAGAACTTTATCGCCAACAGCACCTATGGGCATAGCCATGTGGCTACGCTTGAATGCTCAAAGCAATTTCCACGTTGGTTAGACTTTAATCATCTGGTTATAAAATCAACCAATACCGTAAGTTAACTCAGGCAAAAAAGAAAGTAATTACTACTAAAGTTTAACGAATGCTTATAGTTTGTGGAAACGAACTTAATTAATAACTGTGCTAAAATTAGATGATCCGCATATAATACTTTATTACATATAAATTTTAATTTTATAGCAAAGAAGAGTATGGTTTTATGTCGTGATGTATTAAATTGACTTAACGTAATGGTAAAGTACAATAAGATGAATTTGTTATTTAATTAAAACCAAATTTTGTTTTTAGACTTAATTATATTTATAAACTGTTATACTCAGCATTTTCTGGTTTTACTAATCAGGGCGCCGGTCTTAGAATGGCAGCCGCATATGTTTTCATAAAAACAACTTACGTTAAATTTAAAAAAAAAATAATTGATATTTCAATTTTCAGATAATCATGACCATGTCTAAAATAAATGAAAAAAAGTTTTTAAAAAATATCTTTTAGAGATTTTAAAAATAATTTCAAAGAAATGGATATTTTTACACTACATAATTTAATCAAACAACAGATCGTTTTAAACATTTTTCCTTTTTTTATAAGTAGAGATGTAGTAATTACATCAAAATACGAAAAAAATTAAAATAAAATGGATGTGTTGTTTATAGTGTAAAGCAGTTTTATTATTATTATCCATATGGTGAAAATTGGTAGATAGGGTTGTTTACTTGAAAATTTTTTTTTTAAAAAAAGCGTTAATAGCCAATTCTATATTTTTAATGCTTAAATAAAATATCGAATAATACTGCCGTTGTTAGTTACTGTTGGACATGATTTACATAAAATCGTAGCAATTACTTTAAAATTCTTGAAAATGGTTAAGCTACTTAACAAGCTTTAGGATTAAACAACATTTTATACAGCTTGTGTTTCATGAAAATGTAGATTTTTTGACACAATGAAATTTTTGCGGTTATTTTTTAATTGCAATAGTTGTGTGTAATATTGTAATATTCAAAATTTTTAAGACTACCAAATTATGCCAAACCCCAAATAAAAATGGTCAAGTTAACCAAGGTCTACAATACACAAAATATTTGAAAAAAAAAGTTATATCTTAAGCGTATAAAAAGTTGTTTTGAAAATAAACTGTATTTTTAGGTATCTCTAAAACAATGAAAGTAAAAGAAAATCATAAAAATAATGTTTTTAGTCATTTCTCTAAGGGCTTAAGTAATTTTCTTTTAAAATATAAATTCGGTCCAAAATTACGCAATTTTGTTGCAATTTAAGCGACTTTGTAGATCTTAAGATCAGAGAGATCCTTATGTTAAACCTCGAATTCAGAACACCCTTTACTTATATCTACTGTTTCTTTTATCGACAACTGTAAATCGAATTAAATTACAAGGACGTCATAATGCAATTATAATTTATTATACATATATATAGATAATTGAAATTCATATTACAGGTGTACTCTTTCGGTAAGCTTTATAAAAATGAAATATATTTTAAGGGTTATGGAATTGTTACTATATGTGTGTAAAATATTGTCCTATTTTGACTTGTGAAATAATCAGCGCGTTAAGGTAAACTCATTTTATACATCAAAATTCTGTGAATCTTTTATGATGTATAAAGAAACACGTTTTTCCTTTTCTGATACAAAACAAAATGTCATTTACTCCCTTTTTACAAGGTTGTCGTGTCTGTGACAAATTAAATTGCATATTATATTAGTAATACATCAGCACAGTTGCATTGCGAACGAAATGATAACGCAAGCAAGTACTTCTTCGGCGACATTTAATTAAATATTTCAAACGAGCACTATATTGCAGAATATATTAATTATAATAGCTAGTTTGCATATCTTATCCGGGCATAGGGTTTATAATTAATTTATAAGCGAGTGTTAGACACATAAATTATTAAATATGATAAAGAAACTATAAGCTGTATATATATGTACGCGTTGGCAATCAACTAAGGATTAATTTCCAATATTATATAGGGAAATGTGAGGATCTGACGGGTAATCCGAAATTTCACTTAGTAGGTCACCTATTAGATTTATTATGTGGATAATGGTAATGTTGTTATAATCGAGTGGAACACACAAGCATATTAATATAGATTAGCTACTCCAGTACGTGGGCGTTTTAGTAATAGCAAGCGTCTAGTCTAGGTACGTATACTCCCTACTGATGTACCTACATATTGTATTTCACTGTAATATATATATATATATTCCTTTAGAATGTAAATTTTTCTCTTTGGCAAAGAGTGACAAACTGGCCTCGTGCAGATATTTGATATACAAAATTGCCTACTCGTCAAATTCACCTCTGCACTGTTGCCAGTTAGCTGTAGGGTGAAGGTTAGTGTCGTGGTGTTTGTTGAATCATCTCGCGGCAAATCAAGTAGGCGATCAGATACTTAATTTCTTCGTTCTTGCGGCGCTTGCCCGTGATTAGCTAAATATACCGTTTTCAGTCGTCTGAACATTTTCGTATTAATCTAGTAAATATCAATATAACAATAAAAACAAGACTTTAATCCTTGGCCAACTCCAATGATTCGAGCTCATTTTCCCCATTGCGGTTTCATTTATGGGATAAAATTATGACAAAGTAGTACTTCGTATAGGAAACCTCCTGGGAGAGGAGCCGAGCGAAAAAAAATTGATTTTGCACGCAAAGTAATGTAAAAAACTGGGGATCTTTAGGTGGCTTAGTTGCAAAGGATTAAATTTATGGGGGGATAGGGAAGAAACTGTTTGAAAAATATATGTTTTTCACATTTTTTTTTCACATCTAGAGCACAAACAAATGCAACAAACCCGAGATCGCTGGATGGTTTGGTTTCAAAATAAACATATTTATGTTTATTTGTTTTTATTTTTATTAAAAATTAATTTTCAATACATTTCCGTTGTTGGTTATAGCATAGTTTTTAAGATTTGATCGTTTTTTGTTATGTTAAATAGACTGTTTGCTATAATTCGAATAAACTTTGAACTGGTTTTTCTCGAAAATTGTCTTATGTACCTATGCATACTTCTTTAATACATGGTCGGATTCAGAATTAAATTCTCCATTCGAATCAACAAAAACATGTCTACTATGTAATTAATTTTTTTTTTTTTTAAATGCCTATCGCGGATTTGATATACGTTATTGTAGAGATAACAAATGCACATAATTTAATAGAGAATTTGTCGCCGTTTCCAAATGTATAAGGTTTGTTGGGGTTATTTTCAATAAATAAAAAGTAATAGGAGTGCGACTGTCAAACTGAATCACCCGGTATAAAACTATATATTTTTAAAAAGCTAAAAAAAAATAATCTACTAGGGCTTTTATTTAACAAAATATAAGTTCACTTCATATCTCGAAGGTCAAGGTCGCTAAAAAAAATTGTTTTTAATTAAGTAAAAACATCTGAATAAAAGACCCTTATAAGATTCTGATCTATTTTAATAACCAAAGAAGATACAGTAAATTATCAAAAATTATAAAATTTTATTTTTCGTCTGTAGTAAAAATGGAAAGCGATATAAAAAATCTGATTTTATCGGCGTTCTTTAATCAAAAAAATAGCCCAAGAGATCAATGTCCGATTTTTTTAACTATTACGGTAACCGAGATAACCCGTAAAATATTCGAATTTGATCTACCCTGTATTTGCTCCATTAATGTTTATGTTTACGAATATTTTTATTTTTATTTGCTTACATATTACCTCGAACCCCCTTAAGCAAACCAGAATGAAATCCTTATTAATGCAAACACTGCCAGTTAATTTTTTATTTTTTTTTAACAGTAAGTAAAGGAATTTGAGGACCTTTTTCCAATTTTCAACCCGGTTTTTCTTCTGACTCCAGCAATACGTCAGCTTTCATTAAATGATACATTTTAAATTTTGACGAATACTACCTATTACTATTAACTATAATTTAAAACCATATTTTAATAAATAAGCTTATTCAAAATGTATAAATATTTTTATCGTAAACTTAATTTTATTATTTTTGTTAATCTGCATCAAAATCTAATTTTGCTGTACACGCGACACGCATAAGGTGCCATATAGGAGTTGATAGGAAATTATCATATTTAATTTTCTCACAATCACAAGTAACCTAAATTTATTCTTACAGTTCGGTGCATTGCAATCAGTAAGGTACGACAAATAATTACATTTATAATTTTTATTATGCATATTTAAATTACCTAAAACAATTTCCTGTGGGCTTTATTTATATACACCTACAAGCTAGCCAGAGCACCCGAGATATTTAAGTTTCCCTTAATATATCAGTTCAAAGTTAAATTCCATTAAGTTTCATTGTGGTGAGATTTTTCAGTAATTTTTCCATTTTATAAATAAACTCACATAGAAATTAATCTATGTTGTAGGCTTCCGCAGCCTATGTTCAACGTATATAAGTTGTTTCCGGGTTAGAACCACATCGAAGGTTTCTTCGTAGCCGACGTTTCGTCCTCCTGTTGCTGTTTAACTAACAACCCTGAGGATGTTCCCGATAAAGAAGGAACAAACGTCGGTTATGGAGAAACCTTCGACGCGGTTCCAATCCGGAAACAACTTATATTCACATAAAAATTATATGTAAAAAGTAAAATTCAATTTCTATTGCTGTTAGTTATTTAAATTTTTATTTATAAAACAAATGTATTGATCCTAAGGCCCGCTGCGGGCGAAAAACGTACGTGTGCAGCGGGCCTAAAGTATAAACGAAGGTAGATACATAACCATTATTGAAATAAGCAATTATTTAAAAAATTACCGACTCATTATATCATTTGAATTTTAAAATTAACAAAGATGGTCAATCTATTACCTAAATTTATTGTATACAGTATGTCCCAAACTCAAGACAACATATGAATTTCGCTTATTTTAGTAGCTGCAAAGTTATGTAGTTGTACTCAAACCTAAAAAAAAATTCAAGATAACGACTATAAAAGTAAAAATTTGGTGATAGTAAAAAAACTACTGATATACAAAATCTTATTATATTGGCTACGACGTTTTGCAATTACACAATTTTGTCCTAATTCAACCGAATACTTAGCTCTTAAAATAAGCCAGATCACCATGTTGAGCATTGAATTTGAGACAGGTAATGTTACATATCTATCTAGCAATTGCACATGTGGTATCATTGCACATGTGGTATCATCGCTTCTAGGTGATTCAATAGGTTCAAAGAAATTTCGGAGGCGAATTATGAATTATCCACAATATTTACCTACTTCTTATGTTTACAGGTCAAATCAACATGAAGAAAAAAAGCTCGATTAAAAATCCTTTAAGTTTATCACAATCACTAAGATGTCGCAAAGAAACGTTGTGGGGAGTGTTTTTATTTTTCGGTATAAATTATTTTAAATATTATAAAATCAAAAGTTTATTAAACCTATTTATCCTTAAAAAACATTTACATTGGTAAATTAATTTTAAAATTTAAACTTTTGATACACAAAAGATATAAAAAATTTAAACATTGCAGTTTTTATGGGCCAATTTACTATCGGTAAATCAACGACTATTAAATCACAATTAAATACCATCGCAAGGCGAAATGGAACAGTTATTTTACAGGTATTTTCATATGTGATAATTCGTTACTTTCAAAAACGCAATTTGGTTGCTGATTACCTAAAAATTATACAATTTTGTGTGATCAACTAACGACAAATGTTTTTAAATTATCAGTAGTATTATATAGGTAATAAGTGCATTGAAAATTATCGATAATTTTTGGTAAATATGTCCGAATGCAAGTTGAGCTGAAATAACACGAGTTATTTTTTCTCATTCAACTTGCATGAGTGAAGATTTGTCAAAAATTATAGATTATCTGCAATGCACGAGTTATATTTTGTCAGAAAATTTCCTTCGCCTAACCTAATTGTCAAATTAAATGTATGTTACGTAAAATTTTAGTGATTCAGGGGTGTGGTTTAATCTATATTAAATTAACGCTACTGGTCGCCGAAATTCGTCAAAAAATTAATTATCAAGACCAAAATATTTAATGCCCTTTCCAAATTTATATTTTCGATCAATCACAAACTCAGAATTCTTAGAAACGACCAATAAACGCAGGAAGTCTGTTAATTGCGAAAAGGATATTATCAGTGTATGATTATGTCTATTGGTCGTTTTTAGGAAAACTGAGTTTGTTATTGGTCGAAAACGCAAATTTGACAGGAGGATCAACATCTAACGGGGCGCTGTAAAATTATTACCGTGTAATAATGCTCCTATTGGTAGTCTCTAGAAGATTTAAGTTGAGTGATTGGTTGAATACGCAAATTTGACAGATGAAGGTAATTTTCATTAGAATTTATAATTTAGAATCAGAATTCTACTACTTATCTGCATTGTTTTTTATTTTAATGTTTATTAAGACCTTTATCCAGGGCCGATGAGAGGGAGGGGCAGGGGGGGCTCCGAGCCCCGGGCCCGGAAGTAAATTAAGGGCCCAGGAATCCACACACTTTTTTAACTATGATGTATTAAATATTCATAATTCACAATTCTTTCTTTTTTTTTAAATAAATTTTCAAATAATTTATTTACTTGGGGCCCAAGTAAATTTTACCCCCGGGCCCGGCGACGTCTCTCGACGCCTCTGCCTTTATCATAACAGGGGCCAAATATTGCACAAACTTTTTATAAAACACCGATGCCTTTGGATCCTGCAATAATTCTTTATCGTCATTATCCTTAAAATAATTCTGATAATTAAAAAAAAATATGTGGAATTACCTACATAGGTATAAGGTTGCATACATATGATGTGCCTAATTAATAGTTTTCAGATTTAAAAAAATGTTTTTAATGGCATATTTATAAAATTCACTTGTACAAAGAATCTGCCCTCAGGTCGACTAATACTTGACATTAAAAAAAAAATAGGAAGAAAGGAAGAAAATAACTTTATTACAATTTTGTATCGTTCAATAACGTTTTAAAACAATAATTATTTATTTGTTACAACAAATCATCTAATACTCCACAGTCCGATTCGCTACAATTAAATGAATGGACGGCAAATGAAACGCATCTTCCTTTTTATCCCAGCTACCTAGAAATTGATGAAGAAAAATTGCAAACTGTAAATGGTACCAAGTAAGTTATGAACAAAAATGATTAGTTATAATTTAGGATTTTAAACAAAAGTTGCTTTTAGAGACAAATTTTACGTTTTCTCAGCTTACTGTGATCGTCGAATTGGTAAACCAATTATAAGAGTGATTGCAATAACTACGACAAGAAATCCGCAACAAGTATGGTGTCGTCTTTGGTATCGACGGCCAAAAAACAACTCTTTCCAGTATATTTCGCAAACAGTGACAGCCAAAATAAAGGTACGAATAACCATAAAAAATACAAATACAAATAAATTTTTTCACAGATTATAAGGGAAAATTACCTTAAAACGTATAGCGCTGTCTTCTTGTTCTGTCCGCTGGTTGATGATAAAACTATTCCTGATTCTGTGTCAATAGTTTCAGAAGTGCTCTCTAATCCCACTAATTTGCTTGTTGTGAGGGATAACTACAACCAAACGCTACCTAAAAGTAAATATGTGGTTTGTGTTAAACCGTTTTTTGATTATAATAAGGTAAGTCTTTGATTTTGTAAAATTGACCACATTATAATTAGCTGTTTGCTTTCAGACGATGCAATTGCTAGAGTTTATAGAATTTTATCGTATATTAGGAGCTGAGCATTTCATTTTCTACAATTACTCAATCGAACCTGAAGTTAGTTGTATATTAAAAAAATACATATCAGATGGCATCGTCACGCTTTTTTCATGGCAACTTAATATCACTACTGAAACAGAAATTCACCACAAGGGAATTTTCGCAGCCTTGAACGACTGTGTCTACAGATCCATGTATAAATATTCTCACGCCATTTTACTTGATGTTGATGAATACATCCTACCAAGACGTCAAGATACTATTCCTCAACTTATAGAGTAAGTCTTAAGCAACAAGTTTCATTGATGAGTAGAATGTTATTCAAATGTCAATAAGGTGGCAATCATTTGTAAATTTTATACAATTATATTGCTTTTAGGTATTTAGATACCAAAGGCAACAAAACCTTCGTTGGTTCATATTCCTTTAACAACGGATTTTTTTATCTCGAATGGGAAGATGACAAATGGGTTCATACTATCAATGACAAACTAGCTGCAAAGCTCATTACTTTAAGAAAGACAAAACGCACAACATACCTGCATCCCCATGGAATACGCTCAAAATATATTTGCAAACCGGAATCTGTTGTGGAGGCAGGAAATCATTTCATTTGGGAATTTGTACAACCGTATTCTACTTATAAAGTTGTTCCTACAGATGCCATAAGCCAACATTATCGACTATGCGAGAAAAGACAACCCGCCCGTTGTCTTGGACAACCTTCCATTGAAGATTTAACTGTCGTAAAGTTTCATGAACGTCTTATATCTTCTGTGAAAATGCAGTACAAAATTCTAGGAGATATGTGTAACTTAACAGACTTGATGTAGGTTGGAAAACAACAGTCGTTTTTGCATGTATCACTTAAACCGAAATAAATTATTCTCTTAAAACTGCGTTATGCTTCATTATGTCAACATATTTTTTTTTACAAAATTTATAACCTAAAAAGCATGTTTTATTGGGTACTGGTAATAATTTTTTTAAAAACCATTCTTAATTTATTCAGTCATGAGAAAACATACATACTTTATATTATGAACAAAAAATAAGAAATGTTATTGATGCAGTATTTTTTTACAGGTGGTCGTCAACTTAGTCTTTACTTTATAACTCGTTTATTAATTAAAACAGGAAAGGCACAATTAAAAATCATTTCAACTATTACACTAATATTTCTCGAGTTATTGCGCTTTTCGTGATAATTTTAGGGCACAAATAAAATTGTCGATAGAATAAAACTAAAAAGGCTTGGGAGAAAACTCGATAATTTGTTTCAAATGTCAAATACAATTCTATTTTTATCTTTAAGCAGTATTTTCATTGGATTAAATTAATTTGACATGTAATACAAATTTCATTGCATTTATTATATGAAAGTCATAAAAAATATTTATTTATGGGACTGTAAAAAAAGCTACGAAAAAATTGTATATTTTAATGAACATACTAAACTAATCGAAGTTGCACGAAAGTTTGTCGAGGACCTTTTTGTTTTTGTAACCCTAGAGTATTGTCCCCGAAACTTCGGGGAAAAATGGTCACCTCAATTTAGGAACTGTTAATATTATTAATATTGGCCATGTACCATGTACAGGGTGGGCAAATTTCGATGTTTTTATTGGGAATCTCTGTAATTATTATAAGAGTTATAGAAAAACGGACCCCGCTTCCTCGATCTCTTTTTTCGAGAAAAAATTAATGGTGAAAACTAAAATTGTTTACCGTCTTTTGTTTTCAAGTTATCACCAATAACTCGATTTTTCGACTTTTCGTTTTATGACTACATCTCGCTTGTTTATCAAAATTAAAAATAAATAATTTTGACGTTCTACAGGCGTCTTTTTGATAACAATAGAGTGGCGTAAGCAATTTTTCAAAAAAAAATTCGAAATTCGAGTTGTGTCATAAAGTTGTTTTTGTTTTAAATAGAACCCATACTTGGCTGTGGCATCACGAGAAAGGGGATTTTTTCCCCATTACAATAATATACAGGGTGTCCCCGTTATCACCGCGAATATTTTAAGTGGTGATAGAGGACCTTTTTCTAAGAAAAAATTTCAAGTAAAATTTTTTCCTAAAATCAAATGCTAAGCTGATATCAACACTTACTTGATTTTTTTACACTTCTACATTTATAAGACTCTGTAGCCGAAGATATCAATTTTATCGTAAAATACCTTAAAGCTTTTTAATAGAGCATGAAATTCTCTACAAAATTAGTTTGGCTTTTCAAACATGTAAATAAATTTTTACCGTTAAATTTATTTTATGGTTTTTGTTAAGCTGCATCATAAGCTAATTTCGCTGTACACATAGAGCTAATTAGGTGCATTAAAGGTGTTGATAGTTAAATTTAAACACAACTATAGGTAAGTGCCTGTAATTACATTTAAAGTACGAAAAATTGTAAATGTGAATTATATTTTATCGTACCCATTACCAGTACATATTAGGTAAACATGTGTAAACCATTATCTATAGTTAATTTTCGCACAATCACAAGTACCTAACCTAATTTTTTTCTTATAAATCAATGCATTACAATCAGTAAGGTACGACAAAATAATTATATTCATGATTTTTATTATGCAGATTTAAATTATCAAAACCAATTTCCTGTGGGCTTTATTTATATAGATTTACAAGCCTGCCTATGAACACCCGAAATATTTAAGTTTCTTAAATTGCATCGAGTTCCATAGTCTGGTGAGAGTTTTCGATAATTTGTCTATTTTATAAATAGACTTGTATAGAAATTGTATGTAAAGATAAAAAAATACTATTTTTATTGCAGCTTAAATATTTATTTATAACACAAATTTATCGATACCAAAGTATAAACGAAGGTAGACAAATAATCATATTTGAAATAAAAAATTACTTAAAAAATTACCGACTGATTAAATCGTTTGAATTTTTTAATTAACAAATATGATTAAACAGATGTTAACATTACCTAAATTTATTGTATACAGTATGTCCAAAATTCAAGACAATATAGGAATTTTGCTTATTTTAGTAGCTGCGAAGTTATGTTGTTGCACTCAAACATATAATGGAAAAAATTCAAGATAATATCTAAAGAAGTAAAAATTTAGAAATAGTAAAAAAAAAAGTCCCAAATATTATCATGTCGGCTATGACGTTTTGCATTTCAGATTTTAATTTACCAACAAGTTACGCAATTTTTTCCTGATTCAACCGACTACTCTTAAGATGAACCAGATCACCATGTTAGGCCTTAAATTTGAGTCAGGTAATGTTACATATTTATATAGTAATTGCACATGTCGTATCATCGCTTCTAGGTTATCCAATAGGTTCAAAGAAATTTCGGAGGTGAATTATGCATTATCCAGAATATTTACTTGTTGTGTTTACAGGTCAAACCAGCATGAAGAAAAGAAGTTCGATTAAAAATCCTTCAAGTTTATCACAATCACGTAGATGCCGCAAAGAAACGTTGTGGGGAGTGTTTTTATTTTTAGGTATGTAATCTACTTCATTTTATTTTATTTATTTAGTCATGAGTCCTTCTACTGTTAGGTGTAGGACTGTTGAGTTGTGTTGTGCTGACTTTTTTTATTTTTCTGTCTTGTGCTAGCTTTCTTATGTCTTTCCATTCGAGGTTTCTATCCGTTGCTGCTTTTTTAACTTCGTCTTGCCAGGTTTTTCTCGGTCTACCTCTTTTGTTTTTTCCCTGTGATCTTGCTTCATAGGCTTTTTTGGTTAACCTTTCTTCTTTTATCCTATAAATGTGACCCAACCATCCCAGCTGCCTTTCTTGTATTTTTGTGTCAACTGATTTTATCTTTAATTGTTCTCTATATGTTTTATTTCTGATTCTGATTCCATCTTTTTTGGTATTTCCTTGAACTTTTCTTAGAAATCTCATTTCTGCTGCATTCACTCGGCTACTATTTTTATTTGTGAGTGTCCACGTTTCACTTCCGTATAAAATCGCAAGGAAAAATGGACACGTCATTTTACAGGTAATCGATTTTTATATGTGATTTTTGATATCCGGAAGATTCACCGAAAACCAATTCACCGAAAGCAGTTCACCGATAGCAATTCACCGAATATCAATTCACCGAATACGCAATTCATCGAATAAGCAATTCACCGAATCATCGAAAAATAAATAGATATAAATTACATGAAATATGTTAATCAAAGATCAGAAAATAATATATTGTGACCAGGGATGGAAAACGTAACGTAACGATACCCGATAACGTTATAATAACGATTCAACTATAATTTTTTATACAATAACGTAACGATATTTTAATAACGTTATAATAACCGATAACGTTTCATTAAAAGTTATTTTGTATCGTTATTCTCTATAAATTTTTATATGGCGATCTTTTTATTTTCAGAAGATATAATATTTTGTTTGTATTTTAGAAATTAAAATGAAAATAAAATATCTCAACGTAGGTAATTTTGTACTATTTTTTAAATTTACATTTACAGATTTACAGATCCCAAAAATAATTTCTGAGTTACAAATAAAAATTATTTTTATCCAGCATGTTTTTTAAATAATGCGTAAAAAATCGGAAGGTGATTCCTTATCGAAAATTAAGAGAGGTCTTTCACATAAAATTTTTTTCTTTAGGGTCTTCTTTCGGAGTTACACCCCCCTAAAGAGGATCGGTAAATTGGGTTTTTATTTTATTTCTCAAATTTGGATAAATGTAGGAGTATGATATTCGGTAGATGTTTTATACTTATTAAAAGGTTTCCCATAGTAATATTTTCAATCATCCTTCACAGGGGGCTGAAAAGTGCGACCCCTGTTGGTGTTTTTATCAGAACTTTTTGGTGGGTTGAAATCTAGCAATTTAATTTTTTTTTGAAAACTTGATTTATTTAGAAGTTTTTTTTTATTCCTTAACTTTTCTCGTTAAACCTACAGTGAGATTAGTGGTTTTTGCATATATCACTTAAACCGAAATAAATTGTTCTCTAAAAACTGCGTTGTGCTTTATAATGTGAACATCGGTTTTCAGCTTGTTTTGTTTCAATATCTTTTTTTATTAGGTTATTTAGTATTTGAGCATATATTTTAGCCATTGTACTGATTACTGCTATCCACTGTTAATTTGCAGAGGTTATATACGTTGTTTTTCATTTCTTAGGAATTTGTTCTCCGTTGAGACATCGTTTGCACAGGGTCTTCATCATAATAAACAACTTTTGTGGAGCATGTTCTACCAGTTCCAGATATATCCTATCTGGTCTAGATGATTTATTGTTTTTTGTTTGGTATACCGCATTTTTAACTTGGGACATATTCAATTGTATGTATTTCCTTGCTCCATCTTGTTTTTTTATCTGACAAATTGTGTTCTTTTTTCTATCAGGAGGTCACTGAAGTGCTGTACCCACTTTTGACTGAAGACAGTATGTTGTAGTATTGGGCTTTAATGGATGTTTTAATATTTTTTACTATTTGCCATGCCTCTGAGCTTTTTGTACTTCGAATTTGCTGATTCTATGTAATCGCATTTTTGTATCCAGGTCGATAATTTCTTGTTAATCACTACCTGTTTAGTGCTAAAATACCAGTATTCCATTACTCTGCCAGTAAGTTTAAGTAAGATGTTTTATTTTGCCGGTATTTGGGCAATTTATTTTAAAACATTGCCTTATCTTTAAATACTAATATAATTTATTATCGTTGACTATGTTTAAATTGAAAATTGCATCTTCAGTACTAAAATACAGGCTTTCTCCGTTCTTAAGCGTTACAAAAATTGTTTTAAAAATTGTCGCGGCAAAAGCCATTTTAATAAACCATCAATAATAGTTGTTGATCAATTATTTTTAAAAATTTATAATCGCAGCCTATGCTTATTGCATAAAAAACACACTAGAAGGGAAAAATATGGAACGGGTAGACAACATCAAATATTTGGATGTAATTATTGAAGGAAAGAATGGATGGGTTACGTGATGATTTAAAGAAAAGTAAAAGTTGGAAGAATATTTAACAAGTAGGGGCTTAAGAACTACATTGCAAATCCTAAAAAACAACAAAATTGGAAGTGATAAAAAAGGAAGTAGGTAATTCCAAAACACATATAAAAGTAAATAATGAACAAAATCCGAATTGGTTAGGACGCATATACAGTACGAAGAGAAAAGGTTAACTAAGAATTCGTAGTTTCTTAGACCACAAGGAAAAAACAGAAAAAGTAGACCCAGGAATTAATCAACCTTTTTTAAAAGTTCAGCCCAGTTATTTATTGCTCCTAGTAATACATTAGCTGTCCTTAAATTAACAAATGTTAACTTTTGACTTACTATTATATAAAATTTAAGAAATAAAATTTAAAAGTCAATTTATTGTAAATATTAAAAAAAAATATAGTAAAATAAATTTTATTAAGCTGCATCATAATCGAATTTCGCTGTACACGCGACAGCCATAAGGTACATTACAGGAGTTGAAGGTTAAATTAAAAGATAACTTTAGGTGCATTCTAGTAATTACATTTTAAAATATGAAGAATTGCAAATGTAAATTATATTTTATCTTGAAGTTAGCATTACCAGTAGATATTAGGTAAGCATTTCTTTCTACATTAAATGTTAAAATGTATAACATTATCTATGATTAGTTGTCTCCCAATCACAAGTAAACTAAATTTATTCTTACAGTTCGGTGCATCACAATCAGTAAGGTTTGGATAAAGCATTATAAGTATTATAATTTTTATTTTACAGATAAATTATTTAAAACAATTTCCAGATTGCTTCATATTATATCATATATATTTATACACAGGGTGGCCATAATATACATTCAAATATTTTGTAAAAAAACTAAAAACAGGCGATTTTTTCAATGTAAAATAATTCCATAGCCACCTATGGTAAAACCAAAGTGTAAAATGATTCCTATAGATAATTGTATCTAGAATTAAGGTTAAGGTCCACACACACCGGCGCGGTGGCGGTGGCGATCGCGGGCGCGGGCGCGATCACGATAATTTGTAACCATGTTACTTACTTACGTAATCAGGTTACTAATTATCGTGATCGCGCCCGCGCCCGCGATCGCCACCGCCACCGCGCCGGTGTGAGTTGACCCCTTAGAAAAACTAATATTTAAAAAGTCATGGCTTACTCGGTTTTTGAGATATAAGCCAAATTTTTTTTTTTTTTTTTAATGGCAACCAAACTTGGCTATAATTTCATGAAAGAGCTTATTTTTTCTGATTAAAAAATTTATGGGTTTTTATTCTATTTTAATTATTTTTCTTAAAATTTTTCAAAAACCAAAATTATTACTAAATAGTTTAAGTTTGCTAAGTTTGCAAAACTTGGAGCTAATTTCAAACAGGATGGATCTTTTTGTTTTGTTTAGTTTGTTTTTTATTATTTGGCAAAGTTCATTCTCTTTTGTTGCTAATTGTGGATGCGAATGTGTTCAGAGCGCTATTTGGTATTTTTACAAAATGAATTAGATGAAATGTTGGACGATCTTCAGTTGAACATGATACAAAACTTAAAATATTTTTAGCATGATGGAGCACCTGCTCACAATGAACAAATTGTATCAAATTATTTATCAGAAAGGTTTTCTAACTGGATAGATAACAGAGGTCCTATTGTTTGGCCTCCTAGATCTCCGGACCTAACGTCTCTAATGTTTTTTTTCTGGGGAATTATTAAAGATAAGGTTTACAAGGAAAAGCCACGTAGTGTTGAAAATTTATAAACCAAGATGATAAGGGCATCTACAGTCGTATAGGTAGGTCTCAATGTACACTTTTAGTAACTTAAAGTTTTTTGATAGGAACCATCGTTTTGGAGAAAAACTCGATTTTATAAAAATATAACTTTGAGATTTATAGAAAATATTGAACAAAATCATGTTTTATACAAATAAAACTGGACATAATAAATAACTAACATAAAAATAAGAAACACAAGTAAAATTGATTGTTACAATAAACGAAAATATGACATCTGACTACATTTGTTTTGTTTGTTAATTCACAGTAAACTAGTTTTTGTTAAATACTTTCAATAAATCTCAAAGTTATATTTTAATAATATCGAGTTTTTCTTCAAAACGATGGCTCCTATCAAAAAACTTTAAGTTACTAAAAATGTACATTTTAGACCTACCTATCCGACTGTTACAATAAGGTATACCGGGTGGTCCACATACAAGGGCCACTATTGGGATCTCGTAAACGGCAAGAGCTACAATGAAGTTTAAATTAAACAATTGTTCCATTTTCGGAGACCTATTCATTGATGCTTTAATGTTTTTAAAAATTTCCATGGCACGCTAGATAATCAACAAAAATCAAAATAGGCATTTTTTTTAAATCGTTAATAACTCGATTATACTTGATGGTACAAAAATAGTTTTGGGGGAAAAGTTGTAGATTTTTTTACGCACTATAAAATTAAAACATTCATTTGTTTCAATATTGTTTAAATTCTTAGATAAATTACAAACTTGCATTTTTTTAAATGGAAACTCTAGTCGGCCATGACTTAATGAGAAAGAGTATTTTTTTAGCTTTTCAAAAATATATAGTTTTATATATTTGTTGCAAAAAATAACCGAGATATGGCCAATTTTGTAAAATTTCGATCATCAAAGTTTGCCATGATTTCGTAAACAAGTGATGTTTGCAATTATTAAACAACTAAACGTCATTGCCAAGTAGATTCTGAAACAGCCGCTACGTTTTTATCACTTACAAAGTAATATTCTAACATATTAAACTTTTTAAAGAGTTCAAATTTAGCCATGTTCACAATACCACAATAAACAGTTATAAAATACAAAATAATACAGGGATTTGCTTTAAAGTTGAAAATTTTACTTCGAAATGACGTTTAGTTGTTTAATAATTGCAAACATCACTTGTTTACGAAATCATGGCAAACTTTGATGATCGAATTTTTACAAAATTGGCCATATCTCGGTTATTTTTTGCAACAAATATATAAAACTATATATTTTTGAAAAGCTAAAAAAATACTCTTTCACATAAAGTCATGGCCAACTAGGGTTTCCATTTAAAAAAATGCAAGTTTGTAATTTATCTAAGAATTGAAACAATATTGAAACAAATGAATGTTTTCATTTTGCAGTGCGTAAAAAAATCTACAACTTTTCCCCCAAAAATATTTTTGTACCATCAAGTATAACCGAGTTATTAACTATTTAAAAAAAGTGCCTATTTTGATTTTTGTTGATTATCTAGCGTGCCATGGAACTTTTTTAAAACATTAAAGCATCACTGAATAGGGCTCAGAAAGGGGAATAATTTGTCTAATTTAAACTTCTTTGTAGCTCTTGCCGTTTACGAGATCCCAATAGTGGCCCTTCTATGTGGACTTAGATCGTGGTGGCTTAAAAAAACCCAAACGACTTCATTGTTAAAATTTTGTGTGCTATGTATAAAGTTTTTCAGGTTTTAATAAGCGAAATATATAAAGAAATTTTTTTGAAAGCAAAAAATCAAAAAGACATTATTAAAATTAAATGTAAGTAGATTATGTACAAGAAATTAATTTAGTAGAAATAATAAATTGTAAATGTAACAGTAGTGAAATAATTGTAAATAAATGTATTTCAATATTTTCCAATATATTATTAAATAATTATTGAAAATTAATAAATGATCAACGTAGAGAAAAAGTAAACAAAAACTTGAGAAAATTAGAAACGTGTAATAGGAATAGAAAATGTACATTTTTATAATTAAATACATTTATAAAACTTGTTTCTGTATAAATTATAAATAATAAATTGTAATAAAAGATAGTATTATTTAATTATTATTAACGTAATAATTTACGGTATATTCTACGAGGGTTGCCTTTTATATTTCGGGATTAGAGAACAAAAACAAATATTAATCATCGAAAATCACTTTATTGTTTTTCAAAATATTCCCCATGAATATCTATACACTTTTGCATGCGTTTGAACCAATTGTCGAAGCACTTTTTCCACTCTGATTGAGGTATCTCCAAAAAATGCATTCTGAATGCAGCAACCGCTTCTTCAGGTGTCGAAAAACGTTGACCTCTCAGTTTGTTTTTTACGTACGGGAATAAAAAGAAGTCATTTGGTGAAAGGTCAGAACTATATGGCGGATGACTCATCAAATCGATGTTTTGGGTGCTCAAAAATGCAGTTGTTTGAGCCGATGTGTGAGAGCTCGCATTGTCGTGGTGAAGAGTGATCCGTCTTCGGCGGTTGGTTTTCCTGATTTCTTGGAAGACAACTGGCAAACAAATTGTTGTGTACCACTCAGAATTGACTGTTCTGCGTTGTTCTAGTGGTACGGTTGCGACATGTCCAGTTTTTCCGAAAAAACATGCGACCATTTGCTTGGAAGTGCTTCGTGCGCGAACAACTTTTGTTGGATTTGGCTCATCTTGAAACACCCATACAGTCGACTGCTGTTTACTTTCGGGCTCATACGCGTAAATCCACGATTCATCACCTGTCACGATGTCATAGACGTGTTTTGAAGCACCGCGATCGTATTTTTCGAGCATTTCTTAGACAAATTGTGTGGGATCCAACGCGAACAAATTTTTTTGACAGTTAAATGTTCATGCAATATTGAGTGTATGCTGGTCCCACTAATGCCTAAGGTTGTCTCTATCTCACGATAGGTCACATGACGATCTTGCAATATCAGTTCGCGCACAGCATCAATGTTTTTCAGAACAACAACTGATTTTGGACGACCTTCACGAAATTCGTCTTGGAGTGAACTCCGACCACGATTGAATTCACCATACCATCGATAAACACTGGTCCTTGATGGAGCTTCATCGCCAAAAGTTGAATTAAGTTCATTCATGCACTGCTGCTGAGTTAATCCACGTCGAAAGTTGTAAAAAATAATCGCACGAAAATGTTCACGATTTAATTCCATTTTTGGGGGCAGATGAATCTTTTAACTTACTGTAAACAACACAAATAGCGCTCGTATGTCAAAACGTTCTGAGTACGTATAACCTCAAAAACGTCTAACTTTACGATAAAGCTGTCAGTTGACAGATTGCAATACCAGGGTTGCCAAATCCCGAAATATAAAAGGCAACCCTCGTATAGCCAGGCATATAGTATCATAGCGAAGTATGTTCAGCATCGGTCTTCATCCCCACCACACAAAAATTCAATGAGCCGGCCCGCTAGTATAACGAAGGCCCCGGTACTGGCAATAAAAATACTTATGAAATCATTTTAATTTCTTCAGTTATTCATAAGAAAATATACTTTATATTATTATCAAAAAATATCATTGGTGAAGTATATTTTTACAGGGCGTCTTTACTTCATTACTCGTTTTTTAATTATTTCCAACTATTATAAATCAAGTATTTTGTGTTCGCTCAATTTGGTATAACTGCTAAAAAACGTTTGTGCACCTGTGCCTAACCACTCAAACTTTTAACTTTTATTAGTACACGTTGAAGTTTAGATGTTGTTGTGTATGTAAAGCAGCCCAAGTGGTTCAGCTTTTTAATACATTTTCACTTTGATAACCCTGAGGAAGGATAAAAATAAATCCGAAATATTGGTGATCAACAAAGAGTTTTCTTTATGCCCCACTGAAGTCTTCAGTGAAGACCACTAAACCCATTAAATCTACATATTTACCTTACAACTTATGGTCGACATCTTTTCAATTCATATATATATGTTACCTATACAGGGTGTCCCAGATTACATTTCCAGCATGGGGATCTCGCTTATTATAAGAGATACAGGTTTGTTTAAATTAGATGAATTATTCCTTGGTATGAAAGGAGCCACAATAAATTTTTAAAAGTGCAAAATTCGTCGTGCTTCAGATGTTATAGCAAAAAATATGAAAATGTCGAATTTCTTTTTTCTTTCATAACTTTTTTGTCTTAATCGTTAAAGCAATTTTATTTGTACTTTCTAAAGGTACTTTTTAATGGAGAATGTAACTGTCATTTTAGATTTTTTTCAACACCTACCATTTTCGATTTATTACCCCCAATTCCATTTTTTCTTATGGGCCGCGAAGTTGGCTATGGAATAGTTGAATGTGCTTTTTTTTACTCGTTTAAATGAGATATTACTTGCTATACCTATTTTTATAAACAAGTCACAAAATGAAAAAAAATCGTATTTTACCCATGACTTATCAAGCTATCTATGAAAATAAAAACAAAAAACAACTAATTAAATGTCAAATGACAGTTGCCATTTGTCTGTGGTATCATTTATTAGAATTTCATATTATTGTTGTGTAATTCGATAGTCTTTGTAGTAATTATTGTTATAATAATGGCTACATTTAAAAATAGCGAAAAATTTGACTTGTTGAGATCCTACATTCTTTACCATAAAAACTGTGTGGAAGCTGAGCGAATATACTTGAGCTATATCTTGAGAAAAGGCAACGAAGAGTGTGTAATTACAAAAATTTGGAAATAAATTTAAAAGAATATGGTTTCTTCGAAAAACCAACCAAAAATCCAAAACAAATCCATAAAGAATTACAAATATCTATTTTGCACAGTTTCTGTTGTAAAGAATTTAGCATTTCAACATTAAAAATTTTTAATTAGTTGTAAATGTGCCCATAATTATATGGAAACAAATTTGCTACAAAAACTATCGAATTACACAACAATACTATACATTCTAATAAATTATGTAGCATACAAATGGTAACTGTCATTTGACATTTAATTAGTCGTTTTTTGTTTTTATTTTCATAGATAGCTTGATAACTGATGGGTAAAATATGATTTTTATTCATTTTGCGACTTCTTTATAAAAATAGGTATAGCAAGTAATATCTCATTTAAACGAGAAAAAAAAATCACATTCAACTATACCATAGCCAACTTCGCGGCCCATAAGAAAAAATGAAATTAGGGGTAATATCTCAAAAATGGTAGGTGTTAAAAAAAATCTAAAATGAAAGTTACATTCTCCATTAAAAAGTACCTTCAGAAAGTACAAATAAAATTGTTCTAACGATTAAAACAAAAAAGTTATGAAAGAAAAAAGAAATTCGACATTTTCGTATTTTTTGCTATAACATCTGAAGCACGACGAATTTTGTACTTTTAAATTGTAAATTGTAGCTCCTCTCATACTAAGGAATAATTTATCTAATTTAAACAAACCTGTATTTCTTATAATAAGCGAGATCCCCATGCTGGAAATGTAATCTGGGACACCCTGTATATAGTACCTATATAATATTGGAAACTTTGTTTCAATTGTTTTACAAGCAAAAACAAACTTATAAAGAAGCCGGAACAGATCTATCAGCACCTGAATCTGTAAAGCTAGAATAAGAAAAAATAGAAGCAGGATGACAAAAATACAGTGCGATATACCTACATGGGTAACTTTTTTATTACAAGTCTTACAAAATGTGTTAAATTAGCTGAATTACATAAAAACATGAATGTGATGCCAAATTTCTGAATAAACTGTAAAAAGCTCTAAAAATTAATTTTTTAGCTAGAAAATATAACATAAAATAGCTTTCATGTGGTTTTTAGATAACATTATGTAAAATATCAATAATAATTTTTTAAGTTAATTAGTTATTAAGATACTGACTTAACTTATAATTTAGAAGCTGTAATCGAAGTTGGCTGTGATTCTATTAGTTTAGGATTCGTTGCATGTACTGTTAATAGTTTGTGATAGAAATAAAGAAATATGTAAATCTCCTAAAAAAACCATAGAATGCTTTGTAAAACATAAGCATGTTTATTAATTTGCGAATTGGTAATGAAATATGCACCAATATTTTAAATTATTGCTTATTGCCTGAATAAAAATATGCAAGTTATTGTGTTGCTATATGTTTGTTAGACGCACATACACATGAACCATTTTAATGATTACTAGTTTTTCACTTACATCGTTCGTTAAAATCGTACGACTTGCTGGCAGCGTATGCTAGCGTCATCGGGTGCTACAGACTTATAGTTATAACAATAAATAATTTAGTTATTTAATTGTTAATTACAAAGTATGAAAAGTTTGCCCTACAGTCGTATCCAAATCTACAAAATTTCATTTAAATCCGTTAAGCGGCTCTTGGGTTTTAAGGAAACTGACAGACAGACAGAGGCAGTCCTAGGGTTTGCGGGGCCGTGTGCGAAATCAAATGCGGAGCCGGATATTTTGATAAAGGGCCCAGTTAAAGTAAAATGTTACTAAAAACTGAAAAAACGGCCTGGTGACCTAAAAAAAAAAGCTCCTCGCCCTCATTCCTCTAGCGCGGGCCGGCCTGCCGTGTGCGTGTATTTTTTATTTTCGCACACGGACCCGCAAACGCTAAACGGCTAGAGCGGGGCCGGTCTAGGCGCGGGGCCGTGTGCGGTGCATACTCTGCACATCCCTATATCCGGCCCTGCAGACAGACATCTGAGTATCGGGGATGAATGGTTTCTCAAACCATACCACACTATGCAAAATTTTTTAAAAACAAACAAAGTAACATGGTAACTATTCTTATAATTTTTTAATTGATATATCTATAAGCGAAAAGCAGATAACTTTGTTATCAAGTGGTTGGTTGCAAAGACGAAATGAACAAGGTAAAATAAAATAATATTGAACATTTAAAAAAATAAAATGATGGAAGAGTTTAGTAAAGTTGAACAATGAATGCCGTTAAAAAAATGTTTACGTGGTCTCTATCACAATAACCACTTAACTTGAAAGATTAGAATTTTATTATAATCCTCATAATATTATTCAAAAATTATCCACACATTATTTCGCTTTACCTATGACAATTAAAATGATATCTGTGTTGGAAGTTCTTATTATTTTTCGTATCGTAGTTTTTTCAATAAGATGACAACATTGGTTAATTTTTCATACAGCATTCAATTACTTATATAATCTTGTACTAGTTTGCTAAGGCCCGATTGCACAAGGCAACAATGTTTTTAAAATACAAGTTGCCTAAAACTAGGCAATATCAGCGCCAACTATGCTGCGATTTTACCTAGTTCGAGAGTTACCTTGGTTTATCCCAGGTTCAACTTTTATGCAATTATACCAAGTGTTAATTAAGACTGTTTTATACTATACTATTTTTTCGTTTAAGAAAATCGTATACGATTTTTGATACAAAAATTTCGTTCAAGAATTTAGCATGGAAAATATCAACCTTTTACATTGTATTATATTTTGGTACGAAAACCCCAATATATTTGGTTACTTTTTAGTAACTTTATCCATATTTTGTTGGCACCTTGAGTAACCATGTCAAATGTTCAATTTGATCACAACAGAAAGCGAATCATTTTCAAATTTAACGTATATTTAACGCTTGTCCCATTCTATATATTTATTCCTACAAAATAAATTGTGAGGGATTAACGGTAATAAGTAGTATTTAACAACGTTTGATTGTTTCAGTTAACCTAACCCACAAATGACATGCGGTCAGGTCAGATACAGTAACAGTAGAATACGCATGCGCGCATGCTAAAATTGGACGCATATAGGGACGGTAATAATTTCGTACGAATTTTTCGTTCAAGATTTTTAATTTCTGATTGACACCGTACTAGAAAATCGTATACGATTTTCTTAAACGAAAAAATAGTGTAGTATAAAACAGACTTTATACTAATAATAATGTTGCCCCTATAATGTCATACATTACTGTGTCCTGTAAACGAAAGAAGTCAAAAAAAATTAAAAGTAAGTTTAAGATATTCTTTTATCCTGAAATTAATATCATTGTTAACGGAAAAATGTGAATTTTGGGCATAAATTTGTAGTAATATAAATAAGCAAGGGTGAAACACGTAAACTAGTACAGTTCTCGCTTATGTAAGTGGTATGTATGATCAAAAATTACAAGCACCGAAATTATGAAGGTTTAGAATCAAATTTTTATTGGTAAGACGATTTTGTTTGAATATCGAAGTTTTGAAAATATTTAATATTTATAGCTAGATGCCCAACATATTATTATGAAAATATTGTATGAATCAATATTCTGTTTATTATTTCACACGTTAAACTTCCTTAGGACTGCTGGGTTTATCCGTGGAAAGTAAATCCAGATTTTTGGTTCAATACTGTAGTGTATATAATTTAAAGGAAGTTTTTGTTGTTAGTTCTCGTACTTTTTGATTACACAACGTGTGTATTATGATCCACTATTAGTTTTATGTGCATCTCATATTTAGACATAGAGATGATTACATTTCTTTTGTCTTCTTTGTGTCACATTAAATACGAAACAATTAACAACTCATTGTAATCCAGTGTCAGTGCTTATAAATTTTCGGGACTACAAAATTTAATGGTGATATTATCTTCCTTGATGAGTTACAGTACGTTTATTACACTTTCTGTCGAAGATAATTCGATTTGGTCACTGTGAAATATACTTTGTACAGTACTACATTTCTAACCTAGTTTTCTTTTATTTTCTCATAAAATTTATACTTTTATCGTCTTATTTAGTGAAGTTTTATCACTGTATTTGACAGTTTCGCATGGTCATTTTTGGAACGTATATCTACGACGTTTAACCGGAAAGTGTAACCGTAAAAAAGAAACCATTGCAATCACAAATACTGACTAAATTCAGATAAATGCGTTTTGCAAATTAAACCGCGTACCTACAGCCCTTTAAAAAACAAATTGAGAATTGGTTTGATCTCTACGTAAAACGTGGTAAAGGCGAATATTGTTTGAATATCAGAACTCGGGCACATATATAATGATCAGGTATGGCGTGGGTTTATTTTTCGCGCCCGCATTATACGTTAGCGCTGTATATAGCTATATGGATTTTTCTATACAGGTTTTATTTTAGAAGTGGAAGCATGGAATTACTATACTTTTACGAACGATGAATAAAAGGTTTTGTTGGAAGAAAATTTGCTTGTGATTCATGGCTGTTTTAAATCCATCGTTGGTGTTATGCGAGATATAGCGTCTATAAAAAAGTTTGAGTAAAAAGTTAAAGCTCTAACGTTTTAATGCGTTTCATAAAATGGTGTTTTAAGGCAAATTAAAAATCTTTTTTGTTATAATAATAATTTTAATCTGAGGTCCTTCTGTCTGTCCGACTTTAATGTAAAAACATAAATTGAAACGTTATTCGAAAAATAAGTCGGGACATCACTAGCATTTGTTTTGGTGTATTACTTCAATAATAATTTAATCGATTGATTTTTTTCGAGAACTCTATTTAATACTAGGTATACATTTCATATTTGTTCTTTCTTATTTAGTAACCTACCTAGAAACTTATATCTAAGTAAATGAAAATAACTTATTTGTTAAACATTTTGATCTGCAAATTTTTTATTTTATTTACTTTTATTGACCTAATATTTTTATTCAATACCGTTTTTTTTTTGTTATTTTGGATTAACGTAAAAACTTTAACACCCTGCATATTATTATAAATAAACTTAATTAGGTAAATAGTTTTTTCGAAAGATTTTTTTTCTAATTGCAAAATCAGTTTTAAAACTTTTTTTATAGATGATTAAATAGGCTGCAACTGATAAAGAGACGAGAGCCTTGAAACTGGTTTTGCATGTAGACAAGAAATATTTAAAAGAAAAGATAAGTAATTTTTAATTAATTTTGTTTATAATAAATATGAATCACTTAAGTGATTAAACAATTTACCTTACACATTACTTATTAATAAAGAAATCAATTAAACGCACGCTCTACCAATAACTAATTTCAAAAATATACAGTTATAACGTCTGGCACATACACACTCGCTACCCGCGTGCGCGCGTACACACATACATACGGATGTCATCGCGTAATAGTAGGAACATGTTCATGGACCTTTAAACGCCTAAATTCATCGTAATTCTCAATTCGAAAATTTTTAGTATTACAATAATCTCTTTATACATACTACAGGGTGTCCCACAAGGTATGCCTTCGCTAATTTTTGCATAAATCGAATTTTTAGAACCTAGATAAAACGTTTTTACCGATAATAATTTTTTTCATGTGTCCCTTCATATACAGAGTGTCCCAAATATAGTGAACAGCATGAGAATCTCTTAAACGGTAAAAGATACGGAGTTGGTTAAATGGGTCAAAATGATCTATGATTCAAGAGCAACTGTTCTATAAAAAAAAAAAAAACTAAAAAAAATCAATAGTTTTTGCGCTATTGATGAAAAACAAAACACATCAGGTTTTTAATTTCTGCCTATAACTTTCTTAATTTAAATCACACTCAAAATATTTTTCGACATTATTAGGACACTTTTTTGTGTAGATTTGAAATTTGTCAACAAATTTTACCTATCTTCATTTGTTTTTGTTTTTTTAACATTAATTTTCTTATTTTAAATACGGCGATGTTAAAATAACAAAAAAAAATGAAGATAGATAAAATTTGTTGACAAATTTCAAATCTACACAAAAAAGTACCCAAATTATGTCGAATCATATTTTGAGTGTGATTTCAATTAAGCAAGTTATAAGCAGAAATTAAAAACCTGATGTGTTTTGTTTTTCATCAATAGCGCAAAAACCATTGATTTTTTTCAAGTGTTTTTTTTTATAGAACAGTTGCTCTTGAATCATAGATCATTTTGACCCATTTAACCAACTCTGTATCTCTTACCATTTAAGAGATGCCCATGCTGTTCACTATATTTGGGACACTCTGTATATGAAGGGACACATAAAAAAATTTATTATCGGTAAAAACGTTTTATCTAGGTCCTAAACATTCAATTTATGCAAAAATTAGCGAAGGCATACCTTGTGGGACACCCTGTACATATGGCGAAAGTAAAAAGTATAGAATATTGATATTAATTAATATAAAAACGCATAACAGTTAAATTGGGCGTAAACCTGGCCGTTATTAAAAAATATTTCAGATGTAGAAAAAATAATCTTCAAAATATGTCACACTTAAAAAAAAAACTTACTCAACCAAATTAGTTACAGATTGATAACTTTATGTTTTTGTTTTTAATAAAAAAGTAAAATCCAATTTCTAAATTTTTCGATCAACCTTAAACTTTAGCCATAAATTATATAATTATTAAAATTTAAGTGCGCTGTATAGTAATATTTGTGATATACAACTAACGAATACACTTCCATATATCACTCAAATAAGTTACAACAGCTGTCTGAAAATTATAATAGCAGCCAATAACTGAATAACCATTAAGTGAATAAACAATCAGTAAATGTTATTTATAGTTGCTGAGGTGCGGACCATAAATAAAGGAATTCAGTGTTAGTTGTTAGTTACTAACTAAATTACCTAATGGTAAAGCAGTTGGGAAAACGAGTTAGGAAAAGTTAAAATGTAGATAATTAATGGATTTAATTGGAAAATTTCATTAACAACAGTTTGTTCTCTTAAGTTTTCGTGTGATTTATGAGATTTGTTTCTCTTACGTTCTTAAGTAATTGAAAATTTTAATCCGTTTGGTCGTTAATGTCATGGCAAATTTATAAAAATTAAAAAAATTGTGCGTGTATGCGGGCATTTGTACTGACTGTGATTGTAATAATTTATCAGAAAATACACGAAGGAGCTTTTTTTTTTGATCCGTGCTTTTTTTCTATACCCACAAAGTTAAAATTTATTTTAAAGTTTAAGTAAAATACTACATTATGGACCAAACATAACGTATATTGTTTTAAACGATAATCATAGCTGGCTGTAAGCTATTCAAATAAATTATGCTTTGCAAAATTTATTATAAATCAATTTATGTGTACTGTTAATAGTTTTTTTGTGCTATCGTACTAAAAACAGCTGTTTGACGGACGCGTTAGCAACCATAAAGTGCTGCATTACCGGCCCTATCCTTAGCAACGGCCGTAAAAGTTACTTTTCAGGCCGTTACTCTTAGCAACGGCCGAAAAAGTAACTTTTACGGCCGTTGCTAAGGAGAGGGCCGGTAATGCAGTACATACGCCGTCATCTGTCAGTGACAGAATGTCGCGTAGTTTCTAACCTATAATTTTGAAAATTACTAAAAATTTAAATTGTTTTTAATTCGAACGCACAAAAAATGTAATATGCACCTCGGCCAAAACGTACTTTTTTGGCCTTGCCTGTTTGCTGGCCCCGACTACGTCTCGGCCAGCAAACCAGACGCGGCCGAAAAAGTTACACTTTTTGGCCTTGATACATAAATAACTATTTTTAAACAAATATAATGACTATGTACAAATGAATTTGAAACTACTCAGTTTTTCCCACCACTTCGTAACATTAAAATAAGTATAATCATGGAATATAATGCAGATGCGACATGTGACAGCCCGTATGCAATTTCCTTTTTTGTAATTGCTGGTCCATTTAATCGAAGAGGCAAAAGAGAGACATTTCAGGTTTAAATTGCAATTTAAATGGGTGTTTGCCTTTTCAGTATTTTAAACGTAACGTGTTAAAGTACACAAAATAATACTTAATGGTGACAAACACACAAGAAATAGTCCAGTCAGAATGTGTTAAAGGAACCAGGCTCATTTATACCATTAGTAAATGAAACCACGAACCCGTCTATCTAGGTATGACCTCTAACCAAAAACCACGTCACTAAAACTGTCTTTCTCTCTGTCACGAACATTGCAAACGCTCTTTAAACAAAAACAGAAAAACTTGGGTTTGTCTGCATTGACGACATAGTAAAGAACAAACAGGGAATAAAAACCCGCACAAAATTAGATGAGCGTCGATACGGGTTTCAATCTCGCTTCAAATAAATTAAATCTATTTGCTTTTTATACTTGATCCGCTTTTATTAAAAAGGTCCAGATTAGTGTCGCCCACTAATCTCCGTAAAACTGAGTTTTGTGATTTATACTGATCGACTGTGACAAGCGAGGCACGAGAACATTTTATGCATTCCCTTATTTAAGTCAAATGGATTTAAAGTATACATTAAAAAAGTTAATTACTCGATAGAGGTAGAAAAGACCAATATTCGGGGTAAATAATGTATTCTTTTATACATAAAGTTGTTCAGTTTTACTAATTTCATATCAAATTATGACGTTTGTCACTTATTTCGTTAATTTGTTAATATATGTTATCAAAACACATTCCAGTTAGATATTTATATAGTAGTTTGGTATTATAAAATATCGTCGAATATCTGTACCAACTTCTTTTTTACAAACAAATTAGTGATCTGAGACAAAACTACCAAAGAGTCACACTAATCAGTAATCACAGAAGTAATTTTTACTATACAGGGTGAGTCACGACGGACGCGTCGGAGTTTTATGGAGAAACGCTTTATATTTTCCAATTTCTGTCGCTGTTAGATTATGTAAGTCAATAAGGGCTACATTTTAAAAATATTTTCAAACATACAGAGTGCTCCAAAAAAGAGTGGCATATCAAAGTTATACTTTTTCTTATGGAACACCCTGTATATTTTTGCATTTTTGGATTTCTCTTTAAATTTAATTAAAAAAATGTATAAGGTCATATGGGTCTAAAGTTAACCGTTCTCGTGAAAATCGCATTTTCATGAAAATACAGTATTTTCAAAAATTTTCAACATTTAAAAACTTTGAGAAGTCTGAAGAAATTCGCTTGGAGATAAGATTGACAATAGATTATGTAACACTTTGCACCACTTACATTTTTAAAATATTATACAGGGCGTTTTTTACGCTTGGTCAAACTTGTGAAACTTTAAACATCGATAACTCATTTTTTTTAAATACAACCCCCTATATTTTTTTACACCGTCTTATAGAAAATTTAATTCTCTTTCGAAAACATTAATACTGTTTTATACCTAAAATTGATATTTTCCGAGATATCGCGATTTTATTGTTAATTATTAGGGCAATGTAATATTTTCGAGTAGGCTACGAAGGTAGACAGCGGTAATTTGAAACAATTGAACGAAAAAACAAGAAAGGTTTAGTTTTATCTTTTGCCTACGCATTTTTAACATTTTTTTTATAGTGAAGAGCAATCTCACGTTTAAATCGAGATTTCTTACAATTATTTATGCATTTATTTATTGGACCAGTATGATAAGATGATTAGTAAATCATATAAACTATTTTTTTTGTATGATACGACTCTCGGTTCTACCAAAATGAAGGTAAGTGTTTATGGTGTCTTAACTAAAATATAAATACACAGAAAATATTTCAAATTGGGACCGTAGTAACTTTAATTGTACATTTATAAAAATATTTCCAGTGATAACTAAAATGTATGTAATAATAATTCAAAAACTTTTGAGACAATCACTCCTAATATGTTGCGTAATGTAAGGCGTTCACTTGAAAAGAGGATCACAATGTGTATTTAAGAGGATGGTCGTCATGTTGAACATTTATTGTAATCGGCTGTTAAATTTTGTTTTTGAATTATTATTACATACATTTTAGTTATCACTAGAAATATTTTTATAAATGTTCAATTTAAGTTACTACGGTCCCAATTTGAAATATTTTCTGTATTTATATTTTAGTTAACACACCATAAACACTTACTTATATTAAACATTGTGCACACTGTATAAAACACAATGTTTGCAAAATGCGTGGAACCAGAATTTAAGCAAAGACATTTTGGTAGAACAGAGTGTCGTATTATAAACATACAAAAAAATGGTTTATAGGATTTAGTAATCATCTTATCATACTGGTCCAATAAATAAATGCATAAATAATTTTAAGAAATCTCGATTTAAACGTGAGATTGCTCTTCATTATAAAAAAATGTCAAAAATGCGTAGGCAAAAGATAAAACTAAACCTTTCTTGTTCTTTCTTTCAATTGTTTCAAATTACCGCAGTCTACCTTCATGGCCTACTCGAAAATAGTACTTTGACCTAATAATTAACAATAAAATCGCGATATCTCGGAAAATATCAATTTTAGGTATAAAACAGTATTAATGTTTTCGAAAGAGAATTAAATTTTCTATAAGACGGTGTAAAAAAATATAAGGGGTTGTATTTAAAAAAAATGAGTTATCGATGTTGAAAGTTTCACAAGTTTGACCAAGCGTAAAAAACGCCCTGTATAATATTTTAAAAATGTAGGTGGTGCAAAGTGTTACATAATCTATTGTCAATCTTATCTCCAAGCGAATTTCTTCAGACTTCTCAAAGTTTTTAAATGTTGAAAATTTTTGAAAATACTGAATTTTCATGAAAATGCGATTTTCACGAGAACGGTTAACTTTAGACCCATATGACCTTATACATTTTTTAAATTAAATTTAAAGAGGAATCCAAAAATGTAAAAATATACAGGGTGTTCCATAAGAAAAAGTATAACTTTGATATGCCACACTTTTTTGGAGCACCCTGTATGTTTGAAAATATTTTTAAAATGTAGCCCTTATTGACTTACATAATCTGACAGTGACAGAAATTGGAAAATATAAAGCGTTTTGCCATAAAACTCCGACGCGTCTGTCGTGACTCACCCTGTATGTAAAATATTATTATTCATACTTTTATTTAGTCATGAATCCTTCTGCTGTTAGGTGTAGGACTATGTAAAATATACTTAATGAAAAATACACAAAACATACCTAGAAAGATTTTAAAAGAACAGTTTAAGTTAAATAAATATAACGTTTATGTATTTCTTTTACTTTTTACTTTTTAAGAGTGACAATACTGGCCATTACATCTTTTATATACCGGGTGATTTAGTTTGTTTTCAGCATTGTATATTGTTTGCGTTTAATACTCAATTATGAATATGATCATGTACGAAATACATTTAAAAAAATCGAAAATCGAATGGTTTTAAAACTTATTATCATAATCCGCAAATCTACTTAACAATAAATTTAGGGGAAACTGTAAGTTTGACAAAGGAAGGAACGTACATTTTAAGACTGAAAGACTTAAAGAATACTCGGAGACCGTCTTAGGGATGATTTAAAGTATACAGGGTGCCCCGGATAACATTTTTAGCATTGGGATCTCGCTTATTAAAAGAGATACAGGTTTGCTTAAATTAGATCAATTATTCCCAAGTATGAGAGGAGCTACAATCTATTTTTAAAAGTACAAAATTCGTTGTACTTCGAAGTTATGGCAAAACTTATGAAATTGTTAATTTTCTTTTTTCTCTTATAGTTTTATTTTCTTAACCATTAAATCAATTTTATTTGTCCTTTCTTGAGGTACATTTTTATGTAAAATGTAACTTTTGTTTTAGATTTATTTTATCACTTTCCATTTTTGAGACATTGTCCTCTAGTTTTAGTTTTTTTTATGGGCCGTCAAGTTGGCTTTGGAATAGTTAAATGCGCATTTTTGCTTCTTTCTAATCACTTGCCGTATCTATTTTTATAAATAACTCACAATATCAAAAAGAAGGGTATTTTTTCAATCACTTATCAAGCTATCTATGAAAAAAGAAATAATAAACTACCAATTTAATGTCAAAAGTCAAAAGACGATATCATTTGTCCGCGCTATCTTTTATTAGAATTTAATAATATTGTTGTGTAAAACTAATGAAAAATTTGAGATGTCGAGACGCTACATTGTTTGCTATAAAAACCGTGTAAAAACAACTAATTCTAATTCTGTATTGATTTGTTTTGGATTTTTGGTTGGTTTTACAAAGGAATCATATTCTTTTAAATTGTTTTCCAATTTCTGTACGTACGCGCACTTCGTTGCCTTCTCTCTTAGAATATAGCGCTGTAAGCTGTAAGTAGGTATACAGTCGCTTAGCTTCTACACAGTTTTTATCGTGAATCTTAACATGTCAATATCTTCATTATTTGTAAAAGTTGCCATTATTATAACAATTACTACGAAGACTATCGAATTACACAACAATATTAAAAAATCCTTATAAACGATGCTGCATACTAATGAGACTGTCATTTGATATTTAATTGTTTGTATATTTGTTTTTTTTTCATAGATAGCTTGATAAGTGATTGGTCAAAAGCAATTTTTCTTGATTTTCTGAGTTGTTTACAAAAATAGATATGGCAAGTAATATCTCGTTAGAAAGAGGAAGAAAGGCACATTTACTTATTCCAAAGCCAACTTGACAGCCCATAAAAAAATGAAATTAGGAATAATATTTCAAAAAATGGAAGTACGAGTAATTTTTTACTTTCAAAAATAGATTTTAACTTCTCTCATGCTAATATACAGGGTTGCGCAAAAGCATGGAAACAGACAAATATCTAGAATATTATTGCAGATTTAACAATGAAATTTTGTATCTGAGTGTTATGGTATTTTTCGGATTTGATGAAAATATGAAGGTTGCAATATGACTTCCGGTTCTACCGGAAACGGACTCAAACTTTATAATTTTAAATAGAACACCCTGTATATTTTTACATTTTTGGATTCCTCTTAAAATTTACTTTAAAAAATGTAAAAGGTTATATGGGTCTAAAGTCGACCGTTTTCGTAAAATTTGCATTTTTATGAAAATTTTGAACGATGCAGCACTTTCAATTTTTTTTTAACATTTAAGTTAATAAAAAAGGCAGTGGAATTTCGTTTGAAAATTCGATTGACACTAGATTATTTAACACTTTGCGCTAGCTACATTTTAAAAATAATATACAGGGTGTTTTTTACACTTAGTCAAACTTCTGAAACTTTAAACATCGATAACTTAATTTTCTTAAAAACAACACTCTGTATGTTTTTACATAATCTTTTAGAAAATTTGATTGTCTTTTAAAAACATTCAACATGTTTCATACCTAAGACTAATATTTTTCGAGATATCGCGATTTTATTGTAAATTATTCGGGCAATGTAATATTTTCGAGTAGGCTATGAACGCAGACAGCGGTAATTTTGAAATAATTGAAAGATAAAAACAATAAAATTATAATATAGACTTTCCTCAAGTATTTCCGACATTTGTAATAATGTAGATGTAATTTTACCATTTTTGCGTTTAAATAGAAGTTTCTTAAAATTATGCATTTATTCATTGGATCAGTGGGATGGGACAATTACTAAATCCTATAAACTAATTTTTTTTGTGTTTTTACAGTATGATTTTCGGTTGAACCGGATACGGTTTCAACCCTAACCATTTTTAAATTTAAAGATAAGACCGAGGATAAGACCGGTCAGTGACTTTTGTTTAATCAGAGTTATTTTCGCGTACTCAATACATTATCAATCGATTTTTAAGACTTTGCAAACGATCACAATCAATTATATGAAAAATATTGTGGCCCTGATAAGCAACCTCGATATTAACGTAAGATTGATAAAACTGCATCTACAATATAAAAAATTTCGAAAATTCGGAAGGAAAAGATAATATTACAAATTTATTGTTTTTATCTTTCAATTGTTTTAAAATTACCGCCGTCTACCTTCCATAGCCTAATCGAAAATATTACATTGCCTGAATAATTTACAATAAAATCGCGATATCTTTAAAAATATCAGTTTTAGGTATGAAACATGGTGAATGTTTTTGAAGGACAATTAAATTTTCTACCAGACCATGTAAAAACATATAGGGTGTTGTATTTAAGAAAAATGAGTTATCGATGTTTAAAGTTTCACAAGTTTGACTAAGCGTAAAAAACACCCTGTATAATATTTTAAAAATGTAGCTAGTGCAAAGTGTTAAATAATCTATTGTCAATCGAATTTTCAAACGAAATTCCACTGCCTTTTTAAATAACTTAAATGTTAAAATAAATTGGAAGTGCTGCATCGCTCAAAATTTTCATAAAAATGCAAATTTTACGAAAACGGTTGACTTTGGACCCATATACCTTTTACATTTTTTAAAGTAAATTTTAAGAGGAATCCAAAAATGTAAAATATACAGGATGTTCTATTTAAAATAATAAAGTTTGAGTCCGTTTCCGGTAGAACCGGAAGTCTTATTGCAACCTTAATATTTTCATCGACTCCGAAAAATACCATAACGCTCAGAATTCAAAATTTCATTGTTATATCTGCAACAGTATTCTAGATATTTGTCTGTTTCCATACCTACTTTTGCGCATCCCTGTACATAATAAATAATACAATAATTCATCTAGTTTAAGCAAACTTGTATCTCTTATAATAAGCGAGATCCCAATGCTGGAAATGTTATATGTATATGTACATTAATTTGTAATGAATTGTCCGCATTAACAATAAAATAAGCTTTTACTTTTTTTCAAATAAAAAAGATGCCTGTGCAGCCTACAAAGTGAATTATGGTGCGACTTACCTATACGAGTTTAAACAGTTACAATTTTATTTTATAGTATGCAAAACTAAAAGTTTCATGTTTACTTCTTATTGATTCCAATTTCTTAATTTAAGTATTTATTGGATATTCAGTGTTTTTGCTTTCTCCCGACTTAGTTGGGAGAAAATTCGAAACAGCACAGCACTAAATTACCTAATCAGAAAACAAGTCCCACGAGATATGACGAAAGGCAGAAAACATTGCGTTTAAAAATTGAGGGCAAAATTAGTAGTATTTGTATTAATATATCATGTTAATCAGATTATCTTAGCGTTTGAAATAAATTTGGTTAGTTTTACGAATTTAGAAATTTTAAATAAAAGTTATCTAAGCTTCATTAAATTGACTGATTTCTAAATAATATTTCACTTAAAGGTTGCACATTGTATTTTTAAGTAATTATATTATTTTAGGTGATTGTCCTAAAATAATAACTGAAATTAAGATATTGCCGGAATATATGGATCCATGAATACATTACAATAATTAATGTCGGTCTTGGCCCTAAACGATCAGATCTGTTTAAGCTCTCGGGCGGAATGACCGATAAATATGCAGGGATTTGCAAATCCTACTAATGATGACAATCTCACTATTGGATTGCCTGCTTTGGTATTATATTCATTGCTGTTATTTTGTTTAAAACATCGGTGTATTATTAACATCAATAAACATTTGCAATGTTCTGTAACGAGGCGATTTAAAAAAAATAATGTTCAGTTCAGCGACTTATACAATATATGACTTGTATAACAATGTATTCTGGCGGGCCTGCCTATTGGGATATTTCCCCAATTACACAGCGGCCTTTAATCACACTGCGTCCGTGGTCGACTCACAAATTCGAAATCTACCCCAACACTTGCCGCAACAAATTAGGGAAACCAAGAGAAACTTTTATCAGAGAAGAAACTGTCAAACGAACAAAAGTAGAGTAATTAAGGAATTACTCGATACTAAAGTGTAAAATTGAGTACCGAGTCGTGCTTTTGGTTAAACGAACATTAGAATATGATAAGTGTCTGAAATAAAATATACATAAACGTGTGCTTATAAACAAAAACTAAGAAAGGGTTTTTAGAATGTTTCAGCCAAACTAAAAGCTAAGCAAAATAATTGAATTGATTGGTTCCAGCATCTCAATCATTAAAATAACATCTGATTCATAGTTTCCAACAAAAATAAAAATTTGTGTATATTTAGGATTGCTAAGTACCTACTACATTAATTTAATGTTATCAATTTTTTTTTTTCAAAGACAGAATTGATAGATAAGTGGAATTCCAAAGTAAAGTTTAAAGTTTCCGTTAAATGACAACAACTTTTGCACTAGCATATAAATTTACGTATCTTATAAATTACAACAATAAAAATTTAAAATAACACTTATACTGAAAAATGTGTACGTCATTTAGAAATTACTTAATTAATTTAGACCGAGTACAATTTACTATAAGAACAGTTGTTATACAATTAGTATAATATTATTTGAAACTAAAATCATGTTAGAGAGTTTACGTTGTTGATCCTCCAAGTTTTTCAATGAAAAGTTATTCATGGTTGAAGCGTTGTGGGTAAGCACGCAACGTTTACTACACAAACAAAAATATAATTTGTATTCAATTAGAAAAATAGCGAGTTTACTAATGAACGAAAAGCTTTAAAGCCCTGGATTTTTAAAAAGATTAAATTTTTCTGCTCTGTTATATTAACACGTACGAGAAGATTAGTGTTTGCTAAATTTATTGCGTCTCTTGCATTTTATATAAATGGATCAAGAAAAATAAAAAAACTTCATTTATACATTGAATTTGCTTGTTACAAATGTAATACCTACCTATATGAAAATTTCATCAAAACTGTGGTTTGTTACAAACATTCTTTTGTGTATTTTTGTACATTTTAACGACTGCAAAAACAGTTTTTTATAGTAAACAAACATATTATTATCTATTTTTCTAGCAATTTTTTAAATATGTAAAATGAGTATCTAAAAAGTATCCAAAATCAAAGCAACTTTTTTTTTTTTTTATAAGTTAAATTTAATCAATTTTACGTAGTCATTTATGATTTTATTAGTTTCAGGTAGTGAAGCATTCATATGGAACTTTTTGATGTGAACGGCTAGTTATAATAATAATTTACATATTTAAATAAACATGCAAGGATTACATCAGTCTGGATCAATGCAGACTTTGTATGCGACGTTCTACTGATGGACATGTTCTGCATAGAATGTGGGATGTAAATAAAATTGTAGGAGTCTAGAATCCAACGAATAGAATGTCTGGTCAGGATTCCGTTCAAGCATTATATTGGATTCGCAAGTTTAACTCAATATATTGCTGCATTTATAAAAAAAGTACACAGCAATTAAATGTAGTTTGCGACTAAACGTTTAAATAAATTATTACAATTGGTGTGAATTTCGTAGTTGCTTAAAAATCTGAGTTTAAATTCATCCACATGTATTTTGTACAAATAAGTTCTATTTCCAAATTAACTTACTTCCTTTTTGAAATAAACTATTTTAAATTTCCCTTCTTACCTACTAAATCAAGTTCTAAACTTTTATCTTCACCTAACTTTCGAATCCAAAGTTTATTATCACTTGCGAATCGTTTTGATATGAAATTTAAGTGATTGTTGATAAATCACTAATCCATGAATTTAATATTCTAGGATATGTTAGTTTAAATCATCGACATATAAAGTTTTTATTGTGATATGCAATATGTTTACGAATACATGCAATGAGTAGGATTGATGTAACAAGAGGTGAAAGGGACAAAATATTTTTGAGTTCTCTGGTCACATTTGGGGGCTCGTTTCTGATCGACTTAAAACTCATTACAAGTTCATTTCCGATCTTCAGCAATACAGTGAACAGTAAAGCAAAACGAATTCTCGTTTAGTAACGTACCTTTTCTGTGCAAGATCTAACAAAATGATATTAAGAAAAGCTGTTCAAGATCAAAATGATCCGATACACTTAATTTCAAGACTCTTTAATAATATACAAAAAAATACCATTGGCCCTGAAGAAAACCCAGATACTAAGTAGTACGATAATAGATAACTTTATGAATGTTAAAGAGTTGAAATATTAAAGTCAGGTCAAAATTAACGGAGCGGGTAAACATCACTTCAAGTGCAGCGATGTTGATCCAGCTTTATTGATGTTTTGCTGATTATCTTAATGTGTTTTTTTTTAAGCTTGCGGTAATTTTTTCGATTTTTGAAACATTTCCCTTAAAACGTCCATTGTCCTTCTTGCCGTATGAGCCGTAGCTCCATCCTGTTGAAACCATACATCCAAAACTTAGAGAACTTGAACATCGGATGTATGGTTTCAACAGGTTGGAGCTACGGCTCATACGGCAAGAAGGACAATGGACGTTTTAAGGGAAATGTTTCCAGGACACGTAATCTCGTTACGTGGAGACGTTGGGTGGCCTGCGCGTTCACCCGATCTTGCCCCATGCGACTTTTTCCTTTGGGGCTACCTGAAAGCGAAGGTTTTTCAACACCATCCCCGAACCATTGACGAATTGAAAGCAGCAATACGCCAAGAAATTACAGGAATATCGCCTCAAATTACTGCTCGAGTGATGGAAACTTTCAGAAATCAGCTTCGAATGTGTATCGAAAAAAATGGTAGCCATTTGGACTCTGTAATTTTTAAAACTTAATAAAAACAAATGGCATAGCATACATTTTCAGTTAATAAAAATAAAATCTAAATAGCATTTACAATGGCGTTTTTATTAAAGATTAAAATGTGGGAGATCATTTTGCCGGACCCTGTACATTCAAAATGTTTGCAACAAATAGAAAAGTATTTTATTATCAATTTCTCAGACTATTTTATTCCCAATAAAAGTTGGCGTTTGGCCTAAAACTAATTTAAAGATTATAAAAAGTTTAATAAAACGTCATATGGCTTTAGATTTAAGCTATTATCGAAATATGCGCAGGAGTAAAGTTAAATTACTATAAAAATAAAAAATGAAAATTAAACATCACATTAATAAGTCATATTAAAAAAAAAAAATTACGAACATTTTTTTAAGGGCCTAATATTAGGGTTTACTCTTGCGAATATTTCTAAAATCGCTAAAATTGAACTTTTGTTTATCGAAAAATTAGTTTTAGGCCATGCATCAACTTTATCAACCATAAAGTTTTCTGAGAAATCGATAATTTTTTTATTTGTTGCAGATTTTTTGATTGACCCTGTTTAATTATATTAGTATTTTTGCTACTCTAAACAAGTACAAGTTTGAAATCAGATACAGTATCCTGACGAGTAGTTTCTTCAATAGGTTTTTTTTACAGAAAAAAAAAATCCGCGGCACACCGGAGATATGCTCACGACACACTAGCGTGCTGCGGCACACAGGTTGAAAAACACTGGCCGTAACATGACATGAAATAAATACTATATTTGTTGTTCTACAACAAACACGTTTGTTAATTATTAAGATACTAACAGTTATTTTCAACATTTAAAAGCCAATTTCATAACCTATACCGATTAAAAATTAAAATAATTGAAGAATAAAACGCTGTTAAGAAGCTCTACACGCGGTAGCATATGGTTTGCATGGCAGTAATAACATTAAAATTTTTGATAATATTTTAATACTTAAAATTGCTCCATTAAGCGTGAATAATATATCCACTTTGGGGCTTAACATCTTAAATTTACTAAATCTAATTGGGAATACATTTGTTTACGCTATACTGCTATGCATCAATACCGCAATGCGTCTAGTCGTCTAGTGTCTAGTGCTAGTGTAGTGTAATGCTCGCAGGGTGAAGGTCCACACACACCGGCGCGATCTCGAAGCGGGCGCGGGCGCGGCGCGATCACGATAATTGGTAACTATGTTACTTACTTACGTATCCAGGTTACTAATTATCGTTACCGCGACCGCGCCCGCGCCCGCGTCGAGATCGTGCCGTTGTGAGTTGACCTTAAAACGCTACGTCTACGTATATGTCGATACGCACGTAATGCTATCTTATGTAATACGGGTCTTACGTTCATGTCATCTGCTCGTAATAAAAAATGTTAGTCCAGTTCAATACTGCTTTACTTTTTCACAAATGCAATAGGAACATGTGTTTACATTTGTTTAGATAAAAATTCCTGTTTCAGAAATAAGACTGTGCTGGAGAGCTAAGACCATTCTTTGTACGATGTCGTTTTTTTTGTTGGAGCGTAAATTGCATTTAAAGTTAGTTGAACGTCGTAAATAATATGCGGCATTTAAGTTGTTTAGGAGTCTCAAGTCGCGGAATTGTTGTTGAATCCCATAGTTCAGTTCTTCAGTACACTCTACAAGTCTACACTGTAACACTTTTAGGGTATTTCATACCTCTGACAATGAGAAGTCTTTGTTAACACTTAAAATACGTCAAGTAAAAATAATAAAGTAATTTTCTCAACTCGATTTTATAATATACAAGTATTTTTTATTTTTTATTCATGTAGGTAAACATTTAATTTAATATATTTTTTTCGAAAAATGTGCCAACGCGACATCTGCATGTATTTAATGTGACAATTGGTAACGTAATATTTTGGATTTAAAAGTTACAATTGACTGATTGAATTATTAGTTTTAACAAAAAGAAAAATGTTGCTATACATTTTTATCATATAATGTATCTTCATGGTCTAGTTTAGAGATACCTCATAGATGTAGACATTTTCCTCAAAGAAATCTCTATTAGAAGTGTTAAAAATTGCACACTCCGGAAAAATTCATTTTGACAAAACTTTTTTAAAAATAAAAAATTAATACACATTTTAAAAAAATCAAAATTTTGACTATATTGTTGTCATTGTATGAATCCTTCTTAGCCATTTACAAATGTACATCAATGTTTGGCGTAATTTCTAAAAGTGAAGGAAATAATTAAATTGGTAATGATCTTTGATTTAGCCATTAGTCCGATAGACAGCAACACCAAAAATTGACAACTTATCTAGTGTAATAATTTTAAATAATTCATATATTCATTGTTCAAGATTGTTGGTTAGGCCACTATTGCACTATGTACAGTACTCGGCAAATCAAACAATATGCAATTATGGTATCATTCGATTTTGGCTTAACAAGTGAATAATTTAAATAATATCAAAATTTCATCAACCAATTTGATGATAGCTTGTTATGCCTTTATAAACATTTGTCTTAGATAGATTTAAAAGTCTTTAATATTATAACTTGTTAAAACAAGTGTGTAAGATTGCAATTAAATTTAATTACATTTGCTACATAACACTAAATAAATAAAATGAATATCGTGTACCATTACAAGCTCAGTTAGTTTCATCCAGTTTTAATTAAATTACTGTTGCCGTTTATTTAATGTATTCGTTGTAAAATTTTTACGATCTACAGATCCAACGTTGTAGTAAGAAACACATCGAACGATTAAATAAGTCTGGAACATGACAAAAATCTTCGCAAATTTTATTAAAAAAGTGCACGGTTTAAGCTTGATACAATTCATGGAAATATTAGCAGATGTATTGAAGAACATCGCCGGAATAAGAAATATTTGAGGAACAATTCTTAGGATTCGTAAAATTTTAGAATGGCACCTTTGGGCGCGAACAGTAAGCACAGAGCAATATTTTCTGAGAAGTACAGGTAATATCTTGTAAGGAATGCAGGGCACACGCGAAATAAATGTCTCTCCCAGACTCTGGATACTTTTTGTTGCCAATAAAAGATACATTCTACAGGTATAATGTTGCAAGTTGTGCTAGTACACAAAAGGAAACTGAGCTCGCAGCAGATTATTGCTGTTGTCTATTGTTAAGTAAATTAAACACATTGTTCTGGTACAACTGCGTTTAACTCTGAGAATAGCAAAAATTTGTCTCAACTTTTGTTACGGCTTAATATTTACACAAAATATTTTATCTCCAAAAATTTACAGAATAACGTTTTGAATGTTTACAGTTTATTTTGATTTTTACCCCTTGTTTTTCGTTTTCAACATGCGAAATACAACCATACCACTTTCCATTCCACATAAGCTTATCTTCCAGGATTTGACGTTCTCTGAAGAACATTTTGACTGTGTTGGTAACGCAATTAATGTATACCGGGATAAGAAAATGTTGAATATGTTTCTATATTTAATTTTTGATTACTACATGTTATTTTTCCATCCAAATGCTGAAACTGGAATCTTAATTAGCCGTATAATTCACAATTTGAAAAATCTCTGCTGGTAAATAAACGCTGTAGGTCATTTACATAGATCAATTGTAACATGTATTAAAAATAAAGTCATACTCCTATTTTTTTCGGAAATATCTGGTAAGCTGTTTTGAGGCTTTTAACTTTCTTTGTTGCATATTGCTATTAATTATAAAAATATTTTATGGTGTGGTACTACCACAACATGCGCAGGATAATTAATTTTATTGGTTTGGGTGTCGTTAAAACTATAGAATACATCAATCCAAACGATTTTGGCAATAATTCTGAGGGTTTTCAGTATAAAAGTTTGTGAAAAGGTTATAAAAAAACAGAGTTTTAGAGCTAGAAGCGATTTAAAGTTTACTGCATAAGAATTTATAATGAATGCATTACAAACTAGTAGTACAAAGTATAATACGAACACATACGTAGTAAGATATTAGAAAAATGAAGTTTATGCTAAAACGAACAATAACTAGAATGTTTTTCAAATTTTTATTAGATTTAACCAAAGAACGTTATGTACGATGAATCGCCTCCTTAAAAAAGGCCTTACAACTTACAATTTAAAATTTTTATTTATTTAGGGCCAAGGTTTGAAGGATGAAAAATGGTTTAAATTTTAGTTTATTTTGACAAGGATCTTATTTAACCCATATTTTAGAAAACAGAATCACAATGATGCAGCTTAAGCAAAATTTTATTTAATAGATAAAGTCTATCTCGGCAAATGTTTTACATAAGCAGGTTGAATTAAAAATAAGGCTGTGTACAAAGTGCATATATAGTGCATATATAGTATAGTATAGTTGATTGTTGATTCCCAGGATCCCGGGTCTATTTTAACCTATTTTATACTTTCCGGAATATACTTATTGTACCGGGAAATTCCGGGATATTTTAAATGTTATTTCGTTTATTTTGTGTTACGATATTTGTAATATTATCCTAACTTATTAGAATTTATTATAAAAATCTTTCCTAACATTAATTTATGGAAAAACTTCATCCTTATTTCTAAAGAATTTTTCTGCTTTAGAATAACAAATTATGTACGTTCGTAGTACGTGTAAAGAAGCCCGGTCTCTATGAATATTCCACTCATAACATAAGTAACCAATCAAAACATACTATTCAGCCAATAAGACACGACTCTCGCTGAAGACACCGCAAGTTGAGGTGTCTCAGCGAAAACACCATGACTAGGTCTATTTTTCAGTAGGCCTCCTTAGTTACGCTTAGTTACACATAAACATGTCAATTAAATTTGTCAAAATGACTACAAGCGGTCGTTTTTCTTCGTTTAATATACGAGATATTGAAAAAAAAATATATACAAATAAATATAAAACCTAACTCTGTGATTTAATAAATTAATTAACAAATATACTTCTTTTTTAAATTCGCGGAATATTCATTCGAATACCACTCGTGGAAAAGTTTTTTTTTTTAAAAATACTTCCGTTTTCCATGGAAACTTGTTCCAGTTGAAATATCACGAAAGCAAATTGCATCAAAAATTTTTAGATGAAACCCAAAAGTATTTTCAAAAAAATCTTCACCACTAGTGGTATTACATACGACAAGTTTATATCATCGAAATACGTTTACAGTTTTGTTTTTTTGTACCCTCGTAATGCGAAGCAAAATAGCTTACAAAAGAAAATGTATTAATAAAAACGACGACTCTTTGCGCTAGATGCTGGGAAGCATTTTATGCGGCAGAACTTTCTGTTAATAAATTAAGAATAAGACCAAGTGACCGAAGCATGGATCACCTTTGTTTTCTTAAATCATATTACAAAAATTCATTGTAAAAATTATGTTATTTTGTTGTTTATTAAAACAAAATTGCAATAGAAAGGTAATATTTTTAAAATGTATGTTTCTCTTACCCATATTATTAATAATCATGGAGTAAAATGTATTCACTATATAACTTGGAGTTGTTTTTAAATAATAACAATTGACATATTTTATTACAATTCGGGATCCCGGGAGGTAGACCAATTTCTTCCCGGAATTCCGGGACGAGCAAAAATGTCAAATATGAGAAACCCTATTCTCAATTCCATAGCAAAATTTATAAATCCTTATTATGCTACTCTACGGAATGTTATAAAACGGTTCAGTGAGCAACAGAGAATCGCCAACAAGTTCGGCCAAAGGGATCTTCGGAAAAAAAATCTGAAACCAAAATTGTGTCTAAAATTTAAAATAATGCAGCTTATCGGTACGTGATGTTTCCAAAAATCTTTAAACAAGCCGAAGTGTAATCCAAAGAGCAAAGATACGGCGGAATTCAAGATAATACAAGAAAATTAAGGCACCGCAGCAGTCTAAACATCAATTTATTACTGCAGTAAAATAAGCCAAAAAACTGAATAAGCATCTTTGCAGCTGAAACAACACGTGCATGGTAATGGATGTTGAAATGTACGTAAAGCAAGATTTTTGCACGTTTTCAGGTAATCAGTTTTACACCACCAACGATAAAGAAAATGGTAGCGAACAAGATAAAAGCATATTTCTTGAGAAGTTTGTTAAAAATTCTTGATATGAGAAGCAAGCTGTTCTTTTAGTAAACGCACGAGTTCATTCATCACTAGAGGCGCAATCAACAGCGAAGTTACATCGAGAAAAGTCTGCACTGCAACAGCGATTAAATTTATTTGTGCGACATATTAAAACTGACTTGTTGTTTTAGCCAGATTTCGCTACCGCACAATATGCTCAAGACTGTCGCAATGTTAAAAATTTTGCTTTTGTACCCGAAGACATGATCCCGCCAAATTGTTTCCAGCTCCGATCAGACGAAAAATAGTAGGCATTAGATAAATGCGAATTAAAATGACATTGCTTACCTGCTTTTTCAAACGAGGACTTCCTTAAAAAGTTGTTAAAACTTAGTAAAAAATCAGTGAAACTTGATGGAGCGTATAAAGAAAAAAATTTGAGCCTTCAGTTGGCAAAATCAGATCTCTTAGTTTCATGTTAATATCGTTAAAAGACATTACATTGTTTTTAAATAAATGAAAATAATGTGAAAATCTGTCTTTGTTTTCTTTGTCTTAGCGCTTTGTTAAAAAAAACTTCAGGACAGTCTTCCTGTATAAGCAACATTGTAACTCAATCAACTTTCTTTCAACTACTCTTTCTAGCTTAAACCAAAGTTAATGGTACCAGTGGATGCACAACAATAAAATAAGAGAATTGTAATGGCTTTTTTATCGTTGCATCGCATCGTCTTAGTCGAGGTGTTGCAGCTTTAATCAAAAACTGGCTGCAAAAGGGGCTACGCATTTAAGACAACATGCTGTTGAGTAAGCAATACAAAACACAATTTATTCTTTTTGTATTCTGTATTTACTAATCTGCATAAAATTGTGGGTTACTTCGTTTGCAACGTAACTCGCACATATTTGATACACATAATGGAATTTGTTATTCGGAAACGTGACCGTATCTAGAACAATGTAACGAAATTTAATTCGTCTTGAGTTTCGTATTATAAAGCTGCAGCAAAATGTAGTGATGTTCACTTAGCATGAATAAGCGGAAGTGTGGGTTAAGCTCATTTCCGCATTTAGAAATTCAGCTTTCGCGTTAAGTATTTTAGAGATGTTGGAGTTCACTAAAAACAGATTTATAATGACGCTTGATATATCAAGTAATAATTATAGGAAGTTAAGAACTTTCATGATGTAAGTAACTTTTTTGATGAAGAAAATTGCGTACCTGTTACGGGATCTTTTGGCAAGGCATTGTTTATTTCATTAGCTTGCAATAGTTGTGTACCATGGCACATAATTCTGTATATAAGTTTGTGTACACATACTGTAGTTATTTTACAAGAATACTAAACTAATAAGATGGCCCATCCGCTATCCGACGATTTTCGTAAACATACCGACGACGAAAGAGTGATATTAATGAAGTCAGCTATGAAGTCCTACAAATGTTATTTATAAAGTGACAGATGTGTCATACGTTACAAGTATAAAACGTTCAGGTTTATGTAAATCGACCCATTTGGTTTATAAGAAACCTTATCTTATTTGACAATAAAATTAACAAGAACATATTTAACAAAAAAAAATAATTTGGTGAGCTACTCCATTAATGTCATCTAGCTATTCTTTGTAACTTGTCAGTTGTCATGCAATATAAAATCTAAGACATTGGTTTAAACATTTTGGCGTTATTAATGACGTCACTTCCGGATAGCTCAATAAACATTAGTCTTGTGAGAATGGGCCATCCTATTTAGTTTAGTATTCGTGGTTATTTTATACTTTGAAATTGTAGCGCAGGCTTATTTTGTTGAATTGGATCTGTAAGACTTTAAGAATGACGAACAAAATTAATAAACTGTAACTGAAAAATTATTAAATGTTATTGAGCAGTTACTGGTACCTAAGCCATAAACATTTAAATTAATTAATTGTGTCTTACTTTCTTACACGAATATAAAAGCGATGTACAATGTAATAATAAGTAAATAAACATAAAAACTTGGAAATGTGTAAGTTTTGCGCGCGAAAACTAACTTAGATGTGACGGTTATTATGTCGGCTGTCAACCGACAGAGGAGTGATATTGCAAATGCTTTAATGGCGGCTGAGGGCCCACAAAGAAGTTATAAATGTTAAAGTTTATTTAAGAATAAAGTTTTTTACAACACAGGCAAATAATGTTTTCTGTATAATACCACTGGGTAATTTTTTAAACACAGAAGGGAGTATAAACAAATAATAATAATTGGGATATATAAAAATTTACTTGGGCATTATATATTATACTCACCACATACCATTTTTGCTACAGAGTCGAGCTAACGTCTTATGGCAACTATTGAAAACGTATTAGATCCATTTGTATCTTCAGGCGCTAGTAAGTTAAATTGGTTGCAAGTGTTCTATTGTTTACTTTACTGACTCAAATTCATACCTACTTTTAAAATTTGTTCAATGTTTTTAAAGTTATAAGAAAAAATTCTTAAAAAACCAGCTATTTAACGTTTGATTCTGAATAAAGTTTGTTTTAAATATCTGTTGAGCACCTGTAATGTCGTACATGTCTAATAAAGGTAAAATATTGGCACCTAAAATTGTTCACATACTTTACGAATGATCTTACATTTTTGCAGTTCGTTGTGAACCATCATATGAGAAATTAAACCGAATCCATACAAGAAAACTAGCAGTAAATTAGTAAATACATTAGTTACTTTTTAGAATTCTTTCGAGAATTTATGAACCTTTAACATTACTTCTCTATTGTAGTGAACAACGGCGATGGCATAATTATTTGTCTTGAAGAAATATGAGACGTTAATTAAGTGAGTGATTACCAAGTGTTCAAGATTATAATAAAGATGATATACGCAAATCTTCGTGTCTTGTCTTTGTGTTTCAGCTCATGAAACGGTATTTATGTTACACACTTCGCGAGTTTCACATTTTATAAGGACAAGCTCTTAGAACTTCTTAGATGCGTGTATAGTGGCTATATTGTCTTCCTCCGGTAAAGTCGAAATTGTTAAAGGAGCGTAATTTGTTCGATACACGGCTACTTGAGGCAAAGATATATTGTCTATAAAGAAGTTTGGGAAAATGAGTTTTTTTTTTGTTGGTCAATATTTAATTCTAAAAATATTAATAGAAATTAGTGATTATTAGAAGTGCAATTACTTTAGGAAGTAATATCTGGCAAATTTAATTTAATCTTAGATTAAAGAACAATAAAATGAATTCAATGAATATTTCATATTTTTATAAATATGTAATAAACTATTAAATTTATTGTAAAGGTGACAGAGTTCGAAGAAAATGCTAATCGTTTGTACTGTTTTAAAATAAATTTTGAGAAACAGAAAACTGAATATAATATGTTAATTACACATATTTTTCAATATTTAAAGTTATCTATTTAAAAAAATCATTTTAATGTGTTTTAAGTTTAAGCAGAGATGGAAAACGTAAAGTAACGATACCCGATAACGTTACAATAACAATAATTTAACTATACTTTTTAATACAATAACATAACGATGTTTTTATAACGTTATATTACGTTATGATAACCAATAAGGTTTCATAAAAAGTTATTGTGCATCGTTATTGTCTATGAATAAATTTCAATAAAGTATTGCTTTTAATTTAAGAAGAAGATATATTTTGCTTGTATTTTAAATATGAAAATTAAAATAAAATATTTAAACGTAATTTTGTACTATTATTAAATTAACTCTTTATACATCCCAAAGCAATGAATAAATTTTTGATCAACATTTGAATGTTGAGACGCAGATCAAAAGGGTGCATAAACTTGATGCAAGGACATGTCTGGTAGAACTGGATAGTCAAAGGAACAAGGAAATGATCATGGCAAATAAGTCGAAACTGAATAATGTTAAGGAAAGTTAAATATTTATCAAGAATTATTTAACAGAGAAGGAAAAAATTCAAAGGCAGATCAAAATAAGAGCAAAGACGGAAAGAGAGAGTGGTAAAAATGTTAGTGGATTTAATAAATTAATAATTGAAGGGGAGAAACGGAAATGGAACAAAGATAGAAAAAATCTAGGATAATAAAAAAAACTGAAACATGAATTTAGGATGGCTAACAGGCCAAGTTGAGAATAAAAAATAATAAATCTACAATCTACACCAGTGATGGCGAACCTTTGCAACACAGCGTGTCAAAAATGAAAAATTTAAATGATGCTACTGAAGTGGTGTGTCACCCATATACAGGGTGTTGCTTAAATATTGCGAAAAACTTCGGGAGGTGATTCCTTATCAAAAATTAAAGTGGGTTCTTTATATGAATTTTTTTTCTTAGACGTCTCCTTTCGGAGTTACACCCCTCTAAAGAGGACCGGTAAAATTAGGTTTTTATTTTATTTCTCAAATTTGGATAAATGCAGGAGAATGATATTTGGTAAATGTCTTATACTTATTGAAAGGTTTCCCATGGTAGTATTTTTAATTATCTCCCACCTTAACAAGGGGCTGAAAAGTGTGACCCCTGTTGGTTTTTTACCAGAACTTTTTGGAGGCTTGAAATTTTGCATTTTAAACAAATTTCCTTAAAAGCTTAATTCATTTAAGATTTTTTTTTAATTGTTTAAATTTCCCTGTAAAACCTACGGTTTTTGAGTAAAAAATTAAATGAGTGAACATGAAGCATCAAATATTCTAAAATAAAACGATTAATTTTGGTGGTTGCCATGGTTTCTTTATGTTCTACCCAATATGAACATACACAAACCATGGTAACCACCAAAATGAATTGTTTTATTTTAGAATATTTGATGGTCCATGTTCACTCATTTAATTTTTTACTCATCAACCGTAGGTTTTACAGGAAAATTGTAAGAATAAAAATTTTTTTTTAACTACTCAAGCTTTTAAGGAATATTTTTTAGATTGCAAAATTTTCAGCCTCAAAAAAGTTCTGATAAAAAAACCAACAGGGGTAGCACTTTTCAGCCCCTTGTGAAGGTGGGAGATAATTAAACATATTATTATGGGAAAACTTTCAATAAGTATAAAACATCTACCAAAAGTCATTCTCCCACACATCTCCAAATTTGAGACATAAAATAAAAACCTAATTTTTTCGCTCCTCATTGGGGGGTGTGACGTCTAAGAAAAAAAAATTATATAAAAGACCCCCTTAATTTTCAATAAGAAATTACCTCCCGAAGTTTTTCGCAATACTTAAGAAACACCCTGTATAACCACTTAACAATACAGTTATCAAAAAATATCATAACACTAAAAATAGTTTTCTAACTATGATCTCTTGGTCGAAATAATCAGACTTGAGAATAATCACAGATTTTACAATCGGTAATTATATGACACATAATGAATACCCCCTAAATGTTAAAAATCGAAATCTCAGTTGTGTGTCACAAAAAAAGCAGGGGCGTGTCACTACTGACACGCGTGTCATAGGTTCGCCATCACTGGTCTACACCATAGGGTGGAAGACGACTAAAGTTACAAATAAAAAATATTTTTATAACGTTACGTAGGTATTATTATTTACTTAACGTTGTATGTATAACATAAAAATTTATTTTTTAATGTAATACATAGCGTTATAATAAAGAAAACAAATAATGAATACAGTTATACAATGACGTTACGATTTAAAATCTTATTTCATCTCTTGTAGGATTCAATTCGAAATAAATATGCTTAGGTATAATATTGAAAGTATAAATAGACGTCTGTGGTTATTAATTTTAAAATTACTCAAAAAAACAATATGTTACTGGGTAGGAATATCTGAAATTTATACCTTATTATACCATACATTTTAAATAAACAACTTTTTCAACTTAATCAATTTAGAAGTTTCAAAATTAGTAATTTTAATTTGTTGTTAAGAATGCCAGGAACTAAAATAAATAAAATGTTAAGTGTAGCTACGTCGATTAATAAATACTCTTATTTCGTCTATTTATTTTATGTTTTAGTAATTTCCGACAGTTGCCTAGATATTTTGTACAAAGTGGATTCGTTAAGTAAATATTACTATCAAAATTTAATAAACACCTTTATAACAAGTATTGATCTGTTTTTAACACCAAAAGTTTGGTGAGGTACAATACAAGCTGCAAGATATAATTGGCAAATTCGCAATACACAAACACTCTTTACACTTTATTGACCGTGCTTTCGTGTGCTTTTAGTATAATCTATGTATTTATATGCAATAATTGTTTTTTAGTTGCCATTAATACAGATTATGTACCACTGGTACAACTGTTAACGATTTAATTAGTTAAACGTTTTAATTAGTGTAAAAGCTTCGGAAAATCAATACAATTAAACATTAGACATCATCATAGATATTAATTCAACATAACCTATCACAATAAAACATTTGTTTCTGCGGTAAGTATCTACCTGCGGTTAATATATTCGATATACTAAATGAAATTTGTAGTGAATTTGATTTGAAATTCAGCAACTGCCGTTAACAGAATACTTTGATTTCGTTTAATAATAGAATAGGTCGAATTTAAAGTAGTTTGTTGTATAAAAGAAGTAGCCTTATACACATATCCGAGTTTTTAAGGTTTTTTAAATTGCATTTAAGAAGCAAAATTCTACGATTTATTTGTGCAGTTTTTGGACACGTTCCAAACCAATATTTCGCGTTTGAAATCGTGATCGGAGAAGTTAAAGTAAGAAACGTTTTGAATACATAAAACATGTTATTTTGTACTTCGGAAATTCATATAAAAATTGTTGTCGAGCTAAGAATTTTTCATCGATTCGAACAAATATTACTAAAAAGCTTGAATTTGGTCACACAAATATGGCTTGATAATTATATTACCGATACATTATAACTTATATTGGTATACAGGGTGTCCAGTTTAAAATGAAGTACCTACATGGGTATCTCGGAAACCGTTAGAAATAAAAAATCGGTTAAATGGGGGAAACGTTGCGCCAGTACATGCGTAACAATAGTCCAGTTTTACATTTTCAATAATTCATCCTGCTACGTTGTACCACCATGAAAACGAAAAATGTGCATTTTCTTAAAACCTCCATATTACCTTTATTTGAACAGATTTGTGCGTCAAATTTTCAGGATTGGAGTAGTAACTGATAAGGATTTTAAAAATGACATTAAAAACATTCTAGGCCTACTATGTTTCGCGCTGTCATACCTAACTTTTGTTTTTCTTATGGACGCCATATTGGATTTTTGCATTTTTAAAATCTCCATAACAAATGCTTTTCAAGGTTTCACCACAGTAGCCTTGGTGATATTTCTAACTGTCAAATAATACATATTTTTCTGTAGTGCAAACAAGTTAGTTATTTCCAAGTTTTCAATGGATCGTTTTTCAAATAAGCATAAATAGGAAATGTTGGGAGTGCTTTATTCTCTGTAGGAGAAATGATATGGCTGCAGAAATGTATTTCAATAAATACCCGGAATTCGTCAGATTATGTTTTCTGATGAACCATCGACAAAATTCCATTCTCCTCACTGATCCCCATTTTGAAGTCGTTGATAGTGGCGTTCACGATAGGGATGATACTTGAAACGTCCTAAAATAATTGTACCGGCTATTAATCGAGCGACACCTATTGTGTTTTCTATCTCACGTAAAGACGTACGGGGATTGTCAGTTACGACTTGCAAAATATTTTTTTTTAAATTTTAATCCGTGCGCCTGTTTCTTTTCGACTTAACAAAGCTTCCATTATTTATTAAATTATCACGTAAGCACCGAAATGCTTCTACCTAGCTGACGTCTTTACGGGTATTTATTGAAATACATTTCTGCAGTTTTAATATCATTTCTCCAACATTTCATATGTATGCTTATTTTATAAACGATCCATTGAAAACTTGGAAATCACTAACTTGTGTGCAGTACAGAAAAATATGTATTATTTGACAGTTGTTAGAAATAGTCGTTGCAATTGTTAAATTGTTTAATCACGACACCAAGGCCTACTGAGGTAAAACCTTAATTTTACAAATGTTCATATTTTCCCTAGGTTAAACACGGATTCTTTTCATGGTTGAAAAGCATTTGTTATGGAGATTTTAAAAATGCAAAAATCTAATATGGCGTCTATAAGAAAAACAAAAGTTAGGTATGACCGCGCGAAACATAGTAGGCCTAAAATGTTTTTAATGTCATTTTAAAATTCTTGCTAGTTACTTGTCCGATCTTGAAAATTTGACGCACAAATCTTTTAAAATAAAGGTGATATATTAGAGGTTTTAAGAAAATGTACATTTTTCGTTTTCATGGTGGTACTACGTAACAAGATGAATTATTGAAAGTGTAAAACTGGATTATTGTTACGCATGTAATTGCGCAACTTTTTCCCCATTTAACCGATTTTTTATTCCTAACTGATTCCGAGATGTACTTCATTTTAAGCTGGACACCCTGTAAACAAGTTAACGTTAAATTTTGATTTTCAACGATACAAAATTTGATTTACCGATTGTTCTATCAAGGACCAAAACACTTTAAAAGTTTTGTCGCATGCTAGTATCTCGTCGTACAATTGGATTGCTGTGCTAAGGTGTGCCACTATGTTATAATTAATTCACATTTAAACTAGATCCAGGGTTCTCAACCTCTAGGTCGCCACCCAACTTTGAGTCGCGAGTAATTTTTGGTGGGTCGTGAGTGCACAGAGAAAACAGCGATGAGTGAAGTACAATCAGAACTTTATTCCGCCATAAAAATGGTTACTTTTATGTAAAAACTGGACCACTAAATTCAATAATGTGTTCCATCCGTTGGGTAGCGGAGGAAATGCGTTTCGAAATTTTGGGGCGCTAACAAAAAAGTTCGAAACCACTGAACTGGATTTCATGTGTGCGTGTGCGCGCGTGTGTGTAAGTGATCTTAAAATGTAGGTTATTGTTAATTATAATGTATTTTAAGTTTTAAATCTATCAAAAATTTACATTAATTGATAAAATTGTTAACCTATAATTTTTAATTTAATTTAAGTATTACATTTAGTTTTAGATTTTAAGATATATTAATTTTTAATAATAAAATTATCACGACAAGCAAAGGATCTTGCAATATTATTTTAACCCAGTAAAAATGAATTAATATTAGCTTTGCATTGGATCAGCAAAGACTTCATCTAAATTAATAATCTATTTTCAAGAATTCCGTTTAAATCGAGTTTAAATATACATTTTACTTTCGTACTTGAAATAGTAGAACGTTAGCAGATTATTTAGAAATTCGTCCCCAGTTCAAAGGAAATACATTGCATAGGCGTAAAAAGCGTATGTTCGATCATAAAAGTCACGATGAAATGTCGATTAATCCGGAACAGAAAAATAAAATTTCATTGTTACTTCCAATTATTGTGAAAATAGTGCTCAGTTCCTTAACTAAAAGATTTGAACCTCTAATGTTCAAATATTTAGACTGCTGTCCGTTTTCGACTAACGCATCTCCATTTGTGGCGGCTCCAAAATTAATTATACTTAGCCTTAAACTGTTTTTGGTATACATTCAGGTGCTAATTTTTACAGGTTTCTGAATTTTATTTCCGGAAAACACAACTCGAAATTTCATAAAGGCAGATCCATCAATACAAAAGACATTTGGGGTCTACCGGAATTCTGTTACATAATGTTTAAAAGGTTTAAAAAGTCAGACATAAGACAAATTTCAATTAAATCGGTAACTTCTAGTTACAAAAATAATAATATAACAGTCAGTTGACAGATAGAAATAATCAAAATTAGAAATACAAACTAATTAGTTATTGTTTTTACGTTTAATAGGTCAGGAAAGATAAAATTTTTCTTGCATTTTTTTGTTACTTTTATAAGGCACATGCTTAAACATCATTGTTCACTTTCTTTAGCCTTTCAACCTAAATTAATTTTTATTATTAATTTATTACTATTTATATTATTAATTAAAAATTACATTTTCATAGTTCAAATAAGGTCTCTTAGATAGAAGTAGGTTAAAAGTATTCAGAAACTTGAAAAAGGCGCCAGGTGTACCAAAATGGTTAAAGAATGATAGCCATTGGTAAATAAATAATGTAGTTTGCATGATCGTATACGTCAGGTCTGAAAGGATTAATTTTGTTTACTATCTTTGTGGCATTCTGATTAACAGTAATTTATCGATAACTACTTTTTGTACTAACTTTACTAATTAATAATGCAAACCATTTACTACACATGCATTGTGTCCTTAAATGATATATCTTATAATATATACTACCAATTAATTTTTCATTGTTTTAAACAAATTTGTCTTGAATGTGTGAAAAGCCTGCGGATTTCTAAATATTTTGTATTCAAATTCAAAGTTTAATTCTTTTTATAAACATAAAGTCATTAGGTTAAAGAGTTTTATTTGGTGCATTCTGTTATGATATGAAATATGAAATATCTGAATCAGGTGGAACGATATGTAATATTTTATGATAATTAATTTAACCTAACCTAAATGATTGCTCACTTTAAAACATTATTCACAAAATTATAGAATAATTTAAACAATAAAAATAATTCTCTTTAAACACTTAATGAAAATGCGAACCCTTAAAAGGCTTTTAATTTAAAGTTATGATAAAGAATTAGAAAGTTCACCATGACTAAAGCACAAAAACGTGTTGCACACTAAACTATAAATAATTAGTGCTGCGAGCTTTAAAATTAAAATATCATTAGTGATAAACATTTCACGTCAAATATTAATATCCTTCGTTAATCAAAACTTTTTTGCGATTATATAATAGACAAAGGTAATTAACAGTGCTTTTAATCTGATTGTAACAAAAGTGCTATTAAGTGGCAGTCTTAATTGTATAGTGTCACGAATAACACTGTCAATATTTACGAAATCTGCATCAAGAATGGGTAATTTTAATATTTTGTGTGCATATTCTTCTCTGTTGTTTCCACAAACTTCAAAAAGCTCGCGCATTCGCAAATAAGCTTTCGTTATGGTCCAGCATCAGGACGTTTTGTGCCGTAGTCATTGGCGACGCTCGGGTTTGATCGCTTCTCGCGTCGCGACGCAGCCCTAGCTTTTGCTACCGATTGCTATCAGCGGTTGTTGGACACAGGCGAAGCTTTTATATGGTGACCATAGATATCAGTTGCAGCTTTTTGTCTGAAGGGGTAAGCAAACATGAAAGTTTATACAATAATAAATTTAGCACCATAACCTTGTTAAATTATACATTTAAAATTTAAAAAATATATAGCAACCGGTTATAATTTTTCATATTTATAAAAAAAAACGAATCCGTAATTCATTATCATTTTCACGTAGGAGTGCATAAAAGAACCTTTTGCGCGAGTGTTTTGTTTGTTCGAGGATTATTTTTCTCTTGGAACTACAGTTAATTAATTATAATTGTGCATTAAAACAAAAGTTTTTTACTTAACATGAGTTTATAAAAAGCTTGACGACTTGTGAATCTAATTATAAGTTTCAAAACTTGAGAAAATTTTTCGCTAATGTCTTTGCATACATTTTAAAAACTCAGTTTTGTTTCATCATTATAAAAGTTCTTATAATTTTTATTTTAAATTGTTTTGTGGCTGTTTAAATACACTTTAGAGGCTGTACGTAAGAAATAATTTAAGAAATAATTTAATGTTACAAGTAAAATAACACAATTCTTGCGTATTTTTGTTGTTTTGTTGAACTTGTATATTAATGTGAATTAAAAATTAAACAGTTGGAATGTACGAGGATCTATCAATTAATTTACGAGATACAATCGCTAATACTTTTACAAGGACCATATTTGCAAACATATTTTTTATTATAGCTTGTATTATTATTATAAGTTTTCGGATTTTCGCAATTCTGAGACAATTTTAATGTTTAAGTCAGTGTTTCTCAACCTTTTTGTATTTGTACCCCTTGGTTTTCAAATTTTATGCCGCCCCTTCTTTTCCATTTCAAATTTTATTATGTCCCCCTTTTTTATATCAATTAGTTTTGCGCACCTATTCCAATTATTTTTATTTCTTAACAGTCCTTTGACTTAATTTTAAAATATGTATTTTTAGTAAATTTTTTGCTAATGTAAACTTAAAAATGCATTGAAATCCGAAACGCTATTTATTAGGTTTACTAATAACCTATCGTATGTGTGACTGCTGCCATTTTCGGTTTGTGTTTTATGTTATTATTCCAATAAATGGTTTTGCCTTTGATTTCTACTTTTATTCGCACAGATATTTCCCGCCCTTCTTAGGGACCGCGCCCCAGAGGTTGAGAATTACTGGTTCAAGTTTATTTTTGAATCTCGTGGACCATCAATTTTTGTAGCGGAACATATATTTAAGTCCAAAAGGTCATGTTTGCAAAAAGATTGTGTACTCTTCAGTGGCGTAGCTAGGGTTTGTGCCCTGAATTTGCCGCCCCTATAAATAAGGGTCGCTAACTTTTGATTTTTCCAAAACCAAGCAGAGATCGACACAAATATGTGGGGGGGCAAACAAAATGCGCCGCAGGCGAATTTTTTTAAATTTTAGACGTTCAAACGCGTTTTAATGCAAAGCTAGATAATGTAGAATACTTAACCATCTTCCAAAATTACAGTTTTACAGTAGAACCTTTTCTGATTTTTATTTTCCTTAATCAGATCGCCCCCACTCTTACGAACTTATTTTTTTTTAATAAGGGTGAAAAATTCCTGTTACAAGAGAGTTTAAAACTACATGGAATGTAATGCCTAAAATAAATGAATTGTTTCATAATTTTATTGAATGGTTGGTACCGTATCATAAATTCTATTAGGAACTTGGAATTTCTGTCGTTACAAGGGGGCGGGTTTTCAGTGAAGCAAGGTCAAGTTGCCCGTTTTATCCTCTAACTTCGATAAGAATTCCTTTTTTTAAATTAATTTTTATGAATTTCAAAACGCATAAGTCTGTACTGATTATTATATCTACTGATCCTTCATTACCCCCGAGATTTTCATTTTTACCCCATTTGGGTAGACTTAAAGTGCCGCCCCAAAAAAATGTGCCGCCCGGGGCGGACCGCCCCCCCCCTTGCTACGCTACTGGTACTCTTCATAATCATCCCAAACTTTCTTTGTTTAATATGTTAAATTTTAAATTTATCTTAGTTTGAAGAAACAAAATTGAGTATTGGAAATGTCATTATTTAAATTTTCCCAGCGAAAACCCGATTTAAATAATTTTTTGTTCGAACTACAGAAAATTGATAGGCGGCCCTATTGTGTTTGCTTGGTAGGCGCTGCTTGCCCATCTGCCTTGGAATATGAATTCGTGCGAAATTATTCAGTGTGTTCGAAATACAAATAACAAATTGCAAAAGTTTGCGCGTGGATCATTTATTTTTCATAATAGCTCGGGCAATTTGTGATATTAAAAATATCATTCGACTGTTCTCCAAATTTTACCTTTATGAACTGCGGCACTGGTTATAAGGGACAACTGTTTATTTGAGGAAAGGTGGAATAACTGAAAAATTAGGTACTTAGATTTTCTCCGCTTATTTGGGCTAACCCCCCGCTGGATTAGGACAATGATTGAACAACAGACTAGAGGTGGGACGTTCGATTTTTTGAGGTGATCGATTCGATTCTATTTAGTTTTAGGAAAAACTGAAAAAATCGATGTTTTTGCAATTCAGTTTTTTCTAAAATATTATATCTATTATTATATTATATTATATTTTTATATTATATTATATTGTTATATTATATTTACGACACAAAAAAATCACGAACATAACCTCTACACTACCTGCTAATCGAGGGGAAACCACTAATTTACCGGTAGGGAGGAGTAAAATGATAGAGGGGTTAAGTGTACGGAACGATGCCACCGCACCTGTGAAGAAGATTGGAACGCAACTTTTAACAATACAAGATACATCCGTGGTTACGTATAGACGAAAATATTAAGCTGTTTAAATCTTTCAAAATTAAATTTACAGGTAGTTAGTGAAAACAAAAATAACGATTCAGAACTTCGATTTTGTTAATCAGAATCGATTTCACCGATACAGGTTATGGATCGATTCAGGATTGATTTTTTGAATCGAACGTCCCATCTCTACAACAAACTGTAGATGGCACGCAAGCTCGTAGCATATAGATCATTGAGGCAGCCATTTGTTTGGGTTGAGACTTGAAAGACAGAAACAAATTAATTGTTAAACCTAAATTTTTCCTGCTTTTAAGATCAGCTTGCTAATTTAAGATCATGGGGGGTGTAGCACCCCAATCAGCTATTACATAGTCCTTGCAGCATGGATGTTTCGTTTTCGTTATCGAATTTTAACAGAAATTTTGCTTCGGTTAAATGGGACGCAATTTAATTCAACCAAAATAAACTAATCCCGATATGCTCCAATTAACCAAAATCCATATATTTAAATAGACATTTTAATTTAAATTGAAAGATAATATTTTTATAGGGCAGCATGTTGTTAATTTAATCGATCCCTTAAATTGGAAATGTCTTAGTTTAACGATGAATAGGTATGTTAAAATGAATTTTCGATTTTACTGTTTTTTATATATTCCAATTATTTTAATTAAAATTTCTTAATCCGTCCTTTAATATACATTTTGAATGTTTTATAAACTTGAGATAAAAGTATCAAAAAATGTATTATGCCCAGTCTTTATAAAAGAGTATTTCAAAGATATAAGATTTATTACAATATATTCTTAGTTTTTCCACTGAGTTAATACATCAAGGTTAAATGAAATAAGATAAACGTTTAAAGAGAATCAAAGCAAGATATTGCGTTTCAGTTGTAAACAATTTTTGTAACATATCTATTTCAGTTTGTGTAATTAAAGTGATGGGTGTTTTATAATTTTATTCGTTAAATTAAAACTAAATTCATAGCTGTTGCGTTTGCCTTATTTTCGATTGCTGCTAATTACTCAATAAAATAGATTAACTTTATCATAATTATTCTCAGCTGTCGTTAATTTTTTTAACTGGTCGTTTCCTGGTGTCGATTCTCTATTTATTTGTACTTTTGATATTGATTTTTTTTACCTCTAGTTCCTCTTTAACTTGAATTACTGTTGTAATTGGTTTCATATAATTTAGCATTTGTCAACGACTCAATTAAAAAACAATAAAAGTTATTTTTTTCCATACAAATTATTTGCAGCAATACACATTTTTCACAAGCATTTAAACAGGAAGTGTTGAGGATTAAACACGAAATGCCCGGAAATGTCTAATAGGGTAGGTGGTGTAGTAAAATTCCAATGATCACATATGCCAAAACGTCATTCTAGTACGCTGACGTTAACAAAACCATAAAAAAATTAAATAAAGTTTGTGTTACCTAAAGTAAAGATTTAGCAAAAAATAGTATTAATATAAGATATTTAGCTGGTTTTGTCGTGCTCTGTTATATTATTATTTATGGTCGTTTTTTTTTTGCGATGGCAGCTAACTTATTTTTTTCTGAATAGTAACTCAGCTGTGTTTATTATAGGTATAGAAATTTAAAAAAAAAGAAGAAAAAACAGTAAAATAAATTTTATTATACAAGAAAACTATAAAAAAACTATAAACGAAAAAAATAGAAACAAATCAATAAATGAAATGTTCTCAATTGCTTAGTAGTTCATGTTTATGTTACCATATTATATTTTAATCCTTGTATGGTTAAAAGCTCAAATGTTTGCTACAATTACAGCTTTAAAGCGATTACGTTGTTGTTTAAAATAAGGCTTTGTAGCAGCAACGAAACCATGAAAAAGTTAGAAAAGAAAGTAAATTAGATTTGAAAATAATAACTATGCGTCTATTTTTAAGCACCTCTGTAGTTAAATCAATTTTTCAATAGATATAAAAATAATGCTTTATGTTCTTGACATATTACTAAAATGTAACAAATATTTTTGAATTACCAAGTATAATTTATGTCCTAATTTTATTCGTGAGTATTGAGACAAAAAGAAATGAGAAATATTTTTCATAAAAATGGTGTGTAGGTATTTAATTATGTAAATAAATTAAATATACGAAAAGGATAATGTCAGTACTTATGAGCAAAAATAGAGTTAATAAAAAATGCTATTTTTAAGTTAGTAGATCATTAGTGTGTTTTATGTAGTTAAAATTGCATTTTTTTAAAAATCCTTTGTGCTTAACCTACTTAGTGTATAAAGAATGAAGATAATATAATTCTTGGCGGTAAAATATTGACTGTAATAAAGAAACACACACAAATTAAAAAACATAATTTGCTTAAAGATTATTTAGAAGAAGCGTTAATCATAAAGTTGAAAGGCACTTTCAGCTTCTTCTTTATGCTGTTTTCGCATTAATACTATGAAATCTCTTGCCAGGTCTGCAAGTAAATTTAATTTAATTCAGCAAGGTTTCACGGAGAACATTTCAAGTGAAACTTTTTGTAATCTAACCTAAGCCTCCCGTTTGGTCTCCACGTCCCATAAGGCTTTTGCGTAATCTGCGTTAGATAGATAACTAAATTCCATTTTACGGTGATTAGTTCCCATTGAAATTTTTATTTGTGTACCCTGTAAGTGCCATTACAGCTGTACTATGCTTATGCGTCTTTTTTTTTAAATCCAAATTGTTATCCAGTTTATAGACGTTGGTATTTATTACACATTTTCTTCGACGTATCAATATTTGGTAACTTGTGAAAACTAAAACTTTAACCAATTTCTACAGACGCAGCACTATTTGTTAATCGTATGTTATCACTCCACAGCAAGCAAATGGTACAGATTGTGAGGTCATTGAGCACAGTATCATGCATTTCGTTGTTGTACGTCATAGTGGTATTGCTAAATTAGTGTAAATATAAGTAGTCCTCTAAATTATGGAAAGTCAGTAAACAGTTAATTCAGATCCGGCCGTAGAACAATCCACGCGAAATGACAATATTTACCCTGGTCTAGCAATCCACCGTTCTCTAAATAATAACGAAAAAAGTCTGCTAAGTGCTTGTCAATGTGTTTACCATGTTTGCTATAATAAATCTGCTCAATTTCATCAATATTATTTAGCATTTTTACAGATCTTCAGCTACACTCCTTAACACACATTGTCTGAGTTTTAGGCTTTAAAAGCAATGTGACATTATAAAAAAAATGTTGACCAAATTTGTTATGCGACAAGCCAAACATTTATTTCTTTAGTCAATTAATTTTGCAAGAGTAGCGGATATTTAAGAACTAGTAGTTTGGAATTTTGGTCTCTATAAGAACTATGGAATCCATTTAGCAGGAAAAAATCTGCAAATTTTTAGGTGACTTCAACCAAACTATTCCGAAGACAAATAAGAAAAAATCTGTTTCTTTATTACCTATCTGTTTTTAACGATATATTCACAAAAAATGGTACTCTCATATCATCGAGTATAAATAACTAAATGATGGCATTTGTTATTACCGCTCTACAAAATGCCTTTTTAGATTTAGTCATTATTTTAATGGGAAATAGACGTCATGTGCACCAATAAAGTAGTAAATAAAAAACTGAATACGATCATATACCACAAAACACAATAAGTTTAAATTATTATCGAATGAATCAAACACCATACATTATAAGTATTGGCCGGTAAATCCAGGTAAATTTTAATGTGTTCTTCAAACTATGCATTGTTGGACTAGTCTCTCGTTACCTAGGGAGATAAAATATTTGGTAAATTAAATTTTAAAAGTACGAATATTTGTCAAAGTATCTTACAGAACAAATAACACAAAGGATAAATTATAAAACTAATTATCGTTTTGCCTATTTATCTTTGAAACAGTGCAGTTTATCTTTAATTTGAAAGAAGATTTAAAACCGGCTTAAATCTTTGCACATTTTGTCCATTTAACGAATTCTATTGGTGAAAAAATAAGTTGTAGTAAATCTCTATTTGGCTAAAGTCCAATTAAATTTGTGTAAACTTACACACACAAAAATGTGTTGGTGTTTAAAACATAGCGATGTCTATAATAACGGTGTCTGTGTTTATTTAAGTTGTTTTGTTAATTAAAAGCTCAATTGTATGTCATGTATAATTTTGCGATTAATTCACTCTTTAAGTCAGTGGTTCTTAACCAGAGATGCACGCACTCCCTGGGGTGCACGCACGTCCTGGGGTGCGAGAAGCTCCTCGTGGAGGTGCGAGACTGAATTCTGCAAATAAGGTTGTCCACTCTATGACCAGAACTGTAAGCAATTTAATGTATTGTACTGCTTGGTGCAGATATAAAGTTTTACGTGGATTGCGAGAATTTAAGAGGTGTTGTAAGCTAAAAAAGTTGAGACCAATAGGTTTAAGTAAACAAGAAAAACTTAATAGTCAACTAGCGACAGCATATGGAAATAAATTTATTGTTTATTTGTCATATCTTGTTCTTCAGGTTAAATAGTAATCAACAATGATAATAATCGATTGTACAGGGTGGGCAAATTTCGATGTTTTAATAGGGAATCTCTATAACTATAAGAGGTATCAAAAAACGGACCGCGCATTCTCGATCTCTTTTTTCGAGAAAAAGTTAATGTTGAAAACTAAAATTGGTTATCGTCTTTTGTTTTCGAGTTATCGCCGATAACTCGATTTTTCGACTTTTCGTTTTACGACTGCATCTCGCTTGTTTATGAAAATAAACAAAAATAATTTTGACGTTCTACAGGCACTTTTTTGATAGGAATGCAGTGGCGTAATCAATTAAAAAAAAAAAAAAAACGAAGTTTGAGTTGTGACATAAAGTTGTATTTTTTTTAAATAGAACCCATAGTTCGCTATGACTTATTTAAATTCCTTATTTTTTTGTCATTCCAAATATATAAAAGTTGATGTATTTATTTTCAAAAATACGCAAGTTACGGAGGTTTTTTAATTTTTTTTTAAAACAAAATTATAGTAGGCTGTGAAAACAAAAACAAAACAAGGTGTAAAACCTTTTAAAACTCATTTGGTACAAGTTACGAAGGTTTTGTAATTTGTTGTTGTGATAAACATTACAAATATTTGAACATAAGATAAACTACAATAAACTACATTACTGCAGATTCCGACTTTATCTTTGTTTCTTTATTTTTATATATTTATAATGTTTATCACAACAACAAATTGCAAAACCTTCGTAACTTGTACCAAATTAGTTTTAAAAGGTTTTACACCTTGTTTTGTTTTTGTTTTCACAGCCTACTATAATTTTGTCTTAAAAAAAAAAACTAAAAAACCTCCGTAACTTGCGTATTATTGAAAATAAATACATCAACCTTTATATATTTGGAATGACAAAAAAATAAGGAATTTAAATAAGTCATAGCGAACTATGGGTTCTATTCAAAAAAATACAACTTTATATCACAACTCAAATGTGTGTTTTTTTTTTTTTAAATTGACTACGCCACCGCATTTCTATCAAAAAAGTGCCTGTAGAACGTCAAAATTATTTTTGTTCATTTTCATAAACAAGCGAGATACAGTCATAAAACGGAAAGTCGAAAAATCGAGTTATCGGCGATAACTCGAAAACAAAAGACGATAACCAATTTTAGTTTTCACCATTAACTTTTTCTCGAAGAAAGAGATCGAGGATGCGCGGTTCGTTTTTTGATACCTCTTATAGTTACCGAGATTTCCTATGAAAACATCGAAATTTTCCCACCCTGTGCACTACCTCAGACTTGAACAATAAAAATATTATGTTACCCTCAAGCTCCCTATTAATAATTAAAATAACTATTAATTATAATTAATATAATTGATCCGCATCATGTTTCAGTTCTATGTGTGTAACAACTGGTTAACTAATTTGGACCAAAGTAGTCAGTCGTGACGTAACCTTACGGGAAAGTTCCGAGTCACTGCTCAGTTTGCGCTTGATTATCTTTCGACAAAATTCTCCACGATCCTTCGTTGCGTTATTTATACTTATTAAAGTTAAGCTGTGTTATTATAATTGTTAAGTGAGAAGTTGATATCAACTTATCAATAAGCGCGATATCATTAATATTGCCTCCCTTGATGGATTAAAAGAGAAAACAAAGGTGCGTTTTGATGGAGGGGTAGCCAATTACAGAATATTAAGTGGTGTTGTAATACATGCCAGTCTTACTTGGATTCATATGAAGTTAATGTGTGTAATAAAGATTGTACTGTAATAATTTCAAATTGTAGCAGTCTTTTTGTGAAGGCGGAAATGTAATTGTTGCAGTCAACGTTTTGTTAAGAAGGTATCTGGTACAAGTCGTACGTATCCATATCCAATGTATAGCAAAAGCTCGCTCTTTGATCTAATTGTCTCCTGAACAACTGCTTTCAGTGAAAGCATTCTAAGTCAAACCCATATTTCCTTCCTTAAGAGTAATTCATAAACTTCATTATTTCCCTACGTTATATTTTAGATAGAATTTTGAGCAATAGACCTAACGTACGTGAATTAAAGAGACAGTGAATATGGTTTTGTTCGGCTGAACATACATACGTATGCGAGAAAATTTTCTCGTGGATAAAATCAAACATATCTTCACAAAAAAACACAATGACGGATAAGTAACTTTATTCCGTATTAAAAATAAGCGTTACGAATTACGCCTTAATTTTGGACAGCTGTCTAGATATATGTATTGTCTTAATAATGATTTCATAAAATCTTTATTTAGTTCGTTAAAATTAGTTTCGATTTGATTTTTAATATTGAAAAGTTTTGATCGATTACGTTATTTATTTACTAAAGGAATATTTGTATTTTCTGGATAAGTTTAAAATCAAAAGTGATATTTTTATAACTGTGACACATTTAAAAATTAGTTGCCAAAATATTTTTATTTGTATGTAAAGAATCAAAGCAGTAACACGTAAAAGAACATTCTTTTTCTGTAAGAAAAAATTAAAAATTTGAGGGACTATTCAATTCAACTCGAAAATCAAATTTAACTTTGAGCCATCAGCATGCAAAAAAAATTGGACTCCAATGACTAAACAACAAACAACAAAAAACAACTATTTAAATGTCAAATGACAGTTACCATTTGTCTGCGGTATCATTTATTTTAATTTTATACCCACAGTATTGTTTTGTAATTCGGTAGTCCTTGTAGCAAATTTTTTATCAGATAATTATGGGTATATACACAACTAAAGAAAAATTTGATATGTTGAGATGCTAAATTCTTTGCCATTGAAACTGTGTTTTGGATTTTTTGTTGCTTTCTTGAAAAAACCATATCCGTTTAAATTTATTTACAGGGTTCTCGTTTTTCGCGGGACACTATGGGGATCTCGTAAACGGTAAGAGTTACGACTTCGGTTAAATTAGGGCAAAGTTGTATATTCAGGTGCTTAATAATTTAACGCAAACAGAACTTATCTAGCTTTTTTATTTTTTGAGATATAGGGAAAAAAGTAAAAAAGTGGATTTTTGTTTTTTGCCCGTAACTTTTTCATTTGATGTCAAATTTCATTTTTGTAACAACATTTTCATGGCCACTTTTTGCAAGGAATCAGAATCCCCAATTAAATTTTCCGTGCGACGTTTCGTTTTTTTAAAACCATCATCAGGTCAATTTTTTCTTATGAACGCTATATCTGATTTTAACGCCAATTTCAGAGCATTTTATTTTGAATTCGACAATTTATAACAGTTGGCACTTTTTTGAAACGATTGTTGTTAAAAATGGCAAAAACAACTATTTTATTTAAAACAAATCCTAATCGGCATGGTAAATAATTGTCTATGTCCCTTTTTCCTTGGAAACAGGTAAGTAAACCGCATAAAATTACTAATTAAAAAAATAGGTACTAATAAATATGTTAGGAATGCATTAACATTGTTCACTTACCAACAAATATTTTTAGAATATTTTCTTCGGTTAAGTAATAAATTTCTCTAAAATTTGTATTTAATTCTTATTTGGCATAAAATTATTTGTAACAAAACATAACGAGTTATGCCTTTTATCTGCGTTAATGACTTCTAATAAGCAAAAAGCGTAAACAGATTTCTAGACGTTTTTTGTAAACTATGACCACATATTATTTGATTACAAACATTTTGTTACAAATAATTGTATGTCAAATAAGGGATTAAATACACATTTTAGAGACATTTATTACTTAACCGAAGAAAATATTCTAAAAATATTTGCTAATAAGTGAACAATGTTAATGCATTCCTAAGATATTTATTAATACCGATTTTTTTAATTAAATCCCTTTAATAGTAATTTCATACGGTTTACTCACCTTCTTCCAAGAAAAAAGGGACAAAGACAATTATTTATCATGCCGATTAGGATTTGTTTTAAATAAAATACTTGTTTTTTCCATTTTTAACAACAATTGTTTCAAAAAAGTGCCAACTTTTATACATTGTCGAATTCAGAATAAAATGCTCTACAAATTGGCGTTAAAATCAGATATAGCGTCCATAAGAAAAAATTGACCTGATGATGGTTTTCAAAAAACGAAACGTCGCATGAAAAATATAATTGGGGAATTTGATTCCTTGCAAAACGTGGCCATGAAAATGTTTTTACAAAAATGAAATTTGACATCAAATGAAAAAGTTACGGGCAAAAAACAAAAATCCATGTTTTTACTTTTTTCCCTATATGTCAAAAACTAAAAGAGCTAGATAAGTTCTGTTTGCGTTAAATTATTAAGCACCTGAATATACAACTTTGCCCCAATTTAACCGAATTCGTAACTCTTACCGTTTACGAGATCCCCATAGTGGCCCGCGAAAAACGAGAACCCTGTATATTTCCGTAATTACGCGCACTTTTTTGCCTTTTGGGATACAGCTCTAAGTTTATTCGCTCAGCTTTTACACGGTTTTTATGCCAAAGAATGATAACGCAGACAAATAGTAAATATCATTTGACATTTGATTCGTTTTTTTTTTCATAGATAGCTTGATAAGTGATCGGTAAAATACGATTTTTCTTTATTTTCTGAGTTATTAATAAAAATAAATATAGCAAGTAATTTCTCATTAGAAAGAGGGAAAAATAAAAAAAAGGTTGAACTACATATTTCATATTTCATTCGTGGTCCATAAAACATAAAATTAGGGGTAGTCTCAAAAAAAGGCAAGTGATAAAAAAATCTAAAATAACAGTTACATTCTACATAAGAAAGTACCTTAAGAAAGTACCTACTAATAAAATTGATGTAATGATTAAGACAAACAAGTTATGAGAGAAAAAAGAAATTCGACATTTTCATATTTTTAACTATAACATCTGAAGGACGAGGAATTTTGTACACTTAAAAATTAATTGTAGCTCTTTTTATACTTGGAAATCACCTATTGGAAAAAAAGTTGTAGGAAAAGCCCACTCCAAAGCTATGTCAAACGTCTCTAACGAAAAGACAGAAGAAATGCTCAGGATGAGCAGAGCAGATATCAGAGCTGCTACAGGACGCATCACAGGACACTGTCGGCTAAACAAACACATTTACATAATAGGGCTCTCACAGACCGATATATGCAGAGGATGTGGTGAAGAAGAAGAAACTCCTCTTCACGTAATATGCCAGTGTGAAAGGATTCACACCCTATCGGCGTAGAGTTCTAGGGATGATAAAAACCAACCAAGAAGAGTAAAGCAAAACACCCTTAAAGAAAATCCTCGAGTTTTTTTTAAACAAAGGACTTCTTTAAGGAGCTATTAAAGAGGGTACAATAGACCAATAGGTGGCAGTCAGGAACCCTAAAGGGGACTACCTCCGCGGAAACAATAATAATAATAATACCTAATATACTTGGGAGTAAAAGTAATTCACCCAATTTAAGTGAACCTGTGTCTCTTATAATAAGCGAGATACCCATGCTGGAAATATTATCTGATACTGTATATAGTGATTTCCTTTTTTAAAGAAAAAACAATCGATAATTTTTAAGACGGTCCAAAATCTGTATTTTTTAATTCTGGCGATATTAAATGTTTTAAGTGGCACTTTTTTTACTTTAGATATAGTTCACGGCTACAACCTAATTCACTAAAGAAACTAATTACCATTTCTTTAAAAAAGTTTAATAATAGATATACAGGGTGATTGATTTAGACCGGGACTTAAAAATATATGAAGAATGAAAAAGGGTATGGATCTGAAATTTTGGTTATGACCATAATGGCATCTGATCTGTTTATTGAAAATATATTTAATATGGCTACACTTCCGGAAATACCGGAAGTTGACGTCTACTTTCTTATTTCAAACACGATGGTCCGTTTTTTATTGCGTATTTGTATTTAAAACATTATTTTAGAGGGACTTTTATTAGCATATTTTTGGAATTTTTTGAAAATTTTTCGATTTTCATCGTAATGCTTAATATTATCTACCGCCGCCATTTTTGAAGCAAAAAAACTCTAATTGAGACTATGACTATGCATAGAATAAACCTCGCAGTTCATGCTGGAATTTTTGCAATCGATTGTATATAATAGATATGTATGTATATACAAACATTTTTAATCTTTGATTTATATAGCAAAAAAACAGTAAAAATCTGAGAATATGTTAAATACTTCTCGAACAAAATGCATTTAAAATTCTAATAGTATTCTAAAAATCCCTACGTAAATCTGATACAACACACACGCCTGCCCGAATGGAAAATATCGAATTTGCACTAAAAATTCTCATCAAGTGCCGTCTTTTACGGAATTTTCCCAATTCTCGAACAGTGTTAGAGCGAAACCGTGTTGTAGGAATGCCGTGTTATAAATAAATAAAATAAAAATTGATCTTTGCATGTATCTTAAGCTTAAGCATAGATGAAAGTTGCATAAAAATCGGCCCCATTGTAGGACAAAGTTGGACAATCATGGAAATTAATTAAAGGAAAAGTTTAATGAAAGCGTTAGTATAAAAGCAGGTGTCAGTAAGTAAATGCTTACGTCAATATTGCTATAATAAAAAGTTATATTTTTATTAAACATTTAATGCAAAATAAACTGTCGAGTAATTGTGATGTTTATAATATTATCAATTCGTCTGTTATAGTTAGTTGCATTCAATATATAAAACCCACTAGTCATTACAGCGATTATTATAAAAAAAGCGCTGCCATTTTTATTTCTAAGCACTTACGCTTATTTGCATTGCGCGCCCTTCCATTATCACATGTTTGCTGAAAAATCACACATTTCCTCGTTTGGCATTGAGTAATTATAAAAACTTTAATGAAGTCTCTTTATGCAATGAATGTTATTTTGTATGTGTAACTATATTTTAAAAAAGCACAATCTACATTTACAATTTGAATTCGAGTCTCTTTTAAATTAGCACGCTTTAACATTTTAATATTATTCTGGTGCCTGTACAAAGAAAATTTAAAGTAACAAAAATGTTAGTATAATGGTAATTAGAACGAAACGTTATTCGCTTCAAAAAATTATAAAGTGCTGCATTAGAATTCTTTTTCTTATCTATATTCAAACCACGTTTTGCGCCAGTTATATCAACGATAATAAACTGTATGTAATTAAACATACCTTGCCGTATGTTTTATGCAACTTTTTTATGTTGTCTGTGGATGTTTCACATAAATTACAGTAGAGTACAAAACTAAACTCAACTATTAAAAAAATAATTACTTTCGTGTTGTATTTGTTTATTTTTGTTCATGTAACTTTCTGCGAGCACAATTTTTGGTGTGAACCATGAAGTACGTTTGCTTTCATCACCTAATTTAAAGTGTCTGTTCGTTTCTAAAGCAGATCTTTTATAATCCGTCATTAAATGGGGATTATAAATTAGGTCTTGTAAATCTGGGAGTTAGTTGAATAATGCACTAGCTGAATTACAACTATGGAGTAATTATAGCTAATTCAAGGCAACCACGGCACATTTAATGGTCAAAATTCCGGACCGTGACCGAGAATTAGGCCTTAAACTGCAAATCTCTAAAAGCTATCAGAAAACAAGCGACCCACGTCAATCTTCCGTCCATGTTCTGCGTTGTTAGTTAATGCTTTATTTCCAGTTTGTACAATTACGGTGCTGAAAGTGCTTGAAAGCTGCAATTTATAACATCATGTCAGAACAATGAAATTAAACAAAATGCACAAAGGCAAAATCGAATCGATTTTTGTGTTAACTGTCATCGCTTTTACATAATCTTCATTAATATAAACCATTAAAAAGTTGAACAAAAATTCATATAAAAAAATAATATGAAATTTCAGGAATTAAATTTGAAGTATTACTACAGTAACTCGAACTCGAATGTAATATGGGATATCTCGGTTACCATAATAATTGACAAAAATCTGATATCGGTGTCTTTTTTTTTTTTTTAAACAAAACCTGCCGTATTGTCAATTTTTTTAATTTTACATCTATTTGGCACTACAGATAAAAAATATAATTTCACGTTTTTTGTTAATTCACTTGAACTTCTTTATTTATAAAAAAAGAACTAAATATTATACAGGGTGATTCAGTTTGACTGTCGCACCCCTAAACTTTGTTTTTTTAAGAGGAGACCCCTATAAACCTTATATTTTTGTAAATCGCCGATTATTCTTTATCGAGTGTGGGGTTCAAATGTTTTTTCTACGATGAAATATGTCAGACTGGCGATAGGCAACTTTGTTTTTTGAAATGGTATCCTTCTTTTATTGATACTGACAACGATTTTTCGTCGAAAAATAATAAAACACATTTGGAGAAGTTATAAAATGTCAATTACTACAGCGATCGTGTTTTATTTAGTCAATTACAAGGATTTTGGGAAAAATAATAAATAACTTTTTGATTAATTTTTTTCAAAAATGTTCCCATGTATCTACATACGCTAATTTTTTAAAGCACCATCGGATTAAGACTATCGCCAGTATGACATTATGTCATCGTAGAAAAAACATTTGAACGTCATTTAATAGAGATTTTGCCACAACCCTGTGATTTTTTATAAACAATTTCATACTTAATTTATATAAAAGAGCATTCATTCGTAAGCTTTTCAAAAATTAATAGTTTTATAGTGAATATATTTGTTGATATTGAATAATTTTGTGAAAATCAAAGTTTGCAATGTTTACAATTAATAAACAACGTCATAATTATCCAAGTATATTATACATGTTTTTACCACTTAAATGTAAACCTTTAACATTATTAAACTTTTTAAAGTGTTCACATTTAGCCATGTTCACAATACTACAATAAACAGTTGTAAAATACAAAAGAATACACGAATTTGCTTAAGAGTTTAAAACATATTTATTGGTACGTTCACAATCTTTTACAACGTTATCGCCGATCAAAAGTTATAGCTGAATAACAGTTTTTTTGTAAAAAACACTGTATGTAATAAATAATAAAATTTTGGTTTTATTGGAAACCATTTTGATTTACATAGTTATTTTAACGTTTCAACGTAAAATTATTTGCTCATGACACATTTTATTGCATATCTAAATGTTGCAGAAAAAAGTATTTTTATGTTGTTTCCAATACTATTCACAACATGTCATTGCAGCAAAAACTTTTTTAAACACTTCTTTAGACTGCTTTGCAGTTATTGTTAATATAGTATTGATATGTATGAACCTTCGAGCATATAATTTTATTTATTGTCGAGGATTAAATATGAACTGTGACTTTAATTATTTATATTTATGTTACATAAAATTCTCAGTAGTATAAACAGGCTATCACACAAAAAACGCCGCAAGCTGTAACTCCGTTATTTGTGGTCCGATTTTGGTGAACAAAAAATTAAATGAAATGTCTCCTCAAATACTATAAACTGAATTGGATTTCAATTTTTTTCAAGGTCAACTTAAATGTCAAACTATAGTCAATTTTTTTTTCAAATGGCACCATCTATTTTTTTTTACTAAATCTGGTTGACATTATTTTTCTGGATTCAATGATGTAATCATAAGTTAATTTTAGTGCACAACTAATAAGAAATAAAAAATAAAAGTTTAACTAAAATAGGTTATGTTTCACAAAATTTTCAACCGTGTGGTGGAAAACAAAAAAAATCTTTATCAACAAATGTCATTTAAACTTCAGTGTGGTATTTAAATGATATTTGTTGATTAAGATTTTTTTGTTTTCCACAGCATGCTTGAAAATTTTGTGAAACATAACCTATTTTAGTTAAACTTTTATTTTTTATTTCTTATTAGTTTTGCACTAAAATTAACTTATGATTACATCATTGAATTCAGAAAAATAATGTCTACCAGATATAGTAAAAAAAAAAAGATGGTGCAATTTGAAAAAAAAAATTGACTATAGTTTGACATTTAAGTTGACCTTGAAAAAAAATGAAATCCAATTCAGTTTATAGTATTTGAGGACACATTTCATTTAGTTTTTAGTTCACTAAAATCGGACCACAAATAACGGAGTTACAGCTTGCGGCGTTTTTTGTGTGACAGCCTGTATATACAGTGTGACCCATTTCAAAGCGGATCACCCTTATAAAAAGTTTATTTATGGTCCGATTTTTATGATTTTTTTTTAAACGATAAAGCATCAAAAACTGTACTTTGGCACTCTATTTAAAAATTCAGTTTACACTCACAAAACCTACTATGATTTTTTTTCGATGTCAAAATTGGCAAAATCTGTTAAGCGATTTTTTTAATTTAAAATCTGACTACACCACTGGTTTCAGGATACCCTCAAATGGGTTTGTACTAAATTTCATGAAAAAATGTTTATTATTTTTTTCTTTGTATTTTTTTATCTTTTCTTGCAAATTTAATCGCTCACCAATCGAAAATTCAATAAAAGTTTGCGATTTTAATACTAACACGAATAAATTGTTGCTTATTTAAGAGATCTTACGTCAAATAAAGTTTTTTCTCTAGCTTTAGTTTTTTTACATATCATTGTAGGTACACTGCGTTTCCAATATCGATCTTCATTTATTCACAAATATTGAATTCATAATTAATCTCTTAATAACATCAGAGTATTGGAGTAACCAAGTTTGTCGAAACACCAATAGTACAAACAAATAAAGTATTTTCATTTAAACCAGTGACGCTAGACGACATTAGTAAAATAATGCAGAATATAAATATTGGAGGTGGTACGGACGATGTATCTATACAGGTTATTCGAGATGCATTACCTCTGATTGGAAACACAATGACAGACATAATAAATGAATCGCTACTGACCGGTGTTTTTCCCGAAAGCTGGAAAACGGCGTTAGTTGTGCCAATACCAAAAGTGAGACGAACCAAAAAATGCGAAGAATTTAGACCAATAAACATACTACCTAAATATGAACAAATTTTGGAGTCTGTTGTCAAACGACAAATATTACAGTTTATAGAAGACAACAAAATACTATCAGACGCTCAATCCGGCTTTAGAGCCAAACATTCATGTGAAACATCATTAAATCTTGTGCTAGCTGATTGGAAGCAGCAAATTGAAAATAACAAATATATTGTGGGGGTATTTTTAGACTTTAAAAGAGCATTTGAAACCATAGATAGAAATAGGCTGATTAAAAAACTGGAACAATATGGTATACGAGGAATCGAAAACAGGTCAATACCGAGTGATGTAAGTATTAAAGTTAAAATAGATAATGAAGAACTTGAATGTGTTTCGCAAATTAAATATCTTGGTGTTATGATAGACAATAAACTTAAATTTAACAGCAATGTGGATTACATTGTGACAAAAGTTGCGAAAAAAATTAGTTATCTGGGTAGATTGACAAACAAACTTAGCCTTTCAGCAAAAATTACAGTATATAGGTCACTAATCGCTCCACACTTCGATTACTGCGCGAGTATTTTATTTTTATGCAACGGTTTCGACTTGCATAAATTGCAGAAACAACAAAACAGAGGAATGTGTGTTATTTTAAAATGCTCGAGATACACTAAAATAGCGAAATGTTAAATACTTTAAATTGGTTAAGTATACGTCAACAAATTACGTTTAATTGCCTTTTATTAATATACAAGGCAATAAATATTTTTTTACCACGTTACATGACTAAAAATTTAATACAAAACTGTAACATTAACGAATACCAGACCAGGAACAAAGACGACTTTAGACCAGGGACTGAGAACGGAACGAAAACGAAAACGTTAAACGAAATTAACCGAATTTTTTTTAAGAACGAAAACGAAACCGAAAACGAAATTATTATTTTTCGTTCAAGAACGAAAACGAAATAAATATTTTCCAAAACCGGTTTTAACCGGTTTTAACCGGTTTTAACCGGTTTTGTCGCTATTTCAATTTTATTTGTTAAACACAAACGCGAATTTACCTTCTGTGCTGGGGAGACTCCACGAGGCAGTAAAAAATCTCACTTGAAATAAGTGAGCTTCACTTTTCTCCATATATTTACGTGAATATGTATTAACAACTTTATTGTTTATACTTGCAATTAATTTCGTGAAACACAATTAACGGTACAGATATTCTCTATTTCTAATTTGTTTTTTAGATCATCAATATAGAATATACACTTGATTGGATATATATTATCAATGTGTATGTTTTATTTGCGTTTAGACATAATAATAGTAAAATTTATTCTTACTTCGAAAAGGACTAATGTAAAAGAAGATTTATTGGAAGATGTGTTGCTAGTAGGATTTAACGGAATGTAAAAATGTATATTGTATGGTATGTACAAACTATAAAGTTAAAGTATATTTCAAGTTAATGTAAGTATTTTTTTAATATCTTTTTTATTTATAACATTTAGTAAATTATCCACTTGAATTCATTCTTTTGTCTTTTTAAATAATTACAGCAGGATCTTATTTAATTCAAATGCATAGATTTTTAGTACTAAAACAAATTTAAAACAGCACTTGCTATATTTTCATATTTTTAGATAAAGATCGTGTGTCTAATTTAACCTAATCACGTTGTGTTTTTGCACCTTACGGTTAATAAAATGGTTAAATGTTAATGTGTTTAAAGATTTGGTAAATTTAATATGGCGATGGTTCGCCAGTCTAAAATATGCTGTCCGTGAGCATCAAACCCCATCGTCATTGTTTATATTTTAGTTGAGACGCAAATATTGTTATCGTATTTATAGAGGGTTGTGGTGACTGGAAAAAAAATTGATTTTTTGACGACAGAAAAATATTGTAAAACCGGTTTTAACCGTTATTATTTCGGTTCACGAAAACGAAAAAGGAATTTTTTTCGGTTAGAACGAAAAGAACGAAAACGATATATTTCGTTTTCGTTCCGAACAGAAACGAACGAAATTTTTTTCGTTTTTAGTCCCTGCTTTAGACTACCAAAATTAACGAAAACAAATACCCAGAACGCCTTGTACTACAAAGGGCTCAAGATTTTTAATGAATTACCTGTGGAAATTAAACCAACAACTTCCATATCAAATTTTAAAAAACTGTGTTCAGAATATGTTAAAAATAATGTTCAGATTTAATAGTTAAGTAAATATGTACAAATAAATATAAGCAGCATTAAGATAATGTAAAATTAGCTAAAAGCTAAATAAAGATTTATTATTATTATTATTACCAAATATTTTTTCATGAAATTTGGTACAAACTCATTTGAGGGTATCCTGAATCTAGTGGTGGTCAGATTTTAAATAAAAAAATCGCTAAACAGATTTTGCCAATTTTGTCATCGAAAAAAAATCATAGTAGGCGTTGTGCGTGTAAACTGAATTTTTAAATAGAGTGCTAGAGTACAGTTTTTGATGCTTTATCGTTTAAAAACAAATTCATGAAAATCGGACCATAAATAAACTTTTTATATCGGTGATCCGCTTTGAAATGGGTCACACTGTATAGTAATATATCCTTCATTTCGAGGATGTTATTTAAGTTCCATTTTATGTGAAGTGTACTGTAAAACTCGTATTTCATTCATTGATAATCCGTCGTTGTTCATAATTCATACATCCATTAATGCTTTTCTGGATAAGAGAAATATATATGACTGTAATTTAAATTTGTTCTGTGCAATTATTCTAAAAGTTTTGACCAAATTTGTAACCAAAGATATACAGATGGGCAAACAGATATATATGACCTCAAGAGGCCCTAAAGGCGATTAAATCACAATTAGTAATCTCCGAAATCCAAGAGGTTTAAGCTTGCCAGTGACGGCGAGTTAAGTAGTTTAAAATCCTCTGGCGATACCTCACTGATAGTTTAACTGGTAATTAGTTTGGTTGGTCGCTGCACGTAGGTTTATCCAGTTGGGTTGAATTAAAAAAAGAACGTTTGATAATAATGCTGTATTTAAATGCCTTATTTGATTATATTTTTAAATTACAAATACTGCGGACAGTTAAAATATACCTACATGTACTTTTATCACCTGCAAGAACATAAAAACAAAAAGAAAACAAAACTTTGATCATAAAAACCAACTAAAGTAATTGTTTTCGAAAACAAAGATGAAATGTTAAAAGCCTTCTTCAGTGTGCTTGATTTTCGAACTGGTTTTGATAAACGATTTTAGCAAAAGTCAACAACTTATAAAAATCTTCATTACGAAATGTCCCGAGATAAAGTAAAACAAAAAATAGGTAATTTTTTGAGGATTCATTTTTATTTCTATATCTCATAAGATTTAAAGAACCCGAAAATTGAACTTGTCGAATACAAATGATGTTGGCTACCAAGTACACTTTAAATCGCTTTTAGAGATTAAACAGTTCTTACGTGAAATGCTTGGGACACTTATTTTTATAGAGTTGACAAACTCAAATATTTGTTTTTTGTTTCAGTAAAAATTAAGACAAAAATGGGTGTTTGATTTTAATGTAATATTTTCATTACAAAAACAATTTTTGCTTCTGGTATTCTGAGTATATTTTTTTGTAAACTAGTAAATTTAAATGTCACCTAACAAAGTTAAACCTTACAATTACATAAAGTAGTTGCACATAATTAATAAATTTTGTTCATCTTTTGCAAACTTATTGCAACATATTACAATATGACAAATCTGCACCATGAAGGTAAGCAAATTTCGTTCAGAATTATGCATGGTGCTATATTTTCGTGTACAAAATTTTCCGTATACAGTGAGTGGCTAAATTATATGCTCATCAAAATAAACATATTTTTCATTTTTTTGTAACAAGTTCAGCAATATGATTGGCTATTCATCGTGGGTTTGTTTTACGGTACATCATAAGATTATTTTTACTAATAAAATTACGACTTTCTTAGTCGCTATTAGTAATTAAATAATAAACTGAATTAATTCACTCTTATTGCTTAGGAATAGATCTTCATTATTTTACGATATTTGAGTTTTTATAACAATTAAAGAAAGATAATGAATATGAACAACCGACAGTATGGCCGTTAAGACACAAAATAACTTTTAAAATTGCTACAATCACTTAACCCTTTGTTTGGAATTTTGTTTTTATTTGTTATTATTGGCCTTTATAGGTTTTCAAAATATTGTTCTTCCTCAAATTTCGAAAATTTTGTCCTCGGGACATACAGCGTCATTCAAAATGTCTGCAACAAATGGGAACATTTTTTATTATCGATTTCTCAGAAAATTTTATTCTTGATAAAAGTTGGTGCATGACATAAAATAATTTTAAGATGAAAAAAAGTTTAATAAAAAGTAATAGGACACTTAGATTTTAGCGATTTTTGAATTATTCGCAAGAGTATAGTAGCCTTATTTTAAGATAGTAGCCTTATTTTAAGATACAAAAAATGTTTATGAGAAAGAGTTATTTCAAACCTAAAAATAAGGCTAAATTTAAATTTTGACGGTCAAATTCCAATTTTTATTTATTAAGAAATTTTAACATTCAAAAAGTCTGCAACAAATGGAAAAGTTTTTTATTATTGATTTCTCAGAACATTTTATTCTTAATAAAAGTTGGTGCATGGTTTAAAACTAATTAAGGTTAAGATAAAAAAAAGTTTAATAAAAAGTCATAGGACACTAGATTTTAACGATTTTTGAAATATTCGTAAGAGTAAAGTGCCCTTATTTTAAGAGATACAAATTTATTTTATAAGAAAAAGTTATTTAGAATCTCGAAATAAGGCTGAATTAAATTTTGACGGTAGAATTCCAATTTTTATTGTTTAAGAAATTTTGACATTCAAAAAGTCTGTAACAAATGGAAAAGATTTTTATTATCGATTTCTCAGAAAATTTTATACTGGATAAAAGTTGATGCATGACCTAAAATTAATTTTATGATGAAAAAATGTTTAATAAAAAGGCAGGACACTAGATTCTAACGATTTTTGAAATATTTGCAGGAGTAAAGCAGCCTTACTTTAAGAGATACATAAAAATTTTATGAGAAAAAGTTATTTTAAATCTAGAAATAAGGCTAAACTTAAATTTTGAAGCTCAAATTCCTATTTTTATTCATTAAGAAATTTTAAGCACTTTACTCATGCGAATATTTCAAAAATCGTTAAAATCTAGTGTCCTTTGACTTTTTTTTTTTTTCATTTCAAAATTAGTTTTAGACCATGCATCGACTTTTATTAAGAATAAAATTTTCTGAGAAATCGATAATAAAAAACTTTTCCATTTGTTGCACTTTTTGAACGTTAAAATTTCTTTAAAAATAAAAATTGAAATTCGACCGTCAAAATTTATATCTAGCCTTATTTTGCAATTCTAAATGACTTTTTTTTTATAAATTTGTTTTGTATCTCTTAAACTAAGGACACTTTACTCTTGCGAATATTTCAAAATTCGTTAAAATCTAGTGTCCTACGACTTTAAATGGATTTTTTTAAATCTTAAAATTGGTTTTAGAGCATGCACCATCTATTATCAAGAATACAATTTTCTGAGAAATCAATAATAATTTTTTTTCCATTTGTTGCAGATTTTTTGAATGACGCTGTATATTTCTCACTAGGCATTGTGTATTATATCTGAAAACAAAACTAACAAATTATTTTATAAACTTTATTACAAAAGTTCTTTATCAGAATCATCCCACAAATAAGTTTTTTAAAACTTTGATTATCTACTGGTGGGACATATACGGTCAAAAAAGAAATAAAAAAGAGGGACAAATATGTCCCATAAACATGAAATATGCGTAAACAAGTAATGTACAAGTGGGACACTGACTCACATATTATATAGACTACGTATTAATCCCTCTAGAATCTTTTTAAATCCTCATGGGGCACCTAATCCATTAGGCGCGAAAGGGTTAAAAATACACCGTACACCTTGTTTTAATTATAAATATAGAAATTTTTGTTGTTGGAGAGACACTAAATGGATTTCAATCTTCTGCATTTCAATATGCTTATTTAATTACAAAGAAATTGTGTAAAAATATACGATTAGAGAAAACTGCTATAAAAACACGTAAGTTAATTTTAAAGCATTTTTCATCATTAAAATTATTTATAAAGACCTAGAAAGAATATGATTTGAGCTTTAATTAAATAAAACCGAAAAATAAAAGCACACTTAAAGTTGCTGCAGTTATAAACTTGAACCCCATTGTACTGTGTAGATGTAGATTATGTTGGATCATCCTTTTAGAATTTTAAACTTTGACGAAAGCAGACATTCAAATTCGTCAAACAAATAGAGCGACATTAAAACCCATCAGGAACGTTTTGAGGGAATCGATTAAAAGCGTTTTCCTTGTGTACAATTACGAATAAGTAGTGAGACGCCACTGTTGATCGTCTAAACCGCAGGCTCGTTATGTAAACGTGGTATCACTTTGCTGTTCTGTGCAATCAGAAGATGCGATCCTGTTACGCTCATTCTTGTCATTAGATTCGGTTGCGTTAAACTCTTGACACTACAGCATGGTCGCGGATCCTGCCAACCCATCCCACATTCCTGTATAAACCAATTATCTGGTTACAAGTTGTGTCCAGTTCTAAACTTGCATCTTTAGTCTAGATTAGAATTGGGATTAGTTTAACGCACAGAGGCATTTTGACATGTTTTAAGCAAGTTGGCCAACTTTACAAAGTAAATTTCGCTTAAGCGATGGTTTAGGAGGGATTATTTCACTCTTGTGTACTAATTACTCGGTTATATTAGTTATTCATGGAGCTAATTTTGCTGCACACAAAATAGACAACGTTGTAATAAGGATGAAACTTGTATATTAGTTTTGGGTTGTAAGTGCGAATATATTTCTCCACGGTACTTTACTCCACTGTAAACAGATATGGGAAAATTCATTGGAATTCATGCTATTTTATAAAATTCAGATCAATGCTCCACAAACATTATAAATCTTCGTTCATGGCTGGCTCGCCAACATTTATCGTCTGAAATACTTTCAGGAAAAAGAAATATCTTTTAAGCAAAAACAATCGTTAAATTGGGCACTTTAATGTCACCCAATGTGGTGATCTTCGCGTTTGCGCGTTGTAGCGGTCTGAAACTTTCCATTGGGAATGTTTAAAGAAAGACGTATATTTACTAAATCTCAAACCATATCAAAACCATAAAGTTACGTAAATCTTTTGAAAAATGGCGGGCACTAAATTTTTTCATAAACTTATAGTTTCTTTTCCTATGTATTTGTCCAGAAAAGGGATTCGTGTATAGATTCACGAAGATGAGCAAATTCCGACTTTGACCAAAAAGCAGCGAGCAATAAAAAAAGTAATGTACCTACTCAGTTTTCTTCAGGAATACGGGTCTGGTCAATGCGATAAAGCTAGATGCACAAAGGCTGTTATAGAGAAATGGTACACATAAAAATGTTTATCCAGCAGAGTTCCAGAGGAGACGATTATGGTCCATCACGATTATGTAATACGTCTTCTAATAAGTATGGCAATTTCGACACTCCACATTTTGGTAGAAAAAAAGTAACCTGTGCGACGTTTGGTTATTTTTTGGAATAAGTTTTGAAGCACGAGTATAATATATTGGTATTGTAAAATTAGTCAGAAAATACTATATTTAAATAGGTAAATGCATGTACCTACTACCTTTCCATTTTAAAAATTGACTTTTAGTCATATACCAATTCTGCAACCTTCAAAGCCGATAGGGTCATTTCCGGCGAAACTGGAAGTAAACGAATAGTTAGTGTACATATGTTCAAATAGTCCGGTTTTTATGCATATCATATGTCTAAAATTGCATTTATTTCAAAACAAAACTAAAGAAAAAAAAGGAATCTGTACCAGAATTCAATTACATCCGGTATGTACGTATTAGCTATAAATACGTAATATTAAATTTCTTATTGTTTCTTGGTATATTGAGACGTTTCAATTACATTTAATTGTCGTTTACAAAAACAAAACACGGGTGTATAAAACTTTGCATTATTTTTTAATATGTTTAAACCTGAATTATATGTAATACTTAATTTTTAAGTTTGACGATTTTTGATCGTATGAAATATACCGAATTATTAATATTTTCTCGTTTAGATTCGTTCCGTTTTTATTATATCCGTTTTCAGAAGAAGTTATATAAGCTGATCTTTTCCTTTGCTCGTGTTTTTTCTCTGCATGCAAACGGGAAGGGCGTTTTTAATAAAAGCTTCTTTAAATTAAATTCTTTTGGTTTTTACAATACTGTCATTCAATTAAAGTGGAATATTGGACACGTTTCGTTAAAAATTGCGTTTTAGGCGTATACAAGAATTTAAATCGGCGCACCGCTTTATAAACTTTTATATTTAAGTGTGCATTATATAGTTTTTAGATGATAAAACTTATTTTTATAATGTTAAGCGTAGTTATCACTATTTCAAGGCATGATCAGCCAACTTGGAAGTTAGAAGTAAACATTCTTATTCGTTTAAGATAGCGAGGAGTTTCCTGGATATCCTAGAGTCACCTACCTTAAACAAATAAAAGCGAGATTCATTGAAACTTTGAAGGTTTTATACACTGTTGGAGATGACTTGGTGTAGCTGAAATAAAACAAATAAAACGATCAAAAACTTTTTATTATGGGGCAAATTTTCATTTGTTGTCGATTTAGACGCTAACTAAATTCAATCAATGAATAAAATTTAGTGTAGCTAATAAATTAATATTGTTTTACTATTTGCTTTTAACCAGGGATTCTTCTATATTTTTTGTTAATAAAAATTATTCTAAAAAGAAACTAATTAAATTTTTTAAGTTATTAACTTATTTATTAGTTATATTACCGGGTATTGCTATTAGAAATCAAATTTCATTGGTGTTGACAGATATAGAAAAGTTAAAAATGTAATCGAATTACTTTCAAAATTCGTATGAGTCCATTTGCAATCGTATTTATTACTGACTGGAGTTTAAAATACACCAAAGAATTGTTTATCATTATTAATTTATCGCGGATGAAATAGCTAATTAAATTATGCACTGAGAAGATACATTTACTTTGTTTTCAAAACTTTAAGTTAGCCAAAAATCACTTAATAATGAAAAAATAAATATTTAAAACACATTTAATACTTAAATTATTAAGTAAGTACATAATTTTGGTTTACCTAACTATATGTTTTTGGATTTACGACTTCAGAAAATTCCAAGTGCAAAAATAGTGTTTTTCGATATCATGAAAATAATTATGAAGATGGATTATTTCGAATTCCGGTGGACGTGTTTGTTTCAAACTAGACATCAAAAAGTAATATTTTTGACTTGAAATTGTAAATTGTAATAAATTCTATTTTAATTGTGGCTTTTCATTATTCTTTAATGCAATTTCTAAATTCATCAAAGAACCTCGAATATATTTAGCCAACAAAAAGCTTTTTTTTCATGTTGTACATATGGGTATAGTAGAATTTTAATATGTCCTTTTTTGTTCAGCTGGGATCGTATTAAAAATTGAAACAATTCATTACAATTTAGGCCACGAAAGCTTCTAACAAAGGACGCACTTGTCAGTTTCATTTTAAAAATGTAGCTTCATTTTGACTGGCTGTTAAATACACCTGTTATTAAACAAAATGAAACAAAGCCGTAAAAAATAATTACTTTGCGGCTTTTTAGACACTAATAAAGATCTCTTCCTTTAATGAAAATATATACTTTTAGTAAGGGTGCAGTTTTATTATACTATTTATTACATCAAGTTCTTATACCAAAAAGAAAATGAGAACATCGAACAATACAAACGACCCTTTGCAACTTTAAGATAATTTGAGGGAACTGAAACGAAATAACGATATCGTGAGTAAAGAAATTAAACTTTTATTGGTTGATGAACTACAAAATACTAAGAGTGTTTAAAAAGTTATACCATGAATTCACGAACGTTTTATCAAGGAGATCAAGTCCACAAAGAAAATAATGAAAAACAATATTTAAAATACTTGGTTGCTCAAAAATTGAACTATTAATGTGGTAAAAAAGTTTATGTTAACTTGTGCTGAATTTATGTAACACTATCTACAACAAAAACGTATGCTTGTTCTGAGTATGGTAGCACGATAAGTGTGATAAGATGTTTATTTACTATCAGATTTAAACTTTAGTTTATCGGCATATTCCTGTTACTCGACTAATCGCCGATGTCGGAGAGCGAGCTCGCAAACCAGGTCGAATTTCGTGGATAATGTTTAATGAATTTATAAAACAACAGTTTTGATGTAAAATCCCTAGCATTTGCTAGTTGAACTTCATAAACCAATTTTGTTTTAGTAATCTATGAAAACTATTCTATATGGAAAGACTGGAATTTACTTACTTAATCTTAATTAATTCATAAGTGCAACTGATTGTTATTTTTATTTAGCTGTAGCTCTAGTGTAGTCATTTATTTAGAGACCAAAGACTTTTCAATTTTCTTTAAAACTTTTTCAACGATCAGAAGCAAATGACGTGATCAGAATTTTATTGATTTATAGTGTAATTAATTGTAAGGAATTTCCTTAAACATAACAAACTTGTAATAATTAATTATATCCTGAAAATATATCGGACTTGATTCAGAATATTTTAAGGTTCTCAAACTCCATGTATTATTAAATCTAAACAAAAGTCTGTTTTTTTAAGCTTCTCTTTATGTGTTCACATTTTGGGGTAGCTATCGATCAATCTTCTGTGGGTTTTTGTCGACATGGCTATATTTATCCATCAAACATCCACCTAACTTGATAGAAAAAAACATCACCACCTTACTAGAGTATAAAAGAAACGCTATGAAGCATTAAACAATTTGAGCCTAAAAAATTAAATATTCTCAATTAATAATATAAGATCTGAAATGTACATCTGAGTCATCAATAGCAGTTTGTTTATAAATTTGTAAATGAGGTCTATAATCAAGTATTTTACTTTTTAGTTTTCGCCTATTTTAGTTTAGGAATTAAAGATATAATATTTCCAAGTAAAAGTAATTATTTTAAATGGTTCATTGTCGTTCGTGAAAGTTTATTTTCGTTAAGTTTTGTTAGAGTGAAACAAAAACAAGAAGACAATTACCAATTATAACTCTCAAACAAAATAAACACAAAGCAAAATTATGTAACACCGCTTTATATGCCTTTGCTCGTTTAAAAACGGAATTATTCTAACTTGCTACCAGGTTTGAAAATTATGTTTTAATAGGCTTTTGTTTATCTTGGTAATTAAATGTCTTCGGTTGCGTGATTTTAAAAAAATTTGATTGTTTTTCAGAAAACCCGAATAATTTTTCGTTGTGTTTTCGTAATATTGCGGTAATAATTACGTTTTTCTTGTATATACAACGAAACGAGAAAAGATGAAGTTATAGTAACCTAATTTAAAAACGGGCTGAAATTACGTTATCGTAGAGCATCATGTTCTAAAATGGTAAACTACGGGAAGAGGAAATTGATAGCATGCTCTTATGAATAAAAATTATTTTTCCTGCTCATTTTCTTTTGATTAACGAGGTATATGGATCGTTGTATACAAAAGATAAGCAACCGTCGTATGTTTAACAAAGATGAACAATTTTAAACCGCAATATTTCAGCCATCAAAAAATTTTCTCTAAGCATCTTTTAAAAATTTAATTTTATAACTGTATTTACCAATAAAAAGCCAAGATTATTATGTATAAACATTTAATTTAATGCTAAAACAAAATACTTCCACTATGTTATTGTAATTAGAAAATGTTTTTGTGTTGAAACCTGCAAATTTAAAACCTAACATGAAAAATAGCTCCGACTTGTTAAAAAACGTTTTATTACACAAACAGAACAAAGATTCCGTTTTATTTATTTAGCCACTATGGTCAAAGTAATGTTGCTTTCCACTTAAATTTGTTATCAAGCCGCAGAAAACCCCTAACGAATAAGTTTGAACAAATGTAAAAAGACCACAGAACGGAGTACTTTTACATATTAGCGTCGCGGAGTGGGGTTCGCAAACAAACCAACCGCTAACCATAATATTTTTTTTAACTGGCGTCTTATTTAAAACATAAATGTTTGTCTTTATTTTTACTAGTATACCCATAACGTTGTGATATACTACAGAGCTAGTCTTATGTTAGGAACGTGATCTTAACGGTATATAAAGTGGATTTAAAGATAAGTTAATTTTTTCAATAAATGTCTAAAATGTAAATATTAACCATAAAAACAAATTTCTTTAAGTGTTCAAATTATTCAAGGTAAATTTAAAGCAGTTTATTCAAGATAATTATTTTCAAAAAAATCATCGATCTGTTTTGATAGTTCTCAGAACCTTGATAAAATATAGATGTAAAAAAAAGTTAAGGCGAGTATTGTGATAATTTTTATATGGCTAGAAATCAACAGAAAACATATATTAGATTTAAAGAGGTTTTTACAAGTATTTCAAAGCATGGACGGTTTATACAAGAATTAATTTCTAATCTGATATTAGGAGGTAAGCTTAATATGCTATTTTTGATTTATAAACAAAATAATGCAAGCTCTGAAGAAGTCGAATAAATTAGTAAAATTTGGTTAATCTCTGCTTGCAGACATTTTTTGGTCGTTAACTTAGTGCCGACTCAAGCCCAGGAAAAAATCATATTAAAAAAATTATAAGTAATTTTAAGCAAAACAAAAAGGTTTTTATATTTTATTTTATTAACGGTATAATTATTATTATTTTTAAGGTCTTATTATAATTCAAACAGTTCTTTTTATTGGTTGTCAACATAATTAAAGACTTAATTTTCAGTTTTGGTACCTGGTTCGATCCTATTTCTCACATGCCTTATTTTTTGATATTACTCTTTAGACAAAGAAAATTTAGACACCCCTAGTATATATTATCGTGTATATGTTTTTGGGAGTTAACCCAAACGTCGAGCAGCAAACGAACAAATTTTATGCGGGTAAATCTTTAAAAACATATCTATAAACATAATATCATTATGAACTTTAAATATTTTTTTATTAATTATCACTTATACATTTGTACATAAAAATATGTAGATATAGATTCTCCTAATATTTTTGCAGACATTTTTTTTACGTATGAAGGACAAAAATTAAAAAACATGAATTTTTCGGGCTTTTGTTTTGACGAAGTTTTGTCTATATCGATTGTGGACGCATGTTAAAACCGGTCCTGTACCTATATACCGCTTTTCGATATTACTTGCTGTGGTTGAGGGTATTTTTAATTTGTAAGTTGTAAGTTTCAAATTTAATATGGGTGAAATTTGATGTGCGCGTCGCAGGTTGCCCAGTGCCCACCCTTGCTCTGCGTGTTTTGTATTAAGACTGTTTTAAACTATACTATTTTTTCGTTTAAGAAAATCGTATACGATTTTTGATACAAAAATTTCGTTCAAGAATTTAGCATGGAAAATATGAACCTTTTACATTGTACTATATTTTGGTACGAAAACCCCAATATATTTTGGTTACTTTTTAGTAAGTTTTATCATATTTTGTTGGCACCTTGAGTAACCATGTCAAATGTTCAATTTGATCACAACAGAAAGCGAATCATTTTCAAATTTAACGTTTATTTAACGCTTGTACCATTCTACATATTTATTCCTACAAAATAAATTGTGAGGGATTAACGGTAATAAGTAGTATTTAACATCGTTTGATTGTTTCGGTTAACCTAACCCACAAATAACATGCGGTCAGATACAGTAACAGTAGAATACGCTTGCGCGCATGCTAAAATTGGACGCATATAGAGACGGTAATAATTTCGTACGAATTTTTCGCTCAAGATTTGTAATTTCTGATTGACACCGTACTAGAAAATCGTATACGATTTTCTTAAACGAAAAAATTGTGTAGTATAAAACAGACTTTATACGTAAGAGAAAACTATAATTTTATTGTAGGTAGGTACTTTTTTCTATTAAAAATCGATATGAATTTTTTGGGAATGTTTAGTGTTTCGGTGAACTAAACAACTCATAAAATTGATTTACGCTTATAACCAGCAACATTTTCCCCCATTAAATTAAGGATGTAACGTTTTTGAGATATCTATTTCACATTACAATGAAAAAATGCTTAACTCTGCATTTTTGTTCAATTGTTAGTTTTGAATTTTGGTTGTCCGGATAATTGATTTTGAAGATTTCAATATTGTTAATTAAATCGAAACGAAGATAAGAATCATTATTACAAATAAATAATAATAATTAACGTTTTTCAAATATACGCTTCTCCGCTCCAACACGGCCTTTTAATTTAACCTCAGCACCTTTTAATGTAACTTTTAATCCGTCTTTTTGTGAATTCTTTTTCTTCATTTTGAACTGATGGAAGTAATCGTTAGGGCTTTCTCATTTTCCTAAATTTACATTTCTTTCTAATTTTCCGCCGTAATAAAACAGTTGCAAAATTAAAACCGTCAGCCAATTAAAATTTTAAATTGGCTTTGCAATATTTAGCGACTAAAACTGTGTTAATTTTGCCACGTAACTTACTTTCATATTCATAGTTCTACGCAGCATACTGCAAATTAAAAAAAGATGAAAAATCGCCAGCGTTATTAAAAATTTCATGTAATTTATCATTTCATTTCACTGAACAAGTAAAGTGATGAAGATTTTAAATATTTCATTTTAAACACTATCACAAAGCGTGATTAGTTTAACGCTCCTCCAACGCAATAAGCGTAAAGTTAGGTTGATTATTTTTGTAAAACGCGTTTATTAAAAAAAAATAATAATTAAAAAAAACTTTAAATGTATCCGATTAATGTATTAAGTTGTGCACCCACCGAAGCGCCAGCGATTGCGCTAGCGATTTGTCACACCTTAATTTTGCCGTTTTATACATACAGGGTATGCTTTCAATGTGAAAAACATAGGAATCTCGAAAACGATTAGAGATAAAAGAATGGGTAAGTTAGCAAGGAAATGGGTTATACGTGCCTACTAAGAATCTAAACTGAAAGTGTCTATGTTTTGTCCAGTTTCTGAACTATACTGAAAAAAAGTGAAAAACCTTAGTTTTTTGCTATTACTTTTTTATTGTCAGTATTAGAAATTAGATATTTTGTAATCTTAGGTTAGACAAAGGCCCTAGTCGCCTTTCGTGGTCAAAATTAACCCAGTCTAATTTGTTTTTAAGATTTAATTATTTATTATTTATTAGTGAGTACAAACGAAACAGGATGAACCCAATGTTCTCGTTTTTAAAAACTAAAGATAATTATGCAAAACAGGTACCTATAAATTAATTAATTAATTGAAGAGGAATTAGTTTACAACAATGTTTAAATAAATAAAGCGATAAGTGAAAAACATCAATGTCATTAAATGTTATCCTTGTTAATAATGTGAGTTTTAATTCACTTTCAGTAGAATCTGATCAGACTATATTTGATAAACTAAAATCTCCAACAATTATAAACTTCTCAGTTGGATGACTATTTATAATCATCTCAACAGAGTTGAAACTTATATTATTATTATCGCTTGCACTTTTTACACATATCCACATGTCTTTAGCATTGGTGCACCAATCAGGTCGTGAGAGAATAATGAAGTTGTTGTTTACCGCAATTAATACTCCACCGCCGCTAGGTTTTTGTGCCGCTGTGGTTTCTCTGTGTCTTCTATAAACGTTGTAATAATATGGAAAATACTCGGAGTCGTGAAATGATTAATTTCGATTTGTTTCTGTGATTTGAAGATTAGATAATTAGTTTAATGATATCCTCACTGCCACAAATAGTTAGAACATTACTAGTTTCATATTTGCAAATATAAATAGCGCCATTTTAAGCCCATGAAAATTTACAGTTTTTATTTTTTTAAGTCTCTCTTGCGTTTTTGAACAGTAACTTATTTTTGCGAGATAGGTGATCATTTATATAGATAACGTGTTGTCAGTTTTCCATTGATACACCAAAACGCATATGTGTTTTTTTCGTATTCGCTGACTGCAGCCAACACATTTTCACGAAAACGCTAAGTCGATCGCTTTTACGGTTCATGTTCTAGCAACAATTACCTTCATATCTTAAACATAAATAACTTCAGGAGATTTTAAATTTAGGGCAGGTATTTAGAAGCAGGTTTTCAGATACAGAAGTAAAAAATGAAAAGTTGTAGGTATTTTGTACGTTTTCGCTTTTTTGAAGCGTCTTTCCTGAACGAGGATCAAAGCTTACGGTCAGGGAAGCGAGTATTAGAGTAAAAGGAAATCCAGTATTTTATCATCCGCAAATGGAAGCTTGTCGCGGCTTAAAATGTGTACGGTAAATAGATTTAGGTATCTCCCTGAATACACGGTCAATAAAACATACATTTCTGTGTTTTAATAATTAACTTAGTGTGGACTCTATATTTGCCATTTAAAAGCAACAAATGATGTATTTATTACTAAAGCTACCCTTTAAAGCAATTTAATTGAATTGTAATAAATAAGCGAAACAAATTTATTTACAAGCAAATTTAGATCTGTTCTTCGCTTTGAAAACGTATTAAACAAGCTTTATGTTTATTTATTAAGAGCGAGCTTTGAGTATTAAATGTTGGTTCATTTGCACATTTCAAACGTCATATAAATGGTAGATGTAGAAAAAAATGAATTTTTCTGCTCATTGATTTACACACACATGGTGGACCAAATTCGAATGTTTTACGGGGTATCTCGGTTACTATAATAGTTAGAGAAAATCTGATATTGGTCTCTTGGGCTATTTTTTTGAGAAAAAAAAAACGCCTGTGTAATCAAAGTTTTTATATTGGTTTCCATTGCTGCACTAAAGGCGAAAAATGAACTTTCATCATTTTTGAAAATGTACCTACTATAACTTCTTTATTTATTCAAATAGAACAAAATGTTATTAAGCTTTTTTATACAGATTTTTATGATTCATTTAAAAACAAATAAGTAAACTTTTTTAGCGACTTGGTTTTTTGAGATTTGAGGTAAAAATATATTTTTTTAAACAAAAACCCTAGTTGGCCATGACTTTATATAAAAAAGCATTTTTTACCTTTACAAAAATATATGCTTTTATAGGTATGTATTCTTTTGTATTTTATCATTGTTTATTTTAAAAATAGCAAAATTAGAAGATCTTGAAAAGGTTAATATGTTAGAAAATTACATTTGTGGTATAAACATAGCGGCTTCTGCAAAATTGTAAACAACGAAATCATTGCACACTTTGAAAATAAAATATTCATAAAATTAGTCATATCTTGGTAATTTTTTTCAACAAATATATAAAACTATAAATTTCTATTTAAAAAAATATTATTTTTTTTCATATGTCAAAAAACAAAGTCACTAAAAGAATTGTTTTTGTTTTTATATTAATTATAAGAATCTCTACAAAAAAACATTGATAACATTTTGTTCCATTTTAATAAAGAAAAACATTACAGTAAATTTGTAAAAATAAAAAAATTAAATTTTTGTCTGTAGTGCTAAAATGGAAAGCGATATAAAAAATCTGGTTGTATAGACGTTGTTTTCTCAAAAAAAATTGCCCAAGAGACCGATATCAGATTTTCGCTAACTATTACGGTAACCGAGATAACCCATAAAACATGCGAATTTGGTCCACCCTGTATTCTTGGTTGTGGCACACCATTGATTATTATATTAAAATAAACTGGTGTGGCCGCAAAAACTGACTTTCGCCATATATTAAAGTGGGGCTTTAAACATTTTAAAAAACTTAATTTTTGTAAATAATGTCAACATAACGTATACAGGGTGTAGACTCGGATCACGCAACATAGCAATTTCAATGGTAAAATTTTAAAAGTTCTTGCTCCCCTAATTATTTTAGGAAAAAAGTGCAAATACGTTTTTTGTAGATAAAAAATTCAGTATCCATAAATATAATCAATATTACTTTTTCGTTTTCCAATAACTAAAAATTAAGCAATTACAAAACGCGTTTTGACAAAAATCTGTACTGCCTTGGAATTATGCTATGACAACTGCCCAGCCTAATGTCACTTTGACGCGAAATTCATTTTTAATTATCCTTTATATTTTATCAAACATTTATTTTACACAGTTAGTTATGTTTTCATTCCAAGATATAATAAGAATGATTATTGTGAATAAATTCACGTCAAAGTGACAGTATAAGTGACATTAGGCTGGGCAGTTGTCATAGCATAATTCCAAGGCAGTACAGATTTTTGTCAAAACGCGTTTTGTAATTGCTTAATTTTTAGTTATTGGAAAACGAAAAAGTAATATTGATTATATTTATGGATACTGAATTTTTTTCTCTACAAAAAAACGTATTTGTACTTTTTTTCTAAAATAATTAGGGGAGCTAATATATGACTTTTAAAATTTTACCATTGAAATTGCTATGTTGCGTGGTCCGAGTCTACACCCTGTATAATAACGTCTGCCTAAATGATGTTTTTTGTGCGATCGTACTAGAAACAGCTGTTTGACGGACGCGTTAGCAGCCATAAAGTACTGCATTACCGGCGTTATCCTAAGCAACGGCCTAAAAAGTAACTTTTCAGGCCGTTACCCTTAGCAACGGCCTGAAAAGTAACTTTTTCGGCCGCTACAGCGTAAATTTGCATTAAAGCTAACAGCATACGCCGTCATCTGTCAGTGACAGAATGTCACGTAGTTTCTAACCTATATTTTTGAAAAATACTAAAAAGTTAAATTGTTTTTAATTCTATCGCACAAAAAATGTAATATGCACCTCGGCCAAAACGTACTTTTTGGCCTTGATACATAAATAACTATTATATGAATGTTTACGACATATAAATAATTACAGCATCCTACAATTATTAAAAAAAGCATAAATTCTTTTAATTAAATTCAAGAGTTAAAACAAGCGGATTTTATTTAAAAAATTGACTGTATAAGAAACTAAAATTTAAAAAAGCGTAAGATCAAAATTTTCATTAATTTTACTAATTCCGTAAAATTATACAAAAAATATAGTATAGGGATTTATGATAGACTCTTCTCTACATTTTTACTTAAACAAATTATTTTTATTTATTACTGTTTTTACTGTAATTTTGGATAGATACTGTTTAAACTTAAAACAGCATCTTGCGTAAAATGTATTATTGAAAAAATAAACTAAATACACGCGCTTACAGTAAACTTTTTAAGTCTATATTAATAACTAATTCCAATAATATAAAATTATAATGTCTGGTACATAAAAACACGCGCTCGTGCACGCACGCACACGAACACGCGCGCACGCACGCACACACATACGGCCGCACACGCACACATTTGGCACACAATAATCAAAACGTGTTCAGGGATCTCAAAATGTATATCTAAATCTAATGAAATCTCCAATTCGAGCATTTTCGCGATCACAGTATTTTTTTTTTAATACTTCTAGTATTTACATAATAATTTATAATTGCAGCAATTCAAAAACGTTGTAATAATAACAGTGTAAAAAATTACTAGTTGACCGTATTTCATGGTTTCTAAGAACAAAGTTTTGTTGGAACACACAGTACGTTAGTTTTAGTTTCGAGTCACGTACTATTCGGAGCTAAAGCAAGGATTTTACAAATTCCGGATCTTGCGTAATTTTGGTGAGTTCTAGAGAAGGTTTTTTTTAGGACGTGCTTAATTTAGGAAGCTTTGCCTCACATAAAATAAAAATAACTTAATATTGCCTTACATTCTTTACTTCTGTGATGCACTTTTGATATCCATAATACCGTAAAAAGCAAAAGTTTTCCTCACATTTGATAGGTTTATTTTCTTTTAAAATTAATATCAATTCAAAATCATTTTAAACAATATCGTTATAAGTTATAAGGTAAGGATTATGTGTCTTTTTAATAAAACTTAATAATACTTTATATCCATTTAAATTACGCTACAAATTAGTAGTTTATTTTAGTTAGTTGCTAAGACTGCATCTTCGCAAACCTCTCAAAATTTATTTTTTGGTATTGATACACAGGCTTATTCAAATTATTATCATTAGAGATAGGTTTAAACTTAAACTAGCTAAATTTCTTAAATACCAACAAAATCAAAATAGGTTTGCAGGTAAAAGAAACAGTTTTTATGAAAACTCGAGATAACTGTGTCAAAGTTAATTCTGCATTTACGATATTATCAAGCATACCGATTTAGTTTAGTTTTTTCGACATTAATTTTTGTTGTTACAAGGGCACAATTTCGCTGTAAGACTTCATCAATTGATTATAGCTCTTACATTATTGGAAAAGATATTGTACATAAAAGAAAACACAAGGAACGAATAAACATTACTTTAGTTGGTAAAACTAGTCCAGTTTGAAGTTTTAATAACTTATGTTGTTTATCTCACAGACATCAAAAAAGTAAAAAAAATATATTTTTACCTTTAAGACTGGTACGAATGATTTTTAAGTCAGATTATAAAGGGCAAATGTTCTGTTTTTAGCAGCTATATTTTTTGTACTGGAAGAGATAAAATAAAACAACTACACAAAAAACTTTGCTTTTAGAGACTCACTGCAGCACGAGCTTATGTGAAAGAGCAAAAGCATCTAATAAATTTAATTAACTTAAAAAGGCAAGTCGAGTACCAGCTTTATGAATGTGTAAATACACTTAAAAGTTTTAAATACATGTTATAGAAACGTTTATATATCATTGTGATTTTGCGAAACAAAAATGTAAATAAACTATTAACTAATTAATTATTTTTTTCATTTTTAAATATTTTCGGCAATAGCATCAAAAAGCTTTCCTTATCTTTCACATCATCGTTTTTACATTGTTATTGCATTTATTGTATAATAAATAATTTTTTAGAATCCTCAATTTAGATTTCCTGTTTCTACTATACTGCATTCAAATTTTCTTTTCACTTTATTTTGATTGTATTTTATAATATTTAATTACTGGTGTGTGAAAAAAAAAACAATTAATAAACTTAATTTTAGATAAGGTAAAACGAAATTAAGAAACTTTCCAATGTTGTTCGGAACAACATTAGAAAGAAAGAAATAAGAAAATTAGAAAGAACAACTTGTTCCTTACCACCTTATAAGAAAAAGTGGCACTACGAATTAGACCTAAAAAACAAAAATAGAATTTCTCCCGGTATTAAGGAGAATAAAAATAGGTCTAGCGAAAAATAACTACGAGGTGTGCTGATGCTTTTTCAATAGAGCTTGCAACATAATATTACCTTCGCAGTAATGTAAAAACAACAGGCTCTGGAGTTTGCAATCTGGATAAATATCAAGATCTGGATTTCCTCTTTTCATAATTTACCAATAGGTTTCATTGTTATATTACCTACAATCTAAAATGTTATTTATTACTGAAATGATGGTGGATTTATGTAAAAGATTTGTATTTTCAAACTCATTCACTTTTTCAATGTAGTTTGTTCTTACAATTTTAAGATAAAAACAGTATTAACAATTGGGCAATGCGATACAACGGGTCTTAAATGCCTTCTGATCGATATTTTAGATGTTTAAACATTTAATTCAAAACATTTTTTATTAGCGATAAAGTTGACATGCTGATATACACTTGTAGGGTATTATAATCTTATAAACTGGTTCTCGTTCGTTCTTCAGTAATAATTCTTACCAAACAAATATTTGTCAATAAACTAACGCACAACGTAAAAAAGTAATCTACCCAAACTGTACAACTTTTTTTGTAACCAATGGAATGAAGCGAATAAGCCAAAAATACATTAAACAAAACCTTCGAAAATGTTTATCGATAATGCTTGTTGTAAAACAGTTGCTGAAAATAAAGTAAACAGGGGTCGAACATGACGTAATAGAGCGATAGTGAATTTTAAGTTGTTTTGTTTGAAAAATAAATAATATTTTTATTTATATAGTATTTTAACTAATGGTGTAATAAAATACGGTAGATAACTTATTCATTTAGCTTTAACGATTCAGAACGTTATGGCGGATGAAATTACGAAATTTGTTAGAAAAAATAAAAAGATACACACAAAGTCAAAAAAATTGTTGACTGTGAATTACTTATAAGCTGGGCGGCTAAAAAGATAAAAACATAATAAAAACAATTAAAAGCTCTGTAGAGCTTGGCCGGGCTCTCACTGAATTGTGTTGATACGTGATTTGATAGCAACATTTTTGTTAAGTTATTAGATTTTTAAAAAGATGAAAAACTTGTGTATTGAGAGTTTTGGTTATCATGGTGCTCTGCTTGAATGATAAAGATGCTTTCGGACTCTAAATACTATACAGCAATCCCTCCATTTACGCGGTCTCCATTTACTCGGTATCGCTTAAGCGCGGTTAATTTTTTTTTTAGTTATCTACTACTACTATTTGAAGGTGGCACGGTCTTTAGATTCATGACAAAATTTTTGAATATATTTTATTATATAAGCTACATACAATTGGTATAAATTTGAACACACAGTATCCAGTTAACATTTGACATTTAACCTCCTGCCTCCGGGAGCGGCAACTTTTTTAAAATTTTATGGGCATTTAGAAGCTATACATTTGTATCTATCTTTTAAATTTGAAGTTTTTATTTCTTTTTTTAAGAGAGTTATTTAATATTGCCAATTTTAATTGCTTAAGTAAATGGAGGGATTACTGTAGTTTTATTTTTAGTTATGTTTAATCACCTCAACATTACGTCACAAGTCGTATGAATAAGATGGGTATTAGGTAGGGCATTCGACCTAAGTTTCTCTAGAAAAACATATTCTGCAAATACCTACAACTAAATTTTAACTGACTGTTGGACATTGATTACAAATAATTACAGCTGAAGTATTTTTCCGTTAATAGTTTTCAACGCTTTTAAGTAAAACATTGCATGCATAACTTTTTTTGCTTATTAGTGTCTTTCAAATAGCCAAACGAAAAATCAACACACAGTACAAAATTGAAAGTACACGGAATTTTTTTTTTGTAACATTGACACTGAATATTGACAAATACATTACAAAGGAGAAGTCAATGGCTTCTTTTGAGAACAAGATATTTACCAATATAAATAAACCACAATTTCGTCCTAGGCGTGATTGACATTTCCATTTCCGATACCTAGCTCTCTATTCGTCGCGATATTGTCGAACGTATTTACAGAGTTATGGGAGAATAACGACTGATATTAAAATATTGAGAGGCGACTCGTAACACGCGGGCATTATTCGATTATAGAAACATTCATCTTTGCATTCGATTCCAAGTATCTTTGTTTTATGTTTCCGTTATTTTGAAACAGCAAATTATTATAATATCACATTCCTATACAGGAAATGGAACAGTTTTGTAAACCGGTGATGCACAACAATGAAACGTGATTGCTCGTCTAAATTGTAAATTTTTTCCTAAATGCTTATGAAAAAAAGATGTATAGGTACGTATAATTTACTTACAATAAAAAAACAGTAATAATAAAATATCTAATTAGTATTCGTTTATACATTAAATATCCGATGCAACTGCATTAAAGAATCGACAAAAACAATCAAATCTGCTGAGGTAAAAAAATCTTGGGAGGCAAAACATTTGGAACTAAATAATAAATATAAATAAATTGTGAAAACACACACTGATGTCATAACGTAGAGTGTACCAATTCCAGCACTTGAATAAAACCTGACAGGTTAACACTTACATGAAAGGATAAAAGGAAAGTGTTTATTTGTCGCAAATGATAAGTTACTTTGATATATTACAATTCGATAACCATTTTTCGAATATGAACATGGGATAACAATCTCCAAATTAGGTATGTCGATATTATCGAATTTTGGGTCATTTCAGTTTAAAATTGTGGCGATAACTAGAAAAATTGATCTTTAACTTTAAAATTTGTCACCAATTGTATTACTCTTTACCTGTTATTAGTTGGCAGTTATTTTAATTAATTACTATTCTATTAGCCTGGCAACATAACCTTTTTTTAAAAATCATGGTAAAAACAGAGAGCTTAGCTTGACGATAGGTTAGAAGTAGGATCGCCAATTGTCTAAATCAAAAGCTCGCAAATAATAGGAGTAGTACATTAAAACACTAGTGTCATAAGGCGACCTTTTGGCGCAAGAGTTCAAAGGACGAGTGCGCCAAAAGCCTTATGACACGTGTTTTTTATACTATTTTTTCTATTTTGCGGTTTTTATGACTTTTAAAATAAAATATTTACATTACATCAAACATATACCGGGTGTTAACCACCAGCCGTGAACATAGGGAATTAACATTGGTTTTAACTTATTTTCGGATTCCTGCTCCCCAATTGAGTTTATATTAAAATTAATGGTAACAATAGAAAGATACATTTATTACGCATCATTTGAGACCATTAATAAGCTTAAATGTTTAATATTTAGTTTATAATTAATATTTTAAAATTGGATTAATTTTACAAATATAAGTAGCCATGACAGGCAATCTGACATTTGTCTTCATTAATTTTTGTTATTATCTGTCAATTTTTAAATCAGCGAGTTATTTCTTTTTTCACCATTAAAACTCTTCCTCTATTACAGTTTTTTTTTTCATTTTAATCAAAATCGTTAAAGAAATAACTCGCTGATATAAACATTGACAGATAATAACAAAAATTAATGAAGACAAATGTCAGATTGACAGTCATTGCTACTTATATTTGTAAAATTAATCCAATTTTAAAATATTAATTATAAACTAAATATTAAACATTTAAGCTTATTAATGGTCTCAAATGATGCGTAATAAATTTATCTTTCTATTGTTACCATTAATTTTAATATAAACTCAATTGGGGAGCAGGAATCCGAAAATAAGTTAAAACCAATGTTAATTCCCTATGTTCACGGCTGGTGGTTAACACTCGGTATACATTTAGGGGATTTTGTATGCCTGATGTGGTGGTGGGTCACCCTACCCGAGAAACAGTCAGAAACAGTGACTGACAGTAACTTTAAACTTTTCTATACTCTTAAATGTAAAATGATTACAAACTAAAGTGGTTATTATGTACTACTTAAAGAAAATGAAGCTAGTATATGAATCATTTAAAAACATTGAGGTTAGATCAGACACACCAATACAATAAGTGACGACGAGTTTGACAGTAGCATTCGTTGTGCCAACCGTAAATATAAAACAATGCGTATCGGAACAGAACTCTTTATGACACGTATTTGCGTTTTCTAAAGAGTACTTTAGAGTCGCAAAATAGAAAAACATTATACTTGGGTTTAAGTTTTTTACTTTTAACCTAAATCCAATAAGTAGTTTGGTTTTTAACATGACATGAAATACACAGTGATGTAAAAGGAAGTTGCAAAAAAACAGTCTCCTAACTTAATCTCAGTCATAATGGCACCGTTTATTTAATTTTTTATTTAGGAGAATATCTGATTACGTGTGTCTGTGCAAACATTAAAACTATTTAAAAAAATATCCATTTAGAATCAAATTTATATCGTTGTACCTAATAAACATTATATTTCGCTCCATTGGTTGTTAAGATATAATTGACTTTTGACATCTAGAAAAAGAAAATATATTTTAATATTAAGCGTAGAAATTCACCTTAGCAATTGGTTCAACTTTTAGTTTTAAAATTGCTAATAAGCAATACCATAATATGTTCTAATTTAACGTATTATGTAGGTTTTATTACCATAACGTAATAATATTTAGTAGATACTCATTAGCTTTTGTAAGCTATCCTTTAGAAAGTGCTTAAATTGCACGTTAACATATGTTTACGCCTCCATATAAAATTTATTACAGCAAAACATTCGCAAAAGCAAAATGCAACCAACAACAAAAAACATTCATCTCGTTTAAGTGGGACAGGCGGAAATAAAACGCATAGCCCGATTGGATTATTTATCTGAGAAATTAATCTTCACGTTACTGACTAAAGGAATGTAGATAGTTACATGGCATATGCGCTAAAGCGAAATAGATATGGGCCAAATATGGCCATAATAAAGGGCTGTAAAAATTTCCAACGAACAAACTTAATACCACGCTGCTATAAACAAGTTACTGCAGTGCATAAAAAATACACTAAAATAGCCCGTATGTGATGAGAATATAAAGCGAATTTTACACCCAACAGCAAATACAAAAGGTACGAAAGGAAAATGCTTCACCTACAGTGCTAGAGCTATAGTTTCATATTTAAGTATTTTTTAAATTGTTGATAAACGTGGAAATATTTGCATCCAGCGCTGCTGTTTGCTATGCAGATTCATAGATTCATGCAAGCATCAGAACAGCAATAACTTTAACAAATATTTTGTTTTAATCACATAAAATTCTTGCGCTATAAAACACATTTAATGAATAGTGTAGCAAAAGTATTATTCTGTGCCTCTGACATGCTTATTTTATAATATTTGTTTGCAAAATTAGGAATATGCCAGGAATAAGATGAGAGTTAGGTATTGATTTTTTTAACTTGCTTGTGGCAGAATTATTATAAATTATTGCTGATTTTTTTCCTACATTTAAACCTTTAAGTGACACAATGCAAAAGTCTTGCATTCTTTGAATGAAGTTGATAATCATATTGTTGTGTTGCATGGTAAATTATGTCAAAATAAAAAAGTGAGTTGCGACAGGTATAAAATGCCAAATAGCAGTTCCAAGTCTAAATAGGTAATGTCAGCGTCTTCGCAAATGCTTAAATAATAAAAGATTTTAAAGTCAAGTGTTGTATCTTCTTAAGATCTTCAAGATCCATCACCAAATTTTTTGTTATTATAGTAAGGGCTGTGACTTATTGGTGGCTGCACCGGGCGCAAGGGTGACGATATGCGATTGTATGAAGAACTGAAGGTGTACTCTGCGAACCACGAGCATAACGTGGTATTTGTGTCGATTAAAATGTACCTGAAAATAAGTGGAGTACATTTTAATTAGTAAAGTACGACGCAGTACCTAAGTAGGTCAGAATATTCTTAATTAAGGACATTCCAAAAGTAATAACCTTTAAGTATTATCGTTATTTATTTATACAAAATCATTACCTATGCGTATGGATTTATAAAACAACCAATTATGCAATTTTTTGTATTTACTGTATTTAAGTCTCCAAACAGAACGTCTTGGTGACAAGCCTGCGTTTAGAGGGCGAGCAACGAATGAATATCTTGTTATTTACTTTTAAATTCCAAAAATGTAAACATTAGGTAGCTAACTCTGCTCCTAATAATTTTACTGCGTTCGAGTTTCATTCGTGATACATTTTCTGTTCCGACATAACCTTTACATAATTTTTGTCGCGACTTAGCACAGTGTATCTCAACCTTTATGAACTTGTGCCCCCTTTTTTATATTAATTTTTATTGCGTCACCTTTTAAAAAATTTATGCTATAGCGACCAACTAAAAGACCCTCGAATTCTTTTAAGACCAATTGTTTTTGATTGCGTACCGTTTCAAAAAATGGGTTTCATTTCCATTTCTTCACGTCCTCTTTTAGATATTTGGCGCCTCCTTCAGGGGGCGCACCCCACAGGTAAAGAATCACTGACTTAGCCAAAAAAGTAAACATGCGCTAACTTTGTCTGTCTTAATTCTGTGGCGTTCGAGTTTAATATTAGATAAATTAAACATGGACGATTTAATATCAGAATAAATACCACAATAACAGGAAAATTTGCTCTCTGATTTTTTTACTGTAAAGTATATTAATGCAATTTAAAAAATATTCTTATATCAAAGTGTTGAAAATATTTTTTTCTACTACCACTAATGTAAATGACTCTTACCGTACATACTGCCATGCATAGTAAGTGGGTCCTTACGTACGGTAAGCAAAAAGCACACTTGTCTAGAAATGTCAAAGTAGGCTTACGTCAAAATTGACAAGACAACGTAATTACATGTGTATATTAGCCAAAAAGCCGTTAAGTCGTATGTATTATGTTCGTAGAAAAAATAAGCTACATAACACGAGTTGTAAAGCAATTACGCACTCGTGGAAATACGCACTCGCCGCTACGCGGCTCCGTGCGTAACTTTTCCACTCGTGCTAATGTGCTTCTTACAACTCTTGTTATGTAATATAGGTACTATAATGTCATCGTATGCATTTTTTTCAATAGATACCAGTACATAAGATTTCCTTGGATCATTTTTAAAAACAAACGAGTTTATAGCGAGTTGGTAATAATCGTAGTAAGACACTGTTTAATGTATGTATTCTTAATTATAGAACAAACTTAGGCCTTCTGTTTTTCCTATTTTACAATTATGTTTATTTATAGGGTGAATATATGTGCAAATATATTTAAGTCAATTTTACCAAGTTATTTGCAATGAATAATAGTGATTGGACATACAGCAATGAAGTTTAAGGTCTATGGTTTTTCTGAAAACTTCGTAACAAAATAAAAACTATGTTAGAAGCTTGCAAGGTCGTCGAAAGAAGCGACACTTTATTTTCAAATTCGTTTTAGACTAATAATAATATTTTAACAGAGAGGCTACTTTCCATGAAATATATTTTTTATGCGATCGTACTAGAAACAGCTGTTTGACGGACGCGTTAGCAACCATAAAGTACTGCATTACCGGCCCCATCCTTAGCAACGGCCGTAAAAGTTACTTTTCAGCCCGTTACCCTTAGCAACGGCCGAAAAAGTAACTTTTACGGCCGTTGCTGAGGGGAGAGGGCCGGTAATGCAGTACATACGCCGTCATCTGTCAGTGACAGAATGTCACGTAGTTTCTAAGCTAAAATGTTGAAAATTACTAAAAATTTAAATTGTTTTTAATTCGATCGCACAAAAAATGTAATATGCACATCGGCCAACACGTACTTTTTCGACCAGACGCGGCCGAAAAAGTTACACTTTTTGGCCTTGATACATAAATAACTATTTAAATGTGTTTAGTCAATTGCAATAAGAAAAGTAAACTAGCATTTAAGCTTGCAAAACGTACAAAACAACAGGCGGTTAATGCAGTTACGCAAAATATGTAGTATTTTTTTTAAATAAATGGCAGATAAAAATTCCGCGCAGTAAAGCAGTAAAGCAAAAAATACCATTCGATTACGTTGGTTTGTGATTACTTACCCTAAAAATGTACCTTTGTTTGGTCACGTACAACGAGAGCAGAACTTGCAGTGTATAAATCATCAAAATGTTTATTGTTTAAAAATAATCAATTTTTAAATTTCCAAAAAATATCGCGTCCAATAGGACTGCGCTCTTTCGATTTTATAGTACCTGCGTCACTGGATTAGATTAGATCAACATATTAAGCGTTTTAAGTGCAGAGTTATTTGTCAGCCGATAATATTTATTAAACTTTTCCGTAATTATAAGTTTTATAGTCCATATACATAGCATTATTATTTTCACAGCGAGTTAAAAAGAACATGATTTGCTGTCACTCTGCTCGATTAATTACATGTCGTTCAAAGCGCACTATTTTTGCAAGTCATTAATTAACGCAGGTCAAATTTTAATCTATTATCGATTTTATTTACGTTCAATAACATTCTCATTTAAAATCAGTTGATTTTGTAAATTATTTACATTTAATTTATGCGACAGATTACTGTTTTTTATGCAGTTTTAAAAAAAAAAACAACGGTGTAGCTATCGTAAATTATGCATATTTGTCCAATATCCGTAAATAAATATTAAAATATAATGAAAATTCTATCCTAAAATGTATCTGTTAACGTTTAGTTACAAACAAAATCAATTTATTCCTTCGTTTTGTAAATACTGGAGTGTATTACATTTCAACAAAAACATCATACGTATATTAAAATTATATTTCTCGTTAAACCTGTTTGAGGTTAAAAATGTTATTTACTAATTAAATTTGTCGTCGTAATAAATGCACTTAAATTTATGCTTTGTAAATGAGTGGTTTTATATTTCCGTATTGAAAAGCCGTATTCTTATAAGTAGATGGAAAATTGCAACAACTTTTCATTGACTTTTAGAGTAATTGCCAGGAACGATATCGTTCTTGAAAAGCAGCAATCAAAACAACTTAAAGTAAAATGCAACGTGAGCTCGTTTTACTTCAAAGCTTGTAAGCGAAAGTGTCTTCTGACTCGGTTTAAATGACGAATCGATTTTAAGATTACATTACATGACGCGCATTGTAAAGAAAGAAAGAAAGAAAATAGTGTCGACAATTAGTGTATTTAGTTTAGAAGATTGGTAATTACTTGTACATTGAGTATTCTTTTTTTTCAAAATAAATTCGCTAATTGCATTTATTACACAAAAATAATTTAGCTTATATCATGACAAACACCATTTCAACATATTTTATCTACCTATATAAACGAATTTCGAAGGAGGATATGTTCTAGGTTGCTGATATACCCAACTTTTATTGTTGTTTCCAGCGTAACCGGAAGTGGTTAGATAATTTTTTTTAACGCATTATATACATTTACTATTTACTCACAGTTTTTTAAAGCATGTTTTAAACATTTGTTATGTTGAATGTTGGTTAAGTTAATTACTTTATTATTTAATGAGCGTAGAGTAACGAACGGGTGTTAAGTGTTTTAAAATAAGGATGAGGCTATTTATACATACAGTATGTATAAGTAATTGACTATTTATACATACTTTTTTTTTTAAATAATTGAGATAAACCAATGAAACTAAGAAATAGTTTTTCTTAAAAAAACTCTTACCTAACCTTTAACCTAATGTAAAAAATATATATAAATAAAAAGTTGGGCCTTAGAAATAAGTTTATTGTATGTATAAATAGCCAATTAGTCATACATACTGTATGTATAAATAGTCACATTCTTAAAAATAAACTAAACAGATTTTTATAGATAAATTCGTCCCTATGTAATATGACGAACACAATTATATAAATTTAAAAAAGTTTATTTAAATCATAGCGTACTTGTTACATAATAATACTACTTCGTAATTCATGCTGTTTAAAGAAGATAACTTTCAAACTATAATAGATGTAGAAAATATATAAAATTATAATGATAAGCGATAAGAAAATATAAAAAAAACTATACAGATGTATTTCGTATTTTAGCATGGAGATATCGCTTTTTATAGGAGCTAGATCATTAGTTTAAATTTGAAAAATCTGCTAAATTTCATTGTTGTTAATAATATTAAGACAGATTCCAAATTTAGCCGTTTTGTAAAAACTAGAAAAATAGAAATTTTTTGGCAAGTTGTTTTGGATTTGTTTTTTAAAGTATTTCTTATTTTTTGTGTACTCATTAATTAATTTTTACATATCAGTTAACTTGTGACCTTTACGTTAGAAAAAAAAAATAGAAACTGTAAATGAACAATCTTGAAAAAAACAAAAGTTACTTACCTTGCTGAAAAAATGGTCCAATTAGTTGTCGAATTCTAGTGTTTTGATATGTTTTTTTTAATGCTATAAAATACAAAACAAAGTTATGAAAGTTGTAACAGACACATTAAAAATAAATAAAGGTTAGTAAAAATAACATATTTCTTAAATTCAATACCAAATGATTAATCCGTATTGCATGAAATTTAACAAAGTTTATTTCATTTTTACGGCACGTGAATTCCTCGTCTAGATTTTTTTTAAACTAAAATAAATATGTTGCATTTGTTTGGTTGCCCTACGATTTTTTTAACCTAAAGTTGCAGCAAAAAAATCAATTTTCCCGTTTTGGAGCTATCATGATATTGTGATGTATACTGGCACGTACTGTTGGATGAGGGTACTTATTACTCGTATGTTTATTGTTTTTAATTTTTTTTTGTGGTCATCTTTAAAAGTGGTCGGACTCTCAACCGTTGTTTTACGCAGTATACAGGTCTAGAGCAATAAATTGCGTTTGCGTCAGTATTCATTCCATGTTATTTATTTAAATATGAAATGAAGAAACACTGAAGTAAAATAAAAATAATTGATGTCAGGTAGGACATTACAGTATCACAAATTTGTTTTTGATAATTAATAAAAATAAAATATAACAAACTTCGCTAAAAGTAAGCCGATGCTTTAGCTCTTGCAATAAGTGAGATTCCAATGTTGACACAAGAAATTTAGTTCCCCTGCGTATAGTTTTGAAAAATACAAGAATAAAAGTTTTAAAAAAACACCTTTTTATCAGGAAATATGACATCTAAGCACTTTTTTTGTACCACACAATATCGTTTCCAATGTTTTTCTCGAATTTTAAGTTTTACAGGAAACCGTGTTTTTAATGGGAATCCAACAATTAATTATAATTTAAGTTCAAGTACGTATTTATCACCCAAAGTAATTTTTATTTTTAAATTTAATTTCTGTAAGTTAACGGTTTATTGAAAGTTTTTAGTTTTGTACGTCCTAAATCGACGTACTCAGCGCCTGAAGGTGGCCATGACTTCAGTCGCTCTAACAATCTCTTGTACAACACGTAACAAGGTAGTGAAAAGTTTGTAAAGTTTTAATTTGTCACATAGATTAAACGAAATTCCAAAACTTGCTACGTACGTCTGCTAAGTGTATATTAAATAATTTTGTTTCATAGTACATTTACAATACATAATTTAATCTTATTACAAATACATTTAATGTACTTTGTATTTAAAGAGTTTTTATCGTACATCCTCTAAGTAAATAATATTTTGACGCTACAAAAACTTTTCTGAGGTTTAACCACGATTAGTTTCAAAAAATTAATTTGAAAACTAATGAAATATAATATAAAAAATGTTCTGCTACTAAAACTAAAACCAAATCATTTTTACTGTACCTTTAAAACAAATAAGTAAGCGCTGCAAAGAGTAACTTTTTGCTTTTTTATTTTTATTAAAAAAACAAAATTGTTATTTTTAATGGTAACTGCATCTGTACTTAACCTAGTAAGCAATATTATTAAAAAATATGGTATAAGCTGTTTTTTGGCTTACTCCATGAGCCTTGGCCAATTTTCCAAAAAACTTAAACTTAGAATGGGTATCTTTTATTTATTACCCCAACTGGTATATGGAACGATTACAGTTAGCCAAAGTAATTCTCAAATTCGGACAAACTATATTAAAACATTTTCTAAAAACAGGATTTTTATTCAATTTCGAAATACAATTTGTAACCTTCAACTATGGTGTTGTGATTGCTAAGTAAAATGTGTTTATCTTTAGAAGAGTATCGTATTGACAGCTGATAATTAGTAAAATATTTGTAGTTGTTTTGTTTTTATCCTACATTAAAGTTATAATATAATTTATTTATCTTAAATATTACCGAACTGTCAAATATCACAAGTAAAAATTTGAATGTTATTTAGTGCCATGCAAGTTCTCACTGAAGAAGTGCTGATTGGTTAATCTTGTAAGAAGTGTTTTCATTTAATATCTGGAACGTATCCCCAGTTGTTTTTTGATATACAATACAATATCAACAACCTATAGTCAGCACTAAAATCAATAATTCCCAACTCGAGAAAATATTTCTTACAAACTTTTTAAGTTTAAGTTTACGATAAATATTTTATAAACGCACGCAAAACTTTTGCCATTAGTGATAATATTTTTGTTTTTTATTTCACCCAAGAAAATGTTCATTATTTTGTTATTTAATACTTAGATTATCAATCTACGTCTACACAATATATATCATAGAGTAAAAATGTATGCTTATATCAATAGTTTTTTTCTTTTGTATTTATGTCGTTACGAGTGGGTAAAAAGTTTTGCACGTCAATCCAATTTGTTGCGAGAATTCCATATTAATATTCGGAGAAAAGTTATGCTGCTCTTCATCTCTGAATGTGTTAAAAACTCAAGTTCGCGCGTTGTATATTTGGGATAGCTGCCAGAGATTTCAGAGCTTCCGTTGGCCTGATTAGAAAGTAGGCCAAGCTCGAGGGTAGCTTAACTCACAAAGTGTTAAATCGACACAATCATCTACAATTATATGCAAATTTCACATATTTTATGCTCACTGTTAAGCCTATTACAGCAATTACACGGCAGTTACATTATACTGTGTTCATTTGTCTGGTATTAATCGTTACTGTTTCATAAAATAATGCTTTACTTGCATTTTATTCAGTTGGTGCGATTATTGGATTCAATAATACCTAAACATTAAATTTTGAACTAGTGAATATTACTAGGTTTGATATTTCCCTAATTAGTTTGAACTGAAATCGTACCTATCCGTTTCATTTATAAATATAAAGGATAACTAGAATTATGTACCTACAGATCTTATGTGAATATGTCTGTATAAAGTGTTGTAAATATCTTGTTACAAACTTTCGCTATACGTAGTCTTAAAATACGACTTCATCGCAAAAATATGCAACCATAAGATTTTTAAATGTCATCTGTATGACGTGTGCCTCAATTTGTTGAGTTTTTCAATTAGTTTACAGATAATTATACCATGTTTTTGCAATTAATATCTTAAATTATACGGTGTAGATCAGTGATTCCCAACGTGGTCTATATGGACCCCCAGGGGTCGATGACGACCTGCAAGGGGTTCATGTGAGCGGAAAAAAAAATTGGGGGTCCATGAAATGAAAATGGGGGTCAACGATAGTGGATCTCATATGAGAGCAAGTCGTGACTTTAATTTTGGCATTCCATGAATGGAATAATCCACATACACAGACAGTACCTATTTACTTACATAATACTACCTTATAATACGTATAAAGACATCACATATAAGTATCTACATAAGTTATAAAAATACCTACGAAGTAAAAAATTTTAAAACAAATGTTCATGAAACGAGTTGAAGAATTATATTAAAATTTAAGATATTAGGTATACATGAAACTGTTTAAGAATTATTATTAACTATCAGTTGCCCGCAGCTCCTCCCGCGTACGTTTTTATTTTCTCTGTGTGTAAGTTTTTATTTTGTAAAAAAAAAGTTGATGAATTTGCAAAAAATCAATATCAGGTAAGCAGGGGGTCTACCCCAAATCGAAAAACATGGCAAGTGGTCTACGAAACAAAAAAGTTTGGGAACCTCTGGTGTAGATTCTTGAAACACTGGTGTGGGCTTTGTCAAAGGTAATGTTTCAGTATACTGGCTGATGCCATCTTCAGGCATTCAGTAGTTGGCGCTAGTCAATGTTAACGCAGGACAAACCACGCGGTGTTACATCTGAGAACAACCTTCTTTATATTTTCGATTGTAAAGCAAGATATACGAATATTTTCCTAGAAATAAAAGGTCAATAATACATTGTTTTTTTTTCAAAGTGAAATTTTTTGTTTTCATAGACTTGTTTCCACAAACTTATAAAATATAACTTAACTTTAATTACTACTAAATTGTATATGAAACCAGCGTGTATTAAATAGATTTAAATAACAACTAAATAGTTTATTGTACAGCTACTGCTGAAAGTATTTCACACGAGTGTGGAAGTTGGCGAGTGGCTTAATCATGCGAGTGTGAAATATTCTTTCAGGACGTGTTATAAACCAAGTACACCAGTGTTTTTCAACCCGTGTGGCGCGGCACACTAGTGTGCCGCGAGCATCCTCCAGGTATGTCGCGGAAATTAAGAGCAAAAATAAATAAACCGTTTTTGCAAGAACACTATATTTGAAATTTAGAAAAAAAAATCTATTTGATTATGTAAATTAAAAAAACTGCGCCCGTAAGAAAAAATAAAGTTGGTTGTCATGAAACAAAAACGAATCGACAAAACAAATAGTGACGACCATTCGATTCGGCTTAAAAATTTTCTTAGCCTGTGTTCTTACACATTGGAAATACTTTACACTTCAAGGGAGTTAAAGACGATTTTCAAAAATCGCATTTTCCGTTTTTCCTAATTTTTTTGAATACCGTTTAAGATATTTTTAATGTCTCTTCGGATTATTAATGAGCGACAAATTTAGCAACTTTGCCAAATTTAAACCTATACTCTAGCTATTATAACGATGGTGAAGAATGGAAACCTTTTATGTCAAAAAACGCCCATTTTCAGGAGCCAAAAAAACTTGTTATTATTTTAGTTGTGGGAGCTACATTGTCAACTTTGCTACATAAGGCCATGTTTTTGATGTTAAACGGTGTTATTAGACATAGAAGGTTTTTGCATACGATGTGTAAAATTTATATCAATTTTTTGACACCTTTAACTTAAAAATGACAAAAGTTGACATAGGAGGTTTCCATTCTTCATTATCGATAAGCAAGATCTCCATGCTTAAACTTCAATTTCAAGCATCCTGTATAGAGTGCGCCGCGAAATGTTAGCGTTGTGTGCCGCAACATTGAAAAGGTTGTAAAACACTGAAGTACACCATACTTTTCCGACGACCAGTTAGTGACATAATTATTAATTCTATCATTCTATCAGACAAGTGGGAAAACAATAATTATATTTTCCAACGTTGATGACACTTGAGTTTGTGAGGTTAGAATTGACGCACAAGTTCACATCGACGCGACGCAATTTTAATAGCGTGTGTAAAATAACTTTGTACACGGTTATTTTCAGTGGCGGATCTTGATTTTGTGGGGCCCCAGGCGCAACCTGATCTGGAGGCCCCCTATTAAGATGGTTCACTAAAATGAACAATGCAGAAAAATCATAACGTTTTTTATTTTTAGAACCAACAAAAACATAAACACAAAAATCAAATACGGAAACAAAAAAATATTCTCAGGTATCAGAAAAAAAAAATCACAATCCCATTTAAAAGAAAAAATCCCATCTCAGGTAAAAAAATCACAGTAAAATTCTGCATCATGGTCCAAATTCGATGGGACTACAATGGGTATCTCGCTTAATAGTCAAGATAGAGAAACGGTTAAATTACTAAAAATGTGCAGTTTTTTTAAAACAAACTCAGAACAGTTTTCAAAAATATTCTATCATTTCCGGTTTTTGAATTATTAATGAAAAACTGTTTTTTTGTTATATTTATAATGTGTCATATCTCCCTTATTGTTTTAAATATCGAAAAAGTTTATAAAGATTATTTTTAGATATTTCTATGTAGATTTTGATAGAAGTTACTAAAAAAAAAAATTTACGCACGCCGTTAAAAAGGTATGACACAAATTCACCTTTTTTTAAATGGAAGCTATAGTTGGCTATGACCTATTTAAATTCCTTATTTTTTCTCTGTCCAAATATATTAGGGTTGATGTATTTATTTTCAATAATACGCAAGTTACAAAGGTTTTTAAAAATTTTTAAAGATGAGAAACAAAAAGCAGGTTGTGAAAACAAAGGAAAATCGGAAAAGATAGAATATATTTGACAACAATTCTGAGTTTGTCCCAAAAAAACTGCACATTTTTGGTACATTAACCGTTTCTCTATCTTGACTATTAAGCGAGATGCCCATGTAATCCCATCGAATTTGGACCACCCTGTACAGTACATCGGCTTGCAGTGTGCACTGTAATCAGATGCAAGCAGGGTTGCAAGTTTTGGCGATTTGGAACCAAATTGGTTATCATTTTTGTTTAATTTAACATGTTTTTTTTTTTTAAATTGGCATCAATGGCTATTACACAATACCCACTATGAAAATAGGTTTTAGAAGATATTACAATTTGCCTACAATTATTATTTTATAATTCTCATATTAACAGACATTTAATTTTGGTTTTTGAGGATGACGAACCCAACGATTCTGAGGCCCCCTTTTTGCCGAGGCCCGAGGCGCGCGCCTCATGCGCCTGTGCGGTAATCCGCCACTGGTTATTTTAACTTTTCAACACAGTTTCGTTGTCGTGCGCAATTGGTTATTTTCGGCTAAAGTAAGTCGTGCGAAATCACTCACTTTACATAGAGGTCGTCGGAAAGCCATTAAAGTACCTACCAAATTAAGTTACTGTATAGAAATTAAATGGACTGCATACAAATTATATTATTGTAAAATGATTGTTGCTAAGCATCGTACTTTACAATCAACAAAAAAATGACATATAGCAATATGTCACAAGTAATATCCGTCCAAGGTTTTAGTTTCAAAATTCGTTTAAAAAAATCAATAAAAATAATGCCCTTAGTTCCAAAGATAAGCATATTTTTGTTTAAAATCACACATTAGTACAAGCGGTCGTTATCTTACGATAAGACCATTTTAAAAAGATGAAAAGTTAAATAGAAAACTAATAAAAGCTACATTTTTGCATATTTAACTCTACGTTGGGTAAACTGTACTTTGAGTTAGTCGTGAATTGCTCCCTCTCAGTAAATGGTTTTGATATTGCAGCAATTTGACAAAGTATTTTTTTGTTATATAATTACACATAAAATATTAAGGAGATCCTTTAAAAATCTTCAAAGGATGTATATTGTTTGTTAAAATTTCCTTTGAACTTTCAGTTCGTCGAATAAATTAACTTTAAGTCATATATACAGACTAACCACACAAGTCTCAGATGAATAGAGTTGGGTAGGCAGGGCCCAAATTAATTAAACTTTGTTAGTATACCGTCCAACATTCTAGCATGCCTCTAAAATAGACTCAAAATTTATACACGGCTATATTTGCATCTTTTTCGTATATTCGTTGCTTTTATTTAGAACGAGAAAAACTAATTATGGTATAAAATGTCGTTTTTCTTCATTAAGTAAAGTTAGACCGTCCCTACATGCTCAAGTTATTAACACAATGCCACACGTAAAATGTGTTAACTGCCGGCTAACGAGCGGATGCCTTTATTTCAGCATATGTGTTCATACAAAGTGTATAAGCGTAAGATAAGTATTAAAAAACTTAAATATTCCTTTATACTTGATCAAATATTCTTTAATGCAAAGTATAAAAAACACTACGAATTAAAATGTGCCGTTTTTTTTTTTTTTTGTAAAAACCCGATTAATTGCTTCTTGAAACCTTTTAAATTACAGTATTGACGAGTAACTTAATTGCTTCATAGACGATATTTTAAACAAGAAACATTTAGGTTGTGACGTGTGCCAGTTTGCGCAACTTGTGATTTTATTAAACTATTTCTTGACTTTTTCTGTATCTTGAATAATGTAATTATCTAACTTTATTTAATATTTATCTTTATAATAATGATTTATATAAATAAAAAGGACGATACTTATGAAAAGTAAAATAGCGCCGAATTTGAGTGTCTAGTATCTTCGTGTTTGGAATATAAAAGCAAAACGAAATTAAAATATATTTTTATTCTCCTTTATTTTACTTTATTGAGAAATATTAATAATTATGAATATAGCACTTGAGTTGTGACTAGTATGAACGGTGTTTATCAGGAAATAACTTGATTTATATTGTTTAAAAGTAATAATTTAACTTTAACCTAATATTAATACAAACTTTTTAACTGAAACCAATAAGCAGATTTATTTTATAGCGACTTTAAAATTTACTACTTATAAACACTCTAGTGATACGTGACTTAAATGTAATAAACATGTTACACCAGAAATTAGTTTAAATGTCAAATTGAGAAAGTTCATGGTACATTGTATACTTTTTTATTTATTTGAAATTAAAAATGAACTTTGAAGCGGTTTTAGAAAGTATTTAAAATGATGTAGGCTCATTATAAATTGTTTTTATGATTTTTTATTACATTTTACCATTAACAGCGTAGATTATTAAAAATAATATTTTATTTTAAATATTCTTTTGCTTCCCTGAAATTTAAACTATTAAAACTTCAATTTTCAATTTCAATCGTAGCAATTTAGTATGAGTCGATACAAATCAGTGTTTATGCAAATTGAAACAGATCTTTTGGTTTTTCCAATTATATGGTGTTTGCTGTAATTTAACATATTTGATTGATTACAATGACAAAAAAATTATGAGCCAATTGTTCAAACCTGCGCTAGCGGAGTTAAAACTAAAACAACTGCAGCGCTTATTTAAATAAGCGGCTAATTGAAATACCGGTAAAAGCATTTACAAACGCAAAATTTAATGTTTAAAATTTTCATTATTTTACCAATTATACCTACGTGTACATTGTACAATAATACACTAAAAATATCTTGAAAATCGTTTAAATTTTAGCATCTACAATCAAAATATAATAAACGGACAAGATTTCAATGATCAGGCAATGGAACATAAAAAATTATTAGAAATAAACATTGTAATATTTTGGTTAAGTTTTAGAAAATAAAAATTATTTAATTAAATTCCCAGTTCTCTTGATTTTGGTTAATTTCGATTGTCAGTTAAATTTAACATTTTTACAATTAATTACGCAATTGATATTCAATTATTTAGTGTGCAATAATTGTAATTACGAAAGTTAAATATAATGTAATAATTATTATCAATTAATGTACCAAAATTTTGTTTTGTTTCACAGCACTCTATTTGTACAAAATTTCATTATTTTATTTTGAATTATTGTAAATATTAGATCAAGTTTCAAAATGTTTGTATCAAAATTTTCTTGAGTAAAAAAAAGAATAATTTTGCTTTCTCTAAACAAAGGATATCTATTTTATAGAGCATCTTAAAGTTTTTTACGCTCTTTAACTTACCAGGGAAGGTCACGATACGTTGTCGCTAGAATTTGATTAAGGCTGTGTTTATTGCATCAAGAACATCAAAACTAAATGTTTTCCAGAGTTATACGTGCCACTGGCCATTTTCTTCGGAATAATAGGGAAAAAACTGTAAAGTTGAACAATAAAAGTAATTTTTGCGATCGTGTTGGCCATGAAACCGTCAGAGAAAAACTCTATTTTTTTTTATTTATCAATCTACACATCCTTTGTAAGTAATATGGTGCAAAGTTTCTGAAAAAATCGTAAACGGTTCCGGAAAAAAACGCGAAAAAGGAGGCGTTCGTAAAAACGGTTTTCCCTATGTTAAACGCCTATGCAAGTCGCATAAATATAGTTATACAGCTATAGGTACCACAACTTCTTAAATCATAGCGCTTATGCAGGGGTTTCGTTTTTGACGTTTTTCTCCGGAACCGTTCAACATTTTTGCAGAAACTTTGCACCATTTTACTTGCAAAGGTGTAAATAGAAGAATAGTGATAATTACAAATTAAATTTAAGAACGTCCAACTTTGTCATTTGTCTCAGAATCAAAGGACTGTTTAAACGACTTTTGCGTCCTCAACTTCTTTTTTAAGTAAAAATTACAATGGAGATATATAATATTTAATTACCAACTAATTTCGAGTTCCTCACCACATCTAGTAGGTAATAATGAAATATTTTGTAAAAGTAAAATCATTTGTTTTGTTTACTCGCTAAGCAACTATTGTCCCACATAACCGATTGTATCTGTTACAGTTAAGAAGTTGCCATAGGTGTGCCTCAAATTTTGGTCACACCGTATATGGTAACTATTAATTTTTATATCTATAGATAGCTGTGCAATTCATTCTTTTGAACATTATTGAAAAACTCCGAACACTGATGGATGTTTTATTAAAAAAATTGAAAATCATATTCTGTTACAATCTCTGAATACGTCATCACATCCTTTTCAAGAGGAAGAAAGTAAAAATCGTTTCAGGAGATTATCTTCCGGCCGTGTCACTTTTTAGATTGTTCCGTTGTTTCCGGGCAAGAAATTCATGTTTCATCTGTGGAGGTTATTTGATTCCAGAATCAGTCACGGTACAAAGGAAGAAAGCTAACAATATTGATCCATAAAAAGAGGTAAAAATATTTTCATAGTATGAAAATATCATTACCCTGAATAACAAAACATTTGCTATGAAAAGCAAATAACAATAATAGATGCTACAAAGTGTAGTTTATTAAAAATGCCTCCTTTTTACGCTTTACCCAAAACAACTGGTTTAGTAATTTGGAAGTTAGTTTTCTCCGTAACAACTACAAAAACAAGTTTTTATGCGATAATAATGTAACCGAGTCATATTTAAAAATTGTTTTAGAATGGATAAACCACCCTCGTTTAAAATTTCTATAAAGTTTGTTTCGTTAAAAACACTTTTTTTGATCTACAGTGGATAAAAATTAATACGAAATATTTACATTATTCCACAAGAATTAATAAAATTAACGCTTAAATTAATTGGACCTAATGAATCCTAAATTTATATTTATAAAATCTTTAAGATCAAAATTGTAATACAAATAATAAAATGTTCACTAAAAGTTTTAATTATAAGTAAGAAAAAAACTGTTTACTTACATAAATTAACATTTTAGTCGTTATCAACCATTGAATGGACTGTTTTAAGATTGAAATTTTTATTTTCGTATAACGGCAATGTTAAACATATTTAATATTCATGTGTATGACTAACATGTTGATTAAAACGTTTCCGGCAACCCTAATAAAATTACTGAATACTAAATGAGTACCTATTCAGCTAAAATCAATTTTAAAATGATTGTAATTTCTGTTTGTTCCGCTTTTTCGTGTACACGTGGAGCTTTTCTGTTGGTGAACAAATGTTATTACATTATTCATTTGTTTACTTTTAATTTACAAAAGACTGGCTTTAATAACTTCAACGTTAACTGCTGATAATAATATACACATGTATATTATGCATCCTTTGACGACAGCGTTTAATCCAGATATTTTATCTTAAACAATTTTATTTTTTCGCCAAATTAAAAGTAAGTACTTACAACAGTAAAGCTGAATTTAGTAAAAATAAAAAACGTGGTTACTATTTTCTTAGATTTTATTTTAAATATGTTCAAAGTAATTACCTTTGGCAATAATCCACTTAACAATTCATACTTTCCACTCCTTAAAAACTCCAAACTACTCTTCCTTAGAAATAGGTACTTGGTAAATCATCGTGCACGGCAGTATCCTCCTAAGACAAGATCTTAAAATAGAAACAAAAGTCGCACATTGCCAAGTCAGGTAAGGTGAATTGTCTCTTACTTTTACTTTTTGTCAGCAAAACATTGGGACGTTGAGGCTTTCGTATTATCGTGATGGAGCATAATCATTTTCTCTGGAATTCAACAAAACACTTCAGGCAAAGATTTTTTTGTGTACCATTACGCTGTAAGTTTCTTTTGCCTGTTTTTTTTTTTTAAATTCTCAATAAATTCATCTTGGTTTTCGTATAAAATAAAATTTAATATGGAAATGATTTAAGTGAATATATAAAAGAATATATATTTTTTAAGAACAAAATTCAATAGACTTTATGATACACAATTTAAGTAATCATTATAATAGCTAAAAACCCTTTACCTTTTACAGACTAAATTCAAAAACTATTTTAATTCGGCGATATTAGTCGCGAATATTTTCACTTCACTTATCGTATGATAGGATCCACAAATGTAGACATTATATTGACTTTGGGTTTACTGCAACCGATCGTTCTTGGTAGTTATTTTTAAATGTTTTAGGTTTTATCAAGAGATTTTTATTCAAGAGAAAACACATGTGTCGACGATTAATAATTCAAGCAAATTTTAATGAAGTACTTCCATCAATTTTAACCATTTCATCTTCGAGAAATTTTTTTAATGTTCACCTGTTTGTTGCTTTCAAACATCCTCGCTCATCGGTGAGTAGCACCTTATTAGACTTAAATTATAATTCTAAGGACTTTTGTATTTTGTTTATAGCTACCGATGAAGGATCAAATAAAGATCCGAAATATTTAGTTGATGTAAAGAGTTTTCTTTATAAACCTAAGGACCACTATCCCGTCATTCTATTCAAACTACTACATGGTCGTAATTTTTGGTTACTTACTTACATTCAAAGAATTATGCCATAACATTTCTAGAACCACTTAAGTAAGATATGGTTAATTAAAGTGGTGCGAAAATAATTTAAATTTTTTTAGGTATGATAACACAGTATAAGAATAAAGAAAAAGTACACTTAAAAAAAAAATCATTTATTATTATTATTTTGTAATAACTAATAAACATATTTACACATATTATATATACAGGGTATTTGAAATTTAAGTTTAAGCATGGATATCCCGCTTATTATAACAGCTACTCAGCTAGACGCAGTGGTGCGCAAACTATCTTCATTTCTGACCCCCCATTTTGTTCAAAATTTGGTCGCGGCCCTTGGATAGACAGTAGACTTTTTAATCATCAACGTAATTAAAGTGAAATTTTCTTTGGGATTTGCGCTTATGTTTCTGCCTTATAAGAGGTCTGAATAAAACACATAATTTCATGAAACAATGGTTTAATTTATGCATATGGGTATAAATATTTTCTCTCCATTTGGTTTTCCTTCTAATTTTTTACAACATAAAATTTCTTCTGATATGTTTTCTTCAAAAATGTATCTCACATAAATGATTAATTGGGACATTTTAGTAATGTCAGTAGTTTCGTCAAGTTCTAGAGCAAATACAGAAGAGTTTTGTATTCGATTTAACAGAACTGATGCTATATTACGTGATATGGTGAAAATTCGGCGAGAAACGGTATCTCTTGATAATGGTATTGTTTTTAAATCGGTACCATATTTTTCTCCATGCCTAATTGATGTCATTTTAATTGCTGGAAGAATGAGTGATACTCCAATTGTATGTGGTTTCAAATTTTTCCTTATAACTTATGAGACTTCAAGGGATGCCCGTGAAGCGTTCTCAGGCATTTTTGTATATTTTTTCAAAAAAAAATTCATTTTTCATACTTTCAGCTCGTTTTTTAAAAACATTTACTGTTACTTGATACTTGTTGAAGAGAAGCCTTAAATTTTTTATTGTCAAATAAATTTCTTTGAATTTGGCTACCCACAAAAACTTTCTCTCGACCCCCAGAGAGGTCGCGAGCCACGGTTTGCGTACCACTGAGCTTGAGTATAGATATGGTATAGATTTAAATTTTGACATCAGCACAAACGTAGACATTACGATGAAGCTGACCAAAGAATTTTGACAAAAGTTACAAATTACAACACGTAGTCTAATTTTAATAGAATATTTTCGAGGTATTGCTTATAACTAAAACATTAATTTATAAATTAAAAATAATTATTTTATTTTGAATGTTATACACTTCTTTATTTTAATATAAATATGTAAAATATGTAAATATGTTTGTCAATTACAAAATAATATTAATAAATTGAATAAAAAATTAACTTTTTCTTTAGTTTAATATTGTGCATTCATACCTTTTCAGTTTTTCGAATCATTTTTTAAAACCATATCTTTCTTAAGTGATTCTAGAAATTTTGATATGTGATATAATTCTTCGAAAGTAAGAAAGTATATTTTAACAATATATACAAAAACAATCCTCCAAATCGTATGCTAACTGCTAACATGATCGTGCAAAAATTCCTGTCGCCCAGTTGACCGTCGCCCAGTTGACTGTCGCCCAGTTGACCGTGACCCAGTTGACCGTCGTCCAGTAGACCGTCGCCCAGTTGACCGTCGCCCAGTTGACCGTCGCCCAGTTGACCGTCGCCCAGTTGACCGTCGCCCAGTTGTTCGTCGTCCAGTAGATCGTCGCCCAGTTGACCGTCGCCCAGTTGAACGTCGTCCAGTAGACCGTCGCCCAGTTGACCGTCGTACAGTTGACTGTCGCGTCGCCTAGTTGCCGTCGCCCAGTTGACTGTGTCCGAGCTTTCCGTATCAAATAGTGCACGTTTTCTAAGTCACTTATGGAACATAAAAAAAAATCGGACTTTAATTGCACTGACGTTTTAGGACAAAAAGATAAATTTTATTAGAATTAAATCGGTATCAAATCGCATTTTACTTACAGGACTCACACATTCCAAAATCGCCATTTTCAACATTAGGAGAATAGCAGATGCTGTAAAAGTTATTTTGTTAGCAGAACACTAGCGTCCGGCAAAAGTCAAGTTAAAAACGACTGGTTTAGACAGTTTAAACCTCCAAGCCATAAAAATTTTCTGCTAAATATTACGATAGTTTTATACATTACAACCATTTTTGATTGTAATTCTTGCAGTATTGCTGTTTTAAGTCTTACGCAGACTTTAGTTTTTGAATAATGCACCGTTTATATGATTAGCATCACTTTAAAAATAATTTTTAATAAAAACCTTTAATTTTTTGGATCAGCGTTTACGTCTCGTTTGGTTAATGTATGTAACATAAAGTACTAATAAACAAAATTGTATGTAAAATATTATTTGTTCAGAAATTTTCAGTAACCATTGAAAAACAAAATACGTAACATGGACGTTAAATGTTTGGCTAGAGGTCGGTTTTTCGAGATAATAGCGATGGGAATATTCGCTATTTACGTCTTCTTGGCATAATAGTGAACATGTTAGCATAAAAAGCGCATATCGGATACAGTTAGTGTGAGTGGTGCGAGAGTGGATCATAAGGGTGCGGCTGTAGCGATATGGGCACACACCCTTTATAGCTAACCCTTGTTATTACCTCTTATAGCGGGGTTGAATATACTGCTCCCAGGACACTTATCGATGGCCAAAGGTTAGGAATAGCATAAGTGCTTTTCTTTTTGGAAAGGTTATACTACTGTCGCATAAATTATTGGGTAACACATTTCACAAGATGGACGCGGAAATCTACGACAGGACGTAAAATTTTACATGTAACAACTTACTGACCCAAAGGAGTGCTTCAGTTTGGTCGTGATATAACGGTAACAGCTTGGCGTATAAATTATAATTGAATTTCAATGGTTATTGGGTTTTATTGTACACTAAAAATGATAAATTTTTATTGCGTGACGTCTGAAAATGAGGATAAAATTGATCAACAGTGGCATAAAACATAATTGTTGCCTCCACTGGTTTTATATGGAATATTTTGAAACGTTGATTTACGTAAGCAACACTTTTTTAACCAGTATTACATTAAATATAAAAATCATTACAATGTTGTTAGTCAGTTACATTTAAGACTATTTTTTTCGTAAAAAAATAGAAATTCGGTACAATTTTCGTTTACCTACAATTTATTTTTTTAATCTATAAACGGACAATAATAATTATTTAGGTAATGTTTTTTATTAAATAATGTAAGGATAATTCATTTAAAATGTGCTTTTGTGCACGTGACAAATACTCGGTTTACATCACCATAATATATTGCCTAAGTTAGTTCAAAATATATTATTCCGTTTTTTTCCATTTATCCGTTTCGGTCATATCCAATCTATTTTAAGATTGTGCCTTTTATTAGAAAGCTTCAAAGAAGATGTACAAACAACATTAGGGTGTCTACTTTCACGCAATATTCTGAAAATTATAAGCTGTGCAAAATCTAAAGCTAATTAGTTTGGGCGCGTTACTGTGAAAAACCCATTTCTCGTCCTAAGTTTAAAAAAAAAAAACGTTGCAGTGGGCGTAAACCGTAAAATCACCGAGATTGAACCGCGTCAATTTTAAAAAAGTGCTTTGTTCCGATGAATTTAATGTCGAACATTTGGATAAAAAATTGACAATTTATGTTCTTCGCAGCGAAAGTGAAAAAAATTGCCCAAAAATGTAGTGCCAACGGTGAAGTACGAGGGTGGTTCCATAATGATCTGGAGCTTTTTTGGCTGTGGAATTGGAGAATTACTACCTACGCGCTGAAAGAATACTAAAAAAGAAAGAATAGTATAAAGACACTTTAGCAGTGTTATTGAAACTGAACTCGCACAACTGCGTCACTGGTTGCTTGTAGGGCTTGAAATTCTCACTGAATATGGTAACCTGTAACGTGGTGCTGTATATTAAATTTGGTTTAAATATATCTACTGGTTGGAAAGCGATTAAAAATTAACGATATTTTTTAGAAAATTTCAACACCCTGTATCTTTAAAATGAATCGTTTACGGACCAATGTTGATATAGTATATTCGCTTTAAAATAAGTTTTAGTACCGACTGTTAAAGTCCTGCTACAAAAATAATGAACCACCCTGTATTTGAAAAATATTTTTTGTGTCTTATTTCACTTTTTCAAAAAACTGAGGTGGTCTCAAACTTTTGACCGGCAAAAATGAAGATAATTAGAATGCCTGGAGCGACTTTTTATAGACACAAACACACGCACACAATGTATCGCGAAAGTCATCGGAGGACCACACCAGCTAGTTTTAAATTATATCTTGTTACACTAAATCTGCTTTTTTTATATTTCAATGTCTTTTAAAATGTTGATTTCGTTGTTGCAAAGTTATAACTTACCTAACTTTAAACGATTTTTTCCCAAAATGAAAAAATAAACTAACATTTGTGAAAATATATCCTGAAAAAAAGGGACGACACGTTTAACTTGAGATTTTTTAATAATTATAACGACCACTTATGAATTTGTTGTAGGTACAAAAGCAGCCAAAGTAAATTAACAATATTTTCTGTAAAGCTACCGCCAGTCAGACGCATAAAGAAAAATAGTTTAAAAACGTGAAAACCAAGTTACAACCCCACTTTAATTAATCTCAGTAATATTGGTTTAAATGAAACTCTTCGCCATCGATTAGATTAATGTTGCACAAGAGCAAATATCAGAATTTACAAAATCTTATGATTATGTGTATTACATATGTATTACGAATTATTTTAAAAAATCTATTTATAGTATCTAACGGTACTAATAATGGCATATATGTCTGTTGCAGGGTATAACGATGCAGTTAAACTGAAGTCATAATGGAGTATCTAACTTTCCTGCTGGCTCTCCTGCTGAGGCAAGCTACTTTTCTGCTGGCCGAGGATTGCACTACGTAAGTAGAATTCACATTTATTCGACTGATTCTGAAACGCTTACAAAAATTCAAGAGGTTTTTTTCAGGCAATTACACTAGGTTTCCGTTTTTTATACTTGTGTCTGACTCACTTTACACGGTACATTTTAAATTGATTTGTTATATATTATGCATAAATAATTATTTAGTGAACTTTAATTTTGTTATAACTCAAAGCTAATTCATAGTTTCATATTTGTAAATAAAGCTATATTTTTCACAAATTAAGTAGAAGAATGTTGTACCAAACTAAAAATTAAGAATATAACTTCCGATAAGTTGTTAACTGTTGCAAAACTGCAAATGAGTATATTTTAGGCCAATAATTGAACTTTTATTATTAAGGTCTTTAAGGGTTTGTTCAATAAATTAATGAAGAAAATTGATAATACAACAAAATCTAGCTGAAGTTTCTTTAGACAAGTATTAATCTGGTTGATTTTGATTTTATGTATAGCTTAAAAGTTATTTTGACATTAAAAATTTGCAAGCTTTATAATTATTTAAAAAAAAACAATAAAATAATTATTTTATTTTGGATTTAAATTTTAGATGGTAAATAAATATATTGAATATAAATAGAAACTAGTTTATTTAATAATACTTACGATAAAATCGCTTACCTAATTATTATTTCAAGCCAGATTTGGTAACATTAAATTTGCATTTCTGTTGATATAACAATTATTTAAGCTTTATTCTCTCAGCTCTCGGGAGCTCAAAAGGATGAACGAAAGCGCGTAATTACAAAATCCTGTAAAATAAAAAACGCACAATATTATAAATTATATTTAATTTAAAAATCCAATATTAGACATCTGGCGAGATCTTAAAAACTTTATTTGATTTGACGTCGTTATTAATTCTATAAGACTGCACAATGGAAGATGCAAATATCTTGCTTGCATATTGTATAACCCCAGCGTATACTAATTGAATTATGCATAATAAGAACATTATTATTCGAGTAATCGATGGAATTCAAATGGAATTTAAATTAGCAAACATGTTAATTTTGAAAATTGGCCACAGCATTTCGATTCATTTGATTTGCAGTAGTATATAATATGTATAACTAGCTAACAAATTAAAATTAAAGTTGACTAAATATGTACGTATTATGCGCGTTTCACCGTTAAGTTTTAAATAAACTGTTGCAATTTATTCTCTACATCAGTTGCAAACATATATTTTAATATAATTAAAACTATTAAATAAAAGGTTATACTTTCAAAATTTGTTGGTAAACTTACAAACAATACTATAACCAAATTAATTTGAAAATTTTATATTAAAACGGTTTCAGATGTTAAAAATAATCTACATATTTAAGGGCTTTTATTACTAAATTACTCTTCAACCCTTTTTATTTCTAGAATAATATACCTTTTTCTAATTTTCGTTTTCGTTTTGCATACACTGGCTTTATTGCCTTTTTTACTTTAATATCTATACAGAATAATAATTTTTTAGATCTGTGAATTGGAAATAGATTTTTAATGCTATGGTAAACAGGTTAGTTACTGAGATACACACTTTTTAGCACAGTCAATTTTAAGTTCATATAGTAACGAAGTAACTTGTACTATCGTTTATTTTAGTTATTTTCGTAAAAGAAAATGTTAACTTTTCGAAGGCGATACAACTGAAATTCAATTTTACCATACACAACTGTCAAACCGTAAGATATTTAAATCGGTCAAACAAATCAAAACAAACCTATTTTATAGACTAGAGCAGCAATTCCTAAACTTATTTTTTCGCAGAACTCTACACGGGTTTTCAAAAATTGCGGAACCCTAAACATACCTACATTTTAATCATAAAAATATATTTTTTACTAAAATTTCCAATTTAAATAAAAATTTGCAAAGTAACTATTTAATTATTTCTTCTACGACCACTATAGTAAATGACTATTACTGTACAGCCTGCATGCATGGTAAGCAGGTCTTTACGCACGGTAATCAAATAGCACAGTTTTTTTTTTTTAAATGATCAAAGTAGGCATCCGTCAAACCAATCCTGCATGCATAGTAAGTGAGTCCTTGCACGGGAAGCAAAAACCACACTTGCCTAAAAATGTCAATGTAGACTTACGTCAAACTTGACAGTTAATAGCGTACGTACAAGTGTGTTCACTATTAGTAAAAAAAAAAAACGGTAAAATCGTATATATTATGTGATCGTAGAAAAATTATGATACAAAACTCGAGTTGTAAAGCAATTACGCATACGTGGAAATACGCATTCGCCGCTACGCTTCTTACAACTCTTGTTATGTAATAAACTATTTTCGTCAGTTCAGAAAATCAGTTGTTCCGATCAATTTTTAGGGTGGAAATACACCTTTTTGGCCTAGGCTAGAAAATATCTGGTTGCCATGGTGATGAGTTGTTTTGTTGATTTGCACTGTCAAACAAGCGTCATTACACCACCAAGGCACCAAGCGAGTTTTCACTTGTAGTTTGTTAACTTATTGTTTAATTATGGATGGTGACGAATGACGATAGTGATTTTGGTGTCAGTGACGGACGCAGAAAACATATTGTACGTAACATACCTGGAAAGTGTCTTAACTGGACTCGTATGCTTTCAGGACTAGTCTTCGGCTAATCCCAAAACTGCCTAGTCGTCCAGTAATCTTGTTCCATAATAGTTATTTATGTATCAAGGCCGAAAAAGTACGTTTTGGCCGAGGCGCATTTTGCATTTTTTGTGCGATCGAATTAAAAACAATTTAAATTTTTAGTAATTTTCTAAATTATAGGTTAGAAACTACGTGACAATCTGTCAAAAATGTATTTTTGTGCGATCGTACTAGAAACAGCTGTTTGACGGACGCGTTAGCAACCATAAAGTACTGCATTACCGGCCCTATCCTTAGCAACGGCCGTAAAAGTTACTTTTTATCCTACACTATCTGAAAATCTTATTTTCGTGCGTCTTAATGGACGCGAAAGTATGCACTTACACGGCTAGCCTGGTAAAAACACATTGCACGGCTAGCCTGGTAAAAACTCATGTAACGGCTAGCCGCGAAAAAAGTACGTCGACGTTTACCAACAGAGGGCGCTCCGTTATCTGTCAAAATTAAATTACAACTAATTTAAAATTTTAAACCGTGACTTACTTAACGAATGATAAATAATGGAAATGGACAAAAGAAATGAAGAATCAGATGACAACTTTAGTTGCACACTTGCGGAAATTAGTGAAAAAGCGAAAGAACTAACTCTGGATTTATTACCAGCAAAATCTAAAAAACGGTATGATATACTTATACAGTATAACTTATTTATGGAGTGGTGTACTACCAAAAACGTTAAACGACACAGCGAAAGTGTAATTCTAACTTATTTATCTAAATTATCAAAGAAATATAAGTCTTCAACGCTGTGGCCGATTCATTTATGTTATGTTAAAAGCTTCCTTACTGTAAGACATAATGCCGATATTGCATTGTATAAGACATTAATTGCCTTTCTTAAAAAACAATCTGTCCGGCATGTTGCTAATAAATTAAGAATATCAGTCGTCAAGAAATAGATGCATTTCTCACAGGATTGTTATTTTTAATTTTTGTTGTGTAGGATAAAAAATATTGTGTACACCATGCCGGGAAAGTGGTTTTCCGAGCCTCGAAACATTCCGGAAAACATCCACTTTCCCGCCTAGGTATACAAATTACTATTTCAGGCCGTTACCCTTAGCAACGGCCGAAAAAGTAACTTTTACGGCCGTTGCTAAGGAGAGGGCCGGTAATGCAGTATATACGCCGTCATCTGTCAGTGACAGAATGTCACGTAGTTTCTAACCTATAATTTTGAAAATTACTAAAAATTTAAATTTTTTTTAATTCGATCGCACAAAAAATGTAATATGCACCTCGGCCAAAACGTACTTTTTCGGCCTTGCCTGTTTGCAAACCAGACGCGGCCGAAAAAGTTATACTTTTTGGCCTTGATACATAAATAACTATTAACGAGTAAAACATTTGCAGGTACTAAAGTAGCTAAAAATTATAATAAAGTGTAATAGCATAAGGTTGACAAATGTATCTGTCTGTTTATTGTGCTGTAATAGTTATTTGTAATACGATACTTAAACTTTTGGACAAATTGACATTCCGGGTGTATTATTATTAATTATAATAGTTAGGTAAAACTCATCCCCTATTTTTCCTAAGTTTTTTAATTAAACAACCGAAATTTAAAAAAAACGTTTTTAGACAAATGTTATTCATTTTATGCACACTCGATAAGAAAATAAATGTTGGACAACAAATTATTTGAAGTCTTAAGAGGTTCAGGTTTTCAAAATAATACAGGGGTGTTATTAATTACTTTTTCCCAAAAATGTAAAAATCTTCATAACTATGTTCAGGTAATACGATTTTATGCGGATGTTACAAGTCTAAAATTTATTGGTTTGTTTATACAAAAAACTGAGAAATATAGAGTGGGCCTGCTTCGTTTACACCCTGTATAGGCGGTATAACATTTCAAGGATTTAATATAAGAGTGTTTTGTTTTATTTTTATTGCAACTGACGTTTAATGTCATATCGTTTCATTCAATAAATATTGTAATTGCATCCTCGAAATCGACATATATACGTTCTGGTTTATGGTTATAGTAACGCTATTTAATATTTTCCCATTACAACCTCCCAACGTTTCCGGGTTATCCATCAATTTTATTTCGTATTTTATTGGCGAAAATTTTATAGTGTTCACGGAACGTACATTGTAATGTAATATGCTTAACGTTGCATCTGTTATTTTGTCTTATTTTATACTTTGATCTATTTCATTTCGTTTTTTATTTTTGCAATATCAAAAACCTTTTAACGATGATTGGAATTAAGAAATTATTAAAAAATGTTTATTAAATTTTCACAATATCGTGAAACAAAATATTTTGCCAAATAAAATGTAACAGCCTACGTCATTTGATTCGTAACATAATCTGGCTCTGCATTTATAAACAAAACACTTTGATCTTCTCGCTTTTTAAGCTGACGTCAGTTTCGATGCATTAAAGCTTTGTTCTTATTAGCTTTGAATTTCCCCGTAGCTTTAAAGTATTTACTAATTTTTGTTTATAATAATCTAATGTTATGTTTTTTCGGTTTTTATTTTATACAATAATTCGAAGTGGGTTGCGCGAAATTCCACGGAAAAATTTAGTTATTCAAAAATTTTCCGGACCCGTCTTGTCGCCACAGTATGAATACTTTACTTTTATATTCTCCGGAGAATAAATAATAAAGCTAAGATATACTAAAACCAAGGGTTTGGAGCAATACAATTTTGTAATTGCTCCGCTCCAGCTCCGCTCCGACATCAATCTGCCTGCTCCAGCTCCGCTCCAGCTCCGCTCCGACATCAATCTGCCTGCTCCAGCTCCGCTCCATGCTCCCAATATTGATAAAATGTTTAAAATAAGTTTTTTCATTAAAAGCTTTGTTTTAAAAAACATGTGTAAATGGGTCAAAAATTACAATATTTGACCCTGACACACAAGTTAAGTTAAATAACTGTTTGTAAGAACAAAAATTATTGATCTTCAAATGTTAAACAAACGGAAAAAAAGATTTTTTTTTTTAATTGTACGTTATAGACTGGAGGAGTGGAGCAATCAAAATTATTTACTCCGGACTCCGCACCAGCTCCGGGCAAAAACCCATTTCTCCACTGCTCCGGGCTCCAGTTCCGTGCTCCGCTCCAAACCTTTGACTACAACTAACAGTAAAAATAGTAATACGTATTTGGTGTTATAGCACCAATAATATCATTAAACGCTGTCGTCAATAGTAATTTTCGTAAAACGATTAAAGTTATAGTTAGTGATGTTATGGAGGCGTGGTTGTCTTTGCGCAGTTGTCGTAGCGAATTTTACGAACACACGAAGGCACTTAAACCGTCAAACGAATTCGCTCGAAATGTACCGATCGTGACGTAAATATAAAAATCAAGAAATACTGGATATTTAAGTGTCCCGGAAACCTTTGTCGGCACAACGGGACAAAATATAGAAAAACAGGACGTTTAGTCACCCTACCCTTATGACAACTCTTGTATTAAACTACAAGGGCAACGGGCTTGCCAACCAGAACACGCTAAGACACGACTAATGACAACAACAACAAACTAATTTAACTACTTACTAATTTTTTAAAGCACCCACGGTGAAAGTTAAAATACTAACAGATAAAACTGCATGCAATTAGTGCAAACGTTCTTTTGTGCTATTTTAAATTATCTCTTTTCTATTTTTCCATTTTTTATTTCCGATCCAGGAATACTGGGTCGATAGTCATCCGATATTCAGACAAGAGTCCTCCTCCCATTTATTATAAGCATGTGTGGTTCATGGAAGAGATCTACTTACAGTTCACCGAGCCTTCGGGCAGTGCCGTTCAGTGACCACCGATATATTCTATTCATACAACGCATCAAAATGCATAGAGTTCGCAAACATGTTGATGATCGTCATTTAGATAAGTACAGCTGAATGGTGGCACATTACAATGTATTTTGTGGAATATGAACACGTTCGAACAAGTTGACTTCAAGTTTTAATCCCTCAGGGCGACCCGAGCCGATTGTTTACATAGATTAGGCTTTGTTTTGATATAGGATTTCATTTGTAACAATGTAAACATAAATAATCCGTTAAATAACGTGCAAATTAAAGGTGTAAAAAGCGTGCTTTGTTGACTTTTAGTACAATGGTGCATCAAAAACCATTAATTTATTTCTCAGATCTTAGAACTAAAAAAAGGAATGTGATTAAACAAATCAAAAAGGATAATTACGGAGCTTTGCCAGTTTAAATTTGTTAATTTTTAAAAAGCCTGTTTCAAATTTAGGTTACGAATTTCCATTTAATGAATCATTTTTTCATCTGCAATTGAAGTAGTATTTATGAATATTATTGCAACTAACAGCTGTTCTGATCAATGTTTTAATAATTTTAGTGATTAATTTATTAATATCAAAATAAGTTTGATAAAAAGCACATTTTTAAAGAATCTCTTCTAGAAATGCTAGATCAGTTTCAAGATTCTCGTCCCTTGGTCAGTAGTCGTCTTATTTCTGTTGTTGTGGATTAGCAGTTCACTTCGTGTTGACGTTAGATATTTGAAATTCTGTGCGTAATAGGTATGTATAACTTTAACAAATAAGGCAAGTTTTATAGATAAAAAGTCATTATCTGGGACCTCAAACACAAAATTTGCAGAGATATAGGTACATATATCACACCAAAGTAAACCCTTTTTATACATTATTTATAATTTTCGTTGTAAACCTTAATAATTGTTTGGTGTTTTTTTTTTTCAAAATCCATACTACTTAACAAAATATACGGTGTTGGTTGTTCTTAAAAAAAAATAAAAAAAACATATTAAATTTAAGTGAGGCGAACCATGTAACCTAAATGTCCCTGTTTGTCGTGCTTTAATTACAAAGAAGTGTCTCAAATTGTTTGTCAGTTAAAACTTAAGAGCACTAATAACATATTACCTACAGATTGGTTCAAACATTTATCTGTACCCTGTAGTATTTTAACTTGAACAAAAAAATGTTGTCATAAAATGTGAAGTTCTAAAAAATTATTGTCATATTAAATTAAACATATTATCTAAAAATAGGCTTGTAGGCAATTGAGTTATGAGGGGCGTCACATCACCTGTCCTAGGTTTCTCCTTTATTTTGCTGTTCTGACGTATTTTAAATTATTTTGAAGGGATACAATAAAATAATAGGATTTTCCACTTTAATTATTCATTTCAAATTAAGTATCTTTCAACGTGCGTCAAGTCTAAATATTAATATGAATATAATATTATAATTTTTAATCTGTATGATTCATCTCTACCTTGGTACAAAGGAAACAAGGTTTTTGTTTTTTTACTGTAGTTACAATCGTATAATTGTATTGAAGTTGTAAATAAAAGACAACTCGGAAGAAACATCCACATTTTATCTTAATACGTTATCTGCTATACCAAAGAATAACTAGGTAAAAAACAATGCAATAATTTATTTTTCGGCTTAAAATTCCCGACATTTATTACAAAAATCTTCGAATTTTCTGTTTTCTTTTAATAAATCAAACCATTTTCACTATAAATGTCACATAAGCAAAAGAGCTGGACCCACAATTCTTAAGAAACCCAAAGCAATCTAAACATTTAAAATTGAAATACATAAATAATTTTGCTCTTGTATTTCCAACAGATTTATTTTTGTTCTGTTTAGTTTAAAGTTAGAATAGAATTTCTTTGCAAAAGTTGTCAACTTCTTTTATTTAATATAGGTACATAAAAACGAGCTCAAAAATTAAAAAATAAATACAGAACCACACAACAAATTGAATTAACTCATAATTTAATAGAAAAAGCTTTTAAAATATAAATGTATTGTAACTTAAGACTTTTACAGACTCCTTAACAGCCTTTTAAGATGTTTTTAGTGATATTAATATTTTGTAATTTTATTATATTCGCCAACTTGCAGGCCTTTTTATTACATTCCTAAGAGCTACTCGAAGTACTTACCATAATTTATACAGTAGGGCGAGAATTTCTAAAAATGTGGACAAAAACAGACTAATTGCATGAAATTGTATCCAATGAGAAACAAAAATAATTTAAAATACGGCTATTATATTATTATTATTATGTTCTATAATATCTAGGAGTTTTTTTGTGAGCTCTGGTTTTTAAAATATGTGGTTGGTATTGGTAGCGATGCAAATAAAAAAGTTAGCACCCTTTTGATGTTCCCTGCTGACACTTTTTATATTTACGATTGAATTACATACGTCAAAAATGATTTTGAATGATATAGCAACAACTGTGATGGAGAATCGAAGGGGCAGCACAATTCCAGGTAGTGAGCCAGTACAAACGAAAAAACAATAATATTTACGTAGTAAAAATAAAGACATGGTATATCTTCACTGTTTTTTAAATTTATTTACTAACCTTTTCCACAATGTGAATTGCAGTGTATCTACATTATCGCTGTTAATATAAATTTGTAGAAATGGGAAGGATATTTGTGCAGTCTTTTTAATTATACGATGCTTTCGGCTCAAGTCTTGTGACAAATTTATCTTTTATAAACATAAGCGAAACGAAAACAAAGCGTTTTTTAAAAGTTATATAATTAAGGCGCCCTTTTAACGTCTTTTTAGTGGCTCTAAAATCAGATTGGTTAATATTACAGTTCCGAGATATAATTAAGTCTTTGTTTGTTTTTTTTAATGGACGACCTATTTGTTTTTTTAATTTTTTGCTTAGCTTTGTTAAATAAAGTGCTTTTAAACCTGTTCACGATTAAAAAAGACGAAGACAATGAAAGAAGAATAACTAGACAAGCAAATGAAAAACGCTAAAAAATTATGATAAATATTTTTACAAATGAACAATAGTTACCACCAATTAGTGAAGAGCAGAATCGATAAAAATTGGTAAATTAATAAAATCACGAGAAAAAAGATATTGTAGGATCGAGCTGAATTTACCCCCTTAAAGCTTTAAATCAGGGGTTCTTAACCTTTTTTGTTCCATAGACCCCTTTGTCAGTCAGGTGAAAGTCGTAGACCCCTTCTCAAAATGAAGATTTTTTTCAAAATGGTTAACAACTGTGTTGCGACATGAAAATATTTATTGTTTCTATTTAGGACCACAGATACAGCTAATACTATTGCAATTTAATGCATATATTCTTAAGTAAAGAAAGTCTAGATTTCAGTTTGAAGTTAGTAAAAATAAAGATAATAAATCCCATCAAAGCTCGTGGACCCCTGGTTAAGAACCCGTGCTTTAAATCAATCTTTTTTCGGAATACTTGCAAAATATTTGTGAACAGTAATATCAATCCTCTTCAAAAAACTTTCTACCTTGCAAATTTTTTTTAAATTATATAAGTAACCAAAATGCGCACTTAACTTCTTTACCTCGGGCCCAGAAATATTCAGATCCTGGCCTGATCGCGTACATGATATGCAACCAAAGTCGTTAAATGTTACATACATTGGCAAGTTAGGTAAGAACGGTAGATGCTCTATTACTTTACCTTTTTTTAAAGCCAAAAAGTGGAACAGTGAAGCTGCCGTATGAGAAGATGGATTATCGTGATCGTGATGGATCATATATTATGCCCCTTCTCTGGAACTCCACTGAACACTATGCTAATAATAATATAAGCAAACATTTTTCTGCCACCATTTCGCTGAAACAGTCTTTTGTCCATCTAGCCTAATTGCACTTACCAGACCCTTACTCGTAAAAAAAACTGCATACTTTTCGTTTTTTATTGCTCGCTGTGTTTACTTATGGTGTCTTATTACCGCACAGGTGGCTTTTTTTCATCTTTAATTATTTTTTTAACAGCAGAAATATTTTTTCAGTAATAGCGGTCGAAAGACGTCCAGCCCCTTTTGATGTTGTACATAACTTAAAAACGTCCAAATTTGGGCACTTGCTCACTAAAAGCTAAATCTAACTAAACTGTCCATGCATTTAAAAGCATTTAAACCTCTTATAAAATCGAAATAAATCATAATTCGAAAATGCTCTCAGATTTACTTCTTTTTCACTACTTCCGCCATTTTAAGAGGGTAATAAACTAGATTTAACCTAACTTGACTAATAAACCTCAAATAATATGATGGTGCATATTTTGTTTTTCACCGTTAACTTTTTTAAATTTTCAATAATTTTAACTTGACTCGTATATCTAGCAACGAAGTTATCGAAATTTATTTTAATTATAATTAATCCTAATTCGTTCTGTAGGAGATTAGTCAGGTGATTATCTTAAAAAAAATTACAATAAATGCTAAAGTTTACCAATTTATTTAGCAATTATTAGACATCACTAATAGTAATCATCAAAACATGTAAATAAGTTTTAATAAAAATTGCACAGTGGTCAACCCTAGATATTAAAAAAATATTGGTTGCAATGTTTAGGACTATGCCTACAACATTTCTCTTAATTTATTAAAGTCTGTTGCTCGGCAGCATCAACAGATGATTAACATAATCAAAATCTGGAGTGCGAAGTGCAGGGGATTTTGTCATTCAATATTTTGAGTAATGTTACACGTAAGCAACAAATTTCAAGTGCTTTATAAAAAAATCAAATAAAATCATAAGCGCGTGGATATATTTGATCAGACGATTTACCAAATAAACTATTTGATAATAGTAAAATAATACAGTTTTTTGTTATACTGGGCTAATATAATAAGTATTTGTTCTTATAGAAATGTAAAATATTTATATCGAATATTGGTGAAGAAACTAGACACTAGATGGAGTCGATAGTTTAGAAACTAGTCGCTAGGTGTAGCATGCGATGTATAAAGAAGTCGAGCACAAGCACTCGAGTATGTAACAACGTGTAACAAGATAAAAGACGCTAATAAAATTATACAGTCCACTATATCGAAGCAAGTGTTTCATTTAAGCTTATGAAACAGCCAACCCCAAATATTTATATGGTCACCGTGACTACGTATAAGTGACAAAACAAAAGTGGACATTTTTCAAGGGATTATTATTGGCAATAATTTTATTGAAAACTTTTAAATAACAATTCAACCTAATAGCCAATGCCGTTGTTTCTTATTCTTTTAATTATTGTATTCTAGACATTTTTATATTTTGGTGTTACGTATTTCAAATGTGATTAAAAGTTAAATTTTTATTACTTAGAGAAAAAAAAATATTTTGCGTAGCCATCAATTTGTCGTCTAAAACTGTGGTCGTGAGAATTTTATTTTGGGTCACAAACCATTTATTGAAACTATTAATAAGGTTTTTATTTATTTATCCAAGCCGGAAATTAATATTTTATTTATTTTAAAGATAATGTTTTGTATAATGAGTTTTGCGTTTTACTTTATAAATAAATGTAATAGCAAATTCAATATTTGTTTTTTTATAATTATTAAAATAATAACGGTTAAAAACGCAACGGTTGAGTTCCGGTTACCGATCGATAAATTTTAATTATGCGGTTTACGTTCCGAACCATATCAATAACATATTAATAAAAAAGTAAAACACCCGCAATAGTGGGTGTTTTACTTTTTATATATATTATTATTATGATAAATATATTTAATAGCCTTAGTTTGGTTTTTGACATAGGACAAAAGAATCATATTAAACTCTTAAAAAATTCGTGGCAGTAACAATAACAATAGCCGTGTAATGTATACAAGCAAATTAAATGGGATAGTTTTTACGCGATGTGCCTTATATTTAGCTTTTATTTTCTATCAAAATCTATTTGCAGTGTCATCAAATGTTCACGGATTTGTAAGCGCTTCGCTGTTGTAATCATTTCCACTTGTGAATGTTGATGGAAACCAACCGGATATTTTGAAACGTATGGAGTTACACTCGATAATGTTAAAAGGTTGTACTAAGTGATCGATATATTGTTCTTATTGTTTACATTATTGTTTAATAATGTGATATTCACTTACAGTTAAACTAAAATGAACATACCGACTCTTTCAACAACGTAACAATATTTGATGTACCGTAAGACAATTTTTTGTAGCGAAAAACATTGTTAACGAAAAATTAAATCTAAATCTTTTATGTTTTTTCAACCAGAACAAAATCAAAATTGCATTCAAAATCATTTTTCAATAAGATGGCACACCACCTTACTTTCTCAACATCGTGTTTGATTATTTTTAATGCAAGAACTTACAAAAGATGCATTAAAAGAATCGTTCATTATTTTATAAATATTTATGACTTTATTTCAGGCACGATCGCAGTTATCTAGATTCTGAAAGTAATAAATTGGTAAACAGCTCCTCAAATATGCAGCCGACACACGTTGTCAACTTGGATAAAAATGTCCCTCGTAAAATTGGAAAGTTAGAAAACTATGAATTTCTTAGATCTTATTTAAATTCTCGCGGAGAAAAGTTCTGCACTAAATAAAATTTAAGTTGAAATTTATACTTGTTGGTATAAATCTGCGAATACGAAAATAAGAAATTTCGCCATAAATTTTTGAACTTTTTACAGTTCCTAAATTTCCTTATAACGGGACTAACAAAGGATGTCTATAAAATCCGTGTAGACTTTAAATTATTAATTTTGTGTAAAATAGAAACAACGCATAGGCCCAATTTATTTAATTTAAAGTATAAACCACACAACAAAAAATTAAAAATGTTTGGTGTGCTAACATTAAACGTTAATAATAGGGTGAACCCTTTTTTTTATGTATTGCTTTGATATTAAGTTTTGACGTGAATAAAGTTATTTAATTTATATGTGTCATATGTCATTTTGTAGTTCTTTTATTATTGTATATTACTTTTGATTAATTTATTTTATTTTATGTTAACATTAGTCTAGGAAAAAACATGCAAGCATCAAAAATTCGGATTGTTTTATGTCATTACTGGATACAGACTTCAAAGCGACAGTAATGACGAAGAAGACAAAGTGGAAGGTGAAGAGGTAGTCTCAATTCTTGTAGTGCAAAACTGGTTCAAAACATTTAACGACGGAGAAACCAGTCTCGAAGATCAGCCACTTTCCGGTCGCTCTGTCATCGTGAACTCTGAAGTCCACCGTGAAGCCGTCGCGTCGAGACAAATCCATCAACCAGCTCACGCCGATTATACGCTGAACTTGGCATTCCACAGACATTACTCGTTTGGCACCTTCATGCGCTCGGCAATGTCAAATAACGTTGTAGTGAAGTGCCACATGAAGTGAGGGCTTCCCAAGCTTAACACCGCGCCGTGTAGACAACTGCCAAAAGCTGCTCCAAAATTCTCGTAACGATCGCTTCATCCATCGAATTGTAACCTGCGATGAGAAATGGGTTTATTTTTAATACCCAAACAAAGAAAATTAATGGTTGAACTCCTGACAAATGGCTCAACCTGTGGTCAAATGAGTCAGGTACTCGAGGAAAGCAATTTTGTGTGTCTGATGGAATTTTAAAGGCATAATCCCCTTTGAGCTTGTTCCAAACAACCGAGCCATTAATTCTTCACAACTCAAGCGAATCCGCATATCGCCAGGCAGACCAAGGAAAAGATTCAAGAACTCGAAGCCATCAAACTTTTGCCGCATCATTCATACAGCCCGGACGTTGCGCCATCTGATTTTGATCTCTTCTGAGCGATGGCACATATCTTGCGTGGCCGCAGCTTCGAATCATTAGAGGATGTTAGGCGGAGTGCCGCGAGTTTGTCTCCAAGAAGAGGGCATGGTACTGCCGCGGAATCGAATAACTCGTCAAAAAAAGTGTTTGAACTATACAACCGGGTAGTCTTTGAAAAAAAACTTTATTTACTATTGTAATATTTACGTTTGAAGTTTCAATAAAAAAATGAAAAAACTTATGGTTTGCCCTAGTAAATCGCTATAACTAATCTTGGGGAAAGATAAACCACAAGCAATTTGGAACAAGGTAGAAAATATCCTGATATATGTGTATGGTAGAAAAAAAAACCTACTTGGACCCATCTTAAGAGATAATCAATCTAAGAAATACTTGTGTAATTCCCCAGTAAATAGCACCACTACATTTTTTTAGGCGAGCTTTACGCGAATACTTGGTTCTTAAAATGTTTGGTCAGTTCTGTTACCAGATTTGTTTACATAATGTTTACCTATAACATTGTGTCAAATTTGCAATTTACTCATCAAAACATCGTGTTTTAAATGCTTTTTTTATATGATAGTAAATATGATTAACAACATCATTGTAAAATTAATATAATTTTTTAAATTTTTACCTTAAATTTTCCCTTACCAATATTTCTTTTCAGTAGTCCATCTGTCGCTCTTTTTATTTTATAATCCATCCGAGCTTCCATTATTTTTTGTATTTTTTCACACCATCCTTATCTACACCTTCCTCTATTTCTGTAAAAGTAGATTTTACGAAAAACATTAGGAACTCAAAGTATATGAAATAACGTGTCAGTAGGTGGCATTTATTTTTTTAGGAAAAACAAAATTTGAAATCAAAGAACGCCGCCAAGACAATGGGATCTCCTTTTTGCGTCTAGAAAAAAAAATTGCTTAAGCTATTCGGATAATGAAATCGGGTGCATTTGTATAAATGAATACTGAGCTTTGCAATGTTATGGAATTTAAATATCGGATTGTGCTTTATTTCTACAATGATAAAAAAGTTAAAACATAAAATGGTAACTAGTTTAAAATAACGCACCCAAAAATTTCCAGCAAATTGTAGTTTACAGATTATTTCTTCCATGTCTAGATGTGGAGAATTAAAAATTTAAACAACCCAAAGACTTTATAGACACAGTGTAATAAAAATAAAATAATCCACTTAAATGCTTCTACGGTTTACCGTATATGTACCTTTAGTAATTATTAACAAAAAGACAGTTGCTCGTGCAGGATTCTATAGTTTTATTTGTTCTTTATTGCGGACAAAGAACGAACGTAACGAACGAAATGGTGGTGTTTTGGAGCTCTGGGGTACTTGTTAGGGGGTAACTCTGCCGTCGAGTGATACATAAAACATGAACGCATCGTTAAGAAGCGCCGCAAATAAAACGCCACGACGGTTTCTTATAATTTAGTTAAGTTGAACTGGTAGAACGAGACCAAAAACTGGAATTATTGATGTGGAACGAAGATTTACTGTGACTTCCGTAAAAGTACTCTCAGCTACAAACATGGCCAGGAAATTATATTAAGTCGGTTTAATTCTGACACGAAATAGACGTTTGCAGTGGGAAACGACTTCGTGACGACGTGTAATAGGAAAATTCGAATTTTATTTGGTTTAAAAAATAAATTATTTGGGAAACAAAATGCAAACTGTTGGTTCAAAAAGATTTTTGTGAAGCATCTACACCTAGAACGTTCTTGATAAATTTAAATCGCAAGTCATTATATTTTAAATAGGGAATGTAAAACATTTATTTATTACTATCATTGTATAAGGTATTGTGGTTACTGGTTTTGTAGTAAACTTCTTTTGTACAAAACACTTATTTTAGCTTAATAAACCAATGAGTGGATTCGATAACATAATGGTCAATATGAAAATTCAAGTGACAAGTGACACTGAACGTTCTGGACGTCCTGTTGAGGTTTCTACTCCAGAAATTATTAAAAAATTTAAAATGTGATTATCACAGATAGGGCGAAAATCTTAATCGTATGACTTTGTTTAAGTTAACATAGCTTATTTAGTTTTTGGAATGTAATAGTCAACTTTTTTGTTTCTTATGAGCGAAATTTGGATGTTTATGCTATCAATTGGCAAACCTTATGGAGAACTCCATGAACGTCATATTGTTTAAAAATATACCATAACTATTAAAACTTCACCGGATCGAATTTTAAATGTACATATTATACCAAAGATAAAATCTGATTAACGTCAAACATTTTCTCGCACTTCATTTGTTTTTCAATACACCTGAACCATGTAACATTAATTTGCTTTTCAAGCATGCATTACAGCTGAAAATATTTTTTAGCTGTAGAATTATTTTTATCACTTCTTTGACTGCCGTCTGACCACTTCATCGCCAATAAGGCTTTAAAACAGCACCAGTGAATATTAACAAACACAATGTTCCCACTGCTCAGATTTTCAATTACACAACAATCACACCTATCACTTAAGACTACAATATTCTCTTGCAATATTCACACTATGATTATTACAAAAAGAATATTAATGAATAATTATTCAGCATCAGTTATAATTTATCTTCTTGTAAAGTGTTCCAATGTCCAAATATTCGTTTTAAATTGCTCTCGTTGCATATTAAATATTATTAAATATAATTTAAAAAATTTTGTAATCCCCACTTCGCCAGTTTACAACGACTTTTACGAAACATTTGTTTTGTTAGTTATTGTTTATTAAATCGTGTTATTTATTTTTATTAAAAAAAAAAACACATTTTAAATGCCAATTACGATTTTAAAATCCCACCAATTATTTTAAATTTAGATATAACGTGGAAATAACGTAAATTTAATTGGAAGAAATTACATTGCGGAGACAAATCACAACCGATATATTATATTATCACACAAATATTTTTGCGATAGAATTTTTTTTTGTGTCAGTTTTTTATTAACTCAGTACTACAAAAAAAATTCTTGTCAATTTATGTTTCTTTATGTTTCTTTATGCATTTATTTTTTTATTTTCTTGTCGATTGCAATTTTATATTCGTCGTTTTACATAAAGCTGCTATGGAATGTAAAGGTGTACTTCACTCGTGTGAAAGGTGTATTATAGCAGCGAAGTAATTTTGAGGACTTGTTTACTTGGTTGTGTTGATTTAGTAGGACAGGAAGAAACAGTGAACAGGAAATTAGAACTTGAAATACGTGACGGGTCCCTACCTTCTTTTGTCTGAGAATAAAAAATAATTGTTGCTCTCTGTGAGTTTATTACCTATTTCGTTGACATTTTGATGTATGTTTTCTGTCAACGAATATAATTATAATCGATTTGTTTATCTTGAGTTGTTGTTTCTTTATAGATATTCTAAAATAAGTAATAATTAAGCTTTATAAAACAAGAAATGAGACTACCATACATATTTTCTTATTTGTTTGAAGAGACAATATTTTTAATTAAAATTATTTACATTAAACAAATATTAAACCAAAATGTTGTTTTCTCATCTAATCTTTTTTAATTCTGTACTACGTTAGCTACCCTTTCATCGCGTTTTCAGCTCATGTTTACACCTATTTACAACAATTATTGCGGTATGCTTTTGCTTTTTTAAAACAACATTGATTTTGGTGAAATCGAAACTATATCGAGCTTGTATATATCCGTCTTTTTTATTTGTAAGTGTTTCTTATAATTAAATGCACAAACCTTCAAATGAAAAAAATGCATATTGTTTTTGTATTTAAGCATTCCATAAAGTAAGGGAGATAAAAGAAAAAATCTGTTTAATTTTATAGTTTAATAAGAATAGCTGACGATCGACTTTGAGATTGGTGTATAACGAAATGTGCATGCTAAGAAATTAAATGAACTATCCTGTATATTTCTAAATGTTTATAAGTAATTTTATGTTTTTTTTTTAATTACCTACCATGCAAGCTCTTGAATTGCCTAAGTGGTTCATTTATTATAATACATAAGCTTAATTGAAAATTGTTCACCTTTTTTGAAGGGTCTTTTATCAAAAGACAATACTACTTTTAAGACAAAAAATACCTAAGTGATTTTTAATTAAGTTTTTACATGTACAAATATTGCAAAATTACGAGTGTTGAAAACATGGTACTATGGTAGCCTCTAGTTTATGATCTTTAATTTAGTATCTGAAGTTATTTCTCTTTGTGAAACCTTGTAAAAGCGACACTTTTGCAAATTTTATATGACTTTGTTGACATACATTTCTTTTCGTAACTTTAGTTGGCATTTATCAAAGCCGATGCTGGATTGTTTTTTCCGGTTTTTTATTTATAAGACCATAATAAATCACATAATATTAAACCAAAAGTGAAAATGCATTTAACTTTTACTACCGTTTCATCATCATACGAGCATATCAATTTCATTCCAGAAAATAAACTCTTGATGATTGAGAGTATGACAATGGAATGGTGGGATCTAAAATCAATTTGCCGGGGTGCGTGTTCGGAATGCAGCCCATTGTTGTCGCCTCCAGAGACATCTACAGCCCCGATCCTGAATAGCTAATCAAAGAAGGGCATCACAATGCGCTGAACGCGCAAACATCGTTACATCGTCTTTATGATTTACTCTGCAGCTTGGAAAAAGACGTTTTTTTGCTAAAAACGTACTTTTTTGTTCGTCATATTTAATTCAATGGCGTTGCCTATTGCCTCAATAAAAAAATATATTCTAAGGCCTTTGAGCGAAATGTTCTTGAGTTCTACTTTCGCTTTATAAATACCAATGCTTGAACTTTTTTAATTCAAATGTCAAAAGAGTTCTTGCCTTTGAAATCAGGACTTTAAAAACAGCAATTGTTAAAAAAGTATCTCATGCTTGCCTTTCAAAGTTATTGAATGAAATTATTCTCTACGCTATTAAAAATGTTTTTGCAACATTTCTACACATATTTCATTTCTTACCATCGCCATTTATTTAACCAACAAAAAAAAAACACTAAAAATAGAGCAATGACCAACGATACTGAAAACAATGGCGAAGAGAATAGAAAAACTAAAACCTGTGAAAAACAAAATCCGCTCTTTCATTTAGTTCTTTACCTGTCATTCGAGCTTTAACTACCAAAGTCAAGTCGGTTGCAGTTCAGTCTATTAATTTAGTGAAAAAAGTGAAAAAAAAAAAAATGGTAAAGCCGAGAGTATTTTCGAATTGTGATTTATTGCGATTTAAAAAAGGGTTTAGGAGCTTTCAAGTGCATGGAAAGTTGAGATTCAGCTTTAAGTAGGCCTACCACACGTCCCGGTTTGGCCGGACAGTCCCGGTTTTAAGGTCATTTTCCAGTATTCCGGTCGGTTTCGCGTTTGTAGGTTTTTCAGAAAAAAAAAAATCGAAACTGATTTTGTTGTGAAATCTATCCGCGAGGACAACAAATAAGGGCGAGGAGCTAAGAATAGCGTGTTTCACCGTCATGTTCTTGTCGGTTAGTACAATCCCACACGATCACCTGCATTAAAAAAAGTTGTCAATACAATTTGTTCTGCATCCGCTCTTGGAGCTTCAAAAAGGAAAGCTTGTACGAATTTGCCATGAAACGTAAAATCTTCTCAAAAGTGGTGGGTACAAAATTTTTTCCAAATTTGTGATAGGTGACAAAACTTACGTTTTCCTTTTTAATGTAACCATCCGGCTAGCAAATTGTGTATGGATGCACGATGATTAGCAAACTCCAACTATGACCAAAAGCAGAGATTAATAAAAAAAAGCAATATTAACGAAATTGTGCATCGAAAAATGTTTGTTTTTTTGAATTTAGTAGAGTTGTAGATGCTCTATCACGGTAATGCATCTTCTTATACGGCAAATATACCTCTTCAGTTTGTATCTGAAAAAAAGATAAAATTAATACAGCACTCATCACATTCACCGTATTTGGCAATGACGATTTTGGTTATTTTTTGGACGTTTTTGGGTTTAAGTTTATAACTATGATCAGAACCTATTAATACTTTAGTTCTTCCATACAAATGACTTAAAAACACGACAACTGAAATTTTCTGTCAGATCATACCTTGCATCACTTCGATCGGCGCTCGACCCTTACCTGTACGTTGGAACTGATGAATAAAAATTCAAAAATACTATAAACTATAAAACAAAATTATTTAACAAACTTCGTTATTTTTTTCTTAGAGTTTACCATTTTATTGTTAACACATACCTACATTTACTTTTTTCACTGTCTTATACTTTTTCAGCTAGAACTAAACAATTGTTCAAATAAAACTTTGTCATTAGCCAAAATATTTCTTTACGACAATGAATCTTTGTTTTTTAATTAATTTAGTCTAAAGTGTCACATACTAGTATACCTACTTTAAAAACCGACTTTTTTTCAAATACATCATGCATGCATTACACTATTTTTTAAGCAAATACGACTGCACGTTACAACTTATGGTTCGATTGAAATTGTTGGAATTGTTCTAATAACATTAAATAATATTCCCTCTGTATTTCTTCATATCCTTGGATTCCGAGGGTTTATTTATTTAACATAAAAAATCTAAATGAGTTTTAAATTACCATATCTCCTTTTTCATTATATTTTCTTTTATCTTCTCGCCGTATTTCAAAGAAATATGATAATTTTATGTTTGAAGTTCAACCATAATAAATCTTATGCCAATGTAGGTTAACAGCTTTCATAGTGAAACATTTTACCCCTTTGACGATGAATATTTTATGCAATTTTATGAAGGCTACTTTTAAATACTTAAACAAAATTACAGTTATTACTCACAAGGATCATTAAGTAGTAAGAACATTTAAAATCTAGTTGATGCAGGAAAGTATTCGACATTTAAATTATGTTTATTGGATTTAAACGTAAATTTAAAGATAGAAGACTTTTATCGTTTCGGAGTTGCATTTATCTATTGAAGATTATCTGAGAAGTCCAGTATAGTGAGTATACAGATTTAAATATATAAAAATATATTCAAGAAATTACATTGCTCTTTTTGTGAAATTGTAATCCAAATTACCCCATTTAGTTTTACACTTTCTAATTAATTTATTTTAGTTTATTACATTTTGTTTTCCACTAATTAAAGAATTTTTAAAAGTGCAAATATTTTATAATTTTATCCAAAAATCTTACCCAAGGAAGAAACGAATCTTTTAAGATTAATGTTTCTCCGATTTGTGAAACCTCTTAAGCACTTTTTCCGTTGCGTGCTCTTAATTATGTTTGTTGCATGGTAGGCTTACAATTTTTTGTTGTCTTAGGAATTTCAGAAAATATAAATATAAATGTACAGAATTTTAGGTCGAGAAAAAAATACTTAATTTTCAAATAATCCGTCTTTAAAATACAAAAAAAGTTAAAAAGTTCGCTTCTTTTGAATTCTTTAGTTATTTATATTGGTTTAAAAAGAATGGGTACCTACTTTTTATTGTTGAATTCGACCTATAAGCTATAGGATTTATTTTACAATATCACTTCCACAAAAAGATTTTAACATCTCCATGAATATACTTACAGTAGCTAAAACAAAGGTATTAGATTGTTTGTATTCTAAAATATAAAACTGATTATTTAATTAAGTATGAAAACAAAGGAAATTGCAAGGAAAATTAAATTTTTGTTTGTTTGTGTTGGGATCATTTTGCGTAATCTAATATTAATTAACTCAAAGTTCTGCATGTTTGGTTAATTAATATTATCAGAGATCTGATATCGATTTTTACTTTACATGTTTTTTTTTCAAGTTGCAATAAATAATAATGCCTAAGACGATGAATTAAAATAAATGAGTGAAGGTGTAAGTGCCATCTTAAATCACTTAACAAATCCTGTTTTCTAAATTGTCACTCTTCAGGCAGGCACGTTTTCCACTTTCTCCGACGTCCGCATTTTCTCCCGCTGGTTAAAACCTCCATACTAAACGGTGCGTTAATGAAAACATTTTCCTTTATAAAACACTGAAAGCTTTCACGATGTACAACTGAAAATATCTGGTAAATCACTAACGTAAATAGCCTCATTTATAACAGTCGTTCTATTTTAAATGTCGTCCGAAGGCGACAACCTGTACAGTAGTTAGGCGTCTCGAATTCTTTCATCACTCACTCATGTGAGTTTCACCGGAAAACTTACACAGAATATGCTATTTGTGAACTAAAATAAATAAAACATTTCCAAGGTAAACTTCTTGGAACTTAACAATGGAATTTGATGGGATCTGGTACCATATTTCTTAACATATTTTAACGGTTAATTAGTAAACATAATAAGTAGGTACATTTTAAAAAGTAATTTTAAATAACAAACAAAAATGATTAGTTTTTCCTTAACTAATTATCCGTTTACATCCACTTTTATTTATTTATCTCTCCTTCGCCAAAATTATTTTTACACTTGCTGTTCTTTATTACTTATCGATTGATTGACGTGCTGTAATAGCTGACAATATTTATGGAAGAGCGCCTCAAATATTCTTAAAGCTGTTCCTAGTCTTCTCTTTCGCTCTGAATCTTCTAAAGACGACTTTCAAAAAAAACAATATCCCGCTCTCTCTCTCTCTCTCTTACCAGACGGCAATAGAAAAACAGAAATACGAAATAAAACGCTTACTGAAAATAAATCATAAAAATATTGTTTCAAAACAATTCTTTGGTATACATACAGGTAAATACTACTTGATAAAGACAAAAACCAAGTTGCATACTGAGGTGGATGTGCTTGTTTATTTTATTCTTGACTGGTACTGCAGTACGCAGAAATTCTTCAACGTTTTGCACAGTTGACAGACATTTTGATGTAATAATCGTTAATGCTAAAAATGTCGATTGGTACAAATACGCAGTACAAAATGCTAGAAGTATGTTTTTAGGCAATTTCAGAAAGTCTTGAAAATTCTAACCTAATCCCGGGCCAAAGTTCATTAAACGATTATTTTTTTTGGAAACGAGTATTAAACCTGTGTCACTCGTTAAGTCGGCAATTCTTCTTGAACTTTAATGGTAAATGAAAAATGACTGACTGACGTTTTTTAGTTCAGTTTAGTATGGTTTATGAACCCAATTCGACATTCGAATATTTTTTGGAATAATAATATGTTATAGGTAATTATTTCATTAAAGCGACATGTTAAAATCATTGAGTTTTTCAAATATATCGGGCAAATAATACAGTTTTGAAAGTCAGTCATTGTAAAAAATCAACAAAATCGGATTTCTGCTCAGTTAAAATACAGCAACTTTATCAGGAACTTATACTGTTGCCAAATTTTTCGCGACCCTCGCATTCAGTTATGCGACCCCATTTGGTGTCACGATCTAATCTAGAGTTTAAGAAGCCCTGGTTTACAATACCTATAGACTTTAGCTTTAAAGCATAGTTTTTAATAGCTATCAATATATTACGAAGTCGTTAATTCAGTTTTCTAGGGTAGGAAATAAGTACAAATAATTTTGTGGAAATTAAAACTGTCCTGTCTTTCAAATTATCTTAATAAATAACTTTTCAAAAAATATTTTGTGAACCGGTTTTTTCGTATTGCATAATTTTTAAAACTTATTATTTTCTTTTAATTTTAAAAGCATAAAATAACCGTCTTGTGTATATCTTAGATAAATAATCTTCTTGAGAATTTAACGCGCCTATGAACTCACATTTTTTAATTTTTAGTTTAAATTTTTATTGAACTTAAAGGGAAAGTTTGACTCAATTTTATTTTAAATAAAAAATAAGGTATTCGCCTTAAGATATGCTTTATGAATTCCTGAGTAGCAGTGCGACATAAATATTAATGGGCATCATTTTTCTGCGAAGCAAATAATTTTTCTTGCTCGAACACAGGGTTTTCCAAACAGCGAAAAGATCATTTTTCAACCTTGTATCAAAAGCAATTATTTTATCGTAATTGACAATTACTGTGGTGTTTAACACTAATAATACAAATGTTAGTAATCGGAATTAAATTGGAATAATATCGATACACGTGCTGTTATGTTAATTCCAATAATTATTATCACCGGCCAATACATCATTAACTGAATTTAAACTTCGTAATGTTAACTGGCTGTCTGAAACAGATAGGCTCTCATAAAATGACAGATTATAGTGCTATTAGTATAATCTAAGCAAAACTTGGCGTGTGGGCTGTAATTAAGCAGTTTGTAGTTCAAGCTCAGCTCTGTTATAATAGAATTTACTTGCGTTCTACCCTAAAAATCGAAAACATTCTTAGTGGCACCAAACGTTTTAGCAAAAAATATTGAAATAGAAAAAAAAATAGTTATGTACTCATTCAATGGAGTTATTGTTTATATTGTGTTGTATTTAAATTCTGTTCATTTCTGTTATTGAGCTAACCATAGATCGGAAGGGCAACCTCCCACACGTGAAGACCAGGTTTTTATGATTGTGATTTAAAAATGAAAAGTTTTTTGGCTACTACAAATTAAAGGTTTGCTAAGTACAGGTGTGTACCTGGAACATAGCATGAATTTCATTTGCTGACAACTTAAAGGGCTACATACACTTAGGATGGGTAAACGTAGGGTAATTTTTTTTTTTTTTAATCATTGCAACATTGCATACATTTTAAAGGTCATACTTTTCTCTACAAAATATAAAATTTTCAATAATTGTTTATCAAAAGCAAACGTGTGGTAGTCACTTCCATTCGACGGTTTTTCGAAAACGGCTTCTACGGTAACCATTATAGTTTTTTTTTAAAATTTTTAAACTGGACAAAAAAATTAGACCTTGACGTAGCTGATTTTTATTTTCCCATTATTTTTTTTTAAATGGTGGACATCTGAATGTACATTTCGCATTTTTGACTGCAAATTTGATCTTCTTTAGTTTATAAAAAAGTAACTAAGACGTTTAAAAGAAAAATCCTATGATAAAGGCTAAATAATTGTATCAAGATTCACTGTACCAAATTTCATGAAAATCAATCTTTCAGTTTTTGAGATATAATCGTTACCGTTTTTAAAAATACTTTTTTGAGAAAATCACTGGGCGCGGTCACGCAGCGCTGTTGCCAAGATTGCGAATGCATCTTGCAACAATGTCTCAAAGCTGTGCGAGCGCTTATTTAATATTGGAAATGGCGTATTTTGGAGTCCGCAAGTCATTGAATAAAAAGATAAAGGAAGGAGCGTTATAGCGATATTAAGGCGTCCAGGTTAGCCTCTCAATATGGCGGATGCATGTTTCCGCTTCTCAGTGGCGTATCTAACATTTTTAAATATGTATTGATTAATGTAAATATTTGCTTTGTTTTGAATTGAGCCTGTTATTTACTTATTTATTTCTTGTTTCGCGGTTGAGGGAATTAAAAAAACGACAGCATATTTCAATATTTGGATTGTTTATTATGAGAGTTAAAAAATATGCTGTACACAAATGCACGCCACTGATATGACATACCATTTTGACAGACCACATCAAATTTTCAATACATGATTACACTACAAAATATTAATGTCTACTTACCTATGAAACGTAATCTTTGAATCTTTAACAATTTTTTGGCCTAGTAAGACTACAAGATCTGCAGCTAACCATTGTAGCACACAAAACCCTAAATTTCTTGACTGTTTGACCTGTCAAAACCGGCCGCCATCAGAGGCCATTTATGTCGTCATTTCCGTCGCCGCTCAAACGCTGCAGTATAGTATTAAAAGCTCCTTCCTTTATCTTTTTATTCAATGCCGCAAGTATAAGACATATCCCCTTCTTAGCGATCTAAATGAGTGAGTGTAAGCCTTTTATAGGTGAGATTCACGGTATAGTATTATACCTTATTCTTATGCTATTATACCTGCGCTGCGCGCAAGGAGGCGCTTGACCAGCTGTAACCGCCAATTTTTGGAATTTTTTATTGAAATGTTCAGAGAATATAACTGAAAGGTTATACGTACTAATAAATAAAGATATTTTTTGACCTAGCTAGGTGTATGTAGTCCCTTAAGTTTTCTTGATAGATAATCTTTAAATAATTTGCATAAAAACAAGTAGATAAACGTGCAAGCAGAACCAAGCAATAAATACTTAAGTTTACGTGTAAATATTAGAATAATCATAGGCCCAACTAGGGGGGCTACAAGGTGCATTTGGACCCACAAAGAAAAACAGGAAATGGATAGTGGTTAAAATATCTGAGTGGATAAAATAAATAAATAGAGTACTTATTTAGTTATCGATATCGATGCGACATTGTCATATAAACCTAATTAAATAGTCATGTAGCTCTAAAAAATCGACTGTCATCTGAATCTGAGAAGAATTAGGACAAAGTATGTCGGGAGTACTATGTTCTTTGCACCCCAAGGTTATTTTCTGGTCGTTTTCCTAAAGTACTACGAAATACTCTATTAATTAGCAATTACTTCAGGGGTATGACTTTCGGGTGTTTAGTTGATATTGCAAGCACACAATAATGGGCTTGCCGATTTCTAATCGGTGGCAGAAAGGGCCGTATCGTCTGTTATTACGGTACCCTTGTAAATGAATATTATTCTGATTTATTATCTAGTTTACTGTTTTTAGCGTTTGTTAGATTATTCACAGCTAGTTTCACATAGCTCATTAACTAAACACGAGGTATGCATGGTGAACGTAATTTATTGGTCTATTGGGATACCTTAATGGTTAAATGGGTAATTATGTTTCTATGACATATGCAGGTTGCCTACAGGTTCCATTCGACAGTCATATTAATTGTTTTTGTTGGCATGTGCAGCATCATTATTCGCTGTCGGTTATAAAACAACAAACAGATACGTAATTAAAATTAACGCAAAAACAGACACGTACAGTGCTCTGTCATTTAATAATTTTTTTGACAAATGGGGTCGTTTTACATATCATCCAATTACAAAAATGTTTCATTTCGTGGCAGTACCTGTTTTTTGTTCTGAAAATATCAAAAACACGTCAAAAATGCAGTTTGCAAAAATTTCAAACTATTATTTTCAGGGGTTTGGAGCAGACCAATTGTTTAATTGCTCCGCTCCGGCATCCAAATACCTGCTCCTGCTCCGCTCCAGCTCCGCTCCATGCTCCAAATATTGTTAACATTTTTAAAACAAGTTCTAATTAAAAAATTTGTTTTTTAAAACAAAGTTTTGATTTTATCGGATATGTGGAAGTTGGTCAAAAATTACAATATTTGACCCTATTAAACAAGTGAAGCTGAATAAATGTTTGTAAGAACAAATTATTGATCTTGAAAGATTGGAAAAAAAAGTAATTTTTTTTTAAAATTTTACATAACATACTGGAGCATCAAAATTATTTGCTCCGGACTCCGCTCCAGCTCCGGGCAAAAACCCATTGCTCCACTGATTATTTTCCATTTTTCTACAGGAAGCATATCACAGTTCACTTTAATTGGCCACTAATTCTAGATTTACTTTTTAGCAGAACGTTAAATTACTGCGTGTTTTAATTCTGTCTAGGTTAAGGTTTCATTAATATTTTTTTCTCTTCTCTAAATAATTTGAGCATTTTTTTTACGAGGATGGCATAAATAGTTTCTGGCCTAAAAAAGGAAAAAATAATAATTTTCATTTTTAAAAATTTGTATTGTAATAAGACATCAGTTGGAAAATAACGGATCAATTTAAGTACAATGTTATCAAACAAAAAGCGTAACTTCACTACCGAGTATCTTAAACAAAACAATTAATGAAGAAAAAGCAAAGCATATCCAAGTAAGTTTAACAAACAAGTTTAGAAACTACACAATTTATTACGTTCAATACACTCTCCACCGAGGGTGAAATAAGCAAAACCTTTGATGTTGTACAATATTTGATCACTGGTGCATGTACATATCTGCGGTACAGGAACAGGTGTACCAGTCATGTGAACTTACTTAATTTTCTCTATTAAATGTTACATGTGCTAACGTGACAAACCCTTTGTTTTCCAAATATATAGTTAAAAAAATTCTAAATTTCATTATTATCGAGAGCTCAGAGAAAGGAAATAAAAGTATATTTTAAATATTTGACAATGGGTTACATGGTTATAAAAAAAAATTATTTTTTTAATGTTTTTAATTACTATTCGATTTGTGTGATTTAAGCAGAAGTTTGGAGCGATCCAATTTTTTAATTGCTCCGCTCCAGATCCGCTCCGACATCAATCTGCCTGCTCCAGCTCCAGCTCCGCTCCATGCTACATGCTCCAAATATTGATAAAATGTTTAAAATAATATTTTTAATTAAAAAATTTGTTTTTAAAAACAAAGCTTTGATTTTATCGGATATGTGTAAGAGGATAAAAAAATTACAATATTTGACCCTGACAACAGGTTAATTAAATGTTTGTAAGAACAAAGTATTGATCTCCAAAGGTTGAAAAAACGATTTCTTTTTTAATTTTTGAATTGTGAGTACATAATAAACTGGGACAGTGGAGCAATCAAAATTATTTGCTCCGGACTCCGCTCCAGCTCCGGGAAAAAAACCGTAGATTTAAGGCTTAAACGTTTTCAAAAATTAAATGTTTTCTGCATCCTATTAAAAGCAATTTTTTTACACGTTGGTCCTAAAATTAAATAATTTAATAATTCCATGTAACTCTCGTTAAAAGCAATTTTAAAAAAAGTATTTTTCGAAAATTATTCGTTTGTAGTTCCAGAGATAAATACAAATTAGTAATGATTTGCATAACTATCTTACAGTGACTACGAATCGGTTGACGTGATAAAGGGATAAAGGCAGTATAAAACAGAGACAAATTGTGGACGACAGCGCTACAGCGCTGCACACAATATGTAGTCAGTTGTCAGTTGTTATTTTATGATGTAAAAATCTTATATTTATCATTAAAAATATAGAAAAACGGTAACTAGTTGTATAAAGTACTAAGAACTACGATTGTTTTACGCTGATACTAGATCGGTTCACGCTCGTTTATTTAGCTATTGCAGAGTATTATGGTAACATGTATAAACTTTTTATTTTCAAGAACTTAAGTTTATTAGATCCGTTAATAATAAAATTATTACAAAACTACGACATTTTAAGATATACACCTTTAATAAATCTAGTGTTGCCACGAGACGAGACGAGACGAGATTTATCCATTCTCGATCTCGATCTCGAAAATTCTCGAAAGTTAAATCTCGATCTCGATCTCGAAAATTCTCGAACGTGCAATCTCGATCTCGAATTCGATAATCTCGAGTCTCGAATTTTAAGTTCGTGCAAACCGAATTTATACATTGCAATGCTTTAACTAAGTGTCCCTGATGATATAAAGAAAGAACGCTGTTGTTTCAAGTTCGGTGCTTCCCCTGTGTAAGCAAATAATGGGAACGCATATTATTAGATGCATGCATTTATTTCTTTAACTCTTTCAAGGGCAGCAAAGATCACTCAAAAAAATGCTTAAAAGGGTAAACAAATTTTATTTGAAATTTTTAACACTGGAGTGCACTCCACGTACGAATCGGTTATTTTGAAAGATATATTCACAATTACGTATTTTATTATTAATGTAATATTTGCACTAACGTCCTGGGGCCGACAATTGCAAACAGAAGCAATACAACAATTTGAGGAAGTCTATAAAAACTACAGAGATAATTCACCAAACCAAAATCAATTATCAGCTGATTCTGGACCAGATGATTCCGATTCTGACGAAATGGGTTCTTTTAATTTCACTGCCCTATTTAATAAATCCACAGCAACAATTAACAACTGGAGAACGGAAATCGAAGACTATATAGCAATGCCACGAGCAAATGAAGATGTAGATGTATTGGTTTGTTGGGAAAGTCATCAAGTTTTATATCCAAACCTCTCCAGAATGGCTCGAGACTATTTGTGTATACAAGTAACCAGTGTACCAGCTGTGCCTCAATGCTTGGCAATCTTGTAAATTTATTACACAATATTTAAAATTAATAAAAAGTTTAATTTATAAGTGGTGTCCAAAAATTTATAAATAAAATATATATTAAAACTTTTCGTAGTTTTTCTTCATGTAAAAATACTGTCGAGATCGAGAATCTCGAGGATCTCGTCTCGAATTTTCGAGACGATTTTTAATCTCGTCTCGAATTTTCGAGACAGAAAAATGCCTGTCTCGATCTCGAAATTCGAGACGAGACGAGACGAGATCGAGATTTGTCTCGTCTCGGCGGCAACACTAAATAAATCGCATTTTTTATTTAATGAAGTATATTTAAAAAAAAACTTAATGTCCTGGCTTAAGAAATAAATTGTAAGTTATAAATTAAAAAATTATAACTGAGGAGAATTTTTTTTTGGATTCGCTTGGAAAAGAATATGACGGCTAAAAAAACTAATGGTTTGTGCGACGTAATTTTACTGCGAAAGAGTTTTAATTTATTCTTGAAGTTGTTACACGAATATCGGCCACTAAATAAAGAAAGCCTATACTCGTACAACAAGAACGGTGAATCGGACTCGCGGCTAGTTCAGACGAGAATGGGGTAGGTCCGAATTAGAAACAAACTTGTAGACTTGTAGACAATAAGGGCGCCACACTATTTGGTTTGTAAGGTTTCAAATAGTAAAATATACCTAAGAAAGAAAATAAAAGAATTCGTAGGCTTGAACGATATATGCCTTTAATGATGTAAATAATAATGACAAGTAATAATAAAACTTGGAAATAATATAATACAGGATATACTCCTTGTCTCAACAGACTTGAAAGGCCACACAAAAAGAAAGCATTCGCTGAAGTTGAACGAAAAAGTACGTTTCTACGAAATAAGGTTGGTTCGGTTCCGGGGTTTGCAAGTACCTATTTAAAATACACAAATATGTACATAAAATAATGATAATACAATGAAGTTAATATAATCCAGTGGAAGAGCTCTCCTACCTAATATAAAACTTGCGGCACCAAAATCACCCAAAAATAACATAACCAAAGAAATACCTTGCAAACTAAGTACGGTACCTAGCTTATTAATCGTAAGGTACGAATAAAAAGAAATCGTGACAACGAAAGCCACTCAAAGATTGTTGAGAACGTAGGATACTATCATGGACGTAAGGTCCTGTTAACAACAATATAAGAACTGATTTAAATGTTAATAAATGACACTAGCAAAAATACAACGTAATGAACTAAGCGTTAATACATAACGCCAAAGCAAAATAGTGAACTAACTGTAGTACGAGCTGAGGGCTCTACAATAGTTAACGTAAGATAATAAATGGTTAACGTAAGATAATAAATGGTCAACGTAAAATCGAAACGTAGCAACGAATCAGAACGTAGCTGATGGTTAAATATCTAAGCTTAGCTTTCGCTGAGAAGAAATTCTGTTGGAAACTCCACTGGTGGCTCCAAGATTAGCAGGAGGACCACAGAAGGACGTCAAAAACGGATCCAAACGACGTAAGATAAAGGTTGGACAAAAGCTTGACCCAAGCCTGACACCTGAAAATAAAGGTACGATAGCCTCACTTTCTCCACGTGGTACAAAGAAAAGTTTACCTGTGTTGGTGTTTATAACTGATCCAATAGTTTTATCGGCCGGAACGAATTCGCACAAATGGCGTGACTCAAAGAGTCTGCACCCACCGTTAATTAACTAAAATATCCGTGGACAATTTACCACACCACAACAGGTGTCTTAAACAACCAACGGACGAGGCGGAAGTCAAGCAAAATGGAAGCAAATCTATTTTTGGCATACGAGGAAAATTGACTAGAACTACTGCCCATAGGAACAAACATTCAATAGGACAATGTTACCGTAACAAAGTATTAATAATAATTACACTGAAAGCAAAAACAATCATAACATTTTTTTAAACTAAAAGCAAATTAAATGTCTGATCTAACGTGGACTAAAAAAAAACAACAGCATTTAGTAAGGAGTTGCTACGCTCTTTACAAATCTAGTTTTACAAACTTCCTTAAAATAAATCCCTCGGAGATACGCGAGTGGAACCAAACAGCATTACAAGTAAAAGACCACCCCCATAACCGCAGGCAGCTGTCAGTCGGCGCCCCTTGACAAGTCATGGTAATTAGTAAGGGAAGTTGCTCAGATTCTGGTGGCTTTAGTGTGACATACGACTTTGGATTTGAAGATCAAGAGACATATTCAAAGTATGTTACTTACCGACATCAAGACATCTATTAAACGTAAAAGTTATTTGTATGGATTTTAATGCTTTTTACAAGTAACTTAAAACTTTTAAAGTTATATTTGAGTGCTTTATGCTCCGTGGAGTGTGAAAAACGAATTTTGCTTTGCAATATTTTTCTTCTTATATGAATTTGTATAACCAAATCGCTATTTCATATTTTTTAACTAAATCACTTTTGTCTACACATAATGGTGAAAAAATATTATTATTTGAATATGACACGGACTAGAAGTGGGTTTCTATGGTACTATGTAAAATTGTAACAATAAGTATTTCTCTTTAGAGATAAAGTGTGCACGAAAGCCCTGCAAAGAGCATAAGAAATTAATGTCACCAACTTCAATCGTTTATTTATTTACGATAATGGTTATATATAAATTATTACAGTTACTAAAAATATTGAGTTAGAAAATATAATATTTTCATTTGAAGTTTTTCCTTGTTTTTTGATTCTTTCTACCCCCTGTAGTTATAACATATGTAACATTAAAACAAATTAAAAGCAGCTACATAAAGTATTGCAATCTAATTTATTTATTTTTTCGAACTAAAATATCATTTTACCGTCGCGGTTATGGAAAAATAGTATATTGATCACGTGAGAAAAGAGCTTTTTTTCCCCAAGTGTATTAGTCAACCGCTTCGCTACAACATTTTTAATATTATTAAAATTTAAAATGTTTTATTTTACTAGTCTAAGAATTCATCGACTTGAACTAATAGTGTTTCTGACAATATCTTTAATAGTTTATCTCAATTAAAAAATTTAATCATTGAAACGCAGAAAAACTGAGACAGTTGAAAAAATATTCAACTAAGAACTCTAAGAATATTTAATGCCTTTGATAAGGACACTAATTTTTTAAACAAAACATTCGTAACTAAAAAATGGTGTACACTATTTCGTTAACCTGTAGATGTGCGTAAAATTGAAAATACTCATACTTTTCTGTTTCATCTCAGCTTGTGCCAATGTACTCGTATGCTTACAAAATATTAGAATTTGAAACTCGACAAACAAAAGAGTTACCGTCCAACGACAGACTTGAAAATTATATTAAAAACAATAAATGGGGATTTCACCAAATAAGATATAGGTAAGCTAATAAATTGTATAATTAATGTACAAAGGTAAATATAATCATATCGAACATAATTCCGTAAAACACAACCCAGTAACTATATTTAATGCAACAATATAAATTGAGCATTAAATAGTAGTTTTAAGCAGATTTAAAAAATTGATACTATATTTAATACAACCAAATGCAATGCAGAATTATTTTAAAAAGATCAGTTTAAATTAGCTATACATAGAGCATTTTTGCAATAACTCTAAAATAATCTATTTTATGATCTCAACATCTACCAAGCAATGATTTTTGCCATAACACTGATCACTACACTATATTTTTTATTTTAATGTAAACGTATCGTATTAAATAGTAGGAGGAGAGTAAGGTATTTTTTATGAACTACCAAACTAAATACATTGAACATGTACTGTGCTGTGCTCTTACCATTTCACTTAATATTAAACATATTAAACATAAGTCATTTCAAATCTCTTTCGTTATAGGTGGTGGCGAAACTTGGTAAAATTCGTATTATTATGTGCATAGTGCATAATTTAATAATAATAAGTACCTTAGTCAAACTTAAGAAATATATTTTTTGTTAGAGGCAACGATTTATTAACATACATGTGCAAGAAATGATTAAGAAATCTCGATTTTAATGTGAGAATAGTATGAAATAACAGTTACAAGTTGTATGCTGTATGAAATGAAAATTAAAAAATTAAAACAACTTTTGTGTCGAGTAACAATATTAACATTGGATTGTGTTTGTCTTGTAACTGTATTTTATATCATATTATAGATATAAATATAAAATGGATTAAAAATGTGAACGCTAGCGGTTCTGTGCTTTTATGATTTCTAGTTTTAGTTTGATATCAATTAATCGTCTGCTGCTTTTTTAAAATTCGCGAATTCGTTTTACCTAATTGCCCTAACGTAAATTGTTCAGTTAACCAACTGCAATCAGTTCACAGCGGATGTTGGGGACGTTTTCAACGCCCACAATTGATAATAGAACGGTATGCTACAACAATAAAATTTATTTGATTTGGTAATTTCCAACACGTCGAGACTAACAGCTAAATCACGTTTACACTTGCATCGTCCGCTTTTGCGTTTATCATTGTCGCTTTTAGCACCAAAAAAGGTCGGCACTCACGTATCGTTTATTAACGGTAACTTCAAAAATAATATCTGATAGAATAAAATTTTCCGAATTAAACGACATACAAAATTGGGAGTTCGAAAAAGTTACTAATAACCAAATATCAAGATTTTATTTTTCATTTTTATCTTTGTCAAAAAATATGAAAAATGTAATGTTTTGTTTTTCTTATTACTTAGATATTAATCATTCTTAGGATATGCTGAAAAGATACATTTATTTATATTGGTCCTGTAAAGTTGCATCCACACGGCGCGCGAGCGAGAACAAGCAAGAGCGAGCATTGTTCGCATTCGCTGGTGGTCGGAAACAAATGTTTGGGTTTGGTCCAAACTGGACGATCATTATCATGATCATGGTAGTTGTTGATCCATGCGCTGGTCATGGCTGATAAGAGAGTAGTCGCATGCGCCTCTTTTATTATAATTTCTGTTATTGAAACGCAAGAGAAAAAAAAACAGCAAAGGAGATGGTGACCACAACAATTTTTAAAATCGCGAAATAAATGATAACAAAACGAACACGATTTCGGTGTACACAAACTACAAAAATCCTAATAAAATCATTGTCAACTTTGATTACCATGACTCCACCCTGGAGAAGGATAGACCGTAATTAAATTTTCCAATAATTTATGCAATCTAGATTATATAGAATTTGCGGAATGAACAAGTTAGACTTTGTAATTTTATGGGTATCAATACAATGCGTGTTTTTCATAGTAAATTCAATTCGTATTGTCCCTCATCACACGTATTTATGCATACTTTGGTTAATATACGACCAGATTCTTATATTAATCCTCCACCCTGGAGTATATGGATAAATGTTAATAAAATTTTCCAAGAATTTATTTTATCCAGATTATACAATTTTCTGAATGGTAACAGGTAATTTAATAGTATAAACCGGGATATCTAACCACGCGTCTTCCTTCTTATTTTTATTTTAAAATATTTACTTGTTGAATCCCATAATTCAGGGCGATAGCGGTTTGCATTAATAAGTTCTAATATTTCTTTAATTGTCCACAGCATTTTGTCAACTTTCACAAAATTAGATAATATAACTGAATGTTCGAAAATTACGTCCAAATTGAAATACCGACACGTTTCCGAACAAAGGCGTCCACATCGCCTCAGTATTCGCAGAAAATAGCGTTCGCTCTTGCTCACACGCTCGCTTGGTGTAGATGCAGATTTATAGATTTTTTTATGGAACGGTGTCAGTCATTTACGTTTCTGTACACACGAACCATCATAAACTTTATTTTTTAACGTGTAGAGTTATCCTATAATAATTTTTAAGCCGTTTTTAATGCTACAAAATTATTATTAAACGCTTAAAAAACAATAGCAAAATACATAAACAGATATATTTGAGAAAAATAAATATGATAAAATAAAATGTTGAGAAAATTAAATAAATTCATCGCACTTATTTGAAACTATTTGCAATCGATTTAAGTGTGAATTCTTGTTTAACTATTGCTTTGTATCATTTAAGGCCATAAAACACAACCAAATCTCAGACATAATTCATTTATCTTTCATCTATAAAATTTTACGATTTCCTCAAGACAGTTACCTAAGGGAGATCTATCTGCAGTAAAATGACGAATAAAATACTAAAGCGACAGTATATCACGATGAATGAATGATGAACAGTGCAGTATTTTACTGTTATCGGAATAAAACCATAAAGCTATGAAATCCAGTTTAATGTTGCAGGGACAGTAAAGAAATTATATACATTCATTACTGTAAAACGAGTGAAATATTGTGCTGTCAGTGCATATTCCCGACGTTGTTATTTTCTAATTACTTTTTGGTATGAAAATTGAACAAGTTTTATCTTTATGTCTGTTTTATTTATTTAAAATATTTTTGTCGGAAAACAGTTGATTGACTTTAAAAAAATATGCGTACTTCAACATGAAAATTTTAATTATAATAAAATAATCGCTTACTGATAATTTAAAACTTACCATTAATACAAGGTTAATTTAATTAAATATGATAATATGGATGTTAAAATACAAAAATACTCCACATTAATTTTGTGTTCTAATATGAAAGAGCTCTTTACATCAGACAACGTTGCTAAAGTTCATGATGAAATAATTTTAAAACAAATTTCAAAAATCTGCACACGTTTCTAAAAAAAAAATGCATGAATCTTATTTATATCAATTTCTTTATTTGCATTTAAAGGTTTTATCAACTTTTTGATAAGCCTGTTTGGTTTTTGTTTTCGACATTATTTTATATTTTAAAAAGCACCAGCTCCTTCACGTAGCTCTAGTACTATTTCATGATTTTAAAAATATATCACTAATCATATTATTTACGTTAATGAAAGATTATTGTAATAAAAGATGGTTTTCGCTATCAAGAAAAAATAAATAAAAAGTACTTTCTTTGGTAAAAAATGTTAATGTAACGCAATTTTTCTAACGTAGTGCTATAAAATTCTTTTTTGGTTTAAAAATGCAACGTGATATGGTACTAACTCATTTAGTTTGCAAGATAAACGATAAAATACAAAGTACACTTATTAACACAAACTTATTTCTAAACAAAAAATACAATCAATTCTGTTTCTTAGTCAAAAAAACAAATTCCTTAGCGAACAATCGACAACACAATATTTTTGGAGAATAGTTTGCACGTGTGCCATTTGTTACTTGAATAAGTTTTTATTTACCATTAGGTGATAGGCTGATAGGTACTAAAAATTGGATCTAATTCTACACAACTCTCTATTTTAGAAAAGTAACACAGCCATTCGTTGTTATACACATATTTCGTGTACGTGAAACAGTCATCCATTTATCTTTCAAGTGTTTTAAGTGATTTACTCACCGAGTTTGTACTGCTACTAATTAGATCATCACTTTTTGTGGAGTGTAATCTAAATCGCAAAAAATAGTGTGATCCGAGATTAGCCATCTTTAAAGATGTGCTACGTGAGCGCTTTTTACTGACCATTGCTGGGCCATTAAATACGTTAGTTTACTCTAGTGTCTACATCATCACACATCATAATGCGTTTTTTATAGCGTCCGAAACGTTATAACATCTGGGGCCATCCAATCTGCTACGTTTGCCTTTTAAGTTAGTAATAAAAACATTTATCATGTAGGGAGTATAAAAGTGGTTGTTGGAGCATGTAAATCATAAAAAGAATAATTTATCTTTGGTTATAAATATTGCATAATGTTAATTAAGACAGACACATATAACTTTTGTTCAATCGAAAATAAAATCGATAAGCTTATTTGACTTAATTTTAACAATGTTACTTAGTTTATCAATTAAGTGATTAATTAAGTGAACATTTTTTAATAATTACATACTTGTATTTATTAAAAAGCCTTTGAAAACTTTTTTTGGTTTTATGCAGTTTCTAATAAATTTGGTAAATTTTCGAACTGCATTCAATTATTTATGTTACAACTTAGCTAATTTACCCTGCAAGTTTCATAATACTATGGGTTTTTGTTACCTGTGCACCTTGAATTATATAAATCAGCTTAAGCTATGTATTTTGCGTGTTATTTTTAAGGGCTTCACGCCAACTCTTCACTGTATGTCTGTGTTCCTTAACATATTTTACCATGGTTGGGGGAAATTAAACAATTAAAATGAACTGCAGTGCAAGGATTAATACCCTATAACAGCACTGTGTGCTTAAGCATCTTGTTAGGTTGCTTCCCTAAATTAAATATATCGTGCCTTCAGACTAATTTAAATTATTTTTGTAATAAAATTATATCAGCCCTTTTAAGGTTATTATTAATATTCCTAGTTGCTATGACCACCCCTTTGCCTCAGGAAATACTCGATGACATGTTTGGTGGAGGCGCCAGGCAAATCCTACATCCTCTTATTTGTGACTACTCCTCTCTTATGCTATAATGTACAAAAGGCTTCATTTAGTTCAGCTTTCACTAATATCTACGTTACGCTTTTAAACTAATGAACTTTCAAACAAAAACACCCATTCCCAAGTGTATAATCTACATAGTTTTGATATTTTACAATATTTTAACCCACGTATGTCAGATGGCGCAACAAAGACATTTTCTTTTTTACTTATAATCTACTGTTATGTTTTTAAGTATTTATAAAATATAGAAATCAGGATACATTTGGCATTAAATGCTTTTGTTAATTTTTTTCAAAATATAAATTTAATAGAAATGCGCTAATCAAGTTTCAATGTGTGCAATTATTTTACTTGATAAAATTAATAGTAGGTAATGAATATGAGTTTTTAATAAATATAAACTCCAAAATGTCAGGTTAATTTAATATATAAAAATACAATACTAATTATGTGTACGATGGCAAAATTTTTGAGAGTTAATTTTTCCAAACATATTTGTATGTGTTTTACATCAAAATTTAATTAACATAAAAACTTTTTAATAAACACAAATGAACTTCATTTTTCCCTTTTTGATTATATGCAATAATTGAAACCCAATTAATAAGTGGTGAATTATTGAAATCAAAATTTATTAAACGCATATATGTAGTGAAAAAAACGTCCCTTAATTATCTAACAAAAATCGATTAGAAAGCTAATAATTGTAAAAGTTAAATGTATATTTTATTACAATTTTAAGGATTAAATATTATCAAAACTCTGTCGTACCATCATTATGTGCCAAATTTAACGGGGAACGTAGCCAATGCCTTTGAATCGTTGAGAGTAATTTGATTGATGATATCTATACAAAATGAGTTTAAATTGACTATTCTATAATTTCATATGCTCGACAAAAACACACTGTCCACTGACTCAGCTTTTAAAGAAAAAACTCGCGTCAAACAAATTTTTCCAACATGTAAGCCACACATGCGAAAAAGCTAATTATACCCGCAAACACCAGTTCTGAAATTTCCCACTAGAGCGCATACTAGGGCAGCTAACGAGCTGTGATATGAGAGCTCGGCGCTTTTATCTTGCCAAAGATTTTGTGCACGCTTTCACATCTTCCTGGTTTTTGCAAAACCTCGAAAAAGTGAATAGAGTAAATAGGACGTACGTGTAGGCAAAACAAAAAATTCAATGAAGAGTAAGAATGTGTAAAATACGAACTCCGTATGCATCATAATATAATTGGAAAATAAAGTTACGCTAAAAGGAAATGAGAGATGCTGTGGTTATCCACCAATGCGTTTCATTCGTTTTTTTGGTATCATATAACTTTTTATTTAATATTGTAATTTTAGCTTACGACAATAATTTACCGAAAAAATTATACACATATAGAACAAATTGGCTTTACATCCTTATTTGGCGCACTTTCTTTGCTTTAAGAGAACTAACTATATTTTATAGTTTCTACGAGGGGGAGTCAAATGAAAACCGCGAATGTTGTAATAAACTTGGTAGGCCTAGTACATCGGCGAGGTGATGTGATACGGTGGTTCTAGAGCAGTCAATAGATCTTACAATCCTGTCTCCGCCCGTTTAAAGTGTGCACGCAAGAAGAATGCCGCTTTGTTATTAGATTTTTGGCCACTGATCACTGAAGATGTTAAACAATTTACCCTCGAATGGCAAAACAGTACTGCTCATCATGCATGTCTCAGGGGCAAGCATACGAATAAGTTAACAAGCTTAAGAATAGTGTGAGTAATAAGGCGAACGCACCCCGTCAGAGTCAGATGGACAGTCGTTTCTCCGGGGACGGTCGCGGCCGCTGAGAGGCTGGTTCATACGAATCACCGTGGCAAATATGACCAAAATACTTCAAATGAGCGTCGGCTCGACCTACTAGATTATCTATGAGGAGTTTAAGTATTGGAAGATTACCGCAAGATGGGTAACCCTCCAACTATTGTTTATTTAAGGGTACGATTACGTCAAAAATAAGTATTGCTTTTAAGATATTTGTAAAAGAGCTATCTATACGTTTAAATTCAAAATATTTTTAACGATTAATATATCAATAAAAGTACCTATGTAGTTAAACAAGAACAGTAACACATAATTGAGATCATTCTTATAAAACATTTATTTTACAGAAAATTTGCTAATATTTGATACCGCATTTTTGTTATGCTAGTTCGTACCTGTATGACGATTTACTAAATTCTTACATATTCAAGTGTTAAAGCATCTATAAAGCTGCAAATATCTAATTTATAATCGATTACATGTAGAGTAAAGTGCCCTAATATGGAATAGTTACTTATTATGAAATACATCAGTTTTATGACAATGAATAGGTGATATTTGTTAAAAAGTATATGTACCTATTTGTACATCGATCACACATTCCCAAATGTAAAATAGTTAAAAAATATTCACTAGATTACATAACAGTTTCAAATATATTTTTGACGTGCTACTGAGTTTTTATGTTAAATCTTTCAGTGCAAAATATTATATGCTAGAGTATGTGATATAAAATATTTTATTGCATGTTTATGTAGCATGAGCCTTTACATTTCAATTAAATAGACAAAAAAATTTATTGGGACCATTTCATGTTTTACATATACCAATTTTTGAAAAGTCACATTGATACCTAATATGGAATACCATACAGGTGCCTTATAATAACTATGATTATGGTCACTAAGTACAGGAATATGGGTTCAGTGTCAAAAGTGTCAGAAATGGGCACACGAAAAATGTGCAAAATAACCAAAAAAACAATTCTATTGTTCTACCTGTAACAAAAAAATATTATTGCCGAAAACAAAAAAGTATTCCATATTAGGGCACTTTACTCTATTGATAAATTCTACAAACATTATTTACCTAGAATTAATTTTTTAATACATTAATGAATTCGTATGTCAAATAAATGAAATCGTTAAAATAAAGCGTAATTTAAATGTATCCAGTTTATAAAACTTGTAATATTGTCGCGGTCGTATGAATTGCCGGACTATTAATATTAAAAATACTGACGTTTGGTTACTATTTGTGAGTTACGGGGGCGTAAACTCTAGATATACTTTAATAAAACACTCAGATTAACTCAAATAACACTCAGATGGGAACACTCGCTTTGCATAAACTATTTATTAACCAATAACTTAACACTTGGCTTTACAATACAAATAAATGGGTCTCACAATACAAGAACAATCATTCACCAATAACACAAATCAAACAATAGTCAAACGATACAAAACAATACAAAATGATTACTTACATCATAATAACAAATACACCGACAGTGGCCGGTTGGGCCAACTGCCCCCAAAAGCGGCCGGCGTGGACAGATAAACATTACATCTTTGCTTAAATACTACCCCGTAGCGGGGGTCCTTCCGCCTGAGTTTTGGGTACATAACGGTAAATGAACAAATGTAACGAACTTTGCAAGTACAGCGTTTACAAAATTTACTTTAAAAACTCTAATTGTGACAATATGCAATTCAATTATTTTTTAATCATGCCACTCCTTCAGACTACGGTCTGTTCTGATTCTGATACACCTACCTACTGATTTAACCTAGTACAGAATGTTTTTAATGAATCTTTCCCATACAACAAACCTTATGCATATTTGCCTTGTAGACAAGAATTTACTTATTCTAGAATTAATAAACGGACGGAAATTCTCCAAGAATGCACGATGCTCTGTTATCTATGTATAAAACCAACATCACAGACTCCTAATAACCGTTCTGTGTATTTTAAACTTTTGTTGACATTATTAAACTAGTGAAATCAATCTATGAACGTTTAATTTTTTCAATATGTTATTATTAGATAACAAATCACGTTACAAGCAAAATTGATGTTATTTTGTTCCTACTAAAATCATAACTTTCCGTATTACGATTCATAAAGGTGAAAAAAAAAATCATCAAGTCTCGAAGATTCGCCGAATTCGAGGTATATAAAATTCGGATTCAGAGCACATGAAATTTTTAAAATTATATCTACCACATCATACTCATTTAAAATAACATTTTGTTTAAATCGGATAAATACAAATTTAAGCTGACCCAATTTTTTTAGATCGTATCCTATATGGATAAAATTTTGAACAAATTAATGTATATTTTTAGTATGTGGCCATTTCTTTTCATATAATTTCCTTATAATTTTGTACATGTACATGAGATAATTTGCAACACACGCCTGTATACAAAGTAATAATGCAAAACTCTCGACATAAAAAACTGTAGTCGAAGTTTATTAATTTTAAAATGTGCAACCTGTTCTGAAATAGAAGCAATAACTACTTTTAAATTTTCAAACGAATTTTATTTGAATTTGCAGCAATCGGGTGCAACTCTATATTTTTGCTTGTTTCGCGCATTTATTGTACTGCAGCTTTACTAGAAAGGATATAAAAAGGATTATGCGGAGCTTTGTTACGTTCATGTCAATAGTAATTGCGATAAATGAGTACCCCTTTTTGCATTCGTGTCTGCTTATGTCAGCGAAATTTCCTAAAAATATTCAAATTTATCGGGATCCAAAGTCTCCAGCTTCGTGACATGTTTCAGTTGACGCATGCTTTTCACAAATATTAGAAATATAATCCCTTTTAAAATATAAACGAGTTACGGCGCAAATTCAGACAAATTTCTCTTATTTAGGTAGTTGTAATATAGGGCCGTCGGAAACGCAAAAGTCACTGCAGCATAAAATAAATTTGTCATAAGACGTGAAATATGAAGATATATTTTACTGGACTACGGATTATAAATATTCAGCGCAGAAACGACGTTCGTTTCAATTCGGAAAACGCAATTCGCATGAAAATGCACGCCTTTTAATAATTTTTTTTTAAATATACGTATAACTGAACTAAATGTAAATTAAAATTGGTAATTTTTCAGAATAAGTGTACCTATCTCTTAATTAACATGAAAAATATTAATTAAACGTTGCTACTACGTAGCCGAGCTGTTATATCTCACACCGACTTTTTGTTTTCGTTTAGGATAGTTTTTATACAAAAAGTCCTGGGGTTTAAATTTTTAAACAAACTTAAACTTAACAAACGTTTTGTTTTTGGTCCTTGTCATAAAAATTCTTAATCTTATCATCCTTGAACATTATTTTTCTTAGAAAAACTAGACCAATGTCAAGAATCTTCGTTAGTAGCTTTCTGAAGAGAAGGCAGTCTCAAAAGTAATTATTTATAATCAATATAATTAATTAATTACTTCACTAAAATGTTAAAACGTCTTTGCTTAAAAATATTTCTGTGGTAAAATATAAAAAAAAGTTTGTACAAAAGTTAAAGATGCAATTTAGAATGCAATATTTGTATGATTGCGCTGTTTTTTTAAATAAAGGTTGGAGTTTATTTAAACCTACAGTGTACTAAAATAAAATAGCATTTGAAAGTTGTTTTACGCTCTTTTAATTAGGGACTGAAAACGTTAAACCAAATTAAGCGACATTTTTATAAGAACGCAAACGAAAACGAAATAATTAATTCCTAACAGTGGCGTAGCGACGGGGGGGGGCAAGGGGGGGTATCACTACCCCTGGCGCCAGTCTACGGGGGCGCCGCGAAGACAAAATAGTTTTGCGTTTATTTCACTTACTTAAAGCCAGAAAACTAAACTGCTATTATGATTTTAAAATTTGATCTCATTATCATTACAGTGTCAGGGTGGACCAAATTCGAATGTTTTACGGGGTATCTCAATTACTGCAATAGATAGCGAAAATCTGATTTCTGTCTCTTGGGCAATTTTTTTTGAGAAAATAGTGCCTATGTAATCAGATTTTTCTATCGGATTCCAAATTGGCACTACAGACGAAAAATGAAATATCATCGTTTTTGAAAATTTACTATAGCTTCTTTATTTATTAAAGTACTTTACTCCATATCTCGAAAGTCAAGTTGGCTAAAAAAAAATTACTTTTGTTTTTAAATTAAGCATAAAAATCTGTATCAAACACCTTAATAACATTTGGTTCTAATTTAATAAATAAAGAGGTTAAAGCAAACTTTCAAAAATGATGAAATTTCATTTTTCGTCTGTAGTGCCAAAATGGAATCCGATAGAAAAAATCTGATTGTATAGGCGTAATTTTCTCAAAAAAATAGCCCAAGAGACAGAAATCAGATTTTCGCTATCTATTACGGTAACCGAGATACCCCGTAAAACATTCGAATTTGGTCCACCCTGTATTTGAATAAATAGTACAACATTATTTTACTCGAAACTCACAAACTACAATAAAATTACGGAAAGGGGGGGGGGGGGGCGAAAAAAACTAAGCCCCGGGCGCCATTTACCCTCGCTACGCCGCTGATTCCTAAAACCAGTTTCATCACTATTAAATTTTTATTCATTGAACACAAACGCGAATTTACTGTCTATGCTGGGAAGACTCCCACGTAGCAGTAAAATATCACACTTGAAATAAGTGAGCTACACTTTACTCCATATACATTATATGTATTAACAATTTTATTGCTAATACTTGCAATTCCGTGCAGCACAAGTAACGGTACAGATATTCTCTCTTTCTAATTTGTTGATTGGATCATCAATAAATAATAAATATACACTTGATCGGACGCGTAATAATCGTGTCATTTAAAAAACATGACATTTGACGTTGATGATCTATGGTTTGTACAAACTAGTTGTGTTTTTTGCACCTGACGGATGTTATAATAAATAAAATGCACTGAATTTAATGGTTATACGTTAAATGAGTTTAACAATTTGGTAAATTTAATACAGCGATTCGCTAGTCTAAATTATGCCGTCCATAATGTAAAAATGTCATCACAAACATTTTATAACTCACATTTATTACCAAAAGTTCAAAATAATCATACCAAATTTGTTTTTATTTAAAGGCAAATTATACTGATTTACAAATTAATACAAACGAAGCATTTATAATCTGAATAATCGAATATTGGAATAATTGGGGTTTCATCGTATTAATAGGGTTGCCAACACTGTCATTTTGACATTTGGCGATCGTTTTTGGAAAGTTCTTTGCTCTGAAATTTGTAAAAAGAGGGTACGACTAAGAAAAAATAGGTCCTCGACTTGGTGAATAAAAAAAAACAACTGTAAAACCGGTTTCAACCGTTATTAAATTTCGGTTTACGAAAATGAAATTTAATAGGTGGTAACGAAATATTTCGTTTTCGTTTCCGTCGAAAACGAACGAAATGGTTTTCGTTTTTAGTCCCTGCTTTTAATGAAGATTTGCATTTATTTAAGCGTAGTATGGAAGCAAAAATACAATATTTATGTTTTTACATACTCTATTTTTTAATATTCATAATTTATGGCTTTAAAAGTATGAGATCTTTTTATTTAAATATATTGAGCCAGCACCATTTCTGTTTTTTGTTTATCGCATGTTTACATATTAATGAAAAATTAATTTGTTATAAATATACTTTCAAATGTAAAATCAGGTGTAGATAATCTCATATCACAAAAAAAGAAAAAAGAGCATTTAGAATGCACTTTATTTTTTTTAGTATTGTTTTTGCAGTAAAGTTTAACAAATTTGTAAAGATATTGTAAAAATCTGAAAAACTGGAACTATGTAAATAGAATAGTTATTTATGTATCAAGGCCAAAACGTGTAACTTTTTCGGCCGCGTCTGGTTTGCTGGCTTCGACTACGTCTCAGCCAGCAAACAGGCAAGGATGAAAAAGTACGTTTTGGCTGAGGTGCATATTACATTTTTTGTGCGATCGAATTAAAAACAATTTAAATTTTTAGTATTTAAAAAAAATATAGGTTAGAAACTACGTGACATTCTGTCACTGACAGATGACAGTGTATTTTCTGTACATAATTTAAATAACCTTTTTTTGTGCGATTGTAATGTTTTATTCATAAATTTAAACATTGATTAATTATTAATTACATAACGTGTACCATATCATATATTTATTTATTAATACATAGTATAATTAACAGCAATAGAACAGTATTCAGTAACAGTATCAACACAAAAATATTAGGTTATAAACTACCTGACAGTTAACAACCTAAAGACCTCTACGTCACTACCCTTAGCGGGGAAGCCATAATCTCAGAGAACTTATATTCAGACACGCACATGCACTTTCCGTTCTGCTTAATGCAAATGATCTTTTTCGTACGCTATAGCGGCCGAAAAAACTTTTTCGGCCGTTGCTAAGGATAGGGCCGGAAATGCAGTACTTTATGGTTGCTAACGCGTCCGTCAAACAATTGTTTCTAGTACGATCGCACAAAAAAATTAAGCATTAAACAAAACAAAATCCATTTACGCTGGTGCGATGTTACGGACAACATTTAGGTTGAATTTTGGTAGATATGAAAATGTTAGTAGATACATTCACTGAATATCCAATACTACGTACGCAAGAAGTAATTTATCAAACATATACACAAATTAATTGTTAGCATACCTAAGGTTTTTTTTCTATAATGAATATATTTGTTTCAGGGGTTTCTCGGTGGTAGCTCCAGAATTAGCAGTGCCTGGTAAAACTACAGCAGTTCTCGTTACGCTTCATGGACCTTCGAGTTTACGTCCATTGAACGTAACCTTAAAACTTCTTCCAGTTGCGCCTGATGATATTAACGAACAACCAATAGAAACTATCCAAGAAATAAGAGGTAATATTTCCTTCTATTGATTTTCTTATGTTTTTTAAACACTTGAATGTTATATAAATCAAGGTGCATTATTTCTACTTCGATAATCAAAATACACACGCTAAATATATCTGTACAAATATTTAACATTTTACTTCTTTCCGAGAGCTATTGGATTATGTAAAATTCAGTGATTACGTCGGGAGCTTTCGTACTTACCGTAAAAATTAACGATTGTTGCTTAATTGAGCTATTTTTTTAAAATGCAAGATACGCGTTACTTCAGCTAAGATCATTTTCCATTAAACAAATAAAAGAGTTATAGGTTTATAAAAAAAAAAAAGTTTTCTGTTTGACTTTCACAAAATGCCATTAAATTAATAGCCCGTGGCTGTTACCACACTGACATTTAAAAATATACATTATTTTCTGGTTGAAAATCTTCAAAGATATAAAATCTCAATAAGAATATGAAAAGGTTTTTAATAAAAGTTAAGTCTTCAAAAAATGAAACATATGCACACGGTATAGGGTTTCTGTGACTTTTAGTGTATTCTTGATATCCACGAAATATAACAAACAATTTTAACAGATGTAGCAGCATGCGTGATTGAATTGGGAACCTCAAATTCTTCTTAAATATAAAAAACCATAAAAGCAAAAATTTTATGAATAGTTTAAAAAATAAGAGTGGATATTATACTAGGTGTTTAAAAATTATAAATTCAGTAAATATATGGTCAAAAGTGACGTTATAAAATTATATGAGACAATTAAATAACATTTTAAAACAACAAACATTCGCATCTACTGTATACAACATCAACTGCGGCACAAGGGGATGACTTATAATTATAAATTTTAAGTTTAAGATTCTATAATTTATCAAAGAGAATTCAGATTTGAAAGATAACTTTTGAATGCTTTTACGAATTTAGCAACAATGTTTTTATTCCAAGTTTCAGTTATCCTAAAACAATTTCAATAACGTTTTTTTATAGATCATGTAAATTTTTATTACTACTATATTTTATGCCATTGTATTGGACATAATCGTAGTGGAAATAAACACTGGACACCTTATGCACTAAATTTTAGGCTTGCGGGTAAATTTTCAAAAATCATCGCTGTAAAATTTTCTGATCGGTTGGTTGTCTACTTCTTCACTGAATCTGTTTATATAATTCCAGCTTATTCTTATACATTATACATATATCGTATGAATCCTTGGATTCCAAATCTTATATCAAATAATAATTTGATATCGTCACATCGAGACAGTACCGTTAATCGTCGCCCAACTATGCAAGCACAATTGTTTACGCATACTTTTTGATGAACTGAAAAAGTTAAAGAGGAGAATCTACAAATCCATTTCGACAATTGGTGACAATTTCAGCCAAATTAATTACATTTTTACGGTAAAACCGTTTAATTAAAGTATTTTTATCATCGCAAGTCGCACCATACATAATGTCAATAAAGATTATCCTTGCGTAACATGCTTAAGTCGTATTTCCTTCTGATACTAAAATAAAAAACGTCATTTAATGTATCATAAAATAATTAAATAAAATCTCTTTTAACACTATAAGAATAATTGTGGTGGAAAAACATTACGCCCTCTAGCAGGAACGTTCGGAATGACAATCTTTCAGCTCGGTGGTTCGTGAAACTAGACGAACTGCTGCCTACAGCTGACTGCTTTCTAATCGAGCAAGATTTAATTTGCCGCCCTCTCCTCATCGTTTGTGTATTTCAAGCGGTTTGTATGCTCATCAAAGGTCGGCTCCCACCTCCCACACTACCAACATGTACGAATGTGTAGTTGTAGGGTGTCAAAATTTGACACTTAAGCGTCGCTGTTTGTTTGCAAGGCTGAACTTTAATTCGAGTCATTTTGGTTTGTTTAACATTCAAGATATATTCTTGCCATTAAAACGAACGCACTGGTTTGTAATTGAGGTTCTAGTAAGCAGTAATCAAAATTCAAACCCAGCAACTTTGCTTTGGTATTAATTTATATATAAGCCGTTACGTTTCAACGCAGACACAAATTCACGCCAATTAAATACAAAATTATTTTATTTATCCTTGTACTTTTTTTATAAAGTAGCGCATACCAAATTTGTCTAATTTTTCTGTCCAATGATATTATAATTTTAAAAAAACGAGTGAGTGGATAAATTCAAATGTACGTATGTTAATGGCCACTGTAACAAAAATAAATAAATTTAGGAGCTTTCATATGTGTCAGAAATATCAATGTCACTGGCAAGATTCCTTCAAATCAATGTTTCTTAAACTGTGGGTCGCGATCCAAAAGTGGGTCGCGACCCAAAAGTGGGTCGCGAGAATTTTATTTTGGGTCGCGAACCATATTGAAACTAATAATAAAGTTTTTATTTATTTAAACAAGCCGAAATAAATATTTTGGGTAATGAGATTTTGAGTTTTAGCTGATAAATAAATTTAATAGAAAATTCAATACGTGTTTTTTATAATTATAAAAATAATAAAGGTTATGAATGGTTAATATTATCATTTTAAAGTATCAAAATTTTGTTGGGCTGCGACAATTTTTGGGATTGGAAAGTGGGTCGCGAAGCAAAAAGTTTAAGAAACACTGCTTTGTGTTTGTTTTATTATATGTATTTAGTCTATTTGTAAGAAAAACTTAATTTTATTTCTGAAATATAATTAAAACTGAATACGCAGCGTACAGGGTGGACCAAATTCGAATGTTTTAGTAAGCAGTAAAGTAACATTGTTGTAAGATTTTTATAATTTATTATAACACCAAAGTTTTGTCGAGACTAATTATTCGATAGTTTAGTGTCGGGATTTTTTTTAAAGAAATTTAGAATTAAAGTTGTTTGTAGTTGTTTACTGCATAACCTAACTAGTCAGAGTGTTTTGTTTAAGCGATACGTTACTTTGTTCCTTTAAAACAAACACCCTGTATATTATGTATTTTTTGACAAATTAACTTCTTTTTGAAATTTATTTTTTAATGCCTAAAATCAATTTTTAAATTATTTATCTTTTTGTGAAAATATTGACAGAAATAGAACCCTCAAAAATATTAATATTTTACAACTTACGTCAGTGATTCTTAATCTGTGGGGCGCGAAGAATTGTGGAAATCGAAGAAAAAACAAACAATAGCATAATATACACAATGAAAATGCCAGTAGTCAGGCAGGCAGTCACACTTACAATAGGCTCTTAGTGAACCTAATAACTATTGTTCCGAATTTCAATGTATTTTTAAGTTTACATTAGAAAACTTGGTACTTACGAAAAAACACTTTAAAAAATTATGCAATTAGTCAAAATACGGTAAAAAATAAAAACGGAGTGTTTTGGCACGACAAGAGGAATTAAAGGGGATTGCAATAAACATACATACCAATACACACGTTGACAAACACTGACTTACGTAGTAATTGGGCCCAAACTTTGTTTTTGAAGGGGCTATTGCAAAAAGGGTACAAGTGCATTTTGGCTAGTATCGAGTAATAGAGTTGTAAAGTTAATTGCTTTTGAAATTTAATGTACTTATACCTTTTTTGCACAAATCATTTATTGTACTTAAAAAGATTAAACAAGAAAATGCTACGTTTCAGAAAAAAACTACATTTTATTGCAACAATAATTATTCATAGTCTGAAGCTACGTGATATAGGTACCATATTATCAGAATCATATTCCTCATTGACGTCATTTTGTTTTTCTGCTTTGTCTTTTAAACAATTTTGTGGGTTTTCGTGAGCCATATTTATGTAATATGAATGATGCACTGGCGGTATGAAATTAAGGAGATTTGGAAGATTGGTCTATTTGGCGAATTTAATTTTGAATGGGTTTTTATATAGTTTTGTAAAAGTGCTATTTATGGATAAAGATAAACGTCCATGCTCGGAAGATTTGCAGGCACACTTCAGGAATGGAAAGGAGCTTTCCGAAGTTGGTTTAAACTGGAAAGAAAACGCTTCTGGTTCCCTTTCATATAGAAAATGAACAATTTCTCTGAATTTTACAGCGGTTCCAGTGGTCTTTCTTCAGATCTTTCATCATTTTATTAAGTTTCGCGAAAGAGTAAAAATTTTCTTTGGTCATTTCATGAAACTTAAATTTTTTGACGAACTCCTAATAAGAGGTTTTGCCTCTTTTTTGTTTCTATAATTAAGTTAAGTCCTCATTAGTGTAGGAGGGCCTGTGGTGTAAGCTGCTTAAGTAATTAAAGATACGGTACCATAAAACCGCTTAATATCTTGCCACAAACTTAAGCAAACGTTAAGAAATAACTAACTCGTCTTTAGTGCAAAATAGGTACAAGTGATTTTATACCCTTTTTGCAGAAAACGTTATGAACTTTTAATTTCGTAGATTATACTATTTACCTCATGGATGGCACTAGTAAGCCTAAAATGCACTTGAATCTTTTTTGCACTAATAGAGTGCAGCTTTAACTTTAGATGTATGTACTTATCTCAAAATGTAAAAAAATCACTTATACCCTTTTTGCACCTACCCCTTCATAATTTTTGACTTATAACATAGTTACAGAACATTTTCCTTTGGCTGTGACACCCGATATATGGTACATGTAAAAATATTTTTTTAAATTCAATAGTATGATAAAATAGTGTGAGAAATTGTTTTGTAAAACTTTATTTTAATTTTAATGGTAACGCAATATCGTTAAATATAAAATACTAACTTAACACCTGCTAATGAAACAAGCAAAGTAAATTACACTGAAAATTAACATTTGAAATTTAAACTAAGGATTAATCAAATTTAAAATTTAAAGCACAAAGTAATATGGGTTAAATTTATTAATTATTTACGGAGTAAGTTCATATTGGCTTTGAATTTGAACTCGGTTGCAATTTCAGTTTTAAGGCCACAAATCTTTAAAAGCAAATAACCACAAGATGTGGTGTTCAAGAAAGAATAAATAAATAATAAATATAGATACTTGAGTTGTAAATGCCCCGAAACAAAGCAAATTTGTGTTTATTCAGCAACGTTTCCCCTCAACGTTCAGAATTTTCACGACTGCTATTACCGCAGACTTTAATATTGGAATCAAGTTACCATACCTTTTAAGCGTATGGGGATCTAATATACATAGTCATTTCATATGCGCCCATTTTATTCACAATATTATATGGCTATAAAACTAACTGTTATACTTTATACATTTAGGCGTTTAAAAAGCATTTGAAGAAATTTGTATTAGGTACGTCTTTCTTATTCCTCTTTTACCTTACATACCATTAATAATGCATGCCATGAATTTTTATATAAAAATATACTAAAGCCCTAACTCGGAAACGCAATATCTTAAGCAATGACGGAACAGGGTTGTACAAGGAACGTCTGATCATTCTAATTTTAGTAAATTAGGCGTTCAAACCACGCAACACGTACATGATCATAGATTTCTTTGCCAAAAAGAATAATGTTACACGGTTTTTGTATATGTTATTCATAATTTTTGTTTAATCAAATTTGAAACTGTTTTCACAAGTTATACTTCATTAATATCCAATTGCTCAATTAATGGGTTTTAATTTTTCACTTTTTTACCTCTCATAATGTAAACGTCTAACATATTAAACATTTCAACGTTCAAATCTAGCCACGTTCTCACTACCACAAAAAGTTATAAAATAATTAAAAAGTTTTCTTTACCTAAATACAAAATAATACAGGGATTAGTTTCAAAATTTGAATGTTGCTTGAAAATAAGGTTTAGTTATTATTAATTGTAAAATCAGTTGTTTACAAAATCGTGGCAAACTGTGATAATATTTTTTTTTACAAAATTAGTCATACCTTGGTTATTTTTGTCACAAATATATAAAAGTAATTAGAGCAGTGGTTTCCAACCTTTTTGTACCTCCGCCCCCCTTTTTCATAAAATTTTTTTTGCGCCCCTCTCACTTTTAGTTACAATCTAATTTCATAAATACTGTTCTGATAAATAAGAATTATTTAATGGACTACAAAACAATACACCATATTCTGTATAAACAAAGTTCTTTTTGTTTGTTTGTATTCAAAAATGATATTTTGGTAACAGCTACGCGCCCCACAGGTTGGAAACCACTGAATTAGAGTTTTAAATTTAAAAAAATTAAGTTTACTTTATATCTCAAAGAACAAGCAAGGCTGTTCAATTTTTTTTTAAATGTTTTTAAATTAAGCATTAAATTATTTATAAAAAATCAGTACCTAGGTATAAAATTTTGTTAAATTTTTATAAATAAAGAAATTAGAGTAAATTTTCAAAACCGATTAAATTTCTATTTTCGTTTGAAGTACCAAAATCCAAAAAATTTGGTTTCACAGGCGTGTTTATCTCGGAAAAATAAATCAACAGACCGATGTCAGATTTTCGTTAACCCTTATGATAACCAAGATACCTCGTAAACGTAAAACAATCGAATTTTGTCTACCCGGTACATATTTTACCGTATAAAATAATCCAACAAATGGCGCCCGTTACAAGTTTTCCTTAAAGTCAAATTGCATTAGCTGATAATAATTTAAACAATAACAATAAGTCTAAAATGCAATTTTTCTTGAAAAGTAAATTAAATTTACTCACTAGCTAGTGTTTGTATAGAACAATTTCATTTTTAAATCAATATAACAGGAAAACAAAACAACAAGCCAACACTGATTTGTTTTAAAAGTTTAGTGTTCATCCAGGCACAAAACGTACATAAATCTATGATAAAAGGTCTGCAGATGCTTACAATCGAATTAAAAAATGTATAACTCTGCCAACACTACCGGTCAGCTATATTATAAAATATTCCATTGAAAAAATATATCTTTTTTGTGATATCGTCGTTAAAGTTAAAGTTATAACTGCTTTATTGCTTTATTTACTGGAATTGTTACGTTTGTGATCGAATGCAATAGTAACAGTAACATAAACGATGATTTGTTCCGTAACATGTCTAAATCGATTTCAACACCTTTCAACATTAGATAAATCAAGTTCTTTTATACAATAACAAAAACATTGCAATTGGGTAACATAAAGTTTATGCTTATTACGTTAAACTACAAACTCACAAGCGTTACAATTAAAAGTTAAATGACTTCAGAAGTAAAAAGAAGCTTAAGGTAGTTTATGTTATACTATATATTCCATTGGGTACTAATTAGTAAGCAAGTTAATATAAAAAATTGTAACCCAATGTTTAAGACATATCAACTATTATATGTTTAACCCACTGCAAAGACTAATTCAATTGGTTATAATACTTTTTTAAAACATATTGTAACAGGTCCAGTTTGAACAAAAGGTTTCCTAAATCGTCCTTTTGGTCTACAAAAACATACCTTTTTTTAAATAACAAATTTGGGATTATAAATAGCAGAAAATATATTTAACGAGAGTAATAATTGACTAATACATATTTTAATAATAACAAACGGGAAAATGTATGACATATACGTTTGATCGACTAAAATGTTCAAATTCGTCTTTGCAAGTTGGTCCTAAAAGTCCAACAAAAACAAAAAGTTCTGTTTTCTTATTATTTTTTTATATAGTCATGAGTCCTTCTACTGTTGGGTGTAGGACTGTTGAGTTGTGTTGTGCTGACTTTTTCCATGTTTTTCTGTCTTTTGCTAGCCTTTTTTATCTCCTCCAATTTGATTTTTCTATTCGTTGTCTTGTCAGGCTTTTCTCGGTCTACCTCTTTTGTTTTTTTCCCTGTGGCCTTACTTCATAAGCTTTTCTGGTTAACCATTTTTCTTTTATTCTATAAATGTGACCCAACCATCCCAACTGTCTTTCTTGTATTTTTGTTGCAACTGATTTTATTTTTAATATTTGTTCTCTTTATATTTCCTTGGATTGTTCTTAGAAACCGTATTTCTGCTGCATTCACACGGCTATGATTTTTATTTATAAGTGTCCAGTGTCCACGTTTCACTTCCGTATAACAGTGCTGGCGTTACTACCGTTTTTACCACTTCCACTTTTGTTCGTTTTGGGACTTCTCTATTCCAAAAAAAAAGTTGTTCTTAAACAATTTCCTTTTCTTTCGCTTACTTTCTTGTCCATCTCTCCATTTCCTCTATGATTACTCCTAAATATTTAAAGCTATCTACCTGTTCCAACCTAAGCCCATCTAAAGTGTTGTTATGCCCTTTGTTCTCTGTTGTAACTTGTAACGATCAGTTTTAGTTTTGTCTATTTATTTTTATCTTAATTTTTCCAATTTCTGGACTAGAGCTTCTAGATTATGTTGTAGATTCTTTTTTGATTCCGCGACTATGACAATGTCGTCTGTGGATATTAGCTCACTTATGTTTATTTTTTCATGATCCCGTTACCTAGGCCCTCTTTTGTTTCAAATTCTACCGATTCTTCATTCTCGGTTCTTACAATAGTTATCGTTTTTTCAAACATTTCTTTTAATACGTCTACTGTTTCTTTTTCTATTTCCTTCTTTCTTAGGCCCCTCCATACGTCTTCTCTCTTGATTTTATCAAATGCCTTTTCCAAGTCTATAACACACAAATGTATTTTCTTGTTTTTCATTAAGCGCTTTTCAATTGTTTGTCTTAATATAAAAACTCAGTCTTGTGTACTCCGTCCTCTTCTAAAACCATATTGGGATTCTTCGAGAGTGTTTTCTATATTTTTTTGTTAATATACCTTCCATTACTCTTGCCAGTATTTTCCCAGGTACATTCATTAATGTTATTTCTCTGTAGTTGTTTTCTATTTACAAAAATTTAAATTAAATTAAGTAGAAACAAACCCCTTCGACTGAATTATCAATTCAAATTTTTTAATCACTACTCTTGTTTTATAGCCATAAGATTAATTACAGTTTATTTTAAATATTTAATTGAACTAATAGGTACATTCTTAAAAAATACTTCTATGCTATTCTATTTTGCTTAATTACGTTCTGAAAATGATAATTTATATGTTAGCCTCACGTTATTACCTAACTAAACCGGTTACTAATTTTTTTCTCCTTTTTAATGTATTTTATTCATAATGCTCATATACTATGCCATAATAGACCTCATTGAAATAGCCCTCCGAGGCATAATACTATGTGCTTTATTAGTAGGTAATTTAATACAGAATATACTACACTAAACAACAAATTATGTAAAACAATATCAGCGCTGTAACTAAGCGTAGCAAAAACAAAACGTACCAGATCGATAAAAACATACGTTAAACAAAATTTGTTTGCAACATAAACAAGTTATGCTACATACAGTCAATAAAACGGTTTTAAAACTAAAAGTATTGCCTTTTGTTCCCTGTGTTCTAAAAGAAATTACATTAATTCGCTCACATACAGTTACTAAAAAAAATCCATAGCGGTCAATTGCACCGGCAATTGTTTTTGGCATGTGTCAATAATGAGATAAAAATGCATTGTTTTAAAAAAACTTTTATGCAAAATAATATAACACTTTAAAGGTGGCCATACACGTTGCGGTATAGCTGTCAGGTTTGCCTGAACAATAAAAAATGTTCAGGTTTACCTGAACAGTTTTAACTCTACACACGCTACGGTAAACCGTATAGGTTTTCAGTTGACCAATCATCATCGACACAAGATAACGCGGTGGCGGTGATGGGATTTTTACTCGCGATGGAATCATGTAAAAAAACAACGAAGAGAAAAACGCGAAAAATTGCGTAAAGTGACTTTTGAAAAGAAAACAATACAGTCATATTAATTTTTGACAAGAATTAAGAATAGAACCCAAAGACTATCGTAATTTCTTACGTATGAATTTAAATAATTCAGTGAACTCTTCAATAACAGTGTTATGTTTATGATTTGACATATTTCTTAGCCATTTCTAAACAAAATTGAGCATTGAATATCTATATAATTCTAATTCATCCGCATACGCACGATAACTGAGACCTGTGCAGGCGAGCGGCACACACGTTCCGGTTTGTAGTCTGGCGCAGGTAGTAAGAATCGAATTTCGATTCTTCTCCGGTCGCCTGAACAGGTAACATTGCCTGTGCAGTTGTGGTACACACACGTTCCGGTATCCTGCAACCAGACACACCTGACAGGTATACCGCAACGTGTATGGTCACCCTTAATGGCAAATTATTAAATTTTCATTGATTTGATATAATTGGTTTAAATCACAGAACATGTTTAAATGCACTTATAATTCTGTCAACTTAATGGTAATATTTCACGTAACTGTCATCGTACACCATGTGTAATATAATCTTAATACCTTTTCAACTTTAGAAAGTTTTGGTTGTTTTTCTTACATTGCATGTCTGTGAATATATTACAAACTTTACATAAAATTGGAATAAAAAATTGTATGATCGTGTGCAACTGAAAGGAACGCTGTTCCGGAATGTTCTTCCACCGCAAATCGCATTGCCCCCTAGACACCAGTAAAACTACAAACCGACGTCTGAAAACTTGCTACTGCTGGTGGTGCTTAATCCGCTGTGGATTGTGACTCATTATTAATGATAGTTGCTTAACGAACCAAAAAAATAATTGCTATACTTCTGCACTCTCCATTCCGACAAGACTTATTGTTGTACAAGAACGTATTTTTGTTATATTGAAGCAAAATAATGCATCACAAATTACCAAAATGTTTATCATTCTGTACAGAGAGATGCCACGGGTCAAAAAAATCCTATACAAATAATAATCAAAACGTAAACTTTTATATTTATTGATCAAAAGCTGTATAGCTTTATGTTATTTATACGTAACTGTTGTCAACTCCTTAGAACCTTATACAATGTCGCAAAAAAGACTTAATTCTTTAGTAATATTGTCCGTAAAAAAACATAAAAGCTAAAATGACAGACTGAAGAGATAACTTAAAAATGAACTCTTCAAGGCCTACATTTTGAAACTGATTGTTGTGTTCTAATTAAAACCAATTTCCAGTAATGAACTTATTATGTACTGTGGTAATTATCAACACTAAATATTGGATATCGGTATAGATTTGTGAGTTATTTATCTTAATTTACTACCATTTTATATTATTTACCGAAGTATGTATTTATATAATTAGTTTTCTTAATTTAACTTAAAATTTTTCGCAATAAAACTTTTTTGCACCCGACCCCAGCCAAGACGAATTATTCGATAGCTCTGTTATTAGTAATAACATTTAAAAAAATTAATATAAAAGTTGTTTGTAATCATTTATTACATAACTTAAAATTATTTTCAGTTTTTTGTTTTTGCACTCTGATACCAAAGATTGTTTTTTTATATGGAACATCCTGTATATTTTGTAATTTTTGGATGTAAAATTAAATTCTCTCTCAAAAATATTATAGGTTGTTTATGTCTAACATGAACCGTATTTGAGTTATTAACGTTTTTTTGAAAATTTTTACAAATGCAGACCTTTATAAAAATATTTATAATTATTAACATAACAACACCAGAGCAATTTACGTTGGTAATTTATTAGACAATAGTGTCATAGTAATTGTTGACTAGTTTCATTTTTAAAATAATATACAGGGTGTTCGTTATACTCGGTCCATTTCCCTAAACTTGAAACGCATATAAGTCATATTTTTTAATAAGAACACCCTATATATTTTCACATTTTCTTGTAGAAAATTTAATTATCTTTCAAAGTTATTCAGCATGTTTTATATCTAAATATAATATTTTTGGAGTTATTTCGTTTCTTATGATTATTTGCGAGTATTTTACCTAAAATATCAGTAGTAGCCTTTGAAAATTCAAAACAATTTGTATGAACTGTCAACCAGAACAGTTAATCGGTACAATTTCCACTATTATGCCACCAAAAATCCAGATTTTTTAAGAGCTGTAGATACACAGCATAAATGGCAGCAAATAAAACCAGAATGCTGTATATCTTATCTACAGTTCTTAAAAAATATGGATGTTTAGTGGCATAATAGTGGAAATTGTGCCGATTAACTGTTCTGGTTGACAATTCATACAAATTGTTTTGAATCTTCAAAGGCTACTACCGATATTTTATGTAAAATACTCGCAAATAATCATAAGAAACGAAATAACTTCAAAAATATTATATTTAGACATAAAAAATGCTTAGCAACTTTGGAAGATAATTAAATTTTCTACAAGAAAATTTAAAAATACATTGGGTGTTCTATTAAAAAAAAAAGATTTATATGCGTTTAAAGTTTAGCAACATGGACCGAGTATAACGAACACCCTATATATTATTTTAAAAATGTAACTAGTCAACAATCACTACGACACTATTGCCTAATAAATTACCAGAGTAAATTGCTCTGGTGTTGTTATGTTAATAAATATAAATATTTTTATAAAAATTTTCAAAAAAACGTTAATAACTCAAAAACTGTTCATTTTAGACATAAACAACATACAATATTTTTGAAAGAGAATTTAATTTTACATCCAAAAATTACAAAAAATACAGGGTGTTCTGTATAAAAAAAATAATATTTAGTATCAAAACACAAACACAAAACATTGTGTATAGTTAAAAATAATTTTAGGTTATGTAGTAAATGATTGCAAACAACTTTTATATTAAACTTTTTTAAATATTATTACTAATAACAGAGCTATCGAATAATTCGTCTTGGCTTGGACACCCTGTATAGATGACAGGCCCTGTTTCTTGGGTGGTTTAATAAAACTAAATCAGACAAACTGTTGTTCTTGGTGGAAGACGTTTGTTGTAATTCGTTCTAAATCTTCGTTGGACTTGTGTGTCTTATTTCTAATTTGGTTTCAATAAATCATTCAACGCACTGTTTTATACTGTGCAATTATGCATATGCGTTTGAATATCTATAATTTGATACAAGTTGTTGGCCTGTAAAATGACACCACACGGGAATTTTTACACTTGTTGATTGTCTATTATAACAGGCATAAGTTGTATAGAAAATTTACGGACACCCTGTACTAAATTTTGGTTGACACTACAACAGTTTCCAACCACCAACATGGATGTTAGTGTACGCTACCAGTTTTTCACGTTCTATCTAAAGCATCAAAATATTGACTATAAAACTAGTTTTAACTTTCATCAAAAATTTATTTTAAATAACTACGAATAGTCATCGCGAAAACAATTTAAACAAGTGTGGGAGGCCTATGAATAAAAATTTCTGTTAAAATTTAATTCTGTTATTTCTTTTTCTTACTAAATCCAACTAATGATTAACGAGTTGATCAAACTCGTGATTTATTCTCAACCGGCTGCAACCCACCCTGTGAGGTGCTTCCAACACACATCTCTATGTTATTTTGAAATTGCAATGAAAACTTCTACGGGCCTATTTTACTATTTATGAGTTAAGGGACAAGCCTGGGACTAATAAATCCTTTAAGTTACACACCAACCTGCCCACTTAGCAACAGAACAAAGCTGTTCCTTATAAAAATTTAATTTCGAACGACAGAACCAGAAACTTCTTGATTAATTGAAGTCTCCTTGTGAAGTTGTAAATAAAGCGCTCGACAAAGAGCCGAGTGCTCTTGGTGACTGCATGCTATCGATGCGTTTCGGACCTAACCGCATGAATAATGTACACACAGAACGGGGAATTCATTTTGCCGTTTTCAGAATTCCCGTAAATCCCGGACCGTTCGCGTGACCGGCAAATCCAGTTTAGCGCTGTGACTCGATAGCCCATATACTGTGATCTGAGGGTATCTGTAACGTATTTGTTTTTCGTATTTAAATTTGAAAAGAAACTACCTAAATCCTGGATATGCTACGCACTCATCGAAAAAATAAACTTTAATTGAGGTATTTTGTAGGTTTCGATTTTACTTCAAAGATTTTCAGTATTTCAAATATTCATATAGACCAATTATCGATGTAAGTGCAAATAGAGTAGTAGGAAAAAACTTCTCAAAAAAGGTTGTGGCTGATTGAAATATGCCACACATATCTAGACTTTTACTCACAAAACGATATTGTAAACCAGTGGTGCCCAACCGGTAGCTCGCGAGCAACGTGTTGCTCGCGACACCTTTTGATGTGGCTCGCGACAACTTTTGATGTGCCTCATTTTCTTTAACATATTACAAATTTTTATTGTTTGTGCATTAAAACGTTTAAAATTAAAATATTAAAATCAAAATATATTATATGTGGCTCGCCTAAAATTTTTAAATTCTAAATTGGCTCGAGCCCAGTTAAAGGTTGGGCACCACTGTTGTAAACAATGTAGTTTTGACCTAATTTTTAGAAAAAGAATAGTGGAGAAATAAACATATTTGTTTTTAAATTATTTATAAGGATTTTAGTTAAGTTATTCTTGCTTTATTGAATTTTTAAACGGAATAATACAAAAAATGTTAATAGTTGACACAAAACCTGCTTAAAGTTTTTAGAAGACATTTAAATTTATCCTTATGAAAATGTTCTGTTTAAAAAATGCATTATATTTAAACTTTTTTATTAACACTTTTTTGCTAAAGACAATACTAAAACCACCATAAAAGAATTATAGGGTTTTGGCGGAATCTGCACATTTTTAATACCGTAAAATCTCACTTGTAGTACGCACTCGTAAATAATACGCACTCGTAAATAATATGCACTTCGTATATAAAACGCATGCTGGATTTAGCCCAATGTAGGTTATTGTCGATATGGAAAATGACATAATTTTTAGTATTCGCGTATACTACGTCCCGAGTTTTAGAGGGCAAAACAAACGAAAAGTTTGCGGTAATCAACAGTTTATTTATTGTTGAAACATTTTGTTTCTTTAAAAACATTTAAACGCAGTAGTTTGTACAGTGTTTATTTTCTTTTTGCTTTTATACGTTCGCGGTTAAAAAAAATTCTTTAAATTTTGTTCACAATTTATATATTTCTTTATTTCGATAATCGCAATATCGTAATCGCGCTAATCGAGGAATTACTGTTTATCATAATTAAGAAATATTTAAAATTTCTTACTGCAGGTGCTTTACGACTCGCGACCAGAAATGAAAACGACATTAATGCTTTTTCTACTTCTTCTTTTACGACCTTCTTATGCTGATTAGTGCCATAGTTCTATAGTAATGCAATAACACAAAAATTATAATTATTATTATTATATAATCCTTTTAAAGAAGTCTTAATCGTGATAACAGTATTTTAACAATGTACTAACAATAATTTCTAAGTAGATGATATTTGAAACAACCTTATGGCTCCACGGTCGAAAACTATCTAGCCAGAAGAACAATAGTATAAATCTTTTAATCCATAACAAAAGTGACCGGCTAACCGTGAAAGTGAGTGGATGTGTTAACGAATAGTGCCTCGTAAACATACACACCTACAAGTAAACTGGACCCGGCCCGCGACCGTGGAAGTGATATTGTTATCGCTCATAACAGAACTTTAATACCGAATAATGCTATGCATACATCACATGATGTAAATAAACAACAAATCGATACTAATATGCAAGAAAACAGTGATAATGAATCCGAAGAAGATGTACACGACTGGCAAGCAGTCAAAAAAAGAAAGAGAAATTCAAGTCAAAAATCAGACGATAATATAAACATAGCTCAAACAAAAATTACAAACAGATTCGCACCGCTATCAACAGAACCCAAACCTCCGCCAATATTCATATACGGAGTAATCGACTACAAAAAAATGGTTGAAAATCTGTCCGTAATTACTGAGACAGAAACTTATCAGTGCAAAGCGTTACAAAACGATACAATAAAAATTAACACCCAAAACCCTGAAACATACAGAAAACTTATGACACTTAAACTGTGAAAAAATAATTCACCACACCTATCAAATGAAGCAAGACAGAGCCTACAGAGTAGTGATTCGCAATCTTCACTACTCAATACCTATTTCAGAGTTTAAACAAGAACTGGAAGAAAAGGGCCATCCAGTTCGCAATATCATAAACATTAGACACAGAATCAACAAACAACCTTTAATGATGTTCTATGTCGACCTTGAACCAAAGGCAAACAATAAAGAAATATATAAACTGGAATATTTAACTAACATGAAAATAACTATAGAACCACCAAACAAAAAAAAAGACCATTATACAGTGCACAAGATGCCAACTTTATGGCCATTCCAAATCTTATTGTACCAGACCATATAAATGCGTAAAATGTGGAGGAAGCCACACATCAAATACATGCCAAAAACCCAGAATTACACCCGCCAAATGCGCCCTATGCGAAGGCGAACACACTGCTAATTACAAGGGCTGCACAGTGTATAGGGACTTGCAGAATTCAAGAAATAAAACAAGAAACGGGACCCAACATAAGCAACAAAGTCAACAAACCCAACAAAGCCTGCAAAGTCAACAAACCCAACAAAGACAGCAAAGTCAACAAATCCAACAAAACCAACAAAATGTGCAAGGGATAATTAACAGCCCATCCTATGCGACTGCGTTGAAGGGGACAAGGGTAGAAAGCCAAACAGTGGACCTAGGAACCCAACTGAGTTTATTCTTAGACGAATTCAAAACAATGTTCACACAGCTCATTAACCAGAACAGCATGATACTGAATATGCTTTCTACTGTAATAAACAACAAAATCAGTAATGGACATTAAATAAATCCGTATCGCAGAGTGGAATGCAAATGGATTAACAAACCACAAAACTGAGCTGATACACTTCCTACAAAATAACAAAATAGACGTGCTACTTATATCAGAGACACATTTTACTGAAAGGACTGTATTTAAAATCCCTTATTATTCAATATACCATACTATTCACCCTGATGGGACGGCCCATGGAGGTGCAGCGGTAATTATTCGCAATACCATACCCCATTACGAGGCACCTGCTTACCAAACAAATAAAATTCAAGCTTCAATAGTGCAAATTAGCGCCCAGCAATGGTCCTTTGATATAGCAGGCATATACTGCCCACCCAGACATAGAATAGAGACTGAAGAATACGAAGCTTTCTTTCACCACTTAGGAGAAAAATTCATTATTGGAGGAGATTGGAATGCAAAGCATACCAACTGGGGATCAAGACTAATCACTCCAAAAGGCAGAAGCCTATCACAAGCCATCACCAACAACAACTGCTTTTATATATCAACTGGCCAGCCAACATATTGGCCCACAGACCCAAATAGACTACCCGACCTGCTCGATTTCTCCTTTATATATTCGGGAACTTGTGATCGACAAGAGGAGAGCAAGATGCAGATGGCAAAGAAGTCGAAACCCTGTTGACAAAACTGAATACAATAGACTCACAAGACGTTTACGAGCAGCACTACAAGAAACACGGAATGCTACATTTGAATCATATATCACTAGCTTGTCAAAGGAAGACCACTCGATATGGAAAGCAACCAAGAAGTTTAAAAGACCGATAACCCATATTCCCCCTATTAAGAAAGAAGACGGTAACTGGGGAAAAACTGACCAAGAGAAAGCAACAATCTTCGCTGATCACCTATCAAAAGTCTTCAGTACACCTGAACCAAATCACAATGATAATGACAATTTCGTTAAAACCTATTTAGACAGTCCTTGCCCGATGACTCTACCAATTAAACATTTCTCTACATCTGAAGTGAAGCAGGAGATATCCAAAGGGAATAATCACAAAGCACCAGGTTTCGACCTAGTCACTGGAAAAGTCCTGAAAGAACTACCCAGAAAAGGTATTGCACTGCTCACAACAATTTACAACAGCATACTAAGACTCGCGTACTTTCCAGTGACCTGGAAATTTGCCCAAATAATACTGATACACAAACCCGGTAAACCACCGAATAACGCCACATCATATCGACCAATAAGTCTACTACCATCCATGTCCAAAATCTTCGAAAAACTTCTACTCAAAAGAATAGCAGTGGATGCTAGTATCGACGAAAAAATACCACTACACCAATTTGGCTTCCGCGAGCACCACTCAACCATACAACAAAGCCACAGGATAGTGAACGAGATACTCAAAAGCCTTGAAGAAAATACACTCTGCACGGCCGCTTTTCTCGACATTGAGCAAGCTTTTGATAGAGTGTGGCATGACGGTCTCTTATATAAACTCAAACTTACTATTCCCACACCACACTTCCTTATACTGAAATCCTACCTTACAGAACGATATTTCCAAACCAGATTCAACACGGAAACCTCCGCATACCACCTTATCAAATCAGGAGTGCCTCAAGGCAGCGTACTGGGACCCTTACTATATCTGCTATTCACCGCCGACATTCCAACTACAAACAATACCATAATCGCAACATTCGCAGATGACACCGCCATCATAGCTGTAAACGAAAATCCAATCACAGCCTCTCAAAACCTCCAAAACCATCTCAATCAACTTCAGGACTGGTTAAACACCTGGCGCGTAAAAGTAAACCACACCAAATCAGCCCAGGTCACGTTCACAAATCGAAGGGTAATTTGCCCTGCGGTAACAATAAACAACGTGCAATTGCCAGTGAGAGACGAATATAAATACCTAGGACTAACACTAGACAAAAAACTTACGTGGAAACCGCACATAATTGCCAAGAAAACGCAAATCAACCTTAAATTAAGACAGATGCAATGGCTCATCGGGCGAAAATCCCAGTTATCCATAAATAATAAACTCCTACTCTATAAATGTATATTAAAACCAATCTGGGCATACGGCATCCAACTCTGGGGATGCACAAAGCCAACCAACACTAAAGTAATCCAAAGAATTCAGTCAAAAATCCTAAGAACAATTTACAATGCTCCGTGGTACATCTCAAACAAGACCCTCCACGACGACTCGGCTATACCTTCAGTAGAAGAGGAAATTGTCCGATTAACAAAAAAATACCTCTATGGACTGGAGGGACATCCCAATGACCTAACCAGCCCTCTACGCATCCCTTACGCAGCTGAAAAGCGCCTGAAAAAACACTGGCCAGCGGACGCGCTCAACAATCAACATTAGTTTCAAATATAAATAATTAATTAAAAATTAATTTTCGGAGTTTTTGTTACTGAACAAAATACTCCTTATGTGTAGTAACCATTTAACACATTTACTCATTGCTATAGATCTTAGCAGATTGTAAATTTCTAAATAATAAAAAAAAAAAAAAAAATCCATAACAGATTATTTTCATCTTTTCTTGAGGAGGTAAAAATATCTGATAGATACGTTTAAAAGTTTTCATATTAAACGCTTTTTTGAAGGTTTTGGGGATTTTATTTTAAAAATTCCTCTTAATTTTATTTTCCGTTTATTTTACTCGCCCCATATATCTCCTAATACCAGGTTTAGTTGAACTGTTCAGCTAAAACAAACATTTACATTGCTATACCCACTTAGTAATACAAATTGAGGTATGAATATCAAATACACGTACAGGCCTGTGCTTTATAACCGTTAGCATTTATGTTTGATCCCAGGATCGGGTATAGGTTGACGTCATTTCGAAGCTACATCCATCACTCGATGTTTACAAACCTCACACCGGAATCACCCGTTTCCGGCTCCGGGCTACAAGAACGAATACCAACAGTTTCAGTTTGACCCTTCGCAGTTGAAACCATTACTCTATGATACTGTTCATATGGTGTGTTTTCCGGTATTAATTATTCGACAGTCATATATATTCAACGCTGCCGAATATATTATGCTGCATAATGTATTCGATATATGTTTTTACTTTTTAATATCCACGATATTGATTTTAACTGGAAATTATTCAACTGTTGTTGAAACGTTAAAACCGAAAATGAACTAATAGATGAATCGCTAAATTGAAATATAAAAATTAAGTTGTATTAAGGACAAAGTGATTATAATTATTCGGACAAACACAGTAACGAACGGCGTTTTTAATTCTTAGAGCAGAAGCGTATACAACTGAATAAATTAGGAATAAATAAAGAAATGAGCGACTCGTATACGCTATTTTTAATAAAATTAAGAAACTGTGGTCGCAGGAGCCATTTCACAAGTAAACATGTTCAGTTTTAGATGATAGCTTTGGCTTAAGATAATCTCCGACTATTATTTTCTAATTATTTTAGATTTGACACGGTTGTTAACCGTTTAAAAATTTTCAGTTTTAGTTTTAGCAAAAAAAAAAAGATTTTTCAATACGAATTAATCAGTTTTAAGCATTTTATTTTCCCAAAAAGATTCTTTGTGATTTATACAGGGTTACAATAATCTACATGTGTTATATGGGTAACTTTCTTATTATAAGAGTTACATAGACGGTTAAATTAGCAAAGTTTAGCAGAGTTTGAAGATAAATTTAATGCTATTTTGACATTTGATTTATACTTTCAATTTTTTAAAATATTTTGAAATAACTAAAAACAACGATTTTTTTAACGGTATATTATTCCATAGCCACCTACGTTAAAACCAAAATGTAAAATTATTCATGTAGATAATTTTACAAAGGATTAGAACAAAATATCTAATAGGTCATGGCACACTAGATTTTTGATATATAAGACAAACTTTATTAAATGGCAACCATAGTTGACTATGGGTCCATTAAAAAAAAAAAAATGTATCGTTTCATTGATGTAAGGGTTGTAAGGTTTATTTTTTAAAATACGTAAGTTATTGTAATATTATGGTTTTTGTTAAATAAAATCAAAGTGGCCATTAAACAGAAAAACAAAACATTACATAAATAATCTAGGTGTAGGGGAGACCGGGGCTAGTTGTCACAGGGGCAAGTTGTCACAATCGCTATAACAACTCTGAAACACATTATTATCATATCTTCAACGTATCTACGTAACACTGAATGAACCTTTCTTTAGTCATATGAGTTTGGTCCCTGTCACATAAATGGTACGTAAGCCATTCATTTTTATTTGTTTGACGTACAATAAAGTAAATTTTATTGGTCCTTTTTGTGGTTCTCTAGACGATTGAGATTGGATTTAAAGTGAATACTATTATGACATTATCAAAGCTACACCTTTCAACTAAAAGTTCATATAATTATTAGGGTATGGTTTTTTATTTCGAGACAGATAGCTTGATTTTTAACATAAAAGTGGCCTCGGGGCATGTTGTCACATTGTTGACGGGGCAAGTTGTCACAAGCAAAACTTGCCCCTACGCATAAAAATTACTCAAAATGTTCTTCTGTACAGATGGTCAGAACATATAAATGAAAAACAAATCGCTCTGCCCCACCTGCGGACGTTTTAATCACAGCTGCACAAATATGCCACAACTGTGATTCAGATGATGATATCTAGGCGGGTTTCATGCGTTTGATCTGCAGTTAAATTATTTCTATGAATTTCGATTGCTTGTATTGTTTCTATTTTTATCGTTAGAAGTTATATTTGAGTTTTTCTTACAAATTATCCATTTGTTTTCATTAATCATTTACTACATTTATTTGACCCGTGACAACTTGCCCCGCTCAGTGTGACAACATGCCCCGGCCTCGGGGCATGTTGTCACACTTTGTTTCGATGCGATAAATATTTTTTTGCATATAAATCACTCGATGTTGCTCAAACAACTATTCAGAATATAAAGCACGACACATGTGGGTATGCATCAGAAAAAAAAAACTGATCTTAAATTATGAAAATAGGACTTAAAAAAAATAAAACCAACATTTTGTGACAACTAGCCCCGGTCTCCCCTACCTAATTAAACACATAAAAAATTAAAAGCTTAAATAATTTAAGATATTTTTTACATTTCATAATAATTTATGATTTTTCACTTACTATCACTTTAAAATTGAATCTTAAAAACATTGTGTTGAAGGTGTAGCCCCCTCTCCATGGGCAAAATTTGAGATCTGCACTTTGTAGATGTAGATTTTGTAGATAATATTGTTTTCCTAAGCATATTTCTTTCTATTTGATAATTGTCCGTAAAATAACTATATAAGTCATCAATTGTATTCAACTGTCTTTTTAACATTAACCTAATAATCCATAATGAAATGACAAAAAAAATCTCTCTTAAATGAACCCATAGCCAACTATGTTTGCCATTTGAATAGTCAAATTTGGTATATATCCCAAAAATCAAGTGTGCCATTACCTATTAGATTTTTTTTCTAGTTCTTCGTAAAAATATATACAGGAATCATTTGACATTTTAATTTTAATTTTAACGTAGGCGGCTTTGGAATTATTTGCCGTTAAACAAATCGTCTGTTTTTAGTTTTTTTAGAATATTTAAAAATGTTGAAAGTGTAGGTCAAATGTCAAGATGGCATTAAATTCGTCTTGAAATTGTGCAAAACAATCGCCCTCTAGGAAATAAAAACTTGAGGGTTGTGTAGTTGTGTTCTGCAAAGTGAACGACCCTTTGTGAGAGTGTTTTTTAAATTTTAATGAAAACAATAGCAACAATCTTGCCATAAACTCACCATTTAAATGGACATTAAAAGGTTCCTATTTGTAGCTACAAACACATTTTTTGCACTTTCATTTTTCATTAAAACAAACTGTTTATAACAGTTGAAAAGAAAAGTAAAAATATTTTTTAATAAATCAAATGAAATTGTCGACAAAAAAGTATTAAATAACTTTTCCTGGCAGATATAAACAAAAGTTTAAAAAGTTGAGATGTACAATAATACTTTTTAAGCGTCTTCTTGAACAGCAGGGAAAAAATGTATTCGTATTTTTTTTGCAGAATCGTTAGAGCTAGATATTTGAGAAGAATATTTTTGATAAATGAAGACGTCAACTTTCTTTACTTCAAACTTTTACTCCAAGTTTCAAAAAGTTTTATATCTTTTACCAATACCGAAAGTTAAAATAAAATAATCAGAATCTAAAGTCCATTCCTACTGAACCACAAAAATATTTGCCAAAATGTATATGGGCATGTATAAAATCGATAAAAAAATACAGTTTACATATACTTCATTGGTTTACGTAAACAAATATTTTTTTACATTTTTTTTTAAGATTGTACTTGGTAAAATAACTTGCACAGTGTTTATTTAAACGATTTTACTTACACTATGACAATAATCATAACAATATTTTATTAACACGTTATTAAATTATAACGTTTAAAACAAAGTTAATAAAATTTGATAGTTTTTTCAGCTTTTTAATACTTTGTTTAAATATCGACCCATATTTTTATTCATTGATTATCACATTAAACCGTTTTTTACAATCAGATAACTGTTAGATACTTATCTTCAATATCTTTAACAGATTTGTTGAATCATTTATTTTATATGAAAATAGCAAAACCTTTATCGAAAAAAGCTTATAACGTCAATCTGTATCCGTTTTATTTTACTACAAAAACGAACATATGTTTGAAGCAGACTCGTGTGCTGTATTGCTACTCAATATCAAAATCGTATAATACATTCTTTCTCAATTTTGTGCAATGTGACCAATTTAAATTCAGAAAACATTTTACAATCCACAAACACAACCTTTTCCCAAAAATGTTTAGGATACTTTTTGCGTATATTTGAATACATTGGACCTTGGACCACATGATCTAGTAGTTCGCATGTTTCACCCCAATAACATTTTCTATTTAAAAAAGAAGCCTTAATAATCTGTAAATTAAAGTAAACATCTCAAATTTTTGTACAAGATTTTATTCTTTGTTATTTCTATAATGCTGTTTGTATTTCAGCACAGCAACAGTCAATTTTTCTGTGATTATAGTTTATTTCTTTTGAGGGTTTTGTTGCAATATTGTGTTTTAAATTTAATCATCAATTAATAAATACTCTTATACTGCATCATACAATATTGACAATGCTGGTTATAAAATGTCATTTACAGGTTACCTTCAGTAAAGTTAAAACACATTTTTCACAAAAATTTTCTAATACATGTATGTTTTTTTATCTATGATAGTGGTAAAAATAATATGTATTGCCATAATCTAAAAATAAGTATATCTACCATTTAATTTACAGAAAACATTGACAAGCACTGAAACTATAATCTCGTAAAAAAATTTGAGCGGTTTACAAAAAGATAAGCGTTTCCGCGTTTTTTTAGTAAAATATAAAAGTTTAAGGTGCATACTACATACTACATACTACAAACAAAGTGAATCCCCTAGTAGTAAACAATGTTTAATGTAGTAACTAGTAACCATTGAATCAATTTTAACTTTAAATAAATACGTTAAAAATATTTAATCCTACAAAAAAAAAACACTTTGATAAATGAAAATACCTATTGAAATATATTTTTGACAGACTTTTACGTACTGCGCCAGTATATTTTCCCAAATAATAAGTCAAATCGTACAACACGGTTTGAGATATACTGGTGTTAACACCATAAATTAAATTAAATCTGTTTCTTATCCTGACACATTTTTTTGATGTTATAAAGCACCTCTTAACCTATACTTAGACTAGTCATTTAAACGGTAATTGTTCATGAACATTTGTCGTAATAGATACACTATAGCTGTGTATTGTAATAATTTTTTAAGTTTACTAATCCAAAGTAGGTACCTATGATATTAATGGTCAACAGCGTGTCTGCAGGAAATTAATAGATCTGTCTGTGATTTACAGAACAAATATTATTTCAACAAAATGCTGATATAGAAAACGATTCATTATTTTTATACACAAAATTCTCCATTTTTGCATCGTAAAGTTTTCTTCACAAATTACTTCTAATTATCGCAAATAATTTAGTTCGGCGGCTAAATGTTAGCCCAACATCTGTGATTTCGTTTAATTTGTACATCCTCTACGTTGCCGATTATAATTCATTCCACAGTACGCCTGTTAAACCCGTATATATTTTTTTCTTTTTAAAGCGCGTTGATATCAAAGGCGAGAAGAAATGAAAAACGACTTGTTTTAGGAGCTTAAAATGAAATATTATAGTAATGGCATTTTATACAACGCACGTTCGTTTTATGACTGATTTTGAAAATGAAATATATCCGTATATTTTCCTTTCCCAACAAATCTGTGCAATCGTTATTCAACTCCACCGCAAATGGAACGTAGGTAAATATTTCATATTACTTACTATTATTCACAAGTGTTCGGTAGTTAAGTCTAATAACGTAATCTAAGACACGAGCGAACATCCTCATACGCACCGAAATTCAAACCTAAACACTCTCCTAGCTAAAAGCACATGTAAACAGGGTCTTATTACTCCAGGGACGCACTGATTTTAAGATATGGCAAACAATCTGCGAGCTAGATCAGCAATCATGTACAAGTGCTTGCGAAGCATTATGGAAACTCCAGAAGCCCCGAATATGACTAAATTACCAGTGCTGACGCAAGATGTGCCTATTACTGTTAGTACGACTCTAAAATTCACATTGCAAATAGTACTACCACCTTAATCGATATTTATATTTCATGGAAACAATAGATAATTATTAATTCCGGTCTGTGCTGAAAGCAACCGTTATGGAATTTCACTAAAACGTAATGGACGTTATTACTTGCAAGGAACTACACGACCGAATTTACTTAGCACCATGTTGGATAATTTCAGTTTTAATGACGCAAAGAACAACATACTCAGAAAATTTAATTTGAGAAAGTGTTTATTTTCATAATATAAACGATAATTTGGATTAACATACAGAAGCTTGCAGATGGTGGAGCAAGTTTTACTTCCTCGATAGCATCGCATTATCTCTGCAATAATTACAACATACAATATATAACAAGAAAACTTATTCAATTCAAGTTTTGATGGTGCAGTAAATTCACCAATTAAGTTGCTGTAATGAAAAGCTCAAGGACTTGGCTTTTATTTTTAAAAAACTTACCAACTATTTGCAACTTCTTCAAACTTATCTTCATGGCACCGCATACCCAGATTGTAGTGCTTCGGCAACTTCTGAAAGTTTTTTCGATCATTACAAACCTATAGCGATGCAGAAACGTGTTTTAAGCTTAAAAAACAAAAAGCTAAACCCGTTAAGTATATTGATTTCTGTTTTCCAAGTCTGCTTAAATTTGGTGGTACAAACCTATTAATAATTCTATCTACCCCATCAAAATTGCTTCCAGAAATAGCAAAACAATTAGCATCGATAAACTGACTGAGTCAGATTCGAAGACGACTACTGGAATCTCGCTTATTATTAGATAAAATAATGTATTTGCATTAAAATTTGCCAGTCGCTAAATGTTATGCTGAGACACATATCAAAACAGTTTTTATATATCTGTAGTCGTTTTCATGAAAATAAAATGAGACTGAAAAATGTTGTATCTGTTATATCTTTTTTACTATGCACGTAAAAACATTTTGCGATTTCAAGTAATTGATCAGAGCAATTTGTTTATTTTTGAAACAACCTCAAAAAACAATTGATTGTTTGTAAAGAGAAAAAAATCTGCATAGGATCACATAATTATACATTTATGTGTCTTGTATATGTGTAAACGAAAACAAACTCGCCGCGTTTTTTTTTTTCGTTTTTATTTAGACAAACAAAATTTTTGACACTAGTTGATAAAATCTACACTTTCGCATCATTTCAGGTTTTGCCAAAAATGTTTATAACTTTGTTACTTTGAATAAAAGACCCTGTGTATTTTGTGTACAGCTCCATATTTACTACGTGAAATTGAACAAATGGATGGATGCTGTGATAAGTGCCATAAAAGCATTTGTTTTGTTGCAATAGGCATCGAGTACTACGATCATTTTAAAATTTCGTAGAAGACTATTTTTGGAAATATCAAGTTTATATTGAGTTCATTAAAAAAATACTGTATATAAATAACTACATGGGCCGCTATCGATCCATATAATAAAATTGACTTACTAAAGATTTATTTGACATCAATAAATGCACGTTAAAATAACCAAAAATTTTTTTAAACTCATAAAAATGTCATTCATATTTTTTCCATACTATGTCTATGCAGGTCATACTTTATTAAGAAATATATTTTGCTCGAAAAATTATTTGAGGTTTTTAAATGCGGGGATGTTTCATTTTAAATAAGACATTACGGCCATTTCCGAATAAACCGTTGATGAAGTAATGTTTAACGAATCGTTGTTCTTTTTGCACATATAATATATCTTAAATGATTACTCGTTTACACCCGGTATAGACCACGCTTACTTTGATTTCAATAAATCGAATTTGTAATTGTCACACTCGATGCTTAACTGATTAGAATAGATTTTAATCAGAAAATAATGACTGTTAGTTTTTGTAATGCCTGTACGCGGCAAAATAACCACATTTATAGATCTTTAATCTTTGTAGTATAATATATTAACAAACCAACGTTCTTGGATTATTTATCAAAAATATCCTAAAGTACCTACTATAAGCTTTTTAGAGATTAATACAAGGTTGTGGACTTCCTTCGATCGTGCAAATGTGTATAAAAAAACAGACTTCTTGTTTTATGTTATCGGCATATGACCGATAACGCACTAAACCATAAAAACGATTCGGTGTATTTATCAAGCTTAAACTTTGGAGCTGTAGAAACTTCGGAAGGGAGACGAACTGTGAATGATGGGTTGTTTGACGTAGCAGACACAATTTATCTAGAGTTGCTGAGTTACTGAGTTACTGTTGTTAAGAAAATCGGTCAAGTGATTGATGAACAACCTGTGAAAATTAAAAAAGAATGTTTTACAAATCCATAAAGATCTAGTATATACATTAAAAAATATATATTCCACAACGTATTGATACCACATTGAACAGTTCGTAAAAACCTATATGTTGTACCGTAAATGAATAAGCAGATATTCCTTTTTCAAACAGTTTATAATATAAAGGGTGTTTCATAAAGTACGCAGCTTTTAAAAATGCAATAAATCTATCAACATTTCATAAAAATTAAATATTTTTGTTATTTTATAATATACATTGCGATTTAATTATGAAAAACAATATCTAACATAATATGTGCACCCCCACTTCCTCGGCAGGCTGTGAACGTCGGCGAAGCGATTTTTTGGGGCTCACAATCACACTGTCTTGCACTACAGCAATGTTTTGTTCTGTTCGACGAGTTCGACTTCTTCCAGGCGATTTTAGGGTCGCACACTGACCCCGAGTTCTCAAATTTTTTCACTAATCTCATAACAGTTGTCTCCGTTGGGGCATTGTTACGTCCGAAGATCATACGCAGTTGCGGTCTCTGCATAACATTCGCCGTTTTTGTAATGCGTTTCTACTATTACTACACGTTGCTCAATACTGTATCTCTTCATGTCAATTTCGGGAAAAAGCAACTAATGACGAGTTAATCGGAGAGATAATAGATAATGAAAATGACAAGTACAGTGCTGAAAACCTTCAAACAAAAAAATGCCGAGCAATTCAAAACCTGCCTACATTATGAAACACCCTTTAGTATAACAATTGTTTATAAAAATCTGATGTCTTTACTTTTTCAATACCCTTTTTCTGTAACAGCGTTGAAGTTTGACAGATCTTCTCTTCTTCCCTATAACTGTTTTCGAATTTTTTCTAGTGTAACAATGCTTCTACCAGAATTTTATTGCGATTGGCAGAATCAAGAAAATTATATTATAAAATTTAAATTAACGGTTTTTATATTGTTTAATAGCAGAATAAAAACACGAAGCAAAAACGTATTTTACTTCAAAACAATATGCTAAAAGTGCTTTTAGCACTAAAAAAGTACCCTCTTACAACATTTAGCTTTAGTATTAATCAATACAGAAGCTACTGTCATTGTGACAGCCAAAGCAAAAGCATTTTACATTACGTTAAGACAGTACAATTACAAACAAAAGATATTTTCGTGCCATTGTTTCACGACGCTATTCATTTGTCAGAATCTCTATAAGGATGAGAGTACAGATTTAAAAATATATTTAGTGAACAGATTAAATTAAACTAAATACGAGTGACTATTACTAATTGTACTGGCCTTAGCATTATTAATTTGCTTAAAGTTATCAAAAAAATAGAAGTTTATGTACATCACTTAAATACATGCAGCGTTTAAAACAATAAATTACATATTGTTAGTTCTAATACGTATGTGTATAATTTCGCTTCATATTGATTTTATTTCCAGGTCATGGTATTTTACCACTAGAAATTCCTGCAGATGCTTCAGGAAATTATGTTTTACAAACGTTGATAAACTGTACATCAAGTGAAGAGTGTACTTTACAAAGTACTTCTCAAATGAGGTTGGTAGGACCAGTCAGAGATGTTATTATTCGTCCTGCTAAACATGCGTACAGACCCGGAGAAACAGGTAATGTATAATACAATAATTGTTTTATTAACTTTTTTTTATGAATAGTATACAGCGTCGTTCAAAAAGTCTGTAACAAATGGAAAACATTTTTATTATTAATTTCTTAGAAAATTTTATTCTTGATAAAAGTTGGTGCATGGTCTAAAACTAATTTTAACTAATTTCAATAAAAAGTCACAGAACACTAGATTCTAGCGAATTTTAAAATATTGGCAAGAGCAAAGTGCCCTTATTTTAAGAGATACAAAAAAAATTTATCCGGAAAAAGTTATTTAGAATCTAAAAATAAGGCTGAATTTAAATTTTGATGGTCAAATTTAAATTTAAATTAAAATTTTTTAAACAATTTTTATATTCAAAAAGTTTGCAACAAATGGAAAAATGTTATTACGATTTTTCAAAAAACTTCATGTTAACACTTGTGAGTAAATATTTTAATTCTTAACGTAATTTAAAATTGATATAATAGACCGAACGCAAAAAGAAAGCTAAATTAAAATAGTGGGCCTTAAACAAAAACAAACTGAAATAGTAGAATGTTTTTTTATGATCTTGAAGTTTGTTAATCTCGGTTTATACCAGGGCATGAAACCGGTTAACCTTTATTTTTTGTCCGAAAAAGTGATTTTTAACCGAAACCGAAACCGTTATTTTTAAAGGCAAAAAAAACGGTAACCTTTAACCAAAATAATAAAAAACCGGTTTTTTAAACATCTTCTTTTAATAAAAATTACTTTGAAAAAATACAAAATCTGTATTAAATATGCGATTAGTTTACCAAAAGTAATTACTGAACGCTTAATTGTACATATATTATAAAATTATAAATAGTTAATATCTTTTCATACTTTGCATTCCTAATCTGAATAATGTTAAAAACCGGTTAATTTAACCGGTTTTTTAAACCGGTTTATAATTTACACAAAACCGGTTTTTTACGGAAAAACCGGTTTTTCAACAAAAACCGTTATAAAAATAAATTTTTTTCGGTTTCTAGCCCTGGTTTATACTGATATTTGTTGACTTATAAATTCTTTAAGTTGAGGATAGTTAAATTATTGTTGTCCATCATAACGTTTTAACAGCCGCTTTTGGTTCTTCCACTACTGTTTGTAATACGTTTAAGTAATTATCTTCATCAATAACCCATTAGGTATGTTTCTTTTTGAATTGGTTTTCCAATGATCCAGTATCCTTAAACTGTTTCAATAATCTTGTAACTGTACTCATTGAAACATTTTTGTTAGGATGTCTTTCATTAAAAATATCTAAATGTTGCAAATAACAAAACGTTTTTTTTTTAAATTTACGCGGTATCACACACAAGTGACATCAACTGCAAAAGTCCAGATGTCTGTATCGTTTTATTTTCTTCGTTCTAAATACGTACTGTTACTGTCCATGGATCCAGTTGTAAATAAATTTTCAATTTATTTTAAATGCACAATAAATTGTGAATATGAGTACATTAAAATACATTAGAGAATAAAAAAACTAAGATTATAGTAACATAATCTTTTTGTTGGATTCTAAATAACTTTTCTTTATTATAAAATTTGTTGTATCTCTTAAAATAAGGGCACGTTACTCTTGCAAATATTTCAAAAATCGCTACAATCTAGTGTCCTATAACTTATTATCGAATTATTTTTTTTAGAATAAAATTTTCTGAGAAATCAATAATAATTTTTTTTTTCATTTGTTGCAGACTTTTTGAATGACGCTTATAATAGTTATTTATGTATCAAGGCCAAAAAGTGTAACTTTTTCGGCCGCGTCTGGTTTGCAAACAGGCAAGGCCGAAAAAGTACGTTTTGGCCGAGGTGCATATTACATTTTTTTCACTACTAGTAATATAGCGTAGCATTATGACGTATATTAGAATGCCGTGAAATTCAATTTCTCTACCTATGCATGGTTACAGGTAAACAATTTTTCATTATTAACCACTGGTGAATAATGAACAAATTTATATTTTTTGATAATGCTGTTGTAGTTTTAAAGAAAAAAAAATTATAGGACGATTTAGTATGATGGAGAAATTCTCTTTATTGGTATTTTAGCATTTAAAACGTTGTTTAAATAAATTAATTTCATTTTAAAAACTTTGGTGTATTTAAATAACACGACTTTCGCGCCGTAATAAATGACGGTTGTCAATATCCACACCGTCGATTGACAACGTAAAAAAGAGAAAAGTTTTAATGTCAGTATTTTAGATGAAACCATCGCTTAAAAACAATGTTTTTTAATAACAATAGTGATTTAGCAAGATGAGTAACACGCAGATTCAATATTTCTATAGAATAGATAGGTACTTAACTTTTTATATTTTAGGTTAGAAAGTGCGTACATAACATAAATGGGTTTGTCTTACTAGTAGTGAAAAAAATAGTATATACACCACGGTAGAGAAGTATTATAGCCTTCGGGCCCTTAGATCCCTCGGCGCTTCGCGCCTCGTGATCTAATCTGAGCCCTCAGGCTATAATAGTTGACTTCTCTACCTTGGTATATAATATACTATTTTGTGCGATCGAATTAAAAACAATTTAAGTTTTTAGTAATTTTCAAAATTATAGGTTAGAAACTACGTGACATTCTGTCACTGACAGATTACGGCGTATGTACTGCATTACCGGCCCTCTCCTTAGCAACGGCCGTAAAAGTTACTGTTTCGGCCGTTGCTAAGGGTAACGGCCTGAAAAGTAACTTTTACGGCCGTTGTTAATAAAAAGGCTGCCATACACGATCCGTAAAAACTGAAAGGAAAAACTGATCAGGCCGGCCTGTTCGGATTTCCGGATCGTTTGTGGGGAAAAACCGTCAGTATTGCCTGAAGCAAACGGCCTGTTCAGGCGGCCGAAATCAAATTGAAACTTCAATAGGATTTCCGGACGGCCTGTTCAAACCACCTGAAATTGATCGTGTATGCCCTCACTTCAGGCCAAATCGTCAGTCCAGCACGGTTAGCCGCTACGATTAGTCGCTTGTTTTGACGTTTTTTTCTCTAGTTTAGTTAAAGGTTTGTTCCCTTTAAAGTTTAGTTCGTTCGTTTTATAAGTGTTCAAAATGTTTCGGGAAAACATGGAGGAATTTATTTCCATATACGAGTCAGAACCATGTCTTTGGCAAACGAAATGTAAGGAGGACAAGAACCAAAGAATTTCCTCGTCCATTCTTAAGTAGTTGTGTCAATCTTTTGGCCAACACTTTCTCCGAGAGGAGGTTTATGTGGGAAAACGTGCTCCTTTTCAACAACCTCTCCTTGCACCACATGCGTCTCTTTCGTGTACTTCTTTGCTGCCATTTAGTGGCAACTACTAACCCAATAGCAATAATAGCTAGCAAATCGTCCGAATAAACCATAATAATATCATTTCTTATTAAAGGCACACTACAAAGTACTATTGACTAATAGAGGCGCGAGCGAAAACTGAAGCCGAACTGAAAGCATAAAGAGACCGTGTATGGCGTAGAGCAGGGATGGCAAATAGGATTTGATCAGTGTGCCAAAATAAAATAAAATTTAATACAAATTTTTCCCCGTGCCAGTACCTAACCTAACCTACCCTACCTACCTACCTACCAGAAACAACTGTCAGTTATTTCGTTCAGTATTGCCAACGTCATGATTTTATGTGTCACTAAATACATATGCAATCAGTGGCGTAGCTAGAGGTTGTGCCGCCCGGGGCGGTCCCTAAATTTGCCGCCCCTATAAATAAGGGTTGTTAGTTTTTGATTTTTGCCAAATGCAAGCAGAGATCGACACAAAAAAGTGGGGAAAAACAAATTGCGCCACAGGCGATTTTTTTTTTTTAATTTTAGACGTTCAAACGTGTTTTAAAGCAAGTTAGATAATGGAGAATACTTTATCATCTTCCAAAATTACAGTTTTACAGTAGAACCTTTTCTGATTTTTAAAAAAATCAGATCGCCCCCACTCCCACGAAATTTTTTTTAATAAGGGCGAAAAGTCCCTGCTACAATAGAGTTTAAAACTGCATGGAATTTAATGCCTAAAGTAAATGAATTGTTTGAAATTTTATTGAATGGCTGGTACCGTATCGTAAATTTTATTAGAAACTTGGAATTTCTGTCGTTACAAGGGAGCGGGTTTTCAGTGAAGCAAGGTCAAGTAGCCCGTTTTATCCTCTAACTTCGGTAAGAATTCCTTTTTCTAAAATTAATTTTTATGAATTTAATAGCGCTAGTGCGGGAACTGATTATTATATCACTGATCCTTCATTACCCCGAGATTTCCATTTTTACCCCATTTGGGTAGACTAGAAGTGCTGCCCCAAAAAAAGTGCCGCCCGGGGCGGACCGCCCCCCCCTTGCTACGCTACTGTATGCAATCAAAAGTTCCGTGCATCGCTACAGTTTGTATTTTATATGAAGATACAGTAATGAACAAATTATTGTATCGATATAAGAAGAGTTGTTATTTTTTGGTATTTTTAATTTTTTGATATTTAAATAACATGTAGTTGTAGATAATTAGCATACTAATTAAAAATAAATAAAAATTTTCGAAAAAGTTTAAAATAAAAAAATAAATTATTCATAGAATTCTTTAGGGTGCCGTCGAAAATCTCTCGCGTGCCAAACTTGGCACGCGTGCCACCTATTTGCCATCCCTGGCGTAGAGGGTATTCAGGCCGAATCAGGAATTCCGGACAGGCCGGCCTGATCAGTTTTTCCTCTCAGTTTTTACGAAGCGTGTATGGCAGCCTTAAGGATAGGGCCGGTAATGCAGTACTTTATGGTTGCTAACGCGTCCGTCAAACAGCTGTTTCTAGTACGATCGCACAAAAAATTATTTATTTTTTATTAATTCGTAAAGGTTTCATGAAATGTTTTTAAATTCAGCAGTAAGAATGTTGGTAAACTGGGTGTTCAAGAAAGCACTATCACTGTGCTTTTAATAATGTCAATTCTTATATATTATTATTTGACTGAAAAATTTGCCTACATGTCAAAAAACATATGTTCTAAATTTTTATTGTAAACAGGAATTGGTATTCAATTTATTTTATCAGATGACGCTAATAAGGTTTTGCATCATGGCCCTCCTTATTCATATCTTAAGTAGAAGAGTGAATTTTGTATTTTCTCCGATAGTTACTGTTCTTAAGTTTTTTTCGCAAACATTTTTACTTTTCAGTTGGCCAAGAAAGACAGTATTTGTAAAATTACCTTTTAAACTAAAAAATTTGTTTTCACATAGGTACCTTGTTTGCCTTGGTTGTTAATATCAGTATCATAAACATTCATATGAGGCTGGGGCGTGTTCCACCGATTTGTAGAGATATAAATTTAATATCTCTATTGTCGTACCATATTGGTTTTGGACGTCCCATGTTTTTCCCATTAGTTGTATACTCATTATTGATTATTGGTAAGCGATTGCTCTCCATTCGTACATACTGTATTATTTCCGTTTTTGTATAGGTTCAGAGGTTCAGAACTCTTATTTTTTTTTTTTTTTCTCATGTACATTTGGCTACAAAACGTATTTCAGCATTTTTTTATAATACAGCGAATAGCGTTCAATAATGTATCTATCTTAGTATGAAAGAAAGTAATGAGTAGGTTGAAACAAGTCTGTGCATATTGAGACATGGGGTCCCTAATAGCGGAGGATTTCAGTAGGTGCAATTTGGGGCATTAAAACTGGACACGTCTAGAGTAAGTGCAAGATGGGTTCCGAGAATGTTGACTTCTTTTCAAAATGAAACTTGGCGAAAATACTGTCGAGAGAACTTGGAGCTGCTCAGAGAGGATCCGAAACATTTTTGTCAACGTTTGGTGACCGGAGACTTGGGTCCATCACAAAGATTCTGAGTTCAGAAAAGATTCCATGCAGTGGACACACAAGACTCCCTCCACCCCTAAATAATATAAAATTGAAAAATCTGTTGGAAAGGTCATGGCAAGTATTTTGTGGGATAAAAAAGTACTTTTGCTGTTAACATTCACACCAAAGAAGACTACCATAACAGGAGAGACTTATGCTCTGCTCACACAATTACTTACAAGAGACCATCAAAGAGAAAGAAAGGGTGATGAATGCTTTCAAAATGCGTACTGTTTCTGCAGGACAAAGTACCAGGGTACGTCTGCGTTCAGACTGTCATTCACTAATGTATGTTCCAACAACTAAACCACCCACCATACAGTCAAGACCTAGCGCCCTCGGATTATTTTTTACTTTGACATTTTTTTAAAATTCCCAAGGGGGACGCGCTTCTTGAAGAAGTGAAAGACGCGGTGACAACCTGGTTTGGCGAACAATCAGAAAGTTTTTTCCATGGGTATTAAGTCGATAAAAGAAAATAGGGGCACGTGTTGAGTTCTTGAAAGATTAAATGAAAAAATATTTATTTTGATAAGTTATTCTTTCCTACTTACCATAGGTAGATAAATTATTGAACGCTTCTCGTATATTAAAATAAATTTTAAATACAGTGTCATGCCCTTAGATGAATATATTTCCACAATATAATGTTACATGAAATTTATTGGGATTGTTTTTAAAACAAAGTAGGTGTCCATCGGTTAATAATCGTTATGTCACTATATATGTATAACAAAAATGTTAAAAACTTATAAATGAATGCACAGGTTTTAATGAAAAGCAATGCATCAGGAATCTTGTTTATCTAACACTTCATGGCTTAGTTTTTACGCTGATATTCATGAAAAATCATTATTTTTATTCTTTGGTTTTGAATTTCCAATGATCTGCACTAAAGGTTAAAAAACAGTAACAAAATTAAATCTAATAAAACACGGCAATGGGAGGACAAAACGATAATGGGATACTCAGCAAAAACTCAATTATGTAGTTGTTTTATTTTGTGATCGTTTTATTTTATTTAGGTTAGACGGACACGAAATGGACACCGACCAGACATTAATTAAAATTGAAATACTTTAAAGGATAATGAGGTTGTTTCAATGTTTAAAATTTTATAAAAACGAATAAATGCTTAAAATGAATTGTATTTTAGGGCACAGGAATTAAAATAATGAACTTGTTATTGTTACGTCTACACACGTAATTTTATGGCAATTTTTTTTATTAGGATTAGGTCATTAATGCGAACTATTTAGGCAAAATATGCACAGGGTGGGCCAAATTCTAATTTTTTACGGGGTATCTCGGTTACCGAAATAGTTAGCGAAAATCTGATATCGGTCTCTTGGGCTATTTTTTGAGAAAATAACGTCTATGTAATGAGATTTTTTATATCGCTTCCCATTTGGCACTACAGACGAAAAATTAAATTTCATCGTATTTTAAAATTTACTATAACTTCTCCATTTATTAAAGTAAAACAAAAGGTTTTTTTATACAGATTTTTATGCTTAATTTAAATTAAAATTAAAAAAATTTTACCGACCTTGTTTTTCGAGATATGAAGTAAACTTTTTTTTTTAATGGAAACCCTATTGGCTTTATATGAATGCGTTATTTTAATTTTTCAAAAATATAAAGTTTTATACATGTTGCAAAAAATAACCAAAATATGGCTTATTTTGTAAAAATTTCCTTATCAAGTTTGCCATGATTTCGCAAACAACAGATACCTATTTGCATTTCCAAGTAAATTCTGCAGCAGCCGCTACGTTTTTATCACTTACGATATAAACTTTTAACATATTAAACTTTTCAAAGTGTCCAAATTTAGCCATGTTTAAAATACCACAATAAACAATTATAAAATACAAAGCAATACACGAATTTGGTTCAAAGTTGAATAATGTACTTTTATATGATGTTTAGTTGTTTATTAATTGCAAACATCACTTGTTTACGAAATCACTTTGATTTTAAAAAACTACAAAATTAGCCATATATCGGTTATACAGGGTGTCCCAGATTACATTTCCAGCATGGGGATCTCGCTTATTATAAGAGATACAGGTTTGTTTAAATTAGATGAATTATTCCTTAGTATGAAAGGAGCCACAATCAATTTTTAAAAGTACAAAATTCCTCGTACTTCAGATGTTATAGCAAAAATTATAAAAATGTCGGATTTCTTTTTTCTCTCATAACTTTTTTGTCTTAATCGTTAGAACAATTTTATTTGTACTTTCTGAAGGTACTTTTTAATGGTGAATGTAACTGTTATTTTAGATTATTTTTAACACCTACCATTTTCGAGATATTACCCCTAATTTCATTTTTTCTTATAGGCCGCAAAGTTGGCTATGGAATAATTAAATGTGTTTTATTTTTCTCGTTTAAATGAGATATTACTTGCTATACCTATTATTATAAATAAGTCACAAAATCAAGAAAAATCGTATTTTACCCACACTTATCAAGTTATCTATGAAAATAAAAACAAAAAACAACTAAATAAATGTCAAATGACAGTTACCGTTTGTCTGCGGTATCATTTATTAGAATTTCACATTATTGTTGTGTAATTCGACAGTCCTTGTAGTAATTGTTATAATGATGGCTACATTTAAAAATAGCGAAAAATTTGACATGTTGAGATGCTACTTTCTATACCATAAAAACTGTGTAGAAGCTGAGCGAATATACTTAGAGCTATATCCCGAGAAAAGGCAACGAAGGGTGTGTACTTACAGAAATTTGGAAATAAATTTAAAAGAATATGGTTTCTTCGAGAAACCAACCAAAAATCCAAAACAAATCAATGAAGAATTAGAATTATCTATTTTACACAGTTTCTATTGCAAAGAATGTAGCATTTCAACATTTAAAATTTTTAATTAGTTGTAAATGTGCCCACAATTATATGAGAAAAATTGCTACAAAGATTATTCAATTACACAACAATACTATAAAATTCTAATAAATGATACCGCAGTCAAATAGTAACTGTCATTTGACATTTAATTGTTGTTTTTTGTTTTTATTTTCAGAGATAGCTTGACAAATGATGGGTAAAATACGATTTTTCTTGATTTTGTGACTTATTTATAATAATAGGTATAGCAAGTAATATCTCATTTAAACGAGAAAAATAAAACACATTTAATTATTCCATAGCCAACTTTGCGGCCCATAAGAAAAAATGAAATGAGGGGTAATATCTCGAAAATGGTAGGTGTTAAAAAAAAATCTAAAATAATAGTTACATTCTCCATTAAAAAGTACCTTCAGAAAGTACAAATAAAATTGTTCTAACGATTAAGACAAAAAAGTTATGAGAGAAAAAAGAAATTCGACATTTTCATATTTTTTGCTATAACATCTGAAGTACGAGGAATTTTGTACTTTTAAAAATTGATTGTGGTTCCTCTCATCCTAAGGAAAAATTTATCTAATATAAACAAACCTGTATCTCTTATAATAAGCGAGATCCCCATGCTGGAAATGTAATCTGGGACACCCTGTATTTGCAACACCTATATAAAACTATATATTTTTGAAAAAAAATATAACTTTACTTCATATCTCGAAAGTCAAGGTCGCTTAAAAAAATTACTGTTGTATTAAATTAAGCATAAAAATCTGTATAAAAAACCTACATAACATTTTGTTCTATTTTAATGAATAAAGAAGTTATAGTAAATTTTCAAAAATGATGAAGTTTCATTTTTCGTCAAAATAGAACGCGATATAAAATATCTGGTAACATAGGCGTTCTTTTCTCAACAAAATAGCCAAAGAGACCAATATCAGATTTTTGCCAACTATTACGGTAAACGAGATACCCCATAAAACATTCGAATTTGGTCCACCCTGTATAGAGAGAAAATACTGGTTGAATGGAATAAACAGCTAACTCTGTCCTAGCTCAGAACACCTTGCATGTTGCTTGTTAGAGGGTTAGGTGGTACAGAGAATGTATGAATATTTAGCAAAGATAAAAAATAGATTATCGTGACGTGACATGTGCGTTTGTTCTTTACCCATTTTGACCTCTTGCAAGAATAAATGAGCAAATCCAAAATTGATGGTAATACATTGTACCTACCTACTGTCGTTATTTCACAACATGCGTTTTTAATTGTTATTTCATTTTCGATTAACGAAATATTAATCTTTATTAGGTAATAAATTCAGTTTTTATATTAAATTTAACCATAAATGTTATATGAAACTAATAAAATGGGTCTAATATCCAGGATGTTTGGCAGGAAATAAACGACTACCGAATCGGTATTTTTAAACCAATTTCAACTCCCAACTGTTTCACTAATTCTCTACAAGTCTACACTAGAGAACTTGTTAAAACCAGTATTAAATAATTTTATTTTCGGTTCCATTCTTAAACAAAAAAAATCGTTTCTGTTACCGTTGTTTAAAAAATTTCGGTTAATATCGTTATTTTGTTTTAGTTTTCGTTCTCTTCTCGTCGTTAATAAAAACTGAATCAGAGTCGTTTTTTCGACTCCCGATTACTTAAAAAAGCTCGACATCCGACTCTATACTCCAACTCCGACTCCCCATCCCAGATAATATCTGGGTGTCAATAATGTTAATTAAATTTTGTGAATAAAAAAAAAAGTTTTTGTTGTTTTAAAAATCAAAAAATATCGAATTTTTTAAGCACGCTGTGTCGACACAAAAAAGCGCGTAGCACTTCGCATTTTTTTCTTGTCGTCTATTATAGTCGGCATTGACACCAAATATAGTACAAGATCAAAAAAAAAGGCTCGGAAAAATGTAACCCTTTTTTTCTTTAGAATGTAAACCAGATACACTGCTTTCACATCAAATATAATTTACCCGTTAGAGTGTGCAGTAATTTCCTTTGATTTGAAATATTTATTAAACATTAATTCCACGTTTATTAGTCAGACAAACTCAATGAAAAGTTAGCAAGAAGTTATGAACTAATTACAGGTAGTCATGACTACTTACACCACTGAAATAACCGCAGAGAATCGCCTTTAGAATCGCGTCTGATGCCATATACACGAGAAACTAAACAATGTACACGTACATCTCCACGCCAACGCGATTCGTATAGTTATAAGAGAAACTTGCGACATACCTACATTATAGTCACTTATGGAAACCTAATTATGTCTTAATTAACATGCACGACCCTATTACAATATTTAGTTTACAAATAAACGGTACATTATGGCTGTTGTAACGTTCCCGGTAAACAAAATAAACCGCTTATGTAAAACGATAGCATTACGCTGGTTGGAGTACATAAATACGTATTTAATTAAAGGTTTTAAATGATGTCATTGTTTAAGGTTTAAGGGGCTTACTTTATATGTATGTAAATTGGCTAAACCAAATACATTTTTTAACCTAAGAATTTTCAAAGATCGTTAAAAAAACAGTTATTTGCATAAAAATTTAAAAATGGTTAAATTTTAATAGGAGTACAAAAATTAGTTTCTCGTTGTTTGATAACCCTTCCTGCTAACATTTTCTGGATCCGCCACTGTAATAGCACACAACGTTAAAGAAGACAGAAAAAAAGGTTTAAGAATTACTCAAAGTATTATTTTTCAAAATATTTACACACTTTGCGATCATTAAGTGACCTGGTCATCAAAATGTTACCGTAAATTCCTCGGGGCTGTGGACGCAGACACTTTTCGCAATTTATAAAACCTCTCTTTGGTGTTACGTAAAGGCTTAGATATAAGTTCTTCGCTAGTATAGTTGTAAAACACTTCTAAACTTTTCAGAATAGATACTTATAAATTTAATTTCAAGAAACTATCCATTGCGTTCCCTTATATCTATAACTTATCGGTTTCTTCCGGTTAATCGAACATCCAAACTGTTCACTTATATTTTATATACTTTATTGTCGAAAACGAGTCTTCGGAATTGTTTTAAAGTTTCATTCGGTTATAAAAAGCCCTAACTTTAAATCCTATATCTCAATGGAATCGAAGACTTTTGTTCGGTATTGCCTTGCGAGATTGCAAAAGTTCGGATTAAATAACTAAAAGTGGGTACCTCACAAGTAAATAAGGAAGCCGGGTTATAGTGGACAACATTCTGTTCGAATATTAACTTACTAGTGTAAAATAAACTTTCCTTAAATAAAAATGAACTGTGCAGTCATTTAAAAATATTTGTATTAGATAGAAAGCCATTAAAATAAAATGTACATAAATGTGAGGAGGGTATAATAAGCTAATTATCGTTGGTAAAACATCTCTGGATATTGGCAAGAAACAGCAGAAAATAGAACAGAAAAAAACTATTATATAAATCGTAAAAATATTATCATTTTAATTACTTTTAAATAAAAATATGTCACGGATAATTTAAAAATACGACTCATGGAATTATATCAGCAAGCAGAAATTTAAGACATAATTCGACCCTATAACGACAATTTTAATATCTCTAAAACATCCTTGGATTATTACAATTTGACCCGCGCTTGTTATGTAAAATAGTTTATGATTTGAAAAGTAAAAAAAAAAACAATAGCGTTAAAAGAAATGTCAATAGTTATATTCTACCATTATTACATGCATATATGTAATTACACATACTGTTACATGCTTTTGTTCTTTTTTTATTGCTAATATTATAATTTTTTCATTTACGAGAAATAACTTTGTTTTTATATTTTTCAGTGTCCTTCTGGGTGCTGGCTTTAGATCACGATCTGCAAATAGCTTCGGACGCAATTGGCACTGTTAGCATCAAAGATCCGGCAGGCACGAAAGTTGCTCTTTGGGATCAAGTCTCTTTAGACGAAGGTAATTGGCATACATACGTTTCACTACTATACATGTACATACACAATTACACATATAATACAGGATATCTTTGCACTTTAAAAATATGCAAAGCACACCAACAAACACCAAAGCTAGCACTAGCACTATAAATTCTGTTAGGCAACTGTTTAACCAATTAAAGAAGCAACTTTTAAAAACATTATTCATTATTTATATAAATATTTAATTTTGACCACTACAAGTTCAACATTATTACATACAATGTGTCCAAGGTTTGATGCAGCGAAAAGTACAACGGACAAACATCGTTTTAGTTTTCCAATTCAAGTTTTTATTACCACTAAATATAAATTTGTCAATATTCCAAAATAACTGCTTGTGAGTCATGTCAGTAAAGCTAAACAAACTTTCTATAAAACACAAAACAGAAGGTCGATTATCCGTTAGGGTATGTGGCAGATACCATGACAATCGGAAAGACGGTTGATAAAAATATGCACACTAAAAGAATTTTACAATATAGTAGACTAATCTGATTTATTTTATTCCCCAATAACCTTATAAAATAATATACTTATTTTCCACCGAATTATTAAATATCATCAACATATCAGGTTGTTTAGAAAATATGGTACCAAATTTTAAAGGCAAGTGCCATTCATCAAAGTTAATAAAAAAATCTTTATTCCCGCATTGGTCTTAAAATATTTCGTTATGGGTTAATTTTTTTTCTGCAAAACTCCTGATTCGCGAGTGCTAACGAAGCATACACAGGCAACTAAAAATTGTTCAATGAAAGATATTTGTTCCTATGTAGATATTATAAAATAAAACATATTTAAAATAGATTTAGCCCCCTTTGCTGTATTTAAAATAATAACTTAAAAATTTATTTTAAATCTAAATTGTTTTTTAGGGGAAAACCTGAAAAATTTGTATAAAAAGGTCATTCTTGCGATCGCGTTGGCCATGAAACCGTCAGAAACAAAATAGAAAATTTTCTGTTTACTAATGCACGCATCCTTTGTAAGTAAAATGGTACAAAGCTTTTGAAAAAATCTTGAACGGTTCCGGAGAAAAACGTCAAAAACGAAACCCCTGCATAAACGCTATGATTTGAGAAGTTGTCGTATATCTGTATAACTATATCTATGCGACTTGCATAGGCGTTTAACATAGGAAAAACCGTTTTTACAAAGGCCTCGTTTTTCGCATTTTTCTTCGGAACCGTTTAAGATTTTCTTCAAAAACTTTGCACCATTTTACTTGAAAAGGATGCGCGCATCGGTAAATAGAAAAATTTAGATTTTGTCTCTGACGGTTTCATGGCCAACGCGATCGCAAAAATTACTTTTATTATTCAGCTTTTCAGTTGTTTGTCATAGCCAATGGCACGTATAACTCTGCAAAACATTTAGTTTTGATGTTTTTGATGCAATAAAGACGTCCTTAATCAAATTCTAGCGACAACGTTTTGTGACCTTCCCTGGTTAGATTAAGATATGTAAGCAATTATTTTTTATAATTATCCAGTTTGATAAAAAAAAAGAAACAACGTTTTTTTCAACCATCAGGGGCAGGGAGGCTAAACATATTCCTAGGCTCTAAGACTTTTATTTTATAAAACCTAAAAAGAAAAAAAAATTACACTTTAGTTTATGGACTCCTGGCGCTATCTTATCCTGCCGTCCTTTTGTTCTGCAAATCACCACACCTTACAATTTTCCGAGATGAAAAATTTAAAAATATTATAGTAGACTGTGCAGAAACTGACGTACCTATTACTAAAATATCAGTAAACTATTGTTTTAAGTTAATAAATTTATGTTCGCAGAAAAAAAAAACTTTAAATGAGAGCCTCAATATTTTTTTAAGGTTAGATGAATTTTTTGATTTAATCAACATACACGTTTCTTAATTATTTATTATAAGCATTTTTTAGTATGTTAATTGTTCTGTCGCAAAACAAAATATAGAGTTTTGCTTCACAACAATTGGTAATGTGCTTCAGGCTTCAGGCCTGAGACACATGAAATATGTACAAAATAACAGTATGAAACCGTTTTGACGTGTCACCGTTGTGATTAAATAAAACATTTCACTATATCAATAGTCATAAGTCAAAAAGGACAAATTTGTAGTAAAACACGTATATTTTTTTGAAAACTAATTTATTACCTAAGTTTAAATTTTAATTAACTATCGAAATTTTATTACTCAAATAATGATTTCAACAACAGTAAAAACTTACAATGAGAATCCGAGTATTTTTCTTATACTGTGTAGTTTAAAGCCTTTATATTCTTGGAGTTAATGATTTCATATTTTGCATTTTTCCCGCAGGTATAAAAGCGTTTAGTCTACCCTTATCAGAATATGCGAGGTCTGGTAGATGGCTTTTGCATGTAGAAGTAGAATCTACAGAGTTCTCGGCACCTATAGAAGTGGCCCCAAGTGCTAATAATGGATTTCCCGACGTGGCTGTTGCCGAAGAGCATTATGTCGAACTTCGGTTCGGAAAAGAAATGCGTCGACGATACAAGCCAGGATTGCCATTTATTGGAAAGGTATTATTATGAAATATTGTACACTAATTTACAAAATCGGGATGAATTTAGGGCTGCGTTTTATATTAAAACTGAACGGTTTATATCAGAGACGCCAATTCGGTAACTTTATCATTGAATATCCAGTTTGGTTTGGTTTGCAAATAGAACATTACAATCAAATCGTTTTGGACATTTGCTGCAGATGTTTTCCATTTACATGTAAATTTTACAACTATTTCCAACATCATACCATTAAAATTCAAAATCGACTCAGAAAAACAAGAAAGTTGAACATTAAGATAAACAACTTTATAGTCGCCGTTATTATTACAGAATTCTTATAACTCGTTCTTTTGCTTTTTTGTTTATCTTTCCTCCAAATTGCTGTTTTAATGCAGCAATCTCAATTTTTCGATTCAAAACGAGGCTTGTATAGTACCTACTACCAATAAAATATTAATGTCGAGAGCACTTGCATCAATGAACGCTAATATCGAGCAAAATAAGAAATATTTTTACTTTAAACAACTCATTTATGTTTAATTTCAGGTGGAAGCGATGAGCACTGAAAAATCTGTTCGCGTTCGAGTGAAGGTCTACGATAATATCACTTCCATTTACAGTCAAGATATAGAAATATCAGGCGGAGAGGGAACATTTGTTGTACCTGCAATTTTGGCGGACAGTGAAATTATCGCTTTGCAGGTAAGATTTTACAAACAATATATGAGTTTAAGCAGTGACGTATTATCCAATGGTGCAGGTGATGCAACTACAGTAAAACCCAGAGCTCTTGGGGCTTATTTGGAGTTTTCCCCCAACAAGTGAACCAACTTTTTGTAAAAATCATTTATTTTATAGGCCCCTTTACAAACTTTTCACCAGGGCTCACGCTGTTGATGTTACGCCACTAAGCATCAGCATATTTTTAAAAGGCTATATATCTACACGATGCATTCTATACATAATTATGACTATATTTTTTTACGTCGCGTTAATGTAAGTAAGTAAATAAGCGATGATAATCAACTGACCAGAACGGCACATTTCCTTAACCCCTTAAGCCTAATGTATTAGTAGTACTAAGGTATCAGGAATTGATGTCATTAAAAACGGCAAAAATTTTTAAGCGACGACTTCGATTTAACTTTTAATGGCAAGCCAATTTTAACATATTATGTAATAAGCATTTTTAAATTGTGCGTGTTTTGTAAAAGAAACAAACTTTTAGTGGCAAAGTGCCAACTGTATATAGTTAATCATGGCATTAATTAAATAGCTCAACAAAAAGCATTTGTCTTAAAAAATATTCTTTTCAATTTCGTTGCCAAATCACTTAAGTTTTCTTTTAACCAAAATTGGTCGATAACCATGAAATTAGAAACTTTATCACTGCGTTTTCTACATATGTAACATCTCACACATTCTTCACTTAATAAATGAAAATGAGGTTTGTAAGACGTCAATAATCATCGTGGTTTCGTCATCGACTTTGATAACGAATTTCGTAATTCAGTTTATGATGCTTAATAAATAAGTATTTTTTGATTGTTCATAACATTGTGTCGTGTGTAAAAATTATACTTTGTAAATAATAAAATCAAGTGGATTATGTTTGTGTTTATAGTAGATTACGGTTACACATGGGTACCAAAACGCTACGTCCCAATTAAGCGGCTGTCTCATTTATACAAAGTTGCTATAAAAAAGTTTATAGGTATATAAAAAGAATAGAAAACACTTCAGTTATATCCGCTGGCTGGTGAGGACTTACGTTGGGCAGTTAATTCAGTAAGAGTTAAAATATGTCCTAGATATTTTTGTAGGCATTTGTATAATAATATATTCAGAATTGCTGAGTCTATCCCAGTGTACTCACGAGCGCAATTACTACAAAATTGTAAAAAACTGTGTCTAAATTTTGATTGACTTGGGAAGTCATACTGCTAAAGAAACGACTATAAAGCAGCCATGTAACCGTCACTTACTGGCCCAAGTAAGCGCCGTGATACCTTAAATCTTAAATAAGCGATATAAATTGTATGTACAGTGTGGTCCAAATTCGATGGGATTACATGGGTATCTCGCTTAATAGTCAAGATAAAGAAACGGTTAAATTACCAAAAATGTGCAATTTTTTAGGACAAACTCAGAACCGTTTTCAAAAATATTCTATCATTTCCGGTTTTTGAGTTATTAAAGAAAATTGTTTTTTTGTTATATTTATGTGTCATATCTCCCTTATTGTTTTAAATATCGAAAAAGTTTATGAAGATTATTTTTAGATATTTTTATGTAAATTTTGATAGTACTAGAGAAAATTTTTTTACGCTCGCCGTTAAAAAGTTATGACACAAACACACCTTTTTTTAAATGGAAGCTGTAGCTAGCTGTACCTGACCTATTTAAATTACTTTTTTTTTACCTTTCCAAATATAAAAGGGTTAATGTATTTATTTTTAATAATACGCAAGTTACAAAGGTTTTTTAACTTTTTTAAAGATGAGAAACAAAAGTAGACTGTGAAAACAGAAAAAAAACAAGAAAAACCGGAAATGATAGACTATATTTGAGGACTGTTTTGAGTTTATCCTAAAAAACTGCACATTTTTGGTTATTTAACCGTTTCTGTATCTTGACTATTAAGCGAGATACCCATGTAATCTCATCGAATTTGGACCACCCTATTCTCGACTTGTTCTTCCGGTTTTGCTCTTGATCAACAATTTTAACCGAAATCGACAGTCCCTTTGTATTTATATACGACAAAAACACCGGGTTGTATTTCTTTTTCTTATAATATGTACAAGATGTCCCGGCTTAAACTCCCTAGACGCGCAACATTTTTATTTTAAGTAATACGACTCTTAAGTCTGTGAGAAAATTATGTAGCGTCAAGAAGTACAAATTATCGGTTAACTTTAAGTGATATTTGAACCATACAGATATTAAATAACACATTGAAATTACTAACAGAAAAGGCTCTTTGCATGTAAAATCTACCAAAATATTATGTAAAACGAAGTTGCAACACTTTCAGATTTTATGATGGCTTTCGTTTTTATCAAAAACATAAAAGATGTTCCATTTACGAAAACAATGTTACAACCATTTGCGACGAAACCATGTAAATGAAATTATGTTAAAGTGAAGATATGTACACTAATAAATCGCATTGTAAGTACATATCGTTGGGAAAAAAAGGTAAATATACTTCTTTCAAGTCCAAACTTCCTGAATATACAATTAAAAAATTTCATTTTTATGTTTGGTTAATATGACAAAACATTTAAAATGAAACTAAATTTGTCGGCAACTATAAGCACATAAAAGTTTTATTATCGTTTATAACCGTGGTTATGTAGCAGTGCGTACTTTATGTTATACAAGTGTGTTATGATTTACTTTATGGCTATTGTATTGTACGTGACTTATAGTTAAGATTTAGTCTTATGATCGCATGAACTACTGCAGCTATCATAAAACGTTACCGCCCACAAAACATCATCTTTTCATTGACAAAGTGCTTTAGGAGACTTATGGTGCGATAATTTAACACAAAACCCCGATCTTTACGTCTTATAACAAATCTTGTTTATTGTCTCTTACAAAAGAATGGAGAGTGATGGTCGTTTACAAACGTGAAATGATAAATTCAGTACACTACAAAGATTTGTAACGCAAGTGTTTAACATAAAAGGGTGCTTACAGCTTGAAACATAAATACATAAATTGAAGTGATGTTGTTATGTAAACAACTACATTACACACTTGAAATAGAGTTACAAAACGTTGAGAATTGCTTTTGTTGCAGAGAGGTAAAGGTTTATCTAAATTTGTTTTAAAATGTACAAACACATATAAGCTAATTATAAGTAAGGAAGTTTCCTTTTCATAAATAATAAATACATGAAGCTTACAAATATATTATATATTAACATAGTAAATAAAAAGATTGAACATAACCTTTGCCATAAATGTATTTAGGGTTATCAATAATTCTATCAATTCCTGTTCAAAAACTAATTAACATAGAACACAGAAATGTACAGCTTTCACGCAAAGTTTTGTTCTTAATTTTATTGTTTTCGCTCTTTTGCATCTTTTCTGGAAATAGCTTCTTTTTTTTTAGTTGAAATACAACGCGCAATTATTCGTGTCACAAATATTGTTTTTAGTTTATATTCTTTGACATATGTTTATTTTGCCAAAATTTAAACAGGGTTTGTAGTGTAAAAACTCACAAATTTTATGCGGAAATTTTTTAATTAACTAAGCATACGTGGCTGCATTCGCGAATAATAATATTAATTATTAAGATTAACGTCCAATGTCACGACCATCTAATAAATTACAAAGGCGATTTACTCCATTTTTTTTTGCAATAATGTATGTAAGATTTAATAAGTTGTCAGGTAATGAAAACATTAAAATTTGTAAAATACTTTAATACAATAATAATAAGCATGTACAGGGTGTCCCAAAAGGTAAGTATTTCTTCGCTAATATTGCATAAATCGAATGTTTAGGACCTAAATAAAACGTTTTCGCTGATAATTTGTTTATGTCGCTCTTCATATACTTATAGGTAGTCCCAGTTATCGTAAACAGCATAAATTTAAAAAAAAATTATAGTTTTTGCGCTATTGATAAAAACAAACGAATTGGGCTTTTTAATTTTTGCTTGTAACTAGCTTATTTGAAATAACAATCAAAATATTTTTCTATATTATTGGGACACTCTTTAGCGATGATTTGTAATTTGTTGAAAAATTTTACTATCCTCATTTGTTTTTGTTATTTTAACATCAACTTTCTTATTTTAAATACGGTTTTTCAAAAAACAGTTGGTTTTCAATCCTAGGTCATTTTGACTCATTTAACCAACTCTTTTACCGTCTAGAACTAGGAGATTCTGATCTGTTCACGATAACTGTACCCATATGAAGGAAGACGTAAAAACAATATCGGAAAAACGTTTTATTTAGAACCTAAACGTTAGACTTATGCAAAAATTAACGAAGGTAGGACACTTTGTACAAGTTCTATTAAAAAAAAAAAAATTAAATTTGCTTTGTACAAAATTATATCTACAGGCTTATTAAAATTCGAGTTCCAGCCCAGCATGAGGATCTATGTAGTTTATTACAAGGAATTAAAGCACAAATCTCATGCTGATTGATCAAAACAGATTTTAGATATCTTTAACCACTTTCATGAACCCAAAAAATTGGTAATTTTTAGCGTCCTTTATTATTAGATCAACTTTTGTTCGTTGCCAACACACCTATTTTTATTGTATAAATTGCCACTCAGCCTAATATAGCATTTATAAAAAAAGCTTTAAGTAACCTCTAACCTGACCCTCTCTTGCTGAACTAAACAGTGTCCATAGAAATTTGTATGGTAACAATAAGTGATAGTTGGTCTAATAATATGGGACGCTAAAACAGTAGATTTCCCATAAAATGTGTTTTTTATGACTTAATGTTGATCTTTCTGATAAACGTAAAATTCATAAAACAGTTTAACCAAACAAAAACATTCAAAACAAGAAATGCAAGAAATGCAAGAAAATATTACACTTTATCTAATGGTTTTATATTATAATTTAAGTAAAACAGCACATTGTATTCGTTAAAAGAGTTTTTGGATACTAAATTTTATTTTAACTATTTTATTATACTTTTTCTAATTTATAATACTTCAAAAATTATATGTTTGCCAAAATCTTTACTTATAATAATTTTCAAATTAATAAACAGCGATATTAGCAGCGAGATACCAAGAATTAGTTAACATTGAAAAAGTAAATCTACTTATTTTGTTCTAATATTTCAATCTAATTTACAGGCAAAATTTAATAAAAACCGATTAAAATTGGCCCAAATAAACGATTACCGATTAATTGGCAAAAGATGCTCTTAATCTTATAATAAGCGAATTTCAATCAGGCTGCATACGCTATAAAATACACAGCTCTATGTAAATAATCTTTCTGACTGATATGTTCACCCTGTAAAACATTAAATTACTATTTACGGCATTTTTAAAACAACACTTATTGTTCACGCAAACGCAACAATCATTTCTTATAATGCATTTACGAGGTAATTTAAATTGTATATGTAATATCCAAACAAATAATATCCGTTAAAATTCTGTGATTAATTTTACAAAAAATCCTATACGTAATTTTACAGACGAATCGTTACTGTTTTCAGTAATTTTGATTAAGGATGTATGGAAGAATTTTATACATTATCTTTTCTATAACCTATCAAACTACTTCATACTTATAACTTGTAAACACAATACTTATTGTTACAGAGGCATTAATAGTTTACATATTGTAACGTTACAAATTTGTTTATGGTTAGCAAATTATGGCGCGCAATTTAGTTCCTACAATATTTTTGAAACGTTTATTAATTTTACATACAAAATTATGTGCAAAATTAGCATTGGTTCTCACTAGAGACCACCTATTTTAATAGTCTGAAATTCATCATTTACGTCGCCATTTTCTGTCAGTTGAAATTAAACTCAGATAAAATATAATACGCAAATATCACCATAAAACGAATAGTACGTTTATGTAAAAGGTTTGTCTCAAATTCAATTTAATTAAATCGTTTCTTTAAGCGGTTAAGCTTTAAAAAATTTAGAAAGAACAAGGGCGGGCGTATTGTTCATTAAAAATTAAATTTTCTTATCAAAAGTTGGAAGTTGGAAATGACATTTAATTAAAATCCATTATATTGCTGCAAAAATGATAAGCAAAAATTTTTGACTTCAAGGACAGAATTTTGGAAAAATTGTATTAGCAGCGAGAAACGGTATTAATCTTAGTGAGCAAGTGTAATGAGTCAGTCATTCTTCGTGAGATACTTAACTTTAATAAAAGACAGGGATGTACCGCAAAAGGTCAGTATTAACATGATACAGGGTGGTTCCAAAATAAAACAATTTTTAATTTTGCTTATGACTATTTTGCCAATTGTGGCTTGAGCTTTGTCCAGAAATTTAAACTATTATTTAACAAATCACCATTTATACGTAGGTACTTATAAAAACAATTCAAATCTCTTTACAAAATACATGTACCTATGTGTTTCAATCTTTCAATATTATATTAGACTCTAAAATAGATTAATTTCCTTCTGAAATTTTTAAAGTTGATAACAGTATTCTTATTCCAGGTACTCAGTAATTTGAAAACTCTTTTAATAATTCCAAAGATATTTATAAAATAGCTGGAATTATTGAATGACTGTGATTTAAAAATAAAGAGTCTTTTAACAAATACTGTATTGTTTGTTCGTTTTTTACGTTTAATTTGCCATTCAACTAGTTTTTTTTGCACAATCAGACGTATTTAATAATATATTTTCAAAAATATTTTTAAATCGATACTAATTTTGCAACGTTCAATATTTATATTACATTCAGCACATTTTAGAAGAGGGCAGGGACGTACGTTCATAAATAAAAGGTGATTTCTGTAAACAAATAAATATGTCAAACTTAACGTTTCGATTCCTTAAATCATTTTTCCCCAACTACTTGTTATCCGTTCACACCGAAGTGATATTTACACAAATATCAGCGCATTTGAAAATATTCTGCAATGTTCCGTCTTTTATTTGCTTGTATGTGAATAGATTGAAAAGCAGGACAAAGTTGCAAACTTAGAAGTTATTGATGTATTTTGGGAAGTTTTCCTGAACATTACCTGACACTACACGATCTTGCACTTAGGGTCTGCCACAAAAGCTTCAAATTTCAATTGAAAGTGTGAATAGAAAACAGAAACAATACTTAGATCTACATTTCTTTTTGTATTTCACCCATTTGCAGCACACAACAAACTACAAGAACTTAAGTGGCGCTAAACCAAATCAATCATCACATGATCGCTGCAAAACATTTAATAAACACAAACTTGCAATTGCATTTAAAATAAACGTTTTTTTAAACACAATGTTATTTACTTTTTTAATCGCATTTTGTCTGTTTTCATTTTAGGCTGAGCTGGTTTCCGTTGAAGGAAAAGAAATCGAAAGTCATTATGTGTTAGCAAGAGAACCCATCTATAAGTGGAACTCTTCATCTGATTGCTATCTCCTTATCGAGGGAGTCGAGCACACCCTTCAGGTAAGCAACGTCTGCTGCTTAAAAAGAATTTGATTACTGGGACGATGGCTTATTTTAACCAAAAAGATTCTTAGAAAATGTAGTAATTGAAATATGAAGGATTATTTTAATTACTTTATAGAAAAGTTATTGGAACAACTGCTTTTTTATTCTTCAAAAAGTTACCTTAAAAAGCATAACTATTTTTCTGCATCATCGGACTGGTTCAAAACGTAAATTGTTACTAAATAATAGTATCTACCTCAAATTTCTCGATTAAGTGCTTATCTCAAAAACTAAAGCGGACATTTGCTGCATCAGTGAGATATCTACTGTAACACAGATATCTTTAAATGTTTGCATTAAAAGATTGCAAACAAAACTCCTACTATTTTATTTACCATTCTACCTATTTAGCCTACTTTTTCTAAAGTTTTACAAATTAAGTTGTTCGGGTTTTACGCTTTTACGAAAAACTTTATTTGATCTTGTTAATTATTATTAATTAATTAGCTATCGAATGCTGTGTAGTTTGTTAAGATTGACAGCTAAGATAAGCGTTCTTTTAGACTCCGTACAGCCAATTTCCGATCGCTATAAAATCCATCGTGTTAGCCTTAAAAATACGTACCTTTTCTAGAACTTGTCCTTGCTTTGAGAACTATCATCTAAACGTCTTTAACTATCAGGTTAACGTACCAGACTTAAATGTACCAACGAATAAGGTCTCTATTGAACCAATTTTTTGAATTTTTTAAGATACATTTTTCGTTATTATTATTTCAAGAAGACGATTTCAGCAATTTAAAAACCAACTATAAATAAACGAATTTATTTGCTATAATTGCTAACCGTACTCCTTTTGGCAGTTTTGTACTACTTTTTGATGGACGCCTTTGAAAACCCATCTTACTCGTTTTTATTATTTTGTACTGCCTGTACCTACTTTCTTGGGAATCATACATCCTTCCACATTTCGATTTCAATTCATACGACGGATAAATACACCCGGATGTCTGCGAAAATAGTCAGAACGTGTTTGGGAAACCTCAAAACTACAACTATCATTGATTTTATTATTGCCAATAAAACATTGTCAAAAAATATTCTAGACACAAGGATCTATAGGGGCACTAATGTACGATGAGACCACTCTACTTGCTGATATCAAAGCTACTAATTTCTGCCAACAAAAAATAAAGAGACAAAGAAAACATAAAGTAGACCTATTAAAAATATCATAGCATACGGTATCTAATATCAGAACAATAAAATACATAGGTACCTACGTCAACGACATATCTGCAATAACATAAATTTAGAATTAAAAAAACTACAAAATATAGTTAGAAAAGCGATCATGTCAGCTTTAGACACAAGGAAAGAAGAAGAATAGCACATAGGGACTTGGAGTGTAGAATAAAGAAATCGAAAATATAATAAAAAGAAACATAAATATAAAACCTATTTACCTAACGAAACACTAGAAGGCTAAGCGGAATTCATCAGAAAACTGCAAAGGTAAGACGTGAAGTCAGAAAATTGAACCGGTAAAGTTAGGAACGTTATGTTAATAACATCAAAAGTGACGTACACGGATCTCAGAAAAGACCGCTTAAGCATGTGAGCGAAATAAAACAGGAAAGGACTGCCTACGTTATAATCCAATCGAAAAACAAGTCTGTATCGACTGTAATACGTAAACAGTTGTAGACAGCCCAAAGAACTGAAAATAAGTTCAAATTCACTGCTGGCATAAATAAACTAGTAGTCCTAATCACAATACATGAACTAACATAATGTTCTAAAAACACTTAAAAACAAAAAGATTTCAGTTAACGATGATTTAAATATGCCTCGACAATTTACTTATTCGCGTGCTCGACCTGATAAATATTTTTTGGAGATACCTACTTTTAAATAGCTGGAATACAATGTCACATACACGATAAACAATAGCGACGTAGACAAGAAACAACAGATTTTTCAATACCTAGCGGCACCACGCACACTTAAAGGAATTTTAAAAAAACTAGGCTCAAACAAAACGACAAGATCATAGCGGTTACAGCTGTATGAGTGTGGAAGCGAAACTTGGCCACAATGCAATAAAAAATAAAGACGGCTGATTTGTGATTTCTTTGACCTGTAGCCGCTAGCCCAGGGATGGCAAATAGGATTTGATCAGTGTGCCAAAATAAAATAAAATTTAATACAAATTTTTCCCCGTGCCAGTACCTAACCTAACCTACCCTACCTACCTACCTACCAGAAACAACTGTCAGTTATTTCGTTCAGTATTGCCAACGTCATGATTTTATGTGTCACTAAATACATATGCAATCAGTGGCGTAGCTAGGGGTTGTGCCGCCCGGGGCGGTCCCTAAATTTGCCGCCCCTATAAAAAAGGGTTGTTAATTTTTGATTTTTGCCAAATGCAAGCAGAAATCGACACAAAAAAGTGGGGGGAAAACAAATGCGCCGCAGGCGAATTTTTTTTTTAAATTTTAGACGTTCAAACGTGTTTTAAAGCAAGTTAGATAATGGAGAATACTTTATCATCTTCCAAAATAACAGTTTTACAGTAGAACCTTTTCTGATTTTTTAAAAAATCAGATCGCCCCACTCTCACGAAATTATTTTTAATAAGGGTGAAAAGTCCCTGTTACAATAGAGTTTAAAACTGCATGGAATTCAATGCCTAAAATAAATGAATTGTTTGAAATTTTATTGAATGGCTGGTACCATATCGTAAATTTTATTAGAAACTTGGAATTTCTGTCGTTACAAGGGAGCGGGTTTTCAGTGAAGCAAGGTCAAGTAGCCCGTTTTATCCTCTAACTTCGGTAAGAATTCCTTTTTCTAAAATTAATTTTTATGAATTTAATAGCGCTAGTGCGGGAACTGATTATTATATCTACTGATCCTTCATTACCCCGAGATTTTCATTTTTACCCCATTTGGGTAGAGACTAAAAGTGCTGCCCCAAAAAAAGTGCCGCCCGGGGCGAACCGGCCCCCCCTTGCTACGCTACTGTATGCAATCAAAAGTTCCGTGCATCGCTACAGTTGGTATTTTATATGAAGATATAGTAATGAACAAATTATTGTATGGATATTAGAAGAGTTGTTATTTTCTCGTATTTATAATTTTTTGATATTAAAATAACATGTAGTTGTAGATAATTAGCATACTAATTAAAAATAAATAAAACTTTTCGAAAAAGTTTAAAATTTAAAAAAAAAATTATTCATAGAATTCTTTAGGGTGCCGTCGAAAATCTCTCGCGTGCCAAGTTTGGCACGCGTGCCACCTATTTGCCATCCCTGCGCTAGCCGGATACATACGATGTACGAGAACTCGGTACATTCAATTAAATTAAGAAATATCTAAACATCGAGAGAAATGAAAACAACGCCTACTACAAACGGACTACATCAGAACATTTATAAATCTTCATACATACAAAGGTACAAATTAACATAAGGAAGGCAAAACGTTGGATACCCAAAGTTAAGATGGAACGACGCGAACACATGATTACGTAACAAACCTAAATGTTTAAAACTTGTTTTTGATTATGATGATTGTAAATTCAATGCTTATTTTGACATTTTATATTTTGCTGAAAATTTTACAAAAGAAATGTTGTTGCTGCGCAGTCAATCACCCACGCATAATTCTTCAGTTGTTCCAAAGCATTTTCTGAAATAACGTTTTACTTAAATGTCACTAGCAGCTTTGCTATTAACATTTTTGTTATAGCCGGAAGAGGAAGCGCATGTTATTATCCTGTCCACATGTCCATGCGAACGAGATTTGCATTATGTCATAACAACAGACGGCCAAGTTACCGACTGGGCACAACGGCGTTACGAAGATCCGGTTCCGCCAGCAACTTCCTCAAATGCAGGAGCAATCTGTCGACTTAATTTTAGGTATGTTGAACATATAATTTTTGTACAATAGAAGAAAAAAATGTAATTAAGTTTGTGGGCTGTTTAATGACATAAAGTTAAAATATCTGAAACTGCGCTGCCTCGATATAACTTCACTATACCTACTTACAATATTTAGCAATTTTCAAGTTCAGAAAATTATTTTAGTATATGTAATTCACTGTTAAACATTATGATAATTATAAAATGTCAATTGCAATGTTTTTCGAACAAAAATTACTTTTACTTGATTTAATCCCAGCCAAAGTCGATGGAATTGTGTAGACTAAAGTAACAAATCTGGATATACAGGGTGGTGCTTTTTTCGATGCTCACCATTGCTATCTTGGAAACGGTAAGAGATACAAGGTCGGTTAAATTAGAGAAAAGTTGCACATTTTTATGGCGATTGAGAATCCGAAAAGAAATCCTAGATATTTTGATTCGTTTTTGATTTATTACAAAAAAACTGAAAAATGTGATTTTAGAAAAATATTATTATCTTCCCTACCACTGACTCTATTTCATTTAAACTTGGTCACTATATGTTTTTGACCGTCCTGGGTTTGATGACGTCAACAGAAATTTTCTAAGCCTTCTAGATTTCAAGTTGCGATAGTCAACTTTTTTATTTCTTATGGCCGCCATATTGGATTTTTGCACCATCAGACAGACAAAAAAATTAGCTTTTCAAATTGGTAACCAAAATACCTTTTTTCTTTCAAAAAACTTGTTGAAATTTGAAAATTTGTATAAATAGTCTACAAAATCGAGAATGCTCTGAAAAACAATTGAAACTATGATATAAATAAAAGACTGAACATTTTATTGGTCTAATGATAACAAATTGAAAATAAATTTAAAACACCAGATATAAGTAATTATTTAAACTGTTCAAAGTGTCCGCCGTTATGTATTATACAGAGGTCAGTTTTTAAATTCATTTCGTCCACTGCCTTTAGGATAGTCTGTCGCGGAATTGAGTCAAATGCATTTTTTATTTTACGACGAAGATGTTCAATATTATCCGTGGGGGTTGCATAAACAACATCTTTTACATTGCCCCACAAAAAGTAATCCATGGGCGTTAAACATGGCGATCGTGGAGGCCAATAAACAGGACCAAACGTACCAAGCCAATTTTGAAAGCGTGCATTTAAATATTCTCTTACAATTCGGGCGTTGTGAGGACCAGCTCCATCTTGCTGAAACCATTAAAGATTTTGAATGGTTAATAATGGCAATTCATCTAACATATCTTCTAAATTTGTTTCCAACAATCTTAAATATCCAGGCCCATCCAAATGTCCATCGATGAAAAAGGGACCCAGAATCGTATTATCTTAAAGACCAGCCCATACGTTCAGCGAATATCGAATTTGCGGCCTAGTCTCTCTTATTAAATGGGGATTCACTGTAGCGTAATGATGAACATTTTTCCTGTTAAACATTCCCGAGTTTGTGAATAAGGACTCGTCAGTCCATAGTATTTTTCTGGAAAAATGTGGGTCTTGCTGCAGTTTTTCCCGAAACCAATAACAAAAGTTCAATCATCTGTTAGTATCACCAGGATGAAGAGTTTGTACCCTTGAGAATTTATAATCGTGGTAGTTATGTTTTTTTATTAATTTTCTGGCATATGCATCATTAATACCACACTCTTGAGCAATTTTCTGGCTGGAGTTTTCTGGATTAATTGCTATTTGAGCCAACACATTCACTTCATTAACATTAATCCTTTTCCTATACGGCCCTCGCGGTCTTTTAAACATGCCATAATTACCCAAACTTCTTGAAATCCTCGTAAACATTGCCCTGTGGGCTTGCTCTCTCTCTGGATATAAATTTGCGTAATTTTCAGACGCTAAAAGAGAGTTTTTACGGTTTCGAATGTCATCATACATTTCCTGCTTTTCTTTATTCGTAAACATCTTGATAATCAAAAAAGACGATAAAGAAACTCTACGTACGTCACTTGCACGCAATCTGTCACTATTATTGATATCATAGTTTCAATTATTTTTCAGAGCATTCTCGATTTTGTAGATTATTTATACAAATTTCCAAATTTCAACAAGTTTTTTGAAAGAAAAAAGGTATTTTGGTTACCAATTTGAAAAGCAAATTTTTTTGTCTGTCTGATGGTGCAAAAATCCAATATGGCGGCCATAATAAATAAAAAAGTTGACTATCGCAACTTGAAATCTAGAAGGCTTAGAAAATTTTTGTTGAGGTCATCAAACCCAGGACGGTCAAAAACATAAAGTGACCAAGTTTAAATGAAATAGAGTCAGTGGTAGGGAAGATAATAATATTTTTCTAAAATCACATTTTTCAGTTTTTTTGTAATAAAACAAAAACGAATCAAAATATCCAGGATTTCTTGTCAGATTCTTAATCGCCATAAAAATGTACAACTTTTCTCTAATTTAAACGACGTTGTATCTCTTACCGTTTCCAAGATAGCAATGGTGAGCATCGAAAAAAGCACCACCCTGTATACATATATTATTTTCTATAGACTATACCTTTTGATTTTTCATCTTATTTTACGTCAAAGAACCCTTTTCTTGAGAATTTAAATCAGCAAATTCTTCCGAATGTAAGTATTCGCCCCCCTGAGATCGGTGATAAGGCTAAAAGCACCAATTGATCTATACAGGGTGTTTCAGGAGGAATAGTAAATATATTAGGAGGTGGTAGTATGGACCATTTTAAATTAAAAAGTTCATATAAACATGTGTCCAATTCTTAATGGTTAGGAAGATAAAGCTGTTTCTCTTTCTTGGTAGACGTCGCTAATCATCCATCCCCACAGACAAAAACCTAATGGGGTAAGGTCTGGGGACCTTGGTGGACAATTAATGTGACCAAATCGACCGATCCATCTTTCTGGGAATGTTAGATTTAGATAATGTGTAACCAACTTTGAACTATTGCCAATTATTCGTTTGTTTTATTATTTAAATAATCAATAAATACAATAATCAACCTTTTGTGAGGCTTTTTAAGGTTAACATTCAAACAGCTGTATCTTCCTAACCATTGAGAATTGGACACATGTTTATGTAAACTTTTTTACTCAAAATGGTCCATACTACCAGCTAAATTATCTACTATTTCTCCTGAAACACCCTGTTTAATTTAAGTATAAAAACTATTGTAAATATGTCTATTTGTTTTTAAATTTTTATTAAACTAGTTTTACTTTTAGCATAAGAAAAACAATAGTTAATACTGACATTTGATCATTACTTGATTATTATCGCGTTATTAACATCGTCAAAAAATTAATTAATTTATAAGCCAAGACGGCATTAATACAATAAAATAATATGTGCATGACGCTTCAAGCATTCGAGTGTTGTAATTACTATATTCTGCTTAAGTCGATTAAAAGTGGAGTCATTCAGCCGAAGTCCATGATATTCGGTTCACAAACAATACCGCCCTCGTTATTTGTAATTAAATGCGCTGTATTTACTCGCAGTTTCTAACGTTCAGACTACTGTGAATAATTTGCTTCATTCACATTACAAATGTTTTGATATAATTAACGAGCGCACTAAAGAAATGTAAAGCACAATATTTAATTCATTTCATTGCACATAAGAATGAATCAGTCAAGTAAAGTACTCATTTTAAAAGTAATTATTTATAGTAAGTATTGTCAATAAACTATCTAAAACTGCGTAATTAAATCAAACAAGCCTGTTACCTTTAGGATAGGAACGTTCAGGTGGAAGATTGCAAAAATGAGAAAGAGTGGCAAAACACTGCCAAAACCATAAAACTTTGCACATTTACATAGTGCCCCACATTTAAGGCTCAACATGAAGATCGCGTTTATCTTCAAGTTGCAAAATGACAAATAGAGACAATGTTGCTGAGTGTAATGCTAAATTAAAAGTTAAACGATTAAACTCAAAAAAAAAAACGACATTCGTTTTGTTTATTTTTTTTTTAATTTTAACACGTTAAGCGCCTTTTGTATCCATATGGATACAAATCATTTTGGCCCAATCCATTTGGATACAACAGCCTACATTAATTAAGATTCGGCTGCCTGTATTCTTAAACATACATGTATTACATATAACTATACCAGAAAGGTTTAACGATGGCCCGGTGGACCAGAAAACCTTGGTGGCCAGCGATTTTTTTACCCACATTGATATTTAAAAAAAAAAAGTTTTATAACACAATTTATTCATACGAAAATCAAATTTACAACTAATAATTGTCAAAAGTAAAAGCACATAGGTAAATGATATAAAAATAAAATTATATAATTGAGCTCGTCTTCATAAGACATAATGTAAATATGAACACTTTATTTTTGGAAATCTTTTACCGTTAGGGGTTAATTAATCCTGTAACTATTTAATTATTTGTTTACCTGCTTCCATCGGATTATAATAGTTAGTAAGTAGGTAGAAACGTGCAAGTTTTTACGAGTATATACATACTTGTATTCGATAAGATACAGTGGTGAAACACTTTTTAATTTTTAATTAATAATATCTTAAGGAATTAATAATCACTCCTAAATTACAAAAAAAAAACCTGTAACAGATAAAAATATGTTGTTAACCTATACATAAACCTTCTTTTGTGATCTATCTATAATACCTCTATTCTACGATAATACTACACAACAAAAAATTCAACATTTTAAAAATGGTCAAGAATGGCTCCTATGATTTAACTTTAATGTAACACATATGTTATTATGCATATACAACAACCGCATTTTAATAGATTTCATTTATACGCACGTGCATAGCGAGTCATTTGTTGGCCAATTTTAATTGTTACAAACTTTTAAAACTTAAGAATGTGTCGTAACAGAAATAAAGTGTTTATAAAAGATTGCCGTTAAATTTTAACAGAACTAATCCAAATGTTAGTTAGTACATTTAATACAAACCTTTAATTAAATAAGTAATTGCTACAAAAGAATTGATTTAAGTTATCTAATAATAATACCTATCTAAACATAGTTGACAAAATAAGTTTCGGTACTTGTTAGGTTTAGCACTTTTTAATTAAATTTTGACTATTTATCAACCTTTACATTTCTTGATAAAATTAAGTAACGTCTTTAGTGTCTACCGTAAAATTAATAATAAAGTTTTGCATTTCTACCTTTATTTAATAAATAATCCCATTATAAAGAAAGTAGAAGAGGAACTCTTGGAACTCAATGAAAACTCTTTTCATAGGTCAGGTTTAATGGAGTTCAAGTTCCAGCGGGCTGTGAAATTGACTTCTGTCTCCGGAGAAGTTCGCAATGTGAAGCTACACTCATTTAATGGCTGACAGATTATCTGTTATCTCCTCAAATTTTTCAACGAACGCATTAAATATACATATTTTAAGTGAAAAAAATTGATTGATTTCAAATAGTTATTACTCTGCCGATTTATTTTCAATTTTCAAAATCGAATCGAAAACCGTTTACTGTAATGAATGTTAAAGCAGAAAAAGAAAAAAACAGAACGTTTAACTTTGTGCAAATAAGTTGAAGACTCGAAACAGCCAACATCAAACGACATCGAAGTTTAAATTCGTTTTGCGTTTTATCAAGGGAATTTAGAAGAAAAAATGTATTAAGTATAGTATTTATTTTTAATTTAATTTTATAGCAGTAATTGTGGTTGCACATTCACACAGAATAAATTTTTGAAGTAGGATACAATCAAGCATGTTTTTCTTTGCTACATTTTATACAAATAGTTCTAGAATCGAAAATGTTCCGCAGCAGGGTGTGGAACAGGGTCGACTTTAAAAATAAGTACTCCTTAAGTAAGCAGTACTTAAATATGTTCTCTTCAATACGTGTTTCAGTTTATGCGGGCCAAATCAGTAAAGCGTAAACTAAAACAACGGAAATAAAATTTAATGTACATTTTAGGTTCCTCTTTCATTGAGCATCGAAAAGTAAGGTGACATTTTTTTTTTCCAAGTGACAAAAAAATCGTGAAATCTATTTTCCCGTTTTCGTTACACTACAAACCACAGCTGTAATTTTATTAAGCGAAATTCAAATTAAAGACCCAAACATTTTTACACATTTCAAAAATTCGGCCGCATGGAAATTTAAGGACCCAAAGAGAAGAAATGTCTAGGAAAAAAGACGTTCGGTAACCCTAATTAACGTAACCTAGCATAACCTAATCGGACTTAACACTTTATTTAACGGTGGTGGCCACCATAGGAAAAGAACAACTGTGGCCACGTGGTGGCTGACAGATACGTGCACAAACTCCTCCCCACTCCAGTTTCGTGACCAGTGAGCGGTTACACTGTTACAATGTTGCTAGGCTAACAGGTTTGCATAATTAGACAACAGTAAAAGTACCAAACAGCTTACATTCATTATTTTAAATATTTATAGAAAAATTATGGAAATCAGGCATAAGATTAATCCCGGGACTTGAGTCTTGTTTCGGGAACTGTCCCCGAAAATCGGAGGCGAATGGTCACCTTATCTAAAAGCCATGATTCCTTCACTTTAACCTTTAACCATTATGTAGACCAGGGGTCAGCAACGCAACGCAATCTGTGAGATTTTTATGCGCCTCACTATATTATACACATACGGTGTTAGGAAATCAGTTCTATGGTATCTACGCTCATAGGCATTGCTAATCGACCGAAATGTTCGAATTTGAACCTTATGTATAACGTCCATAAGGCCACTACTACAGTAATACATATTTTGAAGTTATTTTTCGGGTGCCCCCAGCCCCCAATAACTTTTAAATTTATATTACGCCCTTATTGAAATAAAGGTTGCCGAACCCTGATGTAGACCGTACTTAAGTAACACGATAATTCAATCATATTACGTAAGTAATTCAACGCAAATTGAAAAAAAGTTCAAAAAAGATAGAATTTTTTGCAAAGTTTACCATTAAATTCATATGTTTAAACTGTAAACGCATATATGCTCATTATTTATTCAATATATTTTTTATATGCATACTTAAAAATAAATGAATCACCTAAGTCAAATTTCTAGAAAATAAACTATTTCGTGACATAAGCACACAAGCACATCGCTACAGTATTAAGTTTTAAAAACCTAGTTTATAAATACAGCAAATATAAATTCTAAATTAAAAGTGCACCTACACGTATTTTCATGAACATCAAAATATACGGTTAAGATTTTCAATGCCGGTTTTAATAATGTTGACCTCAGAAATAAATAATTTTTGTGTCTTTTGATTTAGAATAAACAACATCGATAAAAAAATATATATTTTTCTAAAATTTGTTTATTTGACAGCAAAAATGTTTAACCTGATTATGAAAGAAAAATAATAAGAGTAGTACTTGGCAATTGTTAACAATTTGTTAAAGCCTACGAGTTTAATTCTATCAAAGATTGCATGTTTACGTATAAATTATCATTAAAACAGCAATAAATTCAAAAATGTTATTTTAAAACAAATAACATGCTTCAACTTTTTCAAAAACAATTAAATTAACATTAAGAAAAATGTACACCCATTAAAAGTGCTCCATTTTATATAAACAAAATTCACTTACCTACTTATATTTAAAGTTCAGCAAACTGCATCGAGCAAAACAAACACAGTGAATTATTTTAAGTCTAGGTAAGTGATCAGGAGGAGCTACTATAATAGCGTTGTTAATTAAACTTTCAAATTATTTTACACTGGTATTATTATTTTGTATCTAATATTATTTCCAAAACAACGTAAATGACAAAACAGTTAATTTAAGCAACATCAAAATGTCATACATTTTGAAAAAAAAATTATCTAGAAAAAAAAAAGTAAAAATATACACACTGCACTATTGTTCAATTAAAACAGTTATGTATTAATATGCTTAAACAAAAAACTCAGTTTAGTTTAAAAAAATTTTTAATTATACAGTGATCTTAAACAAGTATTCATTTAAACGTTGCTTTTTCTATTTTGATTAACAAATTAAATATTAAGAGAATACGCACTTGGTGGGCACCCTGTAGGATCTGGATCTACTAATCAAGAAGCTATTATTTTTGAAAAAGGAGTGACTGTATACTAAATGTAAATATTTATTTTTTATGAATCGCTTAAATAATTCTACTAAACTTCTTAAATATTGCAAAAAACGTGTCCTTTCAGAGTAATACCCCCCCCCCCCCAAAGAGAAGAGGTAAAATTGGGTTTTTATTTCATTTCTCAAATTTAGAGATGTGTAGGAGAATGTGTAGGTGAATGACATTATACCTATTAAAAGATTTCCCATAGTAAAATTTTCAATCATCTTTCACCTTCACAAGGCGCTGAAAAGTGCGACCCCTGTTGGTTTTTTTTAACAGAACTTTTTGGAGGGTTGAAATTTTGCAATTTAAAAATTTCTCTTAAAAAGATAAATTTATTAAGAAACTTTTTTCATTCCTTAACTTTTCCTGCAAAACTTACAGTTTTTATGTAAAAAATAGAATAAGTGAACCATGAAATATTCTAAAATAAAACGATTCATTTGGGTTATTAGCATGGTTTGTTTCTGTTCATTGTTCATATTGAGTAGAATTGTCGGGTGTTCTCGTGTTGTAAACTCTTGTTCTTTAAAATGACTTATAGTATAAGTCTTATACAATTAATGTTAAGATGTACGATACGCATTACGTTCACGGTCTTCTAACAGTACCTAATTTATTAGCAGCCAGGTGTCTTTGTGAAGAAAGATATCCCAACCGTATAATTCCACATTATACGATGATAACACAAAAACCCAATCAATTCTACTCAATATGAACATAAACAAACCATGGTAACCACCCAAATGAACCTTTTTATTTTAGATTAATTAACAGTTCATGTTCACTTATTTTACTTTATTTTTTACATAAAAATGTAGGTTTTGCAGGAAAAGTTTTAAGGAACGAAAAAAGTTTCTTAATAAGTTATATTTTTAAAAAAAAATTTCAACCCTCCAAAAAGTTCTGATAAAAAACCAAAGGGGTCGCACTTTTCAGCCCCTTGTGAAGGTGGGAAATGGTTAAAAATATTACTATGGGAAATCTTTTAATAAGCATAAAACAAATTTGAAAAACCTTATTTACCGCTACTCTTTAGGGGGTGTAACTCCGAATGGAGACGTTTAAGGAAAAAAATGTATGTAACAATCCCCCTTAATCTATATACAGGGTGTCCCAGCCAAGACGAATTATTCGATAGCTCTGTCATTAGTAATAATATTAAAAAAAGTTAAATGTAAAAGTTGTTTGTAGTCATTTACTACATAACCTAAAATTTTCAACTATACACAGTGTTTTGTTTTAGCGCTCTTGATACTAAACATTGTTTTTTTTATACAGAACACTATGTATATTTTGTAATTTTTGGATGTACAATTAAATTCTCTTTCAAACATATTATAGGTTGTTTATGTCTAAAATGAACCGTTTTTGAGTTATTAACGTTTTTTTGAAAATTTTGACAGATGGAAACCTTTATAAAAATATTTATATTTATTAAAGTAACAACACTAGAGCAATTTACTCTAGTAATTTATTAAACAATAGTGTCATAGTGATTGTTGACTAGTTACATTTTTAAAATAATATACAGGTTGTTCGTTATACTCGGTCCATTTCGCTAAACTTTAAACGCATATAAATCTTTTTTTTTAATGGAACACCCTATATATTTTTACATTTTCTTGTAGAAAATTTAATTATCTTTCAAAGTTGTTAAGCATGTTTTATGTCTAAATATGATATTTTTGAAGTTATTTGGTTTCTTATGATTATTTGCGAGTATTTTACCTAAAATATCGGTAGTAGCCTTTGAAAATTGAAAACAATTTGCATGAACTGTCAACCAGAACAGTTAATCGGCACAATTTAAACTATTATGCCACTAAAAATCCATATTTTTTTAGAGTTATAGATACACAGCATTCTGGTGTTATTTGCTGCCATTTATGCTGTGTATCTACCACTCTTAAAAATTATAGATTTTTAGTGGCATAATAATTTAAATTGTGCCGATTAACTGTTCTGGTTGACAGTTCATACAAATTGTTTTCAATTTTCAAAGGCTACTAACGATATTTTAGGTAAAATACTCGCAAATAATCATAAGAAACGAAATAACTTCAAAAATATTATATTTAGACATAAAACATGCTTAACAACTTTAAAAGATATTTACATTTTCTACAAGAAAATGTAAAAATATATAGGGCGTTCCATTAAAAAAAAAAAAAGATTTATATGCGTTTAAAGTTTAGCGAAATGGACCGAGTATAACGAACACCCTGTATATTATTTTAAAAATGTAACTAGTCAACAATCACTAAGACACTATTGTCTAATAAATTACCAAAGTAAATTGCTCTGGTGTTGTTATGTTAATAAATATAAATATTTTTATAAAGGTCTGCATCTGTCAAAATTTTCAAAAAAACGTTAATAACTCAAAAACGGTTTATTTTAGACATAAACAACCTATAATATGTTTGAAAGAGAATTTAATTTTACATCCAAAAATTACAAAATATACAGGGTATTCCATATAAAAAAACAATGTTTAGTATCAGAGCGCAAAAACAAAACACGGTGTATAGTTGAAAATTTTTGGTTATGCAGTAAATGATTACAAACCACTTTTATATTTAACTTTTTTTAATATTATTACTAATAACAGAGCTATCGAATAATTCGTCTTGGCTGGGACACCCTGTTAAAAATGAATGTATGTTTGTTTGTTTGTCCTTTATGCATTCCTATACCATTCATCCGATCCTGACCAAATTTGGCACAGACAATCTATAGGACCATGGGAAAAAGATGGGCTATATAAAAATTCCCAAAAGATCCAAAATTTCCAAAAGATCCAAAATTCACAAAAGTTCCAAAATTCTCAATAGATACAAAAAAATAAAAAGATCCAAAATTCTCAATAGGTACAAAAATTCCCAAAAGATCCAAAATTCTCAAAAGGTCCCAAAATTCTCAAAAGTTTCAAAAATTCCCAAAAAGTCACCAACTCCCAAAAAAATTTCAAAAGTCAACGTCTGGGAACGTCCGCCGGGCGCGAGTAGTCTGTAATTGATAAAAAAATTCACCTAGCGAAGCCGGGTAACTACGCTAGTTTTCTATAAGGAATTACGTCTCGAAGTTTTTGCAATATTTAGGAATCACCCTGTATAATAAAATACAGGGTGTAAAACACAAAAATACCAAACGAAAAAAAAGTCTAGATTTTGTTTGCTGTACAATCGTGATAGTCAAATTTTTATTTGTAAATTACCATGCGAAATATTTGATGAAACAACTTATTTTTGTATGGAAGTCTTAGTAAGTGGTGACTTTGATGTAAAGATTATTTTTTTCTCTTTACAATGATATAATATTTTATGTTTATTTACAAAAATAAATGAAATAACTAAAAAATGCGAAATCTAAGATGAAAATCAACATTGCCATGGAAAAAAACAATAACCGAATTCGATTGTTTTATTTCTACCCTTGCTAGTCTATCCCGTCACCCTTTTGACGGTGGCATTAATCAAATGTATCGCGAAATTTAAATAATCATACTCATTGTTAGTGTTTTATACCTCGTATTGCGAAATAAGTAAAAAAGGTTTTTAAATATTTACGTAAGTTGATTAACATTATTTCTAGTTAACACAGTTATTCGTAAGATTTTATAACTTCAAAACGCCTAACTTAAATAGATTATGAAATTTCAAATGTTTTAAATTTAACATGTTTCATTGAAGGTGTTCTAATTACAAACAAACTTTTCAATGCAAAGGTGACATCTTGATAACAAAAGCTCTGAAAAGTACATCTCCAAGTACTTATTTTATTCTGTCTTGTGTTTTGAAGCACCTTGATCTGTTTTATTTCGCATTACATGTTTTAGTGTCACCGTCTTAATGGTGACGGGATAGACTAGCAAGGGTCGAAATAAAACAATTGAGGTCGGTTATTGTTATATCCATGGCAATGTCGATTTTTATTTTAGATTTCGCTTTTTTTAGTTATTTCGCTTATTTTTGTAAATAAACAATAAAAGTATTATATCACCTACTAAGACTGCTATTTGAAAACTGAAGTTTCATTAAATATCTCGCACGGTAATTTATAAATAAAAATTTGACTATAACCATTCTATTGCAAATCAAATCTAGCAATTTTGTGTATTAACTACGATAGCCGAGATATTTGAGTTTAAGAATTTGCATCGATTTCGTTTTTTTCCTTATATCACGCTAGCCAAGAAATTTTTAAACAAAAAATTAAAATACACTCCTAAATAGCTAACTCTTGTCCTACTTAACAACCTTGTATTTTTATTATTTACGGAGATAGCAATAGTGCGACATGGAAAAGTGAAACACCCTGTATACAGTGATAAAGAAAAAGTACATCGAAATTTAATAATCCTTCGTTCATTTACAAAAAATATATATATTTTATTATTATCAGCCAAATGAATAATCAAAGACTGTTGTTGGCTACCGAGGAACAACATAATAAAACAGATAAATTATGTTTGTAATTTTAAATAAACGTCTGGAGAAACAAATAACATAAAATGCGCCACATGTCTGACCTTTGAGAAAATTCCGCATTGTAACAGTTTGTGCTTAATGAGACGAACTTAAAACAATTCAGTTCTGCCTCGGTGTAATATCTATTATCTAGGATCCCAACATCGAAACGTGATGCGAATAAGAAAACAACTAAAATCATCATTGCAATTCACAATACGGGCAAGCAGAGTCCATTAATTTTATTTACATTTAATTTGAGTTATGCCTAAAAGAAAAAAATAGTCCTTTGGATTATTAAATGTTTTAGTACTTTTTCAATTGAAATACCGGGTGATTCAGTTTGACTGTCGCACCCCTATAACTTTGTAAGTATTGAGAATAACCCCAGCAACCCTTATATATTTGAAATCAGCGAGAAATTCTCTATTAAGTGATGCGTTTTTGTTACCTCTACGATGACGTATGTCAAATTCGCGATAGGCAACTGATTTTTCTCGAAAATTTTCTTATGTATGCCTACTTTTTGAGTACATGGTCGGATTCAGAATTAAATTCTCTATCCGAATCAACAAAAAAATGTATACTATGTAATTTAAAAAAAAACAGTTGCCTATCGCGGATTTGACATACGTCATCGTAGAAGTAACAAAAACACATCACTTAATAGAGAATTTCTCGCTGATTTCAAATATATAAGGGTTGTTGGGGTTATTCTCAATACTTACAAAGTTATAGGGGTGCGACAGTCAAACTGAATCACCCGGTATATTGGGTTGTAATATATTTTCGTGCCGCTTTGTTGGTATTTTTGCTTATTTATAAAGTTTGAAATAAGTTTAATTATATATGTGCAATTTTGATTGATGACCTTCTTCCATCTTTCTGGCGGCGGCTAAAAGATTCCTCTCTTATAGAATTTCTGTGACTTGTTAGTGTAAAACTGATCCAAATGGTTTTGGCAGTAGTTCAAATCTGATTTACTAACTCATATAAGGTAAATTAATAACTTTATTGGCGATCAGTAAATTTAAAACAACTAAATTAATTATTGCGTTAACTGAAATATAAAAAAACTTGTCGTTTGTAAAAAAAACTCTGTTAAACAGTATAAATGCTGTGTAAAAACAAATAAAACCACTTTTAACTGCATTACAGAAATTGCGTTGTGGAAACTTTTTGCTACTTAAAGCAGAATTGTATTATATACTTTTAACAGGTTGTATTTCTACAGTAGTTGTGAATATGGCATTTTTTGTTGTTTTTACTCTAATACCCTAATGTGATACCCTAATGGACCTAATGTAATAATCGACAAATAATACTTCAGAGCTGGTAATTAAATAAACAAAGCAATTTAATATAAAAAGTATTTCTCGTTTTACTAAAAACAAAACGTTTGATTTTTTGTTTAAGTAACAACGTTACTCAACAATATTTTCAACAAAGGTACTAGTAAATTAACTAACTTTTTTTTTCAGTTTTACAGTCAGATCAGTGATGGCTCCTGTAAGTCAGCTTCTGGTATATTACGTTACACCACAAGGGGAACCAGTCAGTGACGTTATCAGTTTTGACGTCAAACTGCTCCACAGACAGGTATGAATGAATTTTAGATACTTGTTGTGCTTATTTAGTTAATAATCTTTTTTGATGGGACTTAAAATTAAACATTTTGTCACTTTGTAAGCAGAAAATGGTTCCTGTTTAGGTTTGCGCTGGTTATTAATAATAGCCACGAAGTTTTTATTTTTTGTTATTGTTTAATTACATTATTTTCTTTTGTAATAAAACTGTATGTGATGATGAGATATTAAGCAAAAAAACGTGACATTCTTATTCAATAACAAGGCACTACTATGTAGTTTTTTATGCAAATTCTGAGAAAAGTAATAAAAAATAGATATGACAACCCCTACATTTTTGAAATTAAGAAAAAATAAGCTTCTTAATGAACCCATAGCCAACTATGGTTGCCGTTTAAAAAAAGTCAAGTTTGGCTTATATCTCAAAAATCGATCGTGCTGTGACGTTTTAGATGTTTTTTTCATATTCTACGTAAAAATATCTATAGGTATCAATTCACATTTTGGTTTTAACATAAGTAGCTATAGAATTATACAGGGTGTCACACAAAAAACGCCGCAAGCTGTAACTCCGTTGTTTGTGGTTCGATTTTGGTGAACAAAAAACTAAATTAAATGGCTCCTCAAATACTATAAACTGAATTGGATTTCAATTTTTTTCAAGTTTAACTTAAATGTCAAACCATAGTAAATTTTTTTTTCCAAATGGCACCATCTATTTTTTTTACTAAATCTGGTAGACATTTTTTTTTTTCTGAATTCAATCATGTAATCATGAGTTAATTTTAGTGCAAAACTAATAAGAAATAAAAAATAAAAGTTTAACTAAAATAGATTAGGTTTCACAAAATTTTCAAGCGTGCCGTGGAAAAAAAAATCTTTATCAACAAATGTCATTTCAACGTCAGTGTGGTATTTAAATGACATTTGTTGATTAAGATTTTTTTGTTTTCCACGGCACGCTTGAAAATTTTGTGAAACCTAACCTATTTTAGTTAAACTTTTATTTTTTATTTCTTATTAGTTTTGCACTAAAATTAACTCATGATTACATCATTGAATTCAGAAAAAAAAATGTCTACCAGATTTAGTAAAAAAAAAATAGATGGTGCCATTTGGAGAAAAAAAATTGACTATCGTTTGACATTTAAGTTCAACTTGAAAAAAATTTTAATCCAATTTAATGTGTAGTATTTGAGGAGCCATTTCATTTGGTTTTTTGTTCATCAAAATCGGACCACAAACAACGGAGTTACAGCTTGCGGCGTTTTTTGTGTGACACCCTGTATAGGTACAAAAAAATCGCCTGTTTTTAATTTTTTCAAATTATTTAAAAAAGTTGAAGAGGTAGGTTAACCCTTTCACTTTCGGGTAATTTTTGTATGCACAAGCCGTCTGTGTCGGGTTTTTTTGTTTTTAAAAGAAAAATTCTGGTGAATACGCCGGGTTAAAAAAATTAAGCTAATTTTAAGACAACTTATTTATTATCTTTGTTAATAGGGGAGTAACAAAAAAGTTTTATTTACAAACGTTGTTGGAATTTATTAGCTATACCTACAATTATTTTTAAATGCACAGAGTATTTAGTTTTTGAGAATCAATATGCAACTTTACTATTTCAAATATTTTTACTTTTTCTTGTAGACAAATTAATTGCCATTAAAAAATATAAAGCATGTTTTTGTCTTAAGTTAATATTTGTAGAGTTATTATTCTGGTGGATGCGTCAGCTCAAAAATTAAGCTAATTGTAAGACAAATTATTTGTTATCTCTATTATTAGGGTAGTTACAAAATAGTTGTTTATGTATTAAGGCCAAAAAGGAATAACACTACCTTGTATTTATACAAGATTTAGTAATATTGTATCATTTTTTGTCCAATGTGGTGTAGTATTTTTTGACGTAATTAACTTCTCTACCACATAATTTCTGCCAAAATAATAAGCAGCCAACCACTTATATCACAACATCCGTACTAAAAAATAATCAAAGTACTTTATTACATTCTTCTACTAATTTACTACTCTACGTTTGATGATGAAAACAGTTACATTTAGGTGTTTGTAATTAATCTAATAGCTTCAAGGTAAAGCAGTCGTATTTAAAACTATTTCTTGTGAACTGAATTACTTCGTTCATCGAAGCATATTAGACAATTCAATTTACCCAGTAGGTACGTCTTACGGAGAAGTTAAGATTACAGTTCAGCTTATCGTATAAGTTTGCTGTTGGCTTAGTTCGAGCAAATAGCAATAAAGTCACTCATTCAGGTCTCTCAACCACAACCATCGAAAAACGAATTGTAGCGATATGTACAGGGTGATATATTTTTTCGAAATATTAGGTACAGTTTTAAAAAATATAAAAACCAATCACTTTAATCATTAAAATTTTCTTTATTTAATACACGGTGAAGCCTCGCTTTATTTTAATCGTATTTTACTTCACCTAGGTACTTATTTCATTTACTTTAATTTATTTGGGTAACATACGTATCTCGCTTATTATAACAGTTGAAGCGTAGCTTTAAATTTGACAAAGACTAAATTTCATGCTAATAATAATACAAAAGAAATCGAAAAATCCGATTATAGAATATCGTCTCTAAGTTTTTTATTGTAACCAATTTTAAAAATAGTAAAAATATTCTAAAGAAATGCTGAAGCGATAAGAAACCAGACAAAGGCTTAAACTTCATTAAGGAACACAATGAAAATAAACCAATACACTAGATTTAGACTATAAGTCAGCAACGGTTATATATTTTCACTGTTAGATTTCTTTAATAAATTTGACACAATAATGTTTAAATATTTTTTCGTAACTTATTAAGCGAAATATTTCCGCCGATAAAGCGATTTTACTTGAAACGCCTTGTATATCTAAAGATATTTTCAAAAGTTTATAGTTATTTATTACATACCTTGTCAACTGATAGTATAAAAATCTAATATGGCGCCCATAAGATATAATAAAGTTGACTATGGGATCAGAAAAATTAAACAAGCTAAGTTAATTCAAATTACGCCAGAAGATTGAGGCTTTTATCTAATTTTGAAATACCAAATTTTTAATTTTTAATGTGGATATCACGAAAGTTATAAAAAACAAGAAAAATACGTTTTACAGTTTTTTATGATATTTTAACAACTGGGCACAATTTGCACCGTTTTACTTAATATTTTTACTAAGCAAGTAAAAACACAATGCTTTGCTAATTTAACCATTCTTTTATCTCCAACAGTTTCCGAGATCCCCATGTTCTTCACGTTGAAACATGCACCGTTAATATTTTCCTAAACCTAAACAAATATTAAAATCATTTTGAAAATTCATATTTTATAGAACCGTTGATTCCGAGAACAAATTAAACTTTTAAATTATTTTACAGTAGGTACCTACTGTTATTCATAAAAATAAATATTTTGAAAATACTTTACTTCATTCAAAGACATCAAACAATTACAGTTTATATACCGCTATATTTATTGAATGACACTTAAGACGGTCAAGCCACAAACAAATTTATTCAGAGTTTTTTAAACGGTGGCTCTAGGCCCATGGATGTCTCTGAAAGCAAATATTTCAGGGTTGTCACGTGATCAATAAAAAGATTTCCATAAATATGAATCAGTGTTACTCTCTTACAGACTTTCGAACGGATCCTAACGGACCGCCTAGGAGCCTTCTTCTCGAAGCTTCAACTTATCCCCGACTCTCAATACGCTTTTCGTCACCAACGTTCCACCGCCGATCTCATATTCAAACTTCTGACCCACTCCACCAACTCCCTTAACTCCAAACGCTACACGGCGGCAGTGTTCCTAGACATCGAAAGAGCTTTCGACACCGTATGGCACACCGGCCTTCTTTACAAACTTAACTCTTTTCACGTCCCCTTATTCACTCGTCTCATAAAGAGCTACCTGTCCCTCCGAATACATCGTGTTCGCATCTCCAACCACTTCTTCACTCCCGCCGCTGGTGTGTCCCAAGGATCCATACTTGCTCCTCTTCTCTTTAATCTCTAAATCTCAGACATTCCCCAACCCAACCCTAGGGTATCTACAGTCACTCTCGCCCAATACGCCGACGACACCGCCGTCAGGTGCTTAGCAAGGACCTCGGCAAATGCCAGTCGAATTTTGCAGATCTACCTAAACTCCCAAATCCCGATAAAACCCAAACTATACTTTTTCGACACCCCAACTTCTCACGAAACCCCAATTTCAATCCATTCCACACCGACCTCAATCTTTGGGAAGCCAATCTCCCCGTCTCCGACACCATTGTGTATCTCAGAATCACGCTAACCACTATCTTCTCTCCCAACGAAGACCTGTCCAAAACGCTGAAACGTGCCCGAGAAAGAGCTTCACTTCTTTCTATCATCCGAGACAGATTCGTAGGATGCCACCCTAAAACCCTTTTACGCACATACTCTACCTTCATCAGACCAATCTTCGAATATCGAACCCTTCTTCTTTCAAGCAAGCGCAAACAAATCTCAAACAAAAATCTTCTCTTCGAAAGGGCCATCCTACGAAAATGCCTCAGACTCGACATGTTCCACCCCTCAAATGAGATACACCAACTTGCCAACATTCCCCCCATCAACGAGAGACTCTCTTCCAATCTAGACCACTACACCGCTCGACTCATCAACAACAACGTTTCCGACATAGTTCCACTACTTTCCATTCCTCCCACCAACACGCGCATCCGCGCAAAAACAACTAAAGCACATTCCCACCATTCTTCTGATCAAAACCTCCAATATCCCCCAAAGATATCAACTAACAATCGATAACACCCCCGAGGTATTTCTCTAAACACTTCCGGGCCCCACTCAATCATCGATCACTCTCTAAAACAACCCCCCTCTCCATACTAAAAATGCCTGCCCGAACTTTTTGATACTGCGTCACTTTCTGTTTCAGAATTACAACTTCACCCCATTCTCATAACCCAAGAGAGACAAGAGTACACATAAGGGCTGGCCGTCTTTCGGACGGCCGAAACCCCGAATTCGAAATTCTCTCTTACAAAGTTTTCTTAGTTTTAAACTTTACATTTTTTCATTACAAAGATGCAATTTATATTTACATGTATCTTTCTTAGCTTTACACAGTAAATAAACAAAATTTCTTTGGGATCTCAATAATTTGTCATAGAATAAGAAAGAACATTCTTAGACAAAAAAGCTTGAGAAGCGTTGCAATAGCTTACAGTTAGAAAAATATACAAAATATGAAGATATAGGATTTAACAATGAAACCGTTTGAAAGCTTGTTTGTATAAACTTAAAACAGCTTCATTATTTTTATTTACCGTGACACCGTGACTGCGTAAAAATTAAGTTTAAGTAAATAGATCAATAGATTGAATTCGATGCGATGACAACTGCTATACTACCGCATTAAATTGCAAGGGTATAAAATTCTATGTAACCCTAAGAAATGTTGTATATTTCACTAAATATTTGGATACCTAGTCTTTACTTAGTAAAATTTAATTTAATAAGCACCGGCAGAACTAGCAGTGAATACGATTTCATAAAACAAATGAAGTTCGTATTAATTTAGCAGAGCACGGTAATCAACCCAATAAAGTGCTATTTTAAATACAGGTGGTATTTTTTTGCCGTTTGCAATTTCGTTTTCAATTACAATCTTTGGGATTCAATCAAAATTGTTTATCTTTAACAGGTGTTTTTGTTTGTTGAATTGAAACAGTTGCGATTAATTTTGTTAGTATAGGGTTTCAGTATCCAACGATTGGCAAAAATAATAATAAATTAACTTTGAAAACATTTGTTACAAATTTTTGTTTTGATAAAGAAAAGTTAATTATGTCATTACTTTTAGAAATGCCATTTTTATTCCAATATAACGGAAATTGGATACATAATATTTTCATTAGATAGCACTATACAAGCCAGGTACTTCATCGGCATTTTAAAAAAGTGGTACGTTAAATTTTCTATATTAAAACAGCTTTCGCTGTCAACAATTATCAGTTTGAAATTTCTGGCGATGAGTTACACAATACACATATAACCCAGAATGTAATTTAGTGATGAGTTCAAGCCCAAAAACAAAATTTCCCTAGCTCTCACCCTTGCGTTTTTTTTTTTAGAGATAACTATAAAGAATAAATATTTCTTAATTCTCTCAAAGCTAATCAAATGAGATTTTTTAGCAGACGATTCGTCTACTAAGACTATATTTGTACAAATTAAAACCGCAAAAATGTAAAAATCACGATTTAAATAACATGAACATAGCCATAAAAAGGAAAACCTTAAAATGTAACAAAACATCACAATTTATCGGGAATCGTGGCTAAAATCAGTTTCAATATCTTTTTTCTTACGTTCCACAATTGTAACTCCTATAATTTTGCACTGCTTTTTAAGTTACTTTTTTATTATTATTGGGCTATTTACAACAATTACTCGCATATAAATTATGATTAGCAGCATGACGATGTGAAACTATATTGAAATTATAAATGAAAAATTCAATAAACTATTAATTAACATATAAAATGTCACCTGATTGGAATTACGAGATTTTTAAATGACTTCATATCACTTCATTCTTTATATCACTTTAAATTTTGTGATTATTTAAAAACAATTATTGAGTTTTCTTTTATTAAAGTTAGTATTTTTGCGAACAGGTTTATGTCAACTTAGAGGAACGAGAATGGTGGCTACCCGGCCAAGCTTTGGACCTCGAAATAGTTGCCGAACCGTCTTCTTTAGTTTGCCTTTTAGGAGGTCGTTCCGGAGGAAGCAGCGACATTAAATTTGACCCAAGAATAAGGTAAGTCGATTCTCATTATGGAAAATTGATAAAATTCACAGAAGTTACTTTGAATTAATGATACCCAAGAGTTGCTTAATGAAGACGTTTATGGTTAAAGTTAGATTAAGTTGATTTCCAATTACCTTTTGTAATATACTAGCCTCATAGTAGCTAACTTTTGGCGCGAATATTAAAATAAATGTTATCGCAGATAGAGTTAATTAAAAATAAGCAGAATTTAAAGCTTGCATGTAATTAATATATCCAAATACGAGCTTATGAGAGTCTTACTTTCGAGTTTGTTGAGAAAAGCTTTAAATTAAAAATAACCAATTTATCGTCCAATATAAATCCAAATAAGTGCGAAGTGTCTGCTTTGGATTGCGATTCTTAATGCTTTAATAAAAATGTTAATGCTTAAATGTCTTAGGTCAGTGGCGAAATTACAGAGTTTAAAATGAAACCAATCATATTTAAACCAAAAAGACATTGTATTTATTGTTCTACATAAATATTAAAATAAATAATTTTCTTTGCCAGCTTTAACTGTTATTTATTTATTTTATGTGGCTGTTTACTTTTTATATTTTTAATGTCGAGAAAGTAAATGTCAAACTGTAATGAGAAATGAAGCCTTGTTCCCAAATCTACAATTTTTAAATCTTGTGCAAACAGAACCTATTTTTAAATTTTTAGTTACTAGATTTGAATAAAATAATAGTTTCCTTTGTCCTAAATAGCTATTGTTTAGTTAATATATAAGAAAAATATTCACTAGAAATTTTTTCTACATGTGGTATTTTTAATTGTAGACACTTGCTTATTGTTCTATAGAGAATAGATTGTAGATATACTAAAAAAAATAAGAAATACAAACTATAGTCTTAAAATATTAATATCAATATTTATCATTTTATAAATTTCGTTTTAAATATTATCTACTTTTTTATTGGTTTAAAAAATGACAGGAAACAAAATAGTAAGAGTCACCGCACACTACAGACTTTTAGTCGGCCGATAGTTTGATCGTTATTGGGGCAGGATAGGGATTTGTATTATTTAGTTAGCCGACTTTTAATCGGTATGTGTGCGCGCTCTCATAAACACTCATGCTATTTGCAAAGAGAATCAAACTCTTAGAATCACCGCACACTACAGACTTTTAATCGGCCGACAGTTTGATCGTCTTCGCAAATGGCATAAGTGTTTATGAGAGCGCGCACACATACCGATTAAAAGTCGGCTAACTAAATAATACAAATGCCTATCATGGCCCGATAACGATCAAACTGTCGGCCGACTAAAAGTCTGTAGTGTGCGGTGACTCTAAGTGTAGAACATTTATATGAAAAAACGCTTGTTCCCAAATTTGCAATTTTTAAATCTTGTACAATCAACAGAAATATTTTTTTTTTAATTTTTGGGTTTCAATTATGTACCTACTACCTACTCGTCAATTAAAGTGTAAATTAAAATATTTTAGACATAACTTAACTTTTTAAACAAATTTTGGCCAAAGTTTATTCCAAAACTCGCCGAAAACTAGTGATAATTATATTAAAAAAAGTTAAAGCTAAATAAAGTACATACATTTTCAAGTTAACAAGTTAATGTTTACCCCCAGATTAAAGACGCATTTCATTCGATTCTCATAATCATAAGCAATTTTTCTTCGACAAAACAAAACCAAATATTTCGTTTTTGTTCCGATCAGTCAAAACCGATGTGTTTTAAATTTCATATTGATTATAACCGTGTTCTTAAAATTTAAAAAATTACCCTCGCAATACAAAATGGCTATAGAATATATGGAGCTATTTATTATGTTGATCAATGGTTAAATTATTTACGTGATTTAATTATGCAAAATAAATAAGTTTAAACAAAACCACTTATCTTTTTTATTTTATAAAGAATCTGATAGAAATGCCAAATCAGTTTCGACATTCTCGTCTCTTCATTAGTAGCCTTCTTATAATAACCCTTCAATAAAAAGAAAGTTATTGGCGAAGAGCCGTGCGGCTCGACACAAATGTAACATTTCTAAAAGAGAGTCGTCAGAAATTATGTTTTATTAAACTTATTTATATCCCGTTAGTATATGGTTAAAACTAACAAAAGCGTCTATTCAAAACTCATAAAAAGACACAAAAAGAATCAAAATTTAATCAGATCTTAATAAATAATTTGCTTTACAAATGCATAGGAAGATGACAAATTTACGCCGCAATATATGGTGAAGGCGCCGCGCCGGTTGTAAGTTGCTAAATACGGTACGATTTATTTATCCATATAGAAAATTTCATTTAGACAAAAAAATTAAATATATTGTACAATTATTGTTTAAATAACATCATAAAATACTAGAAAATTATCAAAAAGTCACACATATTACAAAGTAGTTAACAAGACTAAAACACCTCATTTAATTTTAATTTAATAAAAAACAAATACTTTCTATTTCTAGCGATGATAGAAGTCCTATAACTGTGACGGGGGAGGTTGATTTTTTGGAAGCCGGTGTATCCTTTTTTCAACGCCAGTGTGTTAAAAGAGGAGAAACCGGAATTTCCGCAGTGTCCTACAGACAAAGAGGATCGGGTGCTGGACCTTCTAACCGGAGACGACCACCGGAAAGTCTTGTAGGCGGCGCTCCTTTTGATCAACTCTGGCTGTGGAAGTGCTTTAGTTACACGTAAGTACATTAGGTCATTAGGCTTTGTTTAGTTTTTTTATTGTTTTATATTTACATATATGTATAGGCTATAGTGTGCCCAAAAAGTAAAATTCAACAGTTCTTAAAAGCTACGAAAAAGTTATTATTGCAAATTTCAATAATTGCTTAATTCAAATCTCTTATTTTAAGCATTATTAAAGACGTAATTGTGTTTTTCTTTGCTATATTTTATTTAAATTTTATTTAATTTTAGATACATCCAAACACTAAAACCGCTATTATTTAAATTTGCTATGCGCTGATCTAACCAGGGAGGACCACGATACGTTGTCGTTAGAATTTGATTAAGGCTGTGTTTATTGCATCAAGAACATCAAAACTAAATGTTTTCCAGAGTTATACGTGCCACTTGCCATTTTCTTCGGGAAAATAGGGGAAAAACTGAAATTTTGCGCGCATTGGTAAATAGAAGAATTTCGATTTTGTCTCTGACGGTTTCATGAGCAACGCGATCGCAAAAATGATCTTTTTATACCAATTTTTCAGTTTTTCCCCTATTTTTCCGAAGGAAATGGCCAGTGACACGTATAACTCTGGAAAACATTTAATTTTGATGTCATTGATGCAACAAACACAGCCTTAATCAAATTCTAGCAATAACGTATCGTGACCCTCCCTTGCTAGTTAATTATTATTATTGACGTTGTGCTAAAAAGTAAAACAACTTTCAATTTTATCATTATTTTATTTCTACATCTCAATTTAGTTTTTAGTATTTTGTGTATTTTACTATTTATTCACATCTTTATGCGCGATAGCTAACTTTTTTCTTAAAAATTAGTGGTTTTAAACCGCACATAATTTTCTGTTTAAATTTTATTAAAATACGTTTGATCGTGCCATTTAAAAATCGCTGATCGCGGGATTTTCAAAAATGACAATTTAAACTAAGCGAGTTCCGTGGGGAACATGATAACGATGTAATTCGTTATAAGATTAAATTTTTGCCGACGTAATGTACGCAATCTAAATTGAAATTGCCAGAACTGAAAAAATAAATGAGATGCTAAAAAAGCTCTCGTCATTGTAAACCGATATTTTATTCATTGAAGTGTGAAACCGTTATAAATTTTCAGACTGGAAAATCCATTTCGTTGGCAAAGTTTGATGATTTCATTAGGTTAAAATATTTGCTCTTTTAAAGCAGTCCTAGGTTAAATTTGTTGCACACACAGGGTGTTATAAATACATTGTCACAAGGTTTATAGTCTTTACACACTAATTTTATTATTTTGCCCTATAAAATTACTTCAGAACCGTCAAGTCATTAAATATGAGTGTCCGATTTTGAAACAAAAGTTAGTTTGATATATTTCAAACAAAAAGCAATACAATTAATTAAACTATCGACACAGTTTTGCTATCTTAAAAGTAGCTTGATTATGCCAACAGCGAAGAAGCCTGGGGAGTTAGTTACGATGAAATTGCGAAAAGTGTTTTTCACAGCTTCTTAAAAATTCTATATTTTTCCTTGCAAGAAGTGGCCCAAAGTCTATAAGAATTAAATTTTTTGAGAAATCGATAATAAAAAACTTTTTCATTTGTTGCAGACTCTTTGAATGACGCGGTATAAAAATGTTGCTTGCTGCAATTATAAACCATATATTTTGACATAAATAAAAAACCATTTAAACGTTATTATGAAAAATTATAAATAATTTTAAATCTCTTTTTTTTAAACAATTGTGCTATGTATGGTTATTGTTTAATGTACTATCGGATTTAGAATTAAAACCTCTATCAAAAAATTTAGAAACAAAAGCATGCTATGTAATTTGAAAAAAAAAGTTTACTGTCGCTAGTTTGATATACGGTATGCGCTAGAACAAAGGACACTGAAAACCAAGGTTTTATTAAACTTAAAAATTACAACAGAAAAAAACAAACCAAAGTAGAAATAAGTATATTTTTTGCATTTCTGAGGTATAAAACATGTTCAATGTACTCGCCGTTCCGTTCCAGGTAGCACTCGTAACAAATATTGTCAAAGATGTTTGTAAAATTTGGCTGCTGCATTCTACTGGTGTACCTGCAGTACAATCTTTTCACGTAGTTTATCAATGGTTGCTGGTGGGTTTTCTCGAAAAACGAATTGTTTTAGCATACTCCAAACATAAGCATCAAACGGTGTGAGATCAGGTGAATGTGTAGGATATGGTAAATCCGTACGACGGGAAATTACGCAGTCATAAAAATTCACATGAAGCAGATCAAGGGATTCTTTCGTTGTGCGGCAAGTAGCCCCATCCTGTTGGAACCGTTGGCTACCGAGTTGAAAGTTTCTGGCGCGGCAGAATAATCTGAGATCTCTCAGAAATGGTGTTAAAATCATTTCTCTTTATCGCACCTGCTTCACATAAACAGCATTTCGATCTTCGTCTTCCATAAAATAAGAACCCAGTATGCCGTTAGCATAAACAGTGCACCAAATTGTTACACGTTCACTATAAAGGGGTTTCTCTACGATGACATCTAGCCGTTCAAAGCCTGTCGATAGATAAATCCAATCAGATGGATGTGGCAACGTCAGAAAACCCTACATTCGAAATTGGATCATCGTAAACTATTGCTAAAATTCAAGCACAGTACACAACTTTCGCCTACTTGTCTGCATTATTCAAACTTTATCCAATCTGTATTTATAGGCGAAACCCCCTAATTTTCTTGAACATTCTTCGGGTGGACGTTTAACTAAAATTAATCTTCATAGACGTTCGCAAGAGACTTCTCTTTGGAGATTTTAACACCTGTTCGAGGAGCCTTCCTTGATTTGCATTAGTTGTTACGATAACTGGACGACCAGTCTTTGCGTTGTGTTAGAACACTTCCTGTGCGTTGAAGTTTTCCAACGACTCTTAACATATCCTTGTTTATTGTTTGTGGCTTTTGAAAGTTTTTTCGTAATTGATTGGCAACCATTAACAAACTAGGTCCATTCGACCGCCCAGTTGCATTATGAGCGAAAATATTGCTCGGCAATAAAAAAAACATTCTTGCCTTGTAAGCACCATTTCGAATCTTTTTGACATTGCATTTGAGTAAACATATTGTTGAGTTTCAATGCCTTATATATCACTTGATGCGTTTATATTTTAAATGCTTCTAAATTTCAGTGTCTTTTGTTCTGGCGCATACCGTATTTTATCGTAGAAAAAACATTGAAACGTCATTTGATAAAAAATTTGTTGCGAATCACAAAAATATAAGCTTTATTAGGGTTTTCTCTTAAAATAACAAATTTATAGGTGTGCGACAGTCAAACTTAATCACCCGGTATAATTTTAATTAGTGTTGTGTAATACCTATGAACTTCTAACGTCTTTTGCAATCTGTTCTTAGCAGTATGAAATATATAGGTTTAAAATTAAATGCACATGTTCCACGCACCTAATGAAAATGTTCGTATAAAAATGACGCAATCAAATATTTACCATCCCGCACGCTAAGTAATATGCTTTTTACTATATTGAAGGCGCCCTTCTATGATACAGACTTAGTCTCATAGAGCTTATTGCGGCCGTGTAAAGCAAATATGTCATGTTTACCTAAAAGCGATAGCCGCAAAAGTCAGGAAAGCTAATGGTTAAACATAAATTTTAGTATAATCAAGAATTCGTGGCATGCTCTAACAAAACAGATATATCATTCGTAACACGGCAGTACACTAACACATATAATAAACCGCAAACAGCCATAAATTTTGGAATACATCTCCTCAGTGGCGAGGCCAAATTAACGCGCCCCAAACAATACTAGCCTCAAGAAAGACTCTAAATTCAGAGTAACGTCTGCAGAAGAATTTATAGGCGCGAACTATAGACGGATGTGGGATATAAATTCTGCCCATGCCATTTAGTCGTTTAAACTTGAACTTAGGATAGTGAACATAAGATGGGATGCGCTTTCAACTGCACCAAATTTAGGGAACCTGCTCATTGCGAGGGATATACGAGCATGTGCCATTCGCATAATGTGAGCTAAATCTTGTTGAACTAACTCTTTGTTAGTTCATTTACATAAATTAATTGTACTAGTTCCGCACTAGTGGACATGAATCAACCCTAAAAATAAAATTAGGAATGTTCTTAAACTTGCTGAATTGAGATTTAAAGATTAATGTAAATTTAAACAGGCGTTTAAATTTGTTGAAATAGTACATTGTGTATTAAAAGCGGAAAGTGACACACGAGTTGACAGAAAATCAGTCTTTCAATGGCGGGCGTATAAAAAAAACATTTATAATTATGGTTGTGGCTATTTGCACCTACAGTAGGTACGAATAATTGGCTATTTGCACCTACAATAGGTACGAATAATTGGCTATTTGCACCTACAGTAGGTACGATTAATTGGCTATTTGCACCTACAGTAGGTACGATTAATTGGCTATTTGCACCTACAGTAGGTACGAATAATTGGCTATTTGCACCTACTGTATAGGTATATACTAGATGTAACTAAAGCCTGGTACACCTCCTTTTTTTATTTAGTTTTAATTGTACATAAATAAACTTTTAGACATATGATATGTGTAAATAACCGGAATATTTGAACATATTTACACTATTATCTCACTTTGGGTTTCGCCGGAAATTGCCCTAACTTTGTTATTTCAAATGGAACACCCTATATATATTTACATTTTTAGAAAGAGGATGCACTTATGAATTCAACTGCACTGGTTTGGTTACTTTTTTATTTTTATTTAGTCATAAGTCCCTCTACCGTGTATGATTTTGGTTAATTTAAATAACCTTAAATAATTTTTGAACAATAATTTATTTTTTTATTAAGTGAACCGTGGCCTGCATACATCGAATTTTATTTTGCCAACAAGTGTCCGACAAATGTTTTTGTAAATTTTAGTTGCCATTTAGGTTACTTTAATCGGCTTTGAAGATTGAAAATCGTTTTTTTGACAAATGCAAATGCAGTAGTACATGCACTTATTTAAATAGAGTATTTCCTGACGAATTTAACAATACCAATAACTTATATTTGTGTTGGATTGCTGCTTCACAGACTTAAAATATTATAAAAACTTGTTAAGATGTCCTATTAATCGCAGTACACTGTGCCTAAGTGCAACAAAACATATTATAGTTGTAAGTTGTAACTTATAGTTATTTAATAAAAGAAAGTTAGTGACAATTTGTTGCAATTATGCACAGTATACTACGATTATTAGAATATCTAAATAAGTTTTTATAATATTTTAAGTCTTTGAGGCAGGCAGAATATCAACACAAATATATGTTATTGGTCAAAAAATAGTCTGCAACCTTCAAAACCGATTAAAGTAACCTAACTGTTAATTAAAATGTACGAAAAACCTTTTTCGGACACTTGTCATAAGTCATAATAATATTCAATTTATGCAGATAACGGCAAATAAATATTTGGCCAAAAATTATTTGAGGCTATTAAAATTAATCAAAATGATGCAGTTGTATTCAAAGTTGCCTCCTCTTTCCAAAAATATAAAATATACAGGGTGTTCCACTTGAAATAACAAAGTTAGGGTAATTTCCGACGAAACCGGAATTGAAATAATAGTGTACATGTGTTCATATAAGCCAGTATTTGCACATATCATCTGTATGAAAGTTTATTTATGAAAAATTAAAACTAAAGTAAAAAAGGGGGTGTACCAGAACTCAGTTACAAGCGGTATATGCCTATACATTAGGTGCAAATAGCCAATTATTCGTATCTACCTACAGTAGGTGCAAATAGCCAATTATTCGTAACTACTGTAGGTGCAAATAGCCAATTATTCGTACCTACTGTAGGTGCAAATAGCCACAACCTATAATTATTGCAGGTAATGAGAACGTGACGAAAACGAAAACGAAAACGATATTAACCTTAATTTTAATCAGAACCAAAACGGAAACGAAAACGAAATCGTAATTTTTTCCGGCTTAAACCGGTTTAATCACTATTTATATTTTAATCATTAAACACAATGGTGATTTACCTTCTATGCGTAGAGTACTCTCCCGAGATAATAAAATATCTCACTTAAAACAAGTGCGCTTCACTTTTCTCGGAGTATATTATTAGATATACAGGGTGGACAAATTCGAATGTTTTACGGGGTATCTCGGTTACCATAATAGTTAGCGAAAATCTGATATTGGTCTTTAGGGCTATTTTTGTTGAGATGAGAACACCTGTGCAATCAGATTTTTTACCCAACTTTCCATTTTGGCACTACAGACGAAAAATTAATTTCATCATTTTCGAAAATTTACTATAAGTAACTGCTTTTTTTATAAAAATAGAACAAATGTTATATAGGTTTTTATACAGATTTTTATGCTTATTGTAATAAACTTTTTTAACAATCTTAACTTTTGAAATATGAAGTCAACTTTTTTTTTATATACCTAAACCTTAGTAGGCCATGACTTTATGTGAAAGACATTTTTTTTTAGCTTTTTAAAAACATAGTTTCACATATTTGTTGCAAAAACTAACCGAAATTTGACTAATTTTATGAAAATGTTATTATCGAATAACTAAATAATTAATGCTTCCAATTAACAAACAACTAAACGTCATATGAACATGGCTAAATTTGAACACTTTAAAAAGGTTGATATATTAAAAGTTGACATTGTAAGAAAAAATGTAGCGGCTGCTCCAGAATTTACTTGGATATGACGTTTAGTTGTTTGTTAATTGTAACCATTAGTTATTAAGAAATCATGGCGAACTTTGATAATAAAATTTTTACAAACTCAGTCATATCTCGGTTATATTTTGCAACAAATATATAAAACTAAATATTTTTCAAAAGCTAAAAAAAAACTCTTTCATATAAAGTCATGACCTACTAGGGTTTATTTTAAAAATATAAAAGTTTACTTCGTATCACAAAAGTTGAGATCGTTAAAAGTTTATTACAGTATAATCTAGTTATTATAACCATAATTTAATTCTGGTCCACGAAAACGAAAACGAAATTTTTTGGGTGGGTACTTGTAAGCACGAAGACGATCAGAAACGAACAAAACATTATTTGATTTTAGTCCCTGTAAAATTTAAACATTAAGTTACCTCAAAACATCCAAAAGCTGCAAGACAGAATAAAATAAGCACTTGGTGATTACTTTTTAGAGCTTTTGACAAAATGTAGCAGATAATTGTTATCAAGATGTCAGCTTTGCATTGAAAAGGTTGTTTGTTATTTAAACACCTCCCATGAAACATCTTAAATTTCAAACATTTGAAATTTCATTATCTATTTAAGTTAGACGTTTTGAAGTCATAAAATCATACGAATAACTGTGTTAACTAGAAATAATGTAAAGGACAAATGCTTGCTAGATTTTAAGTCACCGTCTAAAGGGTGACGGGATAGACTAGCAAGGGTCGAAATAAAACAATTGAAGTCAGTTATTGTTTCTTCCATGGCAGTGTTGATTTTCATCTTAGATTTCGCATTTTTTATTTATTTCGTTTAATTTTGTAAATAAACATATAAAATATTATATCATCGAAAAGAGAAAAAAATAATCTTTACATCAAAGTCACCACCTACTAAGACTTCCATTTGAAAAAATGTAGTTTCATCAAATATCCCGCATGGTAATTTATTAAAAAAAAATTTACTATCACCATTGTTTAGCACACAAAATCTAAATAAACTTTTCCTTTGGTATTTTTGTGTATTAGCAACGATAACCGAGATATTGGAGTTTAAAAATTTTGATCGACTTCGGCAAGCCATGCAATTTTTAAACAAAATATTATCTTGTTTAAAATATACTTCTAAATAGCTAACTTTTGTCCCATTTAACCAACCTTGTATTTTCAGTATTTACGAAGATAGCAATGGAAACACCCTGTATTTCATTGTGGGGTGATTCGTAAATATTGCAAAAAACTTCGGGAGGTAATTCCTTATCGAAAATTAAGAGGGCTGTTATATAAATGTTTTAGTGCCCCCGAAACTTCGGAAACAAATGGTCACCTAACTTTAAAGATTTATAATAAAGCCACAAAAAACCTTGATTTATTGTAAATTTTTTGGTGCAGTGTGAGCGATCCCTTTTTTTGTGTAATTTAACGTCATATGTTTGTTTCACTAAATTAAAAATTGTTTTCATTAATTTGTATTTTTGTATTAGCTTTGTACTATTTGCTAAAAATTTGTAATATTAGAATTAAAATTTTAAAATGTGGTCCCCGAGACACTGCACTCAGAAAAGTTTTGAATTAATTCAAAAAATAAACGAAATTATTTTTTAAAAAAATAGCAAGTTTTGTACTCAAGATTTCTTTCAATAGTGACGAAATACTTCCTCTATCGGCTGCATTAACCTTTAAGGCCAACTGCTTTATAAACAACAAAACTTACTAAAAAATGTGCAAATTTTTCTGAAAATGATTGGCAGTTTTGATTATGCTTTACAACTCTACATCTTGTTCTTGACTTAAAAGATTAACAATATGAAGTTAATTACTATTGTATGCCGTGCTACCCTTTACTTTATTTTTAGCTGTCCTATTAACGGTTTTGATTTAAAAATTACCTTTGATCAACAAATTCTACGTCAAAGAAACTTCGGAAAAGTTGCTATCGCAAGGCTTAACCGTAATTTATATTGTTTCAGATCTGAAATTGCATCAACTGGATTGACTATATCCGCACCGCAGGAAGCCGGAAAATGGTCGTTATGGGCTCTCACGGTTTCCAGCAACGGTCTGAGATTTTCATCTCCCGTGGCCGTCCAAGTCTTCCGCCCGTTACAAGTCGAATTTCACTTACCCCCGAGTCTACGGGTTGGAGAATCTTTAGAAGTCGACATAAAAATTGGCAATAATATTAATTCGTGCATGGATGTAAGTATACTTCTCATTCATCTTTTAAATATAACGAAAATGAATAAATAATCACAAAGCACGTACGTAAACGAAATACTTTTTAATATTACAATGAAACCAACTGAAACAAAACAATGTAAAAAAAAGTAAATTTTAACGTTTTGCGAATCATCAAGAAAAAGAGACAGAAAAGTTTTATTAAATAAACATCGTCAGAAACTTAACGAGGTGCTTTGAAAAGTTTTAGTATATAAAACTTTCTTTTTACGTGTAATGGATACGAAATCTTTTGTTTAGCACACGCACTTTAAAGAAGCCCGATATATGCTAGTCACTTTGTGGATGTCTATCTCGAATTCACTACGTTTCATTTTATTAGCTACTGACTGGGTTATAAAATTCTGTCCTTAAATGCTGAAGAGTTTTTAAGATACAATAAAATTCACTGATTAAATTTAAAATAAAGTATTTTTGTGCTTCAATTATTTCATTTATTTAATTGAGCTCAACACGTAATCACAATAACCATCCTGTTTTTTATTTTCCCAATGGTTATCATTTATAGTTGTGCATCTCTAAAGAGCATTAAATGCTACATGATTCTATTATAACAATAATTTTGAGAAGTACAAAACAAGTTTTTACAACTATAATATTATACATCCCTGTAGAAATAATATTTTATAAACTATACAGGATTTGTAAAAATTTTGAATTATAATATAAAGGCTAGCTAATACTTTTGTAGAAAAACCTTCATTAAATATATTAATACTTTTTTGTTTTATAACTTTGCTTTATATACTGCGCATCTTATTAAATCCATTGCTGAAAAAGTCTTTTCTCTGAGGATTTTCGACACACAAGTTTTTAGCTCCTTTAGTTAAATATTTTTCCGAAAAATTGGGTCTGTATAAGTCAAAATCCTTAAGTGCAAAGTCTGACGATACGATGAATAACTAAAAACAACTCTACTTCACCCAACGCGATAGTACCACTATGGCGTATTTGCAATTAGCTATGTATGTTCGAGCGTCGTAATGGTGGAAAACTGTGCGCATATGGTAACATATGAAGAGCATTTTAAAGAAAATTCATACTATCGCAGCGTTTTTGGGGGCAAACTTTTCTTGTATATGCTTAACAGTAAATGCTATCTGTAGCCCATCATTTCTCAAAATTGAGGTCGCCGCCGCAATGTGATCAAAATTAATTTTAAAATATCGCTGTAACTTAGATTTTTGTTTTGAAAAGTTTGTTGCGTATTTAGATTACCTAATAAAATTATATAGACATAAATATTTTTTCTGTGCAATAAATATAAATAAAACAAAATTTTAATGATTTTCATAATGTGGTCGCATCAACTTCTAATTACTAATTTAAAATATTCACCTAGTCATACCATTGGGAAACTATTAAATATTAATATAGACTATAGTTTTTGAGTAAAAAATTAACTGAGCGAGCATGAACCATTAAATATTCTAAAATAAAACGATTCATTTTGGTGGTTGCCATGGTTTGTTTATGTTCATATTGAGTAGAATTGACGGGTGTAATTCATTTTGACGTTAACGCGGCGACAACGCTAAAACGGCGCTCAATTCTACCCAATATGAACATAAACAAACCATGGTAACCACCAAAATGAATCGTTTGATATTGGAATGGGATTTGATGATTCATGTTTACTTATCTTATTTTTTACCTAAAAGCTATAGGTTTTACGAGAAAAACTAAACAATACAAAAAGTTTCTAAAGCTTTCAAGAAAAAAAATTAATTGCAAAATTTCAACCCACCAAAAAGTTCTGATAACAAAACCAACAGGGGTCGCACTTTTCAGCCCCCTGTAAAGGTGGGAGATGATTAAAAATATTACTGTGGGAAACCTTTTAATAAGTATAAAACATCTACCAAATATTATTCTCCCACATTTATCTAAATTTGCGAAATAAAATAAAAACCTAATTTTACCGCTCCCTTTTAGGGGGTGTAACTCCGAAAGGAGACGCCTAAAGAAAAAAATGTATATGAAAGACCTCCCTTAATTTTCGATAAGGAATCACCTCCCAAATTTTTTTGCAATACTTAAGAAACACCCTGTATAAAGGGAACATTATTTTGCCGTAAACATTATTAACAAAAGTTTGTTGTTTGGTAACATCCTGAGAGAAAATGACATGAACAAAATCCTAAGCCGAAGACGAGGGATTTTGTCATTCATTTTGTCAAAGTATGTTACCTATACTATAAGCAAAAAACTTGAGTTAAAATGTTTCCTGCAAAATAATGTTCCGAAATATATTTGATTAGACTATTTTCCTAATAAGATACCAAAAATAATTACAATTATTGTTTATTATTTAAATACTGTAATTTTCAACATACTTTACAAATGTCAAAAATTTGTTAACAAGCAAAACAAGCAACCAGGTTGCTTTGGAAACGGGATGTTTTCGCTTTTTTGCCCGTGAAAACATCCCTAGGGACGATTTGGCGTTATTGCCGCTTAAAAATGAACGTGATTGGTCATAACATGAAGGCGTGATTAGGAGTGGGCGATATATCGGAATATCGATATTCCGATATATCGATATATCGATATTTCGATATTCCGATATATCGATATTTCGTGGTATGGACAACAAAAATAAGGTTGAGCTTTTTTTTTTTAGGTCACCAGTCAGTTTTTTTACTAACTTTTTTAGCTTCCCGCCCGTTTTATATTGACATTCGATATGTCTATATATCGATATTTCGACCATCCGTACCAGCCTACCAGCACTTTTATGGGGAAAAAAATTATAACAAAAGTGTATATGCAGAATTGACTGACGCTATTGCGGTTTTCGTAATTAAACCGGAAGTGGCCAAATCCGGAAGTAACTTTAAAACCTTAATTGGAACTATACGGTTTTTATTGCATAATTAGAAAGATATTTGTTAAATAAAAACTTTTTACTTGAAAACTTTTTTGATTATCAGTATAGTTTTTTATCCATTGGACCTAAATCATAACAATATTTAAAACCCTATTTGCATGTAAATGATTGTGAGTTCTGGAAACCCCCTCTTTTTCTTTAGTTTTGTATTTAACCTATATCGATGTTCGATATCGAAATTTCGATATTGCCCACCACTAGGGTGACTATAATTTGACTAAAGTGAATAGTCTACAAAATTTCCTTGCGTCAAGTCGACGACATTGTTTTGTCACGCTTTTCAATAAATGCATTTTAATTACAGGTCACAGCCTTACTAGCACTCAGCGAAGGTGCGCAATTTTTAAGTAATGGACTTCTGTATGTAACCGAAAGACTTCGTCTCGGACCTCAGGGCGCTACATCACTAGTTGTACGCATTTTAGTTTCAACAGCTGGTATGAAAAATATGACAGGTAAAAACAACACAGCTTAAAATCATCTTTTTTAAAGCACTTTATTCGGTTTTCGCATGATACGCTTCTAAAATCCGACATGCAGATGCGTTAAAAACAAAACAAAAAAAAAAGAGCAATACACGAATAAAAGAAACAAAAAAGGCAAACTCTCAACGATGAGCCATTATCGTTATTTCGAGTCGGAAAGGATATTAATGCATTTTTCTGGCTAATCCGGACTAAAATCTGCAAGCAATGGTGCGTTTACCAACACAAAGCCGGGAAAGTAGAAGCATTTCTCAGTTCAAAAACTATTCCAATTCTTTATCGGTCTCATTTTCTTCGAGCACATCCATTCTGCTGTCCAAAATTGATTACATTCTCATTTTCTACACGAAATGCCTTTAAATACACGTTCGTTACTTCCTAAAATCTATTTATTTAAAGTAGAGGCAAACTTGAGCAAATAAGCTAAAATATTTAAGAGTACGAAAAGACTGTGATAATGTTCGTGTTCTAAAAATAATTTCACAAAGAAAATCCAATTATAAAAACACAAGCTAACATAAAAAAAGATCAAATAAAAAATATGCGCAAGTGGTTTTAAGCCGTAAAATAAAAATCTGGAGATTACTGTGTGAACGAAGGTAAAAGTGAAATGGAATAAAATAAAAGTTGTGTGGCTAGAACGATATATTGTAAACTTTTCTAAAAAGAAATAAGTGTACGCAGCGGTTTGAAGATGAATTAGGCACGAATAGAATGCACAAGTAGGTTAAAACGAACAGATACCTACCGTAAAAACCGCGCTCTGATTACGTAACCAAAGCATTTTTTACCACGCCCTAGCAAAATAGGGTCTTCAGTTATTTGAAAACAATTCAAATAGTTACAGTACCTGTGCCATAAGAATACATTTATTGCTTCCAAAATCTTTACCGTAATCGAGAAATAAAACGTAATAAAGTAACATAAAAACAAATATGGTCGATTAGAATTCACTACAACTATTTATTATGTGCATAATAGTACTATTAGCATACATAACTATCGCAGCTTAATGTTTACATTGTGAATAAAACGCTTCTTGAAGGACAACTATTAATAATTATACCTATTACGGTCGGATTTATTTTATTGTAGTTGAAGTAAACGGATACAGCAGTCCAGATTGTGAGGGATCCCAAAACCTTTCAATAAATTCTTCTTTAGCTGGAGCAGTTATAAGATCCTCAGTTGTTAATGTTCAACCAGAAGGTCTTGTGAGAACAGATACCGAAAGCGCTTATTTCTGTGCCAATGGTAAGTTCCACGACATAAATGTATTTTCTACTTTTGTTTAAATCAAGTAATAAACGAGATTTTTTATTGATCAACATTTTTTACGCAGAAAATATAGTAGTAACGACCCCTGACAACTTTAAGTACGAATGGATCACTGCTCCAAGGAATAAGGCTGGTGCAATTTTGGAAATTAAATCTGGCAGTTCAGGAAATGTTGGTCCAGTTTTCATCGCTTTAGCCGAAAACCGTTTACCGTCTGACAGAATGTATAGACTCGCCGTCGGTGATGTCGACAACAGTGTAATATGGATCGGAAAAGGAAAACATGGTAAGGAAAAATATCGTAATATAACATTTATGATTTTTTTTTTATTCCTTTATTGTATTTATTCCAATGTTCATCTTTTTAAAATTCTATTTACCAATATGTTTAAGTATAAATTACGGCGTTGGTAAAAATGTAAAAATTATGATGAAAGACAGCAACACATTTCTTATAGTGAATCTGAATGTCGCAAAACATGTTGCTATACTAACAAAAAATGTTCCAAACAAAGCACACAGATCGTAAATCTACTGCGAATATCCTCAAAGATAAACTAGTAATGGTAGAACCAAATGGATTGATTACATCCTTTGGGAAATAACACGAAGTGACCATACATCAAATTAAAAAAAATAAATACAACCGTTCCTTCGAGAATAGTTGAAGACCGTGCAACAATATTAAGGACATTTCCTGTGTCTTTAAGTTTTGGTTAAATTTTTCCAAATTAAAAACGTGGCAAATATTGTAAATACTATACATTAAATCAACAAATAAAATAGATGATTCTTAATAATTTGTTAAATGGTTTATTTGTGTCTGTACGGTAACATTTGATTACGTTTATTGATACTAATTATTTTGTTTTATCATTGTTCACATCAGCTTTTGTTATTTATACATTTTTAGTCCTCGATAAATTTCCTAAAATATTTTTTATTACTACGTATTTAATAATACGAGGGGGGACCCAAAAATAACCGGAATTATTTTCTGAAGGCCGAGCCGCTTTTAGTTCGAGCTTCTCGTGCTAGGAGAATTTTCTAGAAACCATTCTGCATCAGCGTGCCTACTGGCGTTGCTGTGTGTTGCTGCGTTAGGCTTCAGTGACATTTTTTCGAAGACTCTTTCAACGCATCTGTCTATTTTGTGATGGCTGATTTACAAGAACTTTCGGCAGTGACATTTCGTTTCCTGCTATGGAAAATAAAAAGGAAACAATTGTTATGCTACAGACAACTTACAAAGAAGTTGCTCGCAAGTTTAAAAATGGTTTTTCCGTTTTAAACAAGGCGAAATGTCGACTGACGATCAACCTCGGCCTGGGCGTCCTTTGACCAACTGAAGAAAATGTGATACGAATTCGTCTAGCCATCTGGGAAGACCGTCGTCGGACCATTTATGAACTTGTGACGTTGACTGGAGTGTCATGGAGTTCCTATCGGCGAATTTTATCGGAAGATTTGGGTATGAAACGAGTTGCAGCAAAATTTGTGCCTCGCTTGATCACACCTCAACAAAGAGACAATCGCGTCCGTGCCATGAAGGAGCAGTTGAAGGCTAACCAGATCCCTCCCCCCCCAAATCATGATCGAAGACGAATCTTGGTGCTATGGTTACGACCCCGAAACGAAGCAGCCAAATTTCACTGCCGCAAGTTCTTGTAAATCAGCCATCACAAAATAGACAGATGCGTTGAAAGAGTCTTCGAAAAAAATTCACTGAAGCCGAACGCAGCAACACACAGCAACGCCAGTAGGCACGCTGATTCAGAAGGGTTTCTAGAATATTCTCCTAGCACGAGAAGCTCGAACTAAAAGGGGCTCGCCCTTCAGAAAATAATTCCGGTTATTTTTGGGTCCCCCCTCGTAAGTAAGTAAAACCCTTAAAACTAATTAAATCTTAACGCATCACAGTTTGAAAACACCAGCTTAAAGCTTTAAAAGTATTTTTTGATAATGGCAATATTGTATAAAATCAAATATATTGATGGTCTTTTCAAAGCTATATGAACGTTAAAGGATTGTTTATTTTACTTTTTTTATTTACTGTATCCGTGTTACTCTTAAATTTATTAAATTTCTTCTAAAATGATAAATTTATGAAAATTACTGACTTCATTTTTTTTACCAGAATATGGGATACAGTTGGAAAGTGTTACTGTAAAGGATGTCTTGTCAGCTGATCACTGGCGCACTTTTTGGATAACCTGGGAGAAAAATACGATCGCGTTTGGTACTGGCTCCTCTCCCCATAATGAAACATTAATAAAATGGAGAATGGATAAGAAAATTAAAGTGCAACATTTAGGTTTTGCTTCACGGTGGGGAAGCGTTGCCGAATTCAGGTAAACATTTTTGTGTTAAATAATACTTAAATATTCTAGTTAAAGTCAAAAATCGCAAACATGTGCACTTAAGGAAAAACAAAAATTCTGTTGTTTTTAAACCACACTATGTTTAGGTTCGATTTTTTTTTTAATCCCTATTTTTAAACACTTTTGTAGTTAAACACAAAAATCCAATTCCAGCGACAATATTAATGGTGCTCGCCAAAATACGTAATTAAAATTATGTAGCGGAAATCCATCGACGCGTAATAAATAGGAAAGAACTCACCCGCCTTCCTTTTGTTGATTAAACATTTGTAATTGCTAATTTCGTGTACATTATAAATCTTGCTGATAGATAACAAAGCTAATCTAGCGAAAAATTAAAACGGGATGGCTGCGTTCTCCCGGCTACTATTGACGCTGCTGTGATTTATGTTCTACGCAACTATTTCAAACGAAGAATGGTAAACAATTATAGCCTTGATAGATCATTTTTATCCCTTCGTTGTATCTGCTAAAAAATATGAACCAATTATTTACAGCGATGTACCAAACGATTCAGCTGAAGGCATCTTTGCTCGCTGATGGAGAACTTTGACATGCTCGACATTTTCTAAAGTAGATACATCGATCTTTCTAATACTGGCGGTAAACGCATAGTAGAAGTTCTACGAAGATTAGTTTTAAAGTACTGTAGCGAATTCTAGAAGATTATTTTGTGAAAAATTGCTCTTTCACTAAGTATTAGAGTGCATTCTCGATCGTTTACTTCATTATTTGATGTAAATAACAGAAGAAAGACACTGATTTCTTAAAATTTTAAATGTGTTTGATAATATCTTATTGAAACAAAGATGTATTTATGTATCTCTTTTGATCGCCTTTGTTTATACCTATGTACTTATATTAGCAATAATAATTTCCTAATTTAATTAAATTTGAGGACAGTTTGCACGAATAAAATAATTCGACAAAAATCTTTTGCGTGTAAACAACGAATCTAGTCTTTCGATTCACATACTTAAAAAGACTTTTTAGATTGTAGATTTTAAAGTAAACATTTTTTACAATTTTTTTATTTTGCTGAATATTTTAAAAAAACTGAATATAAAAGTAAGCAAAAAACGAAAAAGGATACCTGCCACAAAAGAGATATTACGACATGAAATTAGGTAGTATATAATAGAATAACATTTCTTTACAAACACAATACATAATTATGTTTATGTTCCTCTAAAATAACGCAAACATTTTTCATAACTGCATAGAAGTCAATTTTATTGATTTATTAACAACTGTGTATCTAATGTGCTCTAATGATTATTAATGAAATGCACAATTGTACCGGGTTACTTTTTTCGATGCTTAAGCCAGTATCTCGATTATTAACAACAATTTAAAAGACTACCGTTTCCATGATCTATTTTAAGACAAATTTATTCCCAAAAACATAATGGATTTCTTTTTCAATTTGAAAATAAGAAAAATCCTATTTATTTCAAAGTTAGACAAATGGTAATTTACTCACTTAAATGAAACAATATTTTATCACAAGCTGGTTTTTTCATTCTTCAAGGGATGACAAAAAATTGTTACATAGCACGCTTTAAATTTAGTAAACATTGTTTCGCCCACATTTCAAAAATCATTTAAGAAATCATTTTTATTACCGCAGGATTGGCACCAAAGGCGTACATAAAAAGATGTAAGCACTATGCAGGGTGCATAGTCATCAAAAATAAGTCAACCTATAATGAAAGAAAGATACATCTAAATTAATAGACCCAAATATCGAGGGTGACATTTTTTATGCGGCAATCTGACTCTAAAGCCATGTTTATATGTCTTAAATAAGATTCACCACACACAAAATTTTGTTCTTAAATATAAAAATCTTTTTGGGAATAGGATTTAAATATTCACTTTCTTACAAGCCAAAATTTGATATTTTATTTTTCTTTTCTAAATTGTCCCAGAATATGGAATTTCAACGACGAATCAGGTTTTTCTCAAGTACTTCACTTAGATACTCCTAAATCAGTAGTTCCCGGTTCCGAATCTGGTGAATTGCTGGTGGCAGGTGGATTGGCCCTTCCACAACAAACCACCAAACATAATAATGGTGGTCTCTCAAGGGCGCTAGCAACACTTGCGCCGTTGTTAACATTGCAACACCTTGGCAATCAGATCAACTCAAGTGATCGAGCTAATATCATTACTGATTTGCCAAAACAAGTAAGTACCTATATTTTAATTAATGCTTATATTTAGGTATGTCTCTGTTTTTATAACTCTCTAGGAAGTAAGTCTAGTTTGCAATTGATTTGATTTTTTAATTTTTTCAGATTCAAACAATTCTCTCTTATAGAAAAATAGACAATTCCTTTAGTGAACATCAAATGTTGGGTAGTCACAGAGCCACTGTCGCGATACTACAAGCTTTGACTAAAGCGCAAGCCTATTTCAATATAGATCCAGAACTTATTCAGGGAATCAAGCGCTGGGTTGAATTGCGTCAAGAAGATGATGGCAGTTTTCCTCCACTACCTGCTGATATAAAATTAACATTTTCACAAACAAGTGAACAACCTCAACAAAGTAACATGAGCAAAGAACTGTTTTTGCTAGAACAAGTCGCTGAAATAACGGCTGAAACAATTATAGCTTTTTATGAAATAGGGATCGAAAACGATGCTGATTCCGACGCTTTACAGAAAGCAAAAATATTTTTAGAAAATAGTCTTCCTAAAGTGGAAAGTTCAGAGGCTTTATCAGCTGTTACGTTGGCTCTTGTGTTAGTTAGGAGCACAACAGCAGCGTGGGCCGTTGAAAAATTAAGAAATGCGTCTACAACAGAAGATGGAGAATTTGGATGGCCCCACATAGTACCCAGAAGAGACGCTGCCGATTGGCTTTATGAATCTGAAGGTAGCAAGACGTTAAAAGAGCCCCTTTTGGGTAAGTATCAATGCACGTTTAACAAAAATAAATAAAAATAAATAAACTGGTCAGTAGAATAGCTTAAAAATAAGTAGGGGAGACTGTTGTACCTTGGAACATTTGCGGATTCTAAATAGTGCTGGCACTTGGCGGGCTAAATCCATCACCATGATGTGAAGAATGTCGCTAGGTGTCTCTAACGGCAGATCTGTCTTGTTTGACTCGAAAACGCGCGTTGAGTTGATGAAACCGTTTTTGAAGTATCAAAAGTAAATATTTCGAGTGTTGTTAATCGATTTTTTAAACGAAAACAAAATTGTGTTTGACGATATCATCATTTACAGTGTGTTGCTGATCTTGTGTTGAGTAGATTCATGTACCTACTGTAGTTAATGTTTTATTCTGACCACTGGCTTAGGCCGACATGTTTATTTATTTTCGCTCCCTCTTGTACCTTGGAACACACAACATCATGTACCACGGAACATGTTCCAAGATATACAATCCTATTCCCTTTTTGTTTTTTTTTTGTAACAGATCGCTATGCCAAGAAGTAAGAGTGGCGTTAAGAGGCTCCCGGAACAAAAACACCAGTTACAGAAGCCTACAAAGTGTACTATGTTAGATTGGCTATTTTGTCTAGACACATTTCGCAATTCCGGAATATTATTTTTTGTAGAACTGAAAACTGTTTTTTCAATTATTTTTTACAGCTATTTTCCCCGGTGTTCCAAAGTAGAAGAAGGTGTGTTCCATGGTACATGACCATCTTGTACCATGGAACACTTTTCATAACATCATATTTTATTTTTTTGTTTGTTAATTGAGCTGTAAAATATAGAAATACAAACCGCAAGTTGTAAAGGGATCTTCATTAGTTAATACCATATTTTTTTCATTTCAAAAGAATTATTAAAAATTTTAAAAAATAAAATCTCAAAAGTGTTCCATGGTACAACAGTCTCCCTTACTCAAAGAACCCAGCTCACATATGTTTAATAATTTCATTTGGAAAAAGGGCTCATTAATCGATAATTTATTATTGCTACTTACGTACATAAGCACTCTTTTAATTTTGTTCTTGCAGAATTATGTAAAATATTTTTAATAAAACAATTTCAACAACTAATTCACGAAAAAATGTGTGACATTTGTATAACGTATAGTGTATTATAGCATAGCGTACCTATACTATTTCGTCTCCTCGATCTCAATGTATTTGAAGCTACAATTTTAATGCATTTTAATATTTTTGACCCTGCATTTATTGATAATACGCTACCGTTTCGTATAAAATAGCTTTTTAAACACGCGGCAGGTTCACACAGTACATTTCTTAGCAATATTTATTACCTATTTAAAACACGTGCAATAGCAAAATTTAAAATATGATTGTTTTTTCAGCTACCGTCGAAGATTATAAGGCCGCCGTATACGCACTATCAACATTTTGCATAACGGGTGACATTAAATTCGCGGAGTCTGTGGCCAGATACTTATTTTACCGATCTCATATGTTGGATAAACATGTGGAACTTCTATATCCAGCAGTGAAGGCGTTTACGCAGTTTGATTCGTTAGCTAAGGACAGCCATAGATCTTTAACTGTTTCGTTAGCTACGTCCGGAATGGAACTTACTGATACGCTGGAACTCAAGCCAAATAAGCCATCACAAACTCTTCACCTGCCCAGTCTCCCTACTAAGGTTTTCGTCTATGCTACAGGAGCTGGTTGTGCTACAATACAGGTACATCCAATGTTCAATTTTTCAAAACTTAATGAGATTCAAAACTGAATCGATTGGCACATTTTAACACTTTTCAACGGAGACCAAAATCTTAATCAAAATCCGGTTTCGAACCACCAATTATTGTAAACCCGTTCTCACATCCATTGTTCTGAAATCTAACCAAAATTGTAATGCACCGGAGTTTTTTGTAGCAGCATACTCATTAATATAAATGCCAGATTATCTCTACTTTAAATTTTCGGGTTCCCACTTCTTCTAAATTTTAACTTCGTGAGCTCTCGGCCCCATTTTTTTTAGATACAAAACCAAACTTTAAAAGTATATATTTGCGAGTTTAAACACAACTAGAACCTTACTTTTCTTGTTACTACTAAATCCGTGTTTTTTGTTTTCTACCTGCTTTTTGGGTATTTGTACATCTATCGTCACCCAAATTATAAAAAAATTCAAATTTTGTCTAAAATACATCTCACTAAGTGACAAGGAAATTATTAAAGTTAGGAAAAGAAATGGAAAAAAAAATCACTTTCTCATACTTTTTATTTTTTCTAATAAAAAGTGACCATTTTTTTATATAGAACGATATTTCTTAATGTTGATTAAACAGAATACTTAACCAGTTCAAAAAAAACTTGTTTTTATAAATGTGCCAGCATAACGGTTGGTTTTTATCTGAAAATAGCGCCCTAAAACCCTAAACTATACATCGTCGCTACTTCATACATTTTGTCATAGAAGTAGCCAAAATTACAACTTTATATTTTTCATACATCCCTATGTACAAACGACCATCCAATATAAATGTTATATTGTAGGGCAAAATAATTTATTCAACATATTCCACAACAAATCAAACACCTCTTCTTGACCTGTGGTCTGGCGTTACACAAGAAATTCTACCCGACCGAAGTTCTGTCGAAGAAATTGAAGGAAAGTCACCTATGCTTAAGATTAAAACGTGTTTCAGGTATAATATACGCTATTAAAATACTAAACTTAAATTATATCTTAAAATTTATTTTAACAGATGGCAAGGTACGTTGCCTTCTGGAGTACTGCGCATGGACGTTTCACTTTTCTCCGGATTTGAACTTGCTTCAAGTGCACAAATATCTGTAAGTCCAAATGATAACATGGCTGAAATGCAACATGGGTATTATGCTAACAATCTGTGGTTTATTTTCGCTAACATTACAACAAATTGCCCCATATGTGTTCAGTATCTCGTTCACAGCGTTTATGTGATATCTTCTCTTCGCCCAGCGTTTGTCCGAATTTATCCAGTAAGCAGAGAAGACTTGTCATCAGAAGTATTTTTTCATACTCACGTTGGAAGCAATTTACTAAAAGGTATCACTGATGATGATATAATTACTTGGTTCGGAAAAAATGGAACGACAAACGATTTTAACTTTGAAAGCAACAGTGAATGTGCAGAAAATCTTAACAACATGCAAACGGCAAGCACAACTTTCGAAACGGATTCTTCAACTGATTTCACGACGTTTACTCCAGTAATTAATACCAACACACCCAGCCCACTTCAAAAGTTGGAAAATTTGAGCGTAACAACGTACACCATCAACGTTGATCAGCACTCTATTAACAATTTGACGGAAAAGGATAAAGATTACAATATAATAGTTCCAACCGCAATCGCAGTCAACGAAAATATTTCAACTCAATCTATTATTGCCGAAACACCAAGTCGAATAAGCACCGATGAAATAATTCTCCAACAAAAAAATAATGAAATTGTAAAACAGTTAACCGAGAATACAACTGAACGTTTGAATGAATTACAAGATGAGGACGTTATACCACAAAATTCTTCAAAAATATTAAACGTCATTAAACGGAATGAGCCCGAATTAGATGAAACAACCCCTCCAAATATTAGTAATATTACTGATAATAAAAATATTTCAAAATATACAGAAACTACAAGCACAAAAACAACGGATTTTCAAACATTTTTTGAAACACTTTCAACAACTACGCCCACTGATTTATTAACAACAAACTTATTTACAACCTATTCTTCCACTCTTAGATCTACTCAAAACGGCGAACGCAAAGATAAAAATGTTGATATCGCAAAACCAACGGAAACTACACTGCCAAAAGAACTAATAGTTGACACAAACGTATCTCCCCCCAGACACATAAACACTGAAAAACAAGGAATACCGATTAAATACTTCGCTAGCAGTAAAGAAGACGAAGTGGAGTCAATAACGTTTGCACCAGAAATGAAGAACGACAGATATTTGCTTCTTGATAAAGAACAACTTTGGGGAATGCTTCGTGAAGCTGTACATGATGAGCTGAATAAAAATGGGAACAGAAAATCTTTGGAAGAACAGCAACATCAAGGCTTGACGTAAATTGTTCTATTTATTTTTATTTAAACCAAGTGTTGTGATTAGTTTTAAGAATAAAATGATCTCACGCCAAAATTAATGACTGTTACAACGTTTCAGATTTCAATTTTATATTTGATAATTTATTAAAGCACTTTAAAAATAATAAATATATAATTAATTTTTCAACATATTTTGCAAATAATATGTAGAGTAGATATAGCAAGCTTGACATTTTACGTGTCTACTGTCTACCTAGCACCTACTCAAGCCAAAATCAATCAAAAAAAGCAAACTATAGTTTTTGGATATGCCAAGCACATTTGTATTTAAAAACATTAGACTAATGCTGCTTTCATTAGTCCAGCTCTTGTAAATGTTAATTATAAGCGTTAGTTTAAAATTGAATTATCATTAAACAATGTAAATAGACATTTATGTAAAATATCCGCCCATTATTGTTAGTAGATGTTAAGAAAACTACACTAAATTTTAAGCAAAAAAAAATTTTTTTTGAATGAAAATATTATAATCAGTGTGCCAATTATTTTTATTCATTTATAAAGTTACCTACTGTGATTGCGATACTCATTAAATTTTATATCAATTTCTAAAGCATTACTAATAGATTCTGAAAAGAGTGTCATCCTAGAAGTCAATATTATTTACATGAAACTAACTTATTTGAGCCAATTATGTTTATGTACTTACACTCATTCATTCATGTTTTTGAAACGTTTTTGAAGTAGCAGTAACAGCAACTACGGTAAACACAAAATATACTCGGCAACTTCTTTTCTGACACTAAACTTGGGAATCCCCCATTTTGCATGTGCAATATTACCTACCAGTGCAACCTTAAAATCACACAAGTATTTCTAAAACTTTTTATTGCATCATTTTTCTCCAAGCAAAAAATTCGATATCGTAATTTTTATTCATGCAGTGTGATTTAGTCAATATTGTTAAATGTATTCTTGTTTAATAAATGTAGATAACTTAAATATACATCGAAATTTTTAAAAAATGAATAATTTTGTGTGGAACAAGTCGTTTACGTGTATGTAAATATTTTCAAACTCGTTCCATCACTCAAAAACTAATAATTTAAAATTTTGCACCAAATTCTGTGACTAATTAATAGTTTATGTGAAATTTCTATGTCAATAAAGTGAATATGCATAAAATATAATTTATATTTTAAGCATTTTATACACGCTCAATATTGTTATAAAACGTAATATATTGTGACTTAAAATAATATTACAGTTTTTAGAATTATCAAAAACGACTGAACATAGGCAACCTGGGTTTGCCATCAAATGCTTGTTTTGTCTTAACACATTAAAAAATCAATAATTTTGAAGTATTATGAACTGTTGTCAAGTAACGTTATGCTAGCAACACTATGTAGGATGGTTTAACCCAGAAAATTGCACATGTTTGAAGATGTTAAAGAAATATTCGCAAATAAAAAAGCTATACAGTAATTTGTATTGTGTAATATATGTAATTCAAAGCAATATTTTTTGTAAGTCCCTGCTTAAACCGTTTTTAAACTACCGTATTTTTGTTTGTTGTATATGCGTCGTCATATCAGTGTATCATTATTTAAAATGTAACAAATAAAACATTTTCTATACGTGTCACTTTACTTAAATATTGACGTGATCAAAATATTGTGAACAGAAATTTCACACCAGTGCTTTTATTTTGGAATGCAACATCTCGTGAAAGTTACTGCCATATTCTGTTATTTTTTTAAATTATGTTCAATTACATTTAAATAGCATAAAAATTTAAAAATGGTTCAATTAAAATTACATCCTTTTTTTCTTCCTGTTTCAAAGAATAATAATCATTCGATAAAAAAAATACACGTTACGAATTAACAATCTCAGTTTTTTTTCATCTTTTAAATGTCAAAATATTATTAAGTTTAAGCATATACAATGTTGCGCAAAAGTATGGAAACATACAAATATTTAGAATACAATGAAATTTAGTATTTAACCGTTATTGCATATTGCTGATTCGATGAAAATATCGAGGTTGCAATGCGACTTCCGGTTCAACCGGAAACAGACTGAAACTTTAAAATTTTAAATACAACGCCCTGTATATTTTTATATTTTTGGATTTCCCTTTAATTTAATTCAAAAAATGTATGAGTTTATTTTATATGGGTCTAAGAGTCTAAGGTCAACCGTTTTGGTAAAATCTTCATTTTTATGAATATTTTGAGCGATATGGCACTTTCAAAAATCTTCAACATCTAAAAAGTTTAAAATTGGGGTAAAAATTAATTTGAAATTTAGATTCAATTAATTAATACTTTGCACTAGTCATACTTTTAAAATATTGTACAGGGCATTTTTGACGCACGGTCAAACTTGTGAGACTTTAAACATCAATAACTCGTTTGTCTTAAATTCAACAACCGATACTTTTTTGCAGTGGATATTTTCCGAGATATCGCGATTTTATTGTTATTTATTAGGGTTTTAGGGTTATAATATTTTCAAACAGGCTATGAAGATGACAGTGATAATTTTGGAACAATTAAAGGAAACGTACAAGAAATTTATAATTTTATCATTTCCCTTCGAAGTTTTGGCATTTTTGTATAATAAAGATATAATTTTACTATTCGTTTGTTTAAATCGAGGTTTCTTAAAATTATTTATGCATTCATTGGACCCGCATTATAGCATAAAACATCTGGTCACTTTAACTTAAGGACATTTAAAAAAATTAAAATTTATAAAAGCATTAAATAATTTTTTAATAATAAAAAATAATAATTGGAACATGTACATCCAAACAGTGTACATCAGTATACAACATTGGGTTGTATATCGTCCCCTTATACTAAAACCACGAATGTGCAAAAGTTATGATTTTGGCCCGTGCAAAACTGAAAATGTGTTCTCATTACCAACATTCTGCCATAACCACTAACGTGTAGCTATGTTCGTCATAGCAGTAAATAAAGTTTAAATCAATTAATTAGCTTAATTTTAAAACTTCAAGCTTGTTTTTCTCAAAACCAGTTAAATGTACATTCATTGTTTTGGCATAACGGGGTAAATATGTCCCAACAGGGCCAATGAGAAGGAGGGGCACTTTACTTGGGGTCCACGAAAAATTTTCCTCCGGGCCCGACGACATCTCTCGACGCCTGTGTAGTGTTTAGTTGTTATAACACTATATGTATTCTTCACGAATTTATTCATTCAATCAATCTTCTCGCAACCTGCTTTGTTGAAGTTGACCATAAAATACTAAAATCCCACGTCCCTATATATTTCTAAGCAGTTAATAAAAATTTTGTGTTTTAAAACGTCTTTGGGAAGATGTGTTCCTACAGTAATAAAAAACTTAACATAATGGGGTGTTATCCAAGCAAAATGTAACACAACTTATTCAAAATATGTTACCGTCAAAGTATATAATGCCTTTATTTCATGAAATACTGACTCTCGGTAAATAAAGTATAGAATGCGAGTATTTATATTATTTGATTATTTCTTTAATAAAAAAACTTTAAAGACTTTTAACTTGGCCCTCATTCATTTGGTCAGTAATAAAAGATGAGGTTAAATGTCATAAAAAGCTTTTTTTTAAAGAAATAAACAAAGAATATAAATAATCATATTTTATACTTAAGTTAATTGCAGAGACTGGTATTTTATAAAGGATAGAAAAGTACAAATAAGTAGTTTTAACCCCTTGAACGTTACATTAAATTCCTGGGTTTATGCATTCGACAATGTCGCGACGGCAGAGGCTAACCATTTTTTATGTTTCTTCTGTAATGAAGCTGCGAGTTAAAAAATACAACAAATAGGCTGTTCTCTATGAGCTCCTCAAAAAAATTTTTTGTTACAAAAATCACACGTAAAAACCGCGCCAACCCAACTTACCCAAATCTACCTGCATAAGATTTTTGGGTCAAGAAAAAAGAAGACTTTTGGCGTCGGTGACAAAGACCAACCTAATTTTTGTCTTTTTCCAACTTATAGCTTCAAGACAGAATGCACGTTAAAAAAAAATCTGCCGCTTTGATACTGTCGCGTACATAAAACCAGCTCTAACATGCGATCAACTGAAGTTATCCGCTTCGCGTGTACAAGGCCTCAAATCGTACAGCACGGCACAAACGCGATAAAACCGCTCGAACCCAGTTCATAGAACAAGGTTAATGGTGCAAAAGCGGTAAAAGTGCCCAAATTCAAATCGTAGAGCCTCGGTATTAGCGCGAAAAGAACGCCCGAACTCAGTTCGTAGAGACCAGTCAAGGGGTTAAATATGGCTCTGGATAACAGCGAAGTACCCATAATGGAAATGTAGCAAAATAATGGAAATCACTTGTTTTTTTTTTTTTTTTTAAACAACTTCTGAACTGAGAAGACTGTTGCAGTTTTCATAAAATCAAAATTGAATTCAACACTAAATTATGCACCGCTTACTTCCATCGCATTGTTATAATTGATGAATATGGCCATATTAAACCAATTTAAATTATATTAAGGCACATAAAAGCAAAAATAAATCCAAATGTTTTATTTTCGATTTATAAATACACTGTACATGAAGGTTAAACAATTAAACAATAATAAAATAAGCAACAAGTTTTATATAACACAATCATTGATTTAATCATTATGCAAAAAATATTGTCTAATCACAGATTACATTATGATTGTACTAATGCTTTTAGCCTAGATTCTATGTACTGAACTCGATGCACTAATTTGTCTCTTGGATTAAACTCTGTGTATGGTACGGTTAATAACTTAAAACCTTGGGCTTGTAAAAGTTGAGACGACAGTATGTTAATGCCAGTAGGCTCTGATCGGCCCCTACACATGTCATGGTAGTCATATGCTAATATAGCTACCCTGCAATAAAAATAAAAAATTTGTCAGTCAAGTTTCTGTTGTGCCTTAAACTGGCTACTTTTAATTAAGTTTTTAAATGTAGTCATAAATTAATAATTGCTGTTAAAAAAACGCAGAATCTGCTTATTTTAAACTTATCCTTTTTTTCTATGTCATGCACCAGAAAAAACAAGCATTGAAAAATATATGGACCAAAGTATACAGGGTGATTGAAATTCGAGTTTAAGCATGGGGATCTCGCTTATTATAATAGCTAGAGCAGGGGTCGGCAACGTGGTGCATTTTGAAAGTGCCCGCCACTAACGTAAAATAACTTGTAAACCCACCACTTTCCCAATGACGCGCTCTTTGTCGCACTATTAGCTTGGAAAATAAATGAAGTGCCCTTTGTCATCATAAGTTAGCTATTCGGGGTGCCCTTCTTATTAAAAAGGTTGCCAACCCCTGAGCTAGAGTATAGGTTTAAATTTGGCAAAGTTGCTAAATTTCGTGCTCAATAATATTCCAAAGGGAAATTGGAAATATCTCAAACGGTATCCGAGAAAAACCGGAAAATACGATTTTTAAAAATCGTCTATTAACTCCTTTGGAGTATGAAATATTTCAAATGTGTAAAAACATTGCCAAGCAACTTTTTAAGCCAAATCAGATGGTGGTCACTAATTTTTCCCAGATTGATTCGTTTTTGTTTTATGACAACCAACTTTAGTTTTTTTTATGAGCGCAATTTTTGCTATTTACATAATCAAATAGCATTTATTTTTCTGAATCAATTGATGTATTACACATGGTATTTTACTTCTTTATTTATTGCCAAAATTTAAAAAAAGGATTTTAAACAATAACGATTTTAAATTTGTGGTTGTAGTTTATGTTGTTTCTATGACAACCAATCGACAAACTAAAAGTTTTGAAAGCCTATTACTTGTCATATTAATAAATTCGTAAAAATGAACTTTAATAACGAAGAACAACGCGATACGCTGCGAATTTTTTATTCATTGAATAGGAATTCTATATTGTCAAGTCAACGATATGCATAAACATATCCAGAAGGAAAACAACCCTCGCACACATATTGTTGTACGTTGGACAGAAACTTCGGAAAATATGGGGCTTTTGCCAAACCCAGAAGATAATATGGCAGAAAGGTTTCAGATGAAAGTAAAAAAACATTTTTACTACAAACAGATCCGGAAAAACACTATTTTTTACGTTAAACAGAAACTTAAGTAAATTTGTTTAAAGCATATCATAAAGTATAACAAAACTCAAAAGGACAGTATAAAAAATTTGCAGCATATCGCTTTTTTCTTTGTTATTTAAGTTCATTTTTACAAATTTATTAATCTGACAAGTAATAGACTTTTAAAACTTTTAGTTTGTTAATTGGTTGTCATGGAAACAACATAAACTACAATGACCGGCCAATCTGATTTATAGTTGTTATTGTTAAAAAGGTATTTTTTCTAATTTGACAATGAAAGAAGAAGTAAAATACCATGTGTGATACATCAATGGATTCAGAAAAATAAATGCTATTTGATTATGTAAATAGCGAAAATTGCCCCCATAAGAAAAAACAAAGTTGGTTGTCATAAAACAAAAACGAATCGATCTAGGAAAAATTTGTGATCACCATCCGACTCGGCTTAAAAAGTTGCTTCAGCAATGTTTTTACACATTTGAAATATTTCATACTCCAAAGGAGTTATAGACGATTTTCAAAAATCGTATTTTCCGGTTTTTCCTAATTTTCTCGGATACCGTTTAAGATATTTTCAATTTCCCTTTGGAATATTATTGAGCAGGAAATTTAGCAACTTTGCCAAATTTAAACCTATACTCTAGCTATTATAATAAGCGAGATCCCCATGCTTAAACTCGAATTTTAATCACCCTGTATAATTGGGGGTGCTTTTATTATAGTATATACATGAACATCAAGTGTACTAGGCCTATCCTGAGTTAATTTATTTATAAAATTTTATTCATATGTAAATTAATAAATTAACATGTAGGAAGTAGCCCACTGCTGGCCTGCTGTGTAATTAATATAGTTCACAAAAACAGGAATTTTGTGTTTTCAAAATTTTATAAAAATATAATTACCTTATGGCTTCTGAGTTTTCGCTAGCTTTCTCTAATGGTAAGGGATTACACTTTTTATCTAATGCACACATAGCATCTGAAAGAAAATATAAAAAACACATGTATTTATATAAATTGACAATAACATTCTGAGACAAATATTTACCTATATAGAATCCCATTCCTGTATCAATATTTTGTTTTAAATATATTTCAGAGGTAAATAGGCTATTTAAAGCATCCAGAAGAGCTATAACCATAACTTCTTTCTCTTTTGATCTTGAAAATAAAACATTTTTGATATTGGAACCTTCTTTTAGTCTAGGACCATTGTATTGAGTCATCAGTAATTCACTGGCTGCATTTATATTCAACAATTTCAACTTTGTTGCTATCCTTAATAAATTATCTTCTGCAACAAAAACGATGGTTAAATTAAATTTTGATTTTTTATTACTGTACAAATCATCAATGTACCTTCAACTTTCTTTAAAAATGATTCCGATAACACACTCATTAAATGTTCATTGCTCGCTTGATTTAGCAGTACAAGGGACCACACTATGTCCAACCAAACAGTGCGTTTACCAGCATCAGCAGAATTTAACTGTGGTGTTACCAGCTGTAAAAATTTATCACATTATAAAGCAATCTAAGATAACATTTGACCAAAAATAGCTCATAAAATTTATTTTGGCAAACAAAATACACACAGATAATTATATTTTAAATTATCTGCTTATTATCAGAGATCATGATTTTATCAATCAGAACATAAAAGTTAAAGTAAGTTATAGTCAAGTTGTATAATCGAAACTGACAAAATAACTCAACAATAAAATTTATAAAATGATTATTACCTTGAAAACCTCTTCAGCATTGGATGGGTGATGATTAAGAATTGCCAAAGTTAACACCAATGAAATGATTTCCTGAGGCCTACATATATTATTATTTTTTGTAACCCACTCACTTAAAGCATCCAACAAACCTACAAAAATATTATTAAGCACCCTTAATGCTATTTACTGATAACTAACAACTTACTTGGGTTTTTATATCGTAAAAGACCTAAGCTTGTAAGGATCGATCCAATGACAACGCTCTTCTTAACTTCACCCTTTAAATTCAAACATACATCGGCACTTACTTTTTCTAATAAATTTCCGTCAATAAAATTTAGCGAAGCCACACCATACAATAAGTCTGCTGCTTGTTTTAAATCTAGCTTGTCTAGACTGCGCGTTATATTAAATGCTAGTGATCGTAACAGAGGTGTTGATCTCCTCTTTTTCTGCGCTAATGATGACATTACCTAAAAAAATTGGCGCACACTCAATTAAGTCTTATTTACTGACATCAAAAGTATTACAAATTAAATATTGTTACCTTAACCATTTGTGGTAATGAAATTCCTGCTACTAGTTTTGCAGCCTCATCATCAGCAGTTACACTTAACACTACCGACAAATCTTCACCACGTGTTACTGGATACGCTTTGTTATGTTTACCTACATAATTATTCTTTGTAAGTACTCTACAAAGTTTAATAAATCGTGCATCAGTTTCGAATTCTGACAATTGTACTTTTCCTGACATTGACCAATCTGCCAATACCGACACTACCTATGAGGAAAACGAAGATTGACTTTCTAATTGTTTAAAAAATGTAATTGAAGTGCAATGTTATCCTTACCTTTAAGGCATGTCTACGTGAAACTCCACTTCCATCAGAAATCGATAACAATTCATCAATTGTATTCGCTTTAGTGATTCGAGTATCAGTAAATGGCGTCAATATTTCACTGGTCGTTTGGTCAGATTTTAAAGAAGCAAATGCTGCTGCTACTATACTGTGGTATGGTTTTACTTTAGTGACATTATCTCCATTACTATTTGTATTCAATGGAGAACTAGAATCTAGTTGATGACCATTGCTTTCTAAATTTGAATCCTGTTCAACGTTTCTTGCTGTAGCTGTAGGTGGTGCAGCAGGGCAGCTATAGTTATTAAATCGAATTGATCCTTGTATTCCTGAATTTCCTTTTAAATGTCTCCACAGTACTTGAGAAATTTTCAACATTTTGTCATTAATTAGTAATTCTTTATATGTACACAATATCTCTGCAATTCTTTCACACGACTTTCATAACTTAGTTGTTTATTGTCATATAAAGCAAAATTATTTGTACAAAATATTAAACTTCAATAATTTTAAAGCATATGACATAACCTCAAGCCGGTTACCAACATGAAGTGACTGCATGTAGTGCACTATATTATTACCAACATATTACATTAAAACACTAGTACAGCCCAGAGGCGTAGTATTGATAGAATTTAAAGAGCACATTTTTCGTTCATACATAAAAATTACACTTGCTTAAACTTGAATGCATGTGTACGGATTCTGTTTTTTGTGGTATTAAAACTATAATTCAAAAATAAGCTTTTTCATGATATAAATAACAAAATACAAATTTTATTTTATAAGAGTATTTAATTAGAAACTGCCTCGTTTTGTTTTTTGCTTTTATTTTAAATTACTAGTCAAAACAATTAATATAATATACATATTTACTCTTTTTAATATCATAAATATTAGATTAAATTGTTATATAGTTTGTTTTATTGTCGAGTATTTATTTCAGTGGCGATTTTACTTTTATGTTAATTACATTGCAGCCGAGAACATTTTGGAGCCATATAATTTTCATCTTCATAAACTTTAGACCTAGGTAATTGTTTTGTACTTGATATGATTAGGTTTGATTATACATACTTTTTTATTTTTAACCTAAATTTTATAATTTTATGATGTAGTTTTAATTTGGGAGATAATGCATCAAAATATATCTTGATCGTATATGTTTTAAAATGCACATATAATTATTGCAAAAGTAGAGCCTAATACTAAATGTATAGCCCACTACCAAAACGTATACAAATAAAATGTGAAGTTACACGCGATTAATATTTAGCTACACAATAATATACATTCAGTAGAGTCAAAACAAGAAGCCATATTTAGCGCTGTATAGAAATAAACTTAAAAAAATGCTCTAAAAGTACTTAAATATTAAGTATTTACGTTCTATAATATAATTTTTATATTTAACAGTGTAATAAATACAATATATATGTGGGATTTATCTAGGGTTAGATCGACAAATAACTTTGAAACAATGTTTTATTAATAGCTAAGCAACTTTTACAACTTTAATCCTTTACACTTCCGTACACCGCACACGTGGTTCTCTCTAACCTCACTTTCTTTAATAGCTAAGCAACTTTTACAACTTTAATCCTTTACACTTCCGTACACCGCACACGTGGTTCTCTCTAACCTCACTTCCTTACTACCTGCTCGCGCCCTCTCCCTTACAACACCCCAGGCCACACACCACACGTCGCACTCCCTGTCGCCCTCTAACGGATCTCTCAGAACCCAATCCCACACGGCCCTCCTGACCTTCGGCACGTCCTCGGGCCGCTCAGGGTCCTCCGATGTCGCTGGTGACTCAGGATCTTCGCTTGGACAGTGGCTATCCTCTTCAGTGGATTGTTCGTCATCTTCGCTACTGGATAGGTTACTCTGCCACATTTTCATCTGGTCAGCGCTGGAGGTTGTGTGAACTGGACCCTCTCCAACGCCCACTTTCTCTACAACATACCTGTCGTGGTCGTTAACCATACTCACTTTATAGGGCCCAAGATATTTAGGATGGACCTTAAGACCTGGCCCGAATTGGGTGCGTTTCTTTTTCTTGTATTTTTTGTAATCCCTCTCTCTTTCTCGCTCCCTCTCACGTTCTCTTTCTCGGCTTCTTTCGTCTCTTGACCTAGAGCTAGAGCGGCGTCTTTTTTTCTCATCCTTTTCTCGTCTGCGTGATACTTCTTTTTCCTCCTCTAGTTTCTTCATAATTTCCCTTAATTCTCGAGTGATCAGGTCTCGTTTTTCTTCTTCCTGCTCTTGCTTCTCACGCTTCTCTCTTTCTTCACGTTCTCGTTTTTCTCTTTCTTCTTTCTCACGCCTCTCTCGCCTTTCGTTTTCTAGTCGTTCTTGTTCTTCGCATTCACGCCTTTCTTTTTCTTCTTTCTCTTTTCGTTCTGTTTCACGTTTGCGTTGTTCTCGTTCCAACTGCTCCTTTTCTAATCTCTCTTTTTCTATTCTCTCCCTTTCCAACCTTTCTTTTTCTAAACGCTCTCTTTCTAATCTTTCTTTTTCTTGTCGTTCTTTTTCCAACCTCTCTCTTTCCAATCTTTCCTTTTCTACCTTTTCTCTATCTATTCTTTCTTTTTCTGCCTTCTCTTTTTCCAATCTTTCTTTTTCTAAACGCTCTTTTTCTAACTTTTCAACATCAGTATCTCCATCCGAACTGACATCACGCTTTTTGCTTCGTTTCTCGGATTTCGGTTCGTCACTGTCGCTTGTTTCTTCTTTGCTTAACTGGATTTGCAGGATAAATTCGTCGTCGTTCGATAATGGCACGACTTTTATTACATCATGGGTTATCGTCACTTGTGCCTTGTTTAAAAGCTCGGTACCAATTGAGCACTTAACTGGTAACGCAACATTTTCTACGACATGGATGGTAGTTGCAAAAATATTACCATCAATCTCAATATCTGCATCGAAGCAACCTTTTGTTTCTACTTCTGCAAACCCTAGACCATACAGTTTCTTAATTTCTTTTTTAATTAATGGCGCACCTATTTGAAAGTATTCATCTGATGTCACCAAGTTAACTGAACTTCCAGTGTCAATCAGGGCCACCGTAGGAATTCCTGAAATTTTTACATCCTTTAACATTTTACTCCTACTTTCATCCTGTACTTGCAAACTTTGCTGCCTTATTGGTTCCTTTTTTGGGCACTTTGTTGCAGTATGACCAAAATCATTACACGCAAAACATTTCATTCCTTTTCCCTTATCAGGACAATTTGCAAACTTGTGGTCTGTTTTGCCACAACTGAAACATCTACCAACCTTTGCTGGTTCACTTTTATTTTGCCATGCAGGTGGTTGTGCACGAGGTGTATGCACCCTCGATTCAAAACTTCTCATGTTGTTCTTCATCTTTTCGTAAATTTCGAATTTTTTCTTTAATTCTTTTATCGTCAGCGCGCCATACAAAATGGATTTACTTATTTCTTTATCTTGCACACCATCTACAATATGTTGGATGATGGCCTCTTCTTCGACATTCGCTTGCCTAGCAATACCCATCATCACCAGTATGTATTCCTGGTAATTTTCTTGATTCTTCTTTTTTCGTGAAGCTAACTGTTGGTGCACAACTGCACTATTGACATGGGAGCCAAACTCCTCAATTAGACCTTCCTCCAACTCCTTCCAGGTGCGGATTACTGGCATGGAATCCATCCATACTTTTGCAAGCCCCGTCAACAACCTTTTTGCGCACAGCAAAGCTTCAGCACCGCTAACATTATATAACGACAGGTTCTCCTCCATATCCGCTATCCATTTGCGTACTGGATAAATTTCAATATTGTCTCCAAACCTTGGGAGCGAATCCATTATGTCTCTCAATTGGACATTGGGTGCACTACTCCTTGCAACACAGGCTGCAGCTTTTTCTCTGTTTAAGAGCTCCTTCTCCCACATCAGCAACTCACGCTCCCTCTTTATCTGTTCTTTTTCACGTGCTAAAACATTAATTAAACTCATTTCTGGTGTATCCATACCTTGACCTTGAACTTTATCGTTATTACGAAACACTTCTTCTATCAGATCACCTGTACTGAACGATAATCTAGCCATCACGGGGTCGATGACCTTTTACACGTCACCACGCGTCCGATCTTTTTTCTTATTTTTGCCACACTCTATTGTCTCGATTCCTTTGTCTTTCAAATCCTCTTTCTATCCCCTTTCAAATCCTATCCCGGACGAGCCCCCAATTCTGTGGGATTTATCTAGGGTTAGATCGACAAATAACTTTGAAACAATGTTTTATTAATAGCTAAGCAACTTTTACAACTTTAATCCTTTACACTTCCGTACACCGCACACGTGGTTCTCTCTAACCTCACTTTCTTTAATAGCTAAGCAACTTTTACAACTTTAATCCTTTACACTTCCGTACACCGCACACGTGGTTCTCTCTAACCTCACTTCCTTACTACCTGCTCGCGCCCTCTCCCTTACAACACCCCAGGCCACACACCACACGTCGCACTCCCTGTCGCCCTCTAACGGATCTCTCAGAACCCAATCCCACATATATATTTTACAGAATTGCGAACTTGCCCAATTCATGATTTTTTGCCGAGTTCGTGAAATAAGCAATAACATGCCTAGTACGTAAAATCGACACTTGCCTAATTCGCGAAACAGGCAAGGCATCAAAAAACTTTTAGCAACTTTCAACCTGGCCCTCATTAACGGTCACTAATAGAAAATCGGGTTAAAGGTTGGTCAAAGTTTATTTTCATGCCGAATTATAACACATTTAGCCGCTATTAGAGCATGAGCATACATTTACTGGTACCTAATTGTATAGATTTACGGAGTTTACGCTTTTACTGCAACAGATAAATTACAGTCTGTCTATTTTGTAAACAAGTTTTTCACCTACTAGGCATAGTATTGATTATTTCACGAACTCGGCAAACGCTCTGCCTATTTCATAAATTCGGCAAAAAATTGCCTATTTCACAAACTAGGCAAGTTCACTGATTCGGCGTAACATTGACATTAATGTTACAATTTCAAAATGTTGGAAAACCAATATCGCAGAATAGAAAAGCCGCCAAATGTACAACTTCACTACTAAGTTTTGTAATTTTTCCGATTTATTCATTGTCGCCAATACCCGTGTATATAATTTAGGTACTAAGCTCAGTCAACATTTAACCGATGTTTCGCTCTCGGTGTTAAGCAACATAATAATTCTAGTTAATATCGTAACGATATTTAACGAAGCCTATTACACCTCCTAAAGAAGCAATTTATTATTTGTGTAAGCCATAGAATTATTATCAAATATCTTACACACAGTCAGCGTATCTGATACCCTTAGGCAAAGAAATTTAGCTCCCCCGCTAAACATTTTTGTGTAATATGTTTTGGAGAATTTACCCAAACGTCGAGCAGCAAAAAAAAATCTAACGCGAGTAAAAGCCCAAAAACATATTTATATTCATAAAAATAATATCATTATGAACTCTTAATTTTTTTAAATTACTTGTACCCCAATATTTACATAGAAAAATTAATTTTACATCTAAAATACAAAAATTATGAAAAACTGTTTTAAAGGCGTATGCTTTGGCGAAGTTTTGAATAATTTATCTATATCGATTGTAGATGCAATTTCCACGCCCTATAGCAGTGATAGTGATGTCCAACCGGTAGCTCGCGGGCCCCTGGTAGCCCGCGAGCAGAAGTTGCACATAGATTTCTCATTTAAAAACCTTTAAATACGAACATTTCTCATCAATAAAAAACATGACAGGAGATAATGATCAAAATCATTAGCCACAAACGCACATTGATGACCTTCAATCGCTTAAAGATTGATTTGATAGACGTTTTCAGGATGTTAAGGAAATCGAATCACTATTATTATTTTTGGGCATTTTAACATAAGCTACACTCATGCAAAAATTAACGTTCGTCGACAATCGAGAAATTGAAATTATGGTTTTATGAAATGACATCCAACTAAAAGCTATTGAAAATTATTGGTTTTGGCAAGCAACAGACCCCGTCATATATCAGAATCTTATTAAATATGCGAAAAAGGTAAACTAATTTTTCGCATATTTATACCTCTGTGAAATGGCATTTTCGCAGCTAATTATCATCAAAACCAAACATACCGATAAACTATTGTTTGCTTAAACTAAGCAATATCTCCTTACGAACAAGATTTTAAAACACTATCAGAAAATATGCAGTAGCAAGTCTCATATGAATTACAAATATATTGAAAATGTATTTATTAAAATTTTTCTTGGTAAAAATGCCTAGTTTTTGAGTTTTGTTTTTTGCCATGAAGAGGGAGGGGGATAACTGCGATTAAGTAGTCCGCCAAAGTTTTGAAGTGGCTTAAGTAACCCCCAGAATCAAAAAGGTTGGACATCACTGCCCTATAGATATTATTCCTAGACCTAAAAGTTTTAATTTTAAAATAAAAATCGTTACTGAACTTGCTACTGATACCGACAGTGTCGCAAAAATTCTCACAAGGGAGAGTCACGATACGTTGTCGCTAGAATTTGATCAAGGCTGTGTTTATTGCATCAAGGACATCAAAACTAAATGTTTTCCAGAGTTATAAGTGCCACTGGCCATCTCCTTCGGAAAATTAGGGGAAAAACTGAAAAATTGGTATAAAAAGGTCATTTTTGCGATAGCGTTGGGCATGAAACCGTCAAAGATAAAATCGAAATTCTCTATTTATCAATTTGCGCTTCCTTTGCAAGTAAAATGGTGCAAAGTTTTTGAAAAAAATCTTAAACGGTTCCGGAGAAAAACGTCAAAAACGAAACCCCTGCATAAGCGCTATGATTTGAGAAGTTGTGGTGTATTAGGATTTCTCATATTTGACCATTTTGCTTGTCCCGGGATTCCGGTAAGAAATCGGCTTTTGTCCCGGAATTTCCGGGATCCCGGAATGGGCGGAATGTAATAAATTATGTCAATATTTTTATATAAATAACCCAAAAAATTAAGGGAGCGGTTTATTATTTAAAAACAACTTCAAATAATATATGTAACACATTTTGCTCCATGATTATTGTAAATAATTAAATAATATTCGTGAGAGAAATATACATTTGGAAATATAACCTTTCTATTGCAATTTCATATTTACGAACACAATAATATAATTTTTACAGTGGCTTTTTGTAATGTGATTTAAGAAAACAAAGGTGATCTATGCTTTGGTCAATTAGTGGATTTCTTAATTTATTAACAAAAAGTCCTGCTGCATAAAATGCTCTCTCAGTCTCTATTGATGTAGGTGAAATTGTCTTGAGAGCATCTAGCAGCAAAGAAACATCGTTATTGTCAATAAAATTTCATTTATAAGCTATTTTGCTTCGAATTACCAGGTACACAAAAATAAAACTGTAGAAGGATTTTGAAGATATTAACTTTGTCATGGAGACCGGGCTTCTTAACGCCATACTAAAAGAGAAAATATAAAAGAGTAAAAATTATTTTGAAATAAAAATTTACTGTTAGTAAAGATTTTTAAAATAAATACTGATAAGTTATGATAGTATAACAAAAATCTTAGTACAAAATAAACGAAAATAACAATTTTTTAAAATCCCGGGATATCCCGGGACAAAAAGCATTTCCTGGGAAATATAAAATAGCCTAAAATGGACCGGGATCCCGGGATCCCGGGAAAGAGAGAACCCTAATCTGTATAACCATATCTATTCGAATTGCATAGGCGTTTAACATAGGGAAAACCTTTTTTACAAAGGCCTCGTTTTTCGCGTTTTTCTCCGGAACCGTTTAAGATTTTTTCAAAAACTTTGCACCATTTTACTTGCAAAGGATGCGCGAATTGGTAAATTTCGATTTTGTCTCTGACGGTTTCTTGGCCAACGCGATCGCAAAAATTACTTTTATTATTCAACTTTTCAGTTTATCCCCTATTTTTCCGAAGAAAATGGTCAGTGGCACGTGTACCTCTGCAAAACATTTAGTTTTGATGTTCTTAATCCAATAAACACAGCCTTAATCAAATTCTAGCGACAACGTATCGTGACCTTCTCTGGTCAGAACAATAAACACGTTTGGAACACTATTTTCTAAATGATTTTTGCAAATGTGCATATGTATAATACGATACGACATTTAAGGAAAAAATATTTTCTGAGATTCGCCTTGCTGTTATGTATTTATAATTCACTACATAAAAATGTTCCGTCAATCCCTAGAAGTAGGTATCACGTTTTAAGTAATTTTCCAATGTCAAACGTTTTTTATGCACTTCTGCTAAAGTAATTTTTTGTAATGTGTATACATGTATTTAAAATAAAATCACACTTATTAATGGTAGACATATGCTTGATTTTTTAATCAAAAGATGAAATTGCGTTATCAATAATTAAAAAATGTAAACGCACTTTTAATATTGGTTTATAATCCGCTATGATTTCATCCTCTGCTTTACACATACTGTTTTTTTTTTCAACTCGAACTTTGTCTTGTTCAAAATTAGGCATTACACTTAGACCTCAGTGATGTTTTTTGCATCTGTTAACATTTTTTTAAACTCATCATTTCGTGTTTTTTTTTGTTAAGAGCAGGGCTCGAAATCGAAAAACATTTTGGTTAACGGTTAACCGAAATCGAGAACTTTATTTTTATAACGGTTTTTGTTGAAAAACCGGTTTTATTCGTAAAAAACCGGTTTAGTGTAAAAAACCGATTTAAATTATAAACCGGTTTCAAAAACCGGTTAAATTAACCGGTTTTTAAAATCATTTAGATCAGAAATGCAAAGTATGAAAAGATATTATTTATTTATAATTTTATAATAAATGTACAATCAAGCGTTTAGTAATGACTTCTGGTAAACTAATCGCATATAATACAGATTTTGTATTTTTCATCGTAATTTTTATTAAAAAAAGATGTTAAAAAAAACGGTTTTTTATTATTTTGGTTAAAGGTAACCGTTTTTTTTACTTTTAAAAATAACGGTTTCGGTTTCGGTTAAAAATCACTTTTTCCGACAAAAAATAACGGTTAACCGGTTTTTTAAACCGGTTTAAAAAACCGAAAACCGGTTTTATGCCCTGGTTAAGAGTAAAGCTGTGGCGTCTGGCGCCTCGGTGTATTGGAGCCTCTAGGCAATTGCCTAGATTCGCCTAATGGTAAAACCGGCCCTGCACACAATTAAAAAAACATTGTGAACTCTTAACTTTTTTTTTATATATCTCTATACTTTTTCTAACAAGGATCCTTTCGACCGACCTCAAAACCTATTTTAAAAAGTAAACAACCTAGAAATAATTCGCACCCTTTAATTCCAGACTTAGAGTTTAGAGTAGTGCGCTATCTGCGTGTTCTTCGTGTCTGTAACAGGTGTTGGAAGTTTCTCACAAAACTACATCAGTCACGCTCCTTTCAGTCACTTAGTACCTAGTGTTTAGAACGCCCAAATCAAAACTTCTACTTCCGAAAACTGCTTTCCATATACAAACAACGTACGTATATTTTTTTTCTATATAAATAAACCTAAAATATTAAAATTACAGTTTTTGTTTTTATTTTACACTGTATAATGTACCTATATAGTTATACTAATATTTTTTAAAACAGAACAAAGTAATTGTCTTGAGATTTTTAAAACTCAGGATCCTCTTTATAAATATCTAAAGCGCGCCTGTTGTATTTTACATCTTTTTCTATTTTAAAACCAATAACTTTTTTATAAATAATAGAACGCGTTATTTGCGTATTCAGCCTCATTTAATATATTCAATGTATTTAAATTAAATGACGTTTTATTGACGATAACAAATTAATCACATCAAAATAACTTTATCCGACATCAATTACCTAAATATGTCATGTTGAAATCGAATTCTTGGATTTCAAACATGAACTATTAGATTTACATCAAATCACATAAATTTATATTCAAATTACAAAACAAACGCACTGATCCACGTTATCTAAAGGGTTGTTCGGAAACCCCAAGTGATTATTTTTTATTCGACCATATGGAATTAAAGTAATTTGTTTTTGTATTTATTTGCAGTTTGCATGCAGTACGATCGATTATTCAAATCACCCGGTAAAATTTTGAGCACGATAACTAATTGAGACTCTAATTACAGCTAATTGAGATCGAAAGTTTCAATTTACTTATTTAAAGTTTGCAATAAACGATCAGCTTAAAAACGCAGAAGCAAAATTTACACAAAACAATAAGTAATTAAACTGGCTTTGGTTTCAAACATAATAAGTCATGTACCTACCAAGAAACTTTTGACAAAATTGTTAGACCACACAACTACTTTATGGTATTGTGATACGAATAAAATACTAAATGAAATTTTAGTGTGATTTATTTCAATAAAATAACCAAACTATTTAAGTATCTCGTTCGCTTTTCGTATCGCTCCGTTCAATTCACAGATTCAATTCTGTTGTTTTACTGTCAAAATGGCATATGGTACAACAACGAAACGTAATGAAACAAAAAACTAGCTAATGTGGTCAACAAATTACTTTCGCCACATACGTGCTTTTGCCATACATGTGACTGTGTGTAAAAAAAAGCTTTGCTATGAACCGTGTTTTTTTCACACGCGGTAAACTGTACTATGACATTATGAGTAAGTCACTGATGACAAACACACGTTTGTCTAAACCAGTGTTTATCATTTATCAAACTGTGGTCTGCGGACCCCTGGGGGTCCCTGAATCCTTCTGTTCCCTGGAGTCTTTTATTGTGTTCGAAAATCATCAAATTTATTTGCTAGGCTAAGTTAAAAACAAAATATTGTCGACAGAACAATTCCTTGGCCCTGTAAGCTATTAATTTTTGAGCGAAAATTTTGAAAACACTGATCTAAAAGAAGTAAACGATTGTTTATTTATATTATTTCGTGAGATTATTATGCGATAGACAATCAACCCCACTATCCAAAAATAAAGCTGGAATAATCAGTTACAAAAATTGTAACCTTATAATAACATGAACTCTAGAAATTTAAAACAAATGATTGGAGCGTTTTTTGAGAATAAATGGAGTCAACATTTTACTTTTTTTTGGAAATTCTGTAATACAACATTTTACAAAAAAAAGAATTTTATTGGATTATATTACATACCTCAATAGACCGTATTTCTAAACAAAATATATAATGTATATATTTCCGTTTTATTTTGTAGTTTTAGAATAAAGTAAACATTTTAACATCCTATATATAAGTTATTATTTAAGATACCAACTTAAAGAAAGCGCCTTGTGATATAGTTTTAACGCTTTGTCAATAAATAATTTCATAAATATAAAATAGTAAAATCTCTGTTCATATGGTCAAAACGTGTGAACGATCGAAATTATTCGCGATCGCCCTATACTCTCTTTATACGTATGGAAAAGGTAACAATTATAAGTATAAAAGAGAAGCCAGAAAATTCTAAAATCTCAATTTAATATACAAACTATCAATAGGTATTGAAATGAAGAATACATAATTTGATCCAGATGGGGATGACAAAATTTTTTGGTGCAACTTTTTTCACAGTAGAACAATGTTTATAGTCTCATGTGACATTTTCTTGATGACTAGTCCTTAAACACTGATCATTACTCTAGTACTTTTAAAAAAGTAAAGAGCTAAAATAACTTTAAAAAAAAACTGAAAAATTTACTATAAGAGCATATATCATTTAAAATGTTAGTCCGTGTATTTGTAATTAAGAGTTTCAATCATAAATTCCTGAAATTATTTTTTATTTTTATTTCTCAAGTATACTAGTAAATAAATTTTCACTTGCAATTAAAAATACAAATAAAAATGCCAGCATCAAACCATGTCATTAATCACATATACTTAAAAAATCCATGTCTTCCATATGATAATAAAATTATTTTCATAAGCGCTCGCGTACTCAGTTGATTTTGTTGATAAAAGTTCAATAAAAGACTTTACTTCTCCACAAATAAAAATAATTTGTTAACAATGAAACGTCGCATAACGCGAAAGATAGCTAAATCTTTGATTTCAGTTAACATCTTTTGTCTAGTTTTAGATACCTATTGTAAAACGTTTTTATTGATAATTGTGAAAATTAAATCAATTAAATTTTATAAGGTCTTATGAATATTTCAGTTATTTGCTAAGATACGAAGGGATATTTTGTTATACAATAAGTTTTTTTATGCCTTCTCTGAATTAAAAACAACTGTTTTATTCGGTTCGTTTAAATTAATATCTAAATAAAAACACGTCGCTTAAAATTATATATTCGGTTTTGAATTATATAAAGATTAGATTTGTTACATTTTTTCAGACCAGCTATATATCGGTTGGGCATTATATCGAAGACAACATGGAAATATCTAATGATCATCAACTCTGGGTTAACCTCAGTGCATTGGGGGAAGGAAATATATTCGCAGTACTTCCCGAGCTTATACGGAACATGGTTTCTTCAGGACAAGTCGCAGAACCAAACCTCGACGAATTTTCTGACGTACTTTTACCGAGCGATTACGAATGGCGAACAAAAGTTTACGAAAAACTTTTAGAAAAAAAGAGATTAGAAGACACGTAAGTGAAGTTAGTTTGACATAGATTGCTTTAGAAGTTATTAACTAGCTTAGATAGATAGTTTTAGTTTGGCAGTGCATTTCATATGCATATTTTGAACAAGTTAAATAACTTTATATAATTATGGTATATTCTAACTTCTAACGACTCCGGAACATTTAAATTGAATGAGAGAAGTTTGCACATTAGTGGAAATAAACGCTTATTCGACTTTACAACGTACATATTTAAGCGACTGGCGGTTGATGAAAAGCAGTAAAGAAATTTTATAGTATTTTTAAACAAGTGAAAAATAAATTATTGGGAAAAATACTTATTTCATTATCCTTCGTTTAACAGCAACATGCAATAACTAATTTAATTTTCAAACTTTTAATTGGTTTATGTTATATTAGTTTTATAACTTCATTTATTTATATATGAATTTAAAATATAATTCTGCATTTCAAACTGAAAACGTTATTCTCTTCTCAAGTATCACTTATCTATTTACTTTCGTGTTTATTTACTTTTCTACATTATATTATACTGCACTTAATTTAATTTCTTTATTTATATAAGCGCGCAGCGAACATTCTAGAAGCTGTTTCTAGTTCAGTAATTATTCATTGTCCTCGGGGATTACGTTTCACCAAAGACTAGGTATCTGTATTAAATTATTAAACAAGAATTATTTATATAAACTATCCTGATTAACCTATAAATATAATATTTTAGGTTAAAAGACAAATGTGTACAAAAAACCGCGAAAAAACGCGGATAACGAAGGAATACTGTACTTTCTTTCCCGGAATCTTCTAAAATTCACTATTTACCTCTCTCAGCAGAACCCGCACCTGGTCATCTTTCTCCCCTTTTCTTAGACCGTTCTTAAAACGCCTGCGATAAACCGGACATCGTTAAAATAAATGCCATGAAATTTGCGGTTTATCTGATATGTGCTCATTAAATTTAAAATTGCTTTATTTTCTTTCAATTCAAATTAATGTTAAAGTTTTGCGTTGTTTTGTGTTGAAAAGTCATTATTTACGGGAGAGAATGTTGAAATTCAAATCAAAATACTTGGAAAATACCAAATGTTACCGTAAAACGATTTCTGTATCAAATCACAATCTCTAATTCTTTTTGTTAGTTTCCATTACAAACCTACATGCAACGAACATGTACTGCAAATACGTTGCATATCTTCAACAAATAGATGCCACAAAACTTTAAAAAGCTCGTCATTCAGGTCAAGACGTGCTTGTAAACTTTTTACCAGTTTTAGTTTATAATAGTTTTATCCATAACTTATTTTCTCACTATTGTTTCCTTGCAAGTAATAAATTGCTTTGATGCTAACATTTTCCGTTGTTACAAACATGACAGTGTGCTTGCATGCATGCACTCGATGATAAATTACGGTGTTTGCAGAATTTACGGACGTCCCTAAAAACACAAGTACATTCATTAATAAAATTCATGTTCCTTGAAACTTTTACAAAACACGTTTTCGCGCTAATAATTGATGATATAAAAACATACTTAACAATTTTAAATGACTAAAATTTGTAATAATTTTCATTGCTGTGAAAGTTATTTAAACATGAGGCACTTTGCCTAGGTCCTGTTAGCTAACTCTGAAGTTCATATACCTACGTTAATTCGTTACCTTTTTCTAGCGTGATTTATTCAATATTTACTTGTAGGTTTTGCACAAGTTGTTACTAATATTAAAATTTTACAATTTAAAGTGCCATAATTTTCACAGATTAAAAACACATAACATTTTATTAAATTAAAAACGTGGTCGAAACAACTGGATATGTATTACAGCTTTTAAATTTATATGTAAAATTTTAATATAATTAACAATTTGTGCAAAACATTAAATAAATCACACAAGAAAAAAGTGAACCGTGCACCGAAACGTCACAAAATAAACCATTTAATTTTATTGCACCATACGAACCCAAAAATAAAGATTTTTGGGTTCGATAATCAAGAAATAAGTAAAAAAACAAATAAAATTACTATTAAGTGTATGCATTTACGGAGTTTACTGCAACATATAAATTACAGTATCTCTTTTGTAAACAGGCATTTGTTGTGCCTATTTCACGAATTTGGCAAAACATTGCATTTTCACGAACTAGACAAGTTCACCAATTCTACATAGACCTTAGAAACTAGACAGATATATTGGAAATTGTATTATCAAACATGCTAACATGCATGATGAACTTTATAGATGCAAATAATGAAAATTTGCTCTTCTCATTTTGTTTAGTATATATCCTTCTTTAAAAAATAAAAATCTAAATTTTAATGCATTTGTAGAACCTCACTTGCCAAATAAATGGTATGTGTGTTTTAATAGCACACTCATTTACAAAGGTACACATGTTACCTTTCGATTTTGCTATGGGCGTCATATTACGAGTAGATATTAACATTAGTAGATTGCTTTTGTTTTTCTTTTTCCATTGATATTTTTTTTTATAATTAATTTAACCTATGGTAATAAAAATTACTTTTTCAAATGGTTAACCGTGAACGGTACTGTTTTTTATAAACAAGTCAAAAGCTTTTTAGGCGGCAACTCTGGCGTGTTTTATTCAAAGTAGAAAAGTTCTATGTATGGTACGCGGAAACAAAACACTCGATATACAGGGTCATTCGAAAAGTCTGTAACAAATGGAAAGTTTTTTATTGTCGATTTCTCAGAAAATTTAAATCTTGATAAAAGCTGAGGCATGGCCTAAACCTAAAACTAATGTCAATATAAGAAAGGTTTAATAAAAATTCATAAAACTAGTTCAAGGCCATAAACCAACTTTAATCAAGAACAAAATTTTCTGGAAAATTAATAAGAAAAAGTGTTTTCATATGTTTTTGAATGTTAAAATTACCTACTATAAAAATTAAAATTGAAAATTTTATGCCAAAATTTCATATTAACTCATATTTCAGAATTTTAAGCAGCATTTTGTTCCTATTTGAACCTCTTTTAGTAACTCCTAAAGTAAAGGCATTTTACTCTTGTGCGAATATTTATAAACACGCCAAAATCCAAAGTTTCATGAATTTTTATTGAACATTTTCATTTTGAAATTAGTTTTAAGTTTTAAGCCATGCACCATGCCTCATGCAACACATTAACAGAATTGAACATCAAAGATAATAAGAATGTATAGGCCAAGAAGAAGAAGAGAAGTAGGAAAACCCATGAAAAGATAGGAATAAATATAATAATATATCGTGAAGAGGTAAAAGACAATTTGCGTAAGCCATGGAGTGAAGAAAAAGAAGAAGCCTTTTATCAAGAATAATTTTGTTTAAGAAATCGATAATAAAAATCTTTTCTATTTGTTGCAGACTTTATAGTTGTAACGAAAATTTGAAGAAATCTAGATATGTCATAACGCAGCTTGATCTTTGGTAGTCTGCGTACCAGTGGCGGATCCAGGGGGGGTAAATGGGGTAATTGCCCCCCTAAGACTAAGATATTTAAAAAAATTAAGCCTTACAAATATTTTATTTCCTGCGTTCCCGGTTTAGTTTATAACAAAGTCTAGTGAAGATATAAATGAATGTATAAAAAATTCAATGGTCACTTATATGAGTAAAGTATTTGAAAACGACGATCTAATAAAATTAAAGCTTTAATCTGAAATCGATTTTTGGACATTAGAATGGCAAAAGGAATTTCAGTTAAACGAAAATGTACCTGACAGTGCTTTTAAAACATATAAAAAAAAGGAACGCCGAAATATACTCCACTTTAAAAATCATTTTGCAAATTGTATGCACTCTTCCTGTTAGCGTTGCCTCGGCAGAAAGGAGTTTTTCGGCTTTAAAAACGTTTAAAGAGTAGCTAAGATCTAATATGACACAAAAACATTTATCGGGATTGGCTTTATTGCATATTCATAGAGATATAGATGTCAACATAGACAATATAATAAATACATTTGGAGCTAAATGTAGAAAATTTAATTTTATTGTATAATTTTTAAAAAGCCCAAGCGTATATTATTTGCTATCGTTTACAATTAAATAAAGTACTTTTTTAATAAAATTAGTTTTAGTACAATGTATTATTGCCTAAATTAAACTGTAGGTATATTACTAAAATAGTCATATTTATTCTTCACTCCCCGTATACTTTTAGCCATTGGCCTGTTTCTCATTTGAATTGATAATTACAATTAATATTAAGGGGCAAAGCAAAACAATTGCTGATTAAAGTTGAGAGGAAGAAAAAATTCTGCGGAGGCCAATTGGCAAGGGCCCACTGAAAGTTTTAATTACCCCCCCTAAGATAGAGGGCTGGATCCGCCCTTGCTGCGTACCACCATTACAACAAAATTCAAGGATACCCATTCTGTTAACTATAAATATGATGAAAAATTATTTTTATGAGGACACAAAATCATTACAATAAATTCTTTTAAATTCAATGAATTAATATACACTAACTATAAAATAAATTCAAATAAATAAATTAAAACTTATTCGTAAGAAATGTCATACATAAAATATATAGGAAATTGCACAATCAAGTTTCATTGCACAAACTTAGTATAAATTTTAACTATATGAAGGCTAATTTTTTTTTCTTTAAACTAGAATCCTGATGTTTGGCTCTATGTTAGAATGCTTTATTCTTAAGCTGGGTTCACATAGAAAAGTATTGTATTGTATTGTAGCGTTAGCAAAGTTAAGTATACGAATATCAAATGCTAGCGTTCACTTAAGCAAAGTAGTGGAATTGCCTTGCAAGCCGTGTGGTAAGGTATTGCAACACCTTTCAAGCGCCAAGCTTCTTGCAATACCCCATAACAAGAACCAATCACAGTGGATTAAACCTGCGTATGCGCTTGGTAATCGCCTTTAGTGTACAAACACTACAATACCTCTATGTGAACGCTACTCTTGCAGGCACTTTGCAATACAATACAATACAATGCAATACAATGCAATGCAATAATTTTCTGTGTGAACGCAACTTTAAGGTGCTTTAAATCAGAGCGAACAGAAGCGAACGAACGAACGAACGAATTTTTAGGTATTCGTTCGTTCGTTCGTTCTCTGCTCAATACCATTGAACGAACATTCGCATTCGTCGATGATCCACACTAGTTTGAAAACGAACCATATGTCGGATTTAGATGATGCGCCAGTTTTACAGTTATCGCGGAACTTTCTATAAAGAAGAAAAGAAAAAAGAGATAATGGTGGTGGAGGTGCAGTTTTCTTAATTGATTTAACAAGTGATGATTTGACAAAAATCTGCACGATGTCAATTAACTCAACCATCTTTTCGTTGGTCCATTCCATTCTATAATATTAATTAAATCTTACTCCTATTAATTACAAAACAAGAACAGAACCTGTAAATAATTATGACCAGTTATTTGACAGAGAATTCGCTTGCTACTTGCTACATATAATTATGCTATATGCACCATCCACATTGAGCACGAACTTTCTTTGATCATTCGGCTATTTACCGACACTCGTCGGAACTTGTGCGAACACGAACGAATTCGTTCGCTGACGCTCTGTTCGCCATTTAAATTACGCAAGCTTGAACGAACGAATTGATGCGTTCGCTCCAATATGCACCTTTAGATCTGATTTTAAATTTAGCCGGTTATTACTTTGATTTCCCGTATTGTAACTCAGAGAAAGCACGTTCGCACAAGTAAGCTGTGGTAGAAAACGGAATTAAATGTTTAATTGCTTTATTTAAAAGCTCATGGTAATCAGATTTTAAATAAATTCTAAAATTTGTTAAATCTGTTTTATTGAAATAAAGTTTCAATGATGTTTCACATGACAAATTATTGAGATAATCTTGCTTGCTAAAATGGACCACTTTTTAGCATCACTGACATCTGTAGTTAAATGAATAATTGATCCAGTTGTTGCAAAAGTCATGACATGAAAAATAATTATTGAGCTGGTTTTTAGAGTTGTACTATATATATATATATGATCAACAAAAATTTGCCATAGTTTAGCGGAGATCTCTTCATTGGAAGTTTCTGTGAAATCATAAGGCGCGATTGCACAAAGTAACACTGGTGTTAAAAAGTTAAAATACAAGTTAATCCTTATAACTAGGCACTGTCAGTGCCAACAATGCTGCAATTTTGCCTAGTTTTAGAGTTAACGTGGTTTAATCCCGGGATTAATCTCAGGTTCAACTTTTGTGCAATCGGGCCTTATTGTTGGAAACGACTCACAAACAATTAATTGTTAAGACGTTTTCTCCACAAATCAATTAAAGATCTGTTATATAGACAGTGTGATATTTAAAATTCAATAGTAAATGCATTTTCCTTAGATACACAATAAGGCCCAATTGCACAAAGTAACACCGGTGCTAAAATACGAGTTAATTCACAAAACTAGGCAACATGAGCGTCAACTGCGCTGCGATATTGCCTAGTACCAGGGTTAACGTGGTTTAACCTCGGGCTTAATTTCCAGGTTCAACTTTTATGTAATTGGGCCTTAGTGTGCAATTACAAGTGGTTTGAAATAATACCATATTTTTTGCCGACACTAAAAATAGCTTCGCAAACCTCCGCGGGGCTCAGTTTAAGAAACGCTGCAATAACGTTTTCGGATTGCTATTTTAAAAATTTTAAATTGAAAACAGTTTCCCGTTACTTGTGTTTATTCACACTTGTTTCTCACAACTCAATTTTACTATTAATTGAAAATTTAAAATAATTATTTACAGCATGTAATTGTGTAAAATACTTGTTGTAAGGAGAAGAGTGGATCAATAATTTTTTTTAGTATTCGAAACTTAAAAAATTAAACTATTTTACTAATCAATATTTTTTTTTTAACTACAGTACTAATCTCAATTTCTTTTTAATAGAAAATAACTAATTTAAGTTCATTGTTTTCTTGTTTAAAATAGCATTACTATAATTTCAAGCTAATTGACGAACTAAGTTAGCACTTATTATGCCGTGACCTTAAAACCGATTTCAAATTGCAATTAACTATATTATACCCTGTCGCACGTTGTGTGTATATCCAAAATCAATATAGTTAATAACATAATGCAGTATTGACTTATTAGCACCCTATAACAGTCGCATGCTGTAACTCAAAGTGCTACTATGTGACATCTCACGACACGCAAATTTTAACCACAAGCAGCTGAATTATGTCACGCAGTCACCATGCACATGACATGACAGACAAAAATTAATTGTTTTTTTAAACGCTAAAGAGTTTATATCATTATAAAGTAAGCCTAAAAAAATCAATGTTACGTTAGGCAAACTACCGCATGGCAGTTGTTTCTATTTATAGGTATACTAAAAATCGTAGAGTCATGTTTACCTTTATAACTATAAACACATACATTTTTATGATAAAGATAGGCCTTATTTGACTGTGTTGACTACAAAAAGTCAACTGCTTAAAAATAACTCATTTTATTTAGTGATGATATACATACGGTGACCATCCGTACTGTATTATACAGTACAGTACTGTATTTTAAGGCGCTGTACTGCATAATTTAAACAGAAATAAATGTACTGTATTTTATTTTTTTGTACTGTATGTACTGTATTTTTAATGTAATGAAAATTGTGCTAATTATAACCCAACCTTTTACATAGCGCGAGCCACAAACATATAATTCAATATAATTTCCATCTTCAAAATTCGTGAAAGCAAAAAAATAAACAAACTTCATCCACATTTTTTGTTCCGTTCTTGCTAAAACACATTTTTTTCCGGTCTTCTTAAAAAAAACGTGAAAGCAAAAAAAAAACGTAATCCACCTTTTGTACTGTAGATATACAGGATAATCCACATAGAAGGGTCACTATTGGGATCTCGTAAACGGTAAGAGCTACAAAGAAGTTTAAATTAGACAAATTGTTTACTTTTCTAAGACCTATTCAGTAATGCTTTAGTGTTTTAAAAAAGTTCCATCGCACGCTAGATAATATACAAAAATCAAAATAGGATTTTTTTAATCGTTAATAACTCGATTATACTCAATGGTACAAAAATATTTTTGGGGAAAAAGTTGTACATTTTTTTGCGCACTATAATACAAACATATTCATTTGTTTCAGTATTGTTTAAATTCATGGCACTTTATAGCCTTATAGGGACTTTTTGATAACTTTTATTTGTTTTAAGTCCAAATAATAAAATAAATACATTAAACCTTATATTATTGAAAAGAGAAAAAAAAAAGACATTTCGAACATTTATTGTAGTCGTTTATCTTTTATGTATTTTCAATTTGTTACTTTCAATAGTTTATGAATAAAAACGATTAATTTTATTACATAGTTAATATCCGCTTAAATTTTAAATTTATTCAAATGTCAAACTGACACTTGCTTACATTTTGGCACTTGTTTTGCATCAGCGCGGCCTACTTCGGTGCATAAAAATGTAACAAAATGGCTACTTTTTTGAAAAGTATTGAATATCTCAACAACTACGGGGTTTAGACATAGGACACCCCTCATAAAAATTGAAGGGGAGAAAAAAGCTATCGAATAGTAAAATAAAATAAGGGTGTTTACATTTGAAAAAAATGAGTTATGTCACTTTGAAATTTGGAAAGTTTGGCATTTTTTTGTGAACACCCTGTGTCAAGAAATTTAAATTTTTTATTTTTAAAATGTTGCTCCCCAACTGGACTAACATAATTGCTAAAACTTATTTCTTAACTTTAAAAAACGAGGTGGCTACGATTTTTTAAAGTTAAGCCTGCTTGTGTAAGATTTTTCGGAAAAAAATTAATAAGTTGGCAACACTGGCACTAAATCAAAAAACAAACAGACATTCATGTAGAGGTTAAAAAATGACATCCGATGACCTAAAAATATACAGGGTGTTCCATTTAAAAAAATCTTTGTTTTTGTTATAGCGCAAAAATGGGACACCAATAACTTTATGTATTTAAGTTTTTTTTTTCTATCTCCTACGGGCGGGGCGCTATGAAAGCCCGACGCACTAATGAATCACCCTGTATAGACCACCCTTTATACGACCTGGGTTTTTTAAACAATTTTTTAACGTACCTGTGAAAATTTAAGGCTGCACGATTCAGCATATTTTTCTGAACATAATATTTTTTATATAAATTTACCTGTTTCAGTTGCTGCTGGTTTTTACACATCGCGTACAACATTAATTGTCTCAATGAGATTTAATAGCTTGCGTGTAGTAACTTAGTCAGCTACTTTAATCATGATTGGCAATTTAGTACATAATCTTTCTACAAAATTATCTTTCACTAAATTTTAACTGAAACGGGGCATTATTTTTATGTTCAGAATTATGTGCAACTTTAAATAATTTTTTTCAACCCTAACGTGCTTTCTTCTTTTACTTAAATCGATTGATCTATCCGTGCATATTTTAGATTTGTTGTATTTCTTCATATCATCCATTTCCTAGTCGTTCCCTTTTTCATCGTTCTAGACTAATATAGACTAGCTAGAGTCAGTGGTTTCCAACCTTTTTGTACCACCGCCCCCCTTTTTTATGAAAAAATTTTTGCGCCCCCCTCCCTTTTCGTGACAATCTAATTTCATAAATACTATATACTATATTCTGTATAAGTAAAGTTCTTTTTGTTTGTTTGTATTCAAAAATAGTATGTTGGTCATAGCTGCGCGCCCCCCTTGCAATAGTCTCGCGCCCCCCTAGGGGGGCGCGCCCCACCGGTTGGAAACCACTGACTAGAGTATCGAGAGCGGTGTTGCTCAAACTTTTTACTCTGAGGAGTGAGGACCACTTACAAAATACATTGTTTTGTAGACAATATTTTGTTTTTAACTTACAAATTGGCAAACTGGCAAATAAATTTGATTGATTTTCTAATACAATAAAAGACTCAGCGTCCCCGTTCAGAAAGATTCAGGGACCTCTAGTCCGCGGATCACGCTTTGAGAAACACTCATCTAGAGCAGGAGTCGGCAACGTGGTGCTCGCGGGCACCCGGGTGCCCGCGAAGCATTCTGAAAGTGCCCGCCACTAACGTAAAATAACTTGTAAACCCACCACTTTCCCAATGACGCGCTCTTTGTCGCACTATTAGCTTGGAAAATTAATGAAAAGTGCCCTTTGTCATAAGCTAGCTATTCGGGGTGCCCTTCTTATCAAAAAGGTTGCCGACCCCTGATCTAGAGGATACCACTTCGTTGTTCGCTTAATTCCCTTTCTTACTAATTCTTTTTGTGACCCGAAATACCTCTTTTTTATTTATATTTGTGCCTATAACGAGTTCTGTTCCCAGTTTTTTTTTTATGTGAGTGTGTCGTTCCAACTCGTAATTCTTTAAACAGTTATGCTCTTTTTTCAACTTGGATGTATGCTGTTTAAAAATTTATCATATTTCAGTACCATTTCAGGATACTTTCAGGATTATAATTTCGTAAATCAGCCTTTATTACCCCCGGACAATAACCACCCGTACAAATAACCCCCGGACAAATAATCACCCGTATAAAACAAACGAACAATTAACCCCCCGTGCAAAAAAAAACATAACAACTAACTTGAGATATCGGTAGATTATAATTGTCGCAATCTAAATTGTTTAAGTTGCAAAAAAAGAAAGAAATTAAGGCATAATATTAATTTAATCTTCTTCTGGTGTTATTTTTGAACGCACAATCTTTCACTGTTATGGCCATCGTAGAACGATTTAGAATTACGTTAAAATCATAGGATTAGGATTAAAATTAGTAAACTTGTAAAGATTATGATAAAATATTTGTATTTAAATAAGTAACTTACATTTATGAATTAATCTAGTCTTGACAATAATACCGTGCGTCTCAAAACTATTGCCGAAATGAAATTGAAAATTGCACGGGGGTCAATTGTCTGAGGGGTTTTTTACACGGGGGGTTATTTGTGCGGGGTTATTTGTCCGGGGGTTATTTGCACGTGGGGTTATTGTCCGGGTGTTATTGTCCGGGGGTTATTGTCCAAGGGGTACTTGTCCTAGAACCCCATTTTTATATTGACATTCCATATTATTCCGTTTACAATTTTTCATTCATTTCTTGGACCACCTTTGAATATGATCTACTTGTAAGTATATTATATCCTCCACCTTCAATTGCAGATCTTTCTTGTGTATCTTTGGATGCTGGTTTATTTTACTATTTCCAAGTTTTAATGGAGTCATTAAACATTTTGATCGTTTAACATGTTTTCAATATTCCACTTTATTACTATTTCCTCTATATATAATAATATACAGGGTTCTCGTTTTTCGAGGGCCACTATGGGGATCTCATAAACGGTAAGAGTTACGACTTCGGTTAAATTGGGGCAAAGTTGTATATTCGGGTGCTTAATAATTTGAAGCAAACAGAACTTATCTAGCTCTATTAGTTTTTGAGATATAGGGAAAAAAGTAAAAAAGTGGATTTTTGTTTTTTGCCCGTAACTTTTTCATTTGATGTCGAATTTCATTTTAGTTAAAACTTTTTCATTGCCACTTTTTGCAAGGAATCAGAATCCCCAATTATATTTTCTGTGCGACGTTTCGTTTTTTAAAAATCATCATCAGGTCAATTTTTTCTTATATCTGATTTTAACGCCAATTTGTAGAGCATTTTTTTCTGAACTCGACAATGTATAACACTTGGCAGATTTTTAAAACAATTGCTGTTAAAAATGGCAAAAACAAATATTTTATTTAAAACAAATCCTAATCGGCATGGTAAATAATTGTCTTTGTCCCTTTTTCCTTGGAAGCGCGCAAGTAAACCGCATGAAATTACTATTAAAGGGGTTTAATTAAAAAAATCGGTATTAATAAGTATGTTAGGAATGCATTTAACATTGTTCACTTATTAGCAAATAGTTTTAGAATATTTTCTTCGGTTAAGTAATAAATGTCTCTAAAATGTGTATTTAATCCCTTATTTGGTATACAATTATTTGTAACAAAAAATAACGAGTTATGCCTTTTATCTGCGTTAATGACTTCTAATAAGCAAAAAGCGTAAACAGATTTCTGGACGTCTTTTGTAAACTATGGACACTTATATTATTTGATAACGAAAATTTTGTTACAAATAATTGTATGCCAAATAAGGACTAAACACACATTTTAGAGAAATTTATTACTTAACTGTGGAAAATATTCTAAAAATATTTGCTACGTGAACAATGTTAAGGCATTCCTAACATATTTATTAATACCTATTTTTTTAATTAAATCCCTTTAATAGTAATTTCATGCGGTTTACTTACGTGCTTCCAAGGAAAAAGGGACAAAGACAATTATTTACCATGCCGATTAGGATTTGTTTTAAATAAAATATTTGTTTTTGCCATTTTTAACAGCAATTGTTTTAAAAATCTGCCAAGTGTTATACATTATCGAATTCAGAAAAAAATGCTCTACAAATTGGCGTTAAAATCAGATATAGCGTCCATAAGAAAAAATTGACCTGATGATGGTTTTAAAAAAACGAAACGTCGTACGGAAAATATAATTGGTGATTCTGATTCCTTGCAAAAAGTGGCAATGAAAACGTTTATACAGAAATGAAATTCGACATCAAATGAAAAAGTTACGGGCAAAAAACAAAAATCCACTTTTTTACTTTTTTCCCTATATCTCAAGAACTAAAAGAGCTAAATAAGTTCTGTTTGCGTCAAATTATTAAGCACCTGAATATACAACTTTGCCCCAATTTAACCGAAGTCGTAACTCTTAGCGTTTACGAGATCCCCATAGTGGCCCTCGAAAAACGAGGACCCTGTATAAGTATACATATATATTATTATTGTCTTTTTTTTCTGCTAAGAAGATAGCTTAAGTGGAGTTGCAGTCTTGGAATAAATAAGCGACAGTCTAGTACAAAACAAAAGTTTCATCTGCCTGTTCGATAGTCTGTAAACAGGCTGATTGAAAGTTCCAGCATAAGAATCTCGTTTATTATAAGAACTAGACTCTAGCTGCTACAGCATAGGTTTCAATTTTACAAAGTTACTTAATTTTACGCGAATTAATAATCCGAAGAGAATATAAAAATAAATTAATCGATTTTAGAAAACAGCAAACACAAAATTTAAAAAAAATTGAGTTGGACAGCGACCACTATCACAGAATCAACTCAGAGATTATTATTGTGTTGTTACAACGGTGACTGATCCGATCAACAAACTAAAACTTTTTTTTTCTTTAACATGTTTTTTTCGATTAGTTAAGTTTGCTTTGTGAAACTGTCATTTCCGCAAGTAGACGGGTACGTTTAATTGTAATTGTTCTAATAAAAATTTTAAACGCAAAATAACGCAGGTTGTACAAATTTTCCAACCATAAAATAGAAACTCTGCGAAGAGGAAAAAATTAAGTAAGCAGTAAAAAAAATTAGTGTAAAAAACATTGATCACTACGTTCTATGTACCAAGCTCAAAAAGTTACTCTAAAAAAAAATTTACGCATTTCTAAATTTTTTTCTGAATCGAATATTTTAGTTTCACCCGGTTTTCACGAATACCGTTTGCGATATATAAATTTTTTCTTCGGATTATTAATCAGCATACAATTTAGCAACTATGCCATAAAAAAGTATATTCTCTAGCAATATAATCAAAATTCCCACGATGAAATTTCAGTCAACCTGTTCATTGTTACAAACTTATTTTCGTTTATTTGATTTACACAATGAAATATTAAGTAGTACAAAGTAGAAAAAAAGGATTTCCAAATTCGTTACATTTAAATCATTTTGGATTATAAACTATTTATTGCCAGCGTTTCAAAATCTAGGGAGTTAGTAGTTAGTGGAACATGCATAAAATTGGCGATAATGAACAAATTCGTTTATAAACCACTTTGTTAGATGAGCTAAATGTAAATGAAGTTGGCCTTGGTAATATTTTATCCTACGGGACCTATGATGTAAGAACTGCTACACCAAAATGTATGAACTGCTGTTGTTTAGGAACAATAATAACAAGATTACTCTCTGCATCTGTCAAATTGAAGTTTTTCATTTTTTCATCTGTCATACTTTTTTAGGTAAACCCTAATAACTAATTAACATATCTAATAATGTTGAAGTTTTTTGTGGTTTCTATTTATTTTTGTATCCAGAATGCCTGTTCCGCTGATGGAAGAGGAGAGCATTGTGCGGATGCATCACTGGAATATCACGACAAAACCCAAAAAGATACCGGGTATAGGTTTATTGGAAGAACAACGTTTATCAAAAAAGGAAGTACACTTGGGACCAGGTCCCATAACGTGGACCGTTAGTGATATAGCAAAAGCCGCCTGTTTATTAGCCTCTCCTCCATTAAGTACGCACTTTTCCGATGAGCAAGAAATGCGAAGGGTGTACACCCTTATTTACGACGTATTTAGATGTAAGTTTTACCTTTTTAGTGTAAAAATGGCGATTTATTTTAGCCCTTCAGAACTTTACATTATTATTTACCATACAACTTTAACGTTAAGTCCACATATTTACATTTATCTGACAAGAAAACGCTTTCAGATAATAAAAATTATTTAATTTTATCAAAATAATATCCACATTAATATTGAGTACAAGCTTAATTTTGCATTTATAAAATAAGTCTGAAAATAATTTCAATCGAATTTAAGTATCGCAATATCTTGTGGTGTTTGCATGTCAGGACTTCAGGACGTATGTAGGACGTATTTAATGTATAATAGTTTGTTCCAGATTTTGCAATTGTTTTATTGTTATTCACTTTATACCTAAAACTAAATCCATACTCATGTTCTAAGACACTTTTAAAAAATATTACGTATGTTTCTTAAAATAAGTACCTATCCCATGGGATGAAGTGAGTAACGTACATATATTGTATAGTAAAACCACAAAAAATTGTATCCTTAATGTCTATCGGGTACAATCGCACTAGATATTTATAGACTCAAAAATCTTTCAAAAAATAAAGTCTTATGCCAACTTGTAAAGTTTGTTACGTTTCTATCAATAAATTATTAACTACTACATAACAAACCTGCGTGCACACGACCAGTTATTTTAAATTCTTATGTTACCTACTAAACTTGTTCTAAATATCAATATTTTATTCTTGCTTTAGCTTGATTATAAATTTGTTTCGTGTATCATTTTCATTTAGCAGTAAACATGTTCTTTCCATATTTATGCCTCTGTTTTTATACGGCACTTAAATATAACGTTTTTATACGACAGATTTATTAAACGAACCATTTTTTATTTTCAGACAAGAACATTCTAAACCAAGCATTGAACGATATAGCATTCTTCCAACAATTTTACGATGTACGTATACAACAGTTTTGAAGTTTTATATCTATCTTATTTAAGCATTTACTTTTGAAATACGTAAAATGTGTTTTTGGAAGTAAGTGCATGTTGTCTTTTGAAGCCTAGCAAAGAAAAAAGAATAAAAATAAAAATTGTTATCGACTCAATAGTTTAGAAAATAAAGAAGTGTTTATACCACTTTTAAAAATCTTTTTCAAACATTTAATGAGATTCGTGCCACCGTATTTGCGTGTTAAAACATGTTTATTAAAAATGAAACAGAAAAGAATTTAAACTCGTAAATATTTCCTGACATAAAAATAATTATGTGTCTAAGATATATATATCGCAAAAGAAACGAAAACTATTTATAGAAAATTGTAATTTGGCCTCTGAAAGATTATGTTCTAGTAATAACAAATATATTTTAAACGTTTAAAACAACAATAGTGGCTGAAAATAGACTAAAACTTTTATTTAAACAGTATACAAATATTAGATTAATCTCAGATTCAAATTACGTATTTATAAAATTTTGCATTTTTCTAAAAGATCAATTTATTGGCTAAGAAAGAAAAAAAACACTAGTTACGTTTCATTCACTAATAACTTGTTCCGATCTATTTTCAGAAATGTTTTTAGTTGTAGCTGGTCTTAAATAATTTTTGATTTATTTTGAGTTTCCAAAAACTTCTTCCCCGTGAGCCGTGAAACTATAGATACGAGGGCCAGTCAAATATAAACCGGACTTTTTTCCATACTCTGTATTAAATTAAAAATGTTCAAATATACGCACAACTCATTTTTCTACATAGTTTCCGTTGACATTTACACACTTTTGCCAACGGATTGGCAGTTTTTGTATTCCTTTATTGTAAAAAGAAGTGGTACGTGTGCGAAGCCAATTACACATAAATTGCTTCACCTCTTCATTATTTTGGAATTGTTGTCCTCCTAACGCCTCCTTGAGTGGTCCGAATAAATGATAATCACACGGTGATAAGTCAGGGCTATAAGGGGCATTTTCAATAGTAGTCCAATGCATTTTTGTTAATTTATCTTTGGTTAAGGCGGCAGTATGCGGTCTAGCGTTGTCGTGCAAGAGCAACACGCTGCGAATGGGAACGCCACATCTTTTGGACCTATAGGATGTCTTGACTTTGTCCAATAGTTCGCTTAGTCCAATGCTTTTACAAATGTCATCCACTGTTAGCCGCCGGTTCCCTTCAATAAGCCCTCGAACTGCTTGAATGTTGTTTGAGATTATTCTGGTCTAGGGGCGACGCGGATGGGGCAAGTTTTGCACTTCACCACGGCCACCAGCGAACGATTTATGCCGTGCAAACACTTGTGTCCTAGATAAGGTTTCATTGCCAGACTGTTTACGTAATTTTATCAAAATATCGATAGGTTTCACTTTTTCATTCGCCAAAAACTTAATAACGCGTTGTGCAACGGCATTGGGCACTACTTGCTCACTCGTAGTGCTAGCCTGCTAGCTCAAAAACAAACAAATGTGAGGTTATGTTTTCGACTAAGAATGAGTCACGACACCCCCATTAACAGTCCCATTGGGTATCAGGTGCGAACGATCGCTCGTTCAGTGGCATGGAAAAAAGTCCGGTTTATATTTGACTGACCCTCGTACCTACCTCGTAGTGTTGGATAAAGTCTTAAAACACTTGAAGTATCGAAAACGTATCATGTAAATTGTTCTAATATATTGAGTTCAACAAATCGTACGAGGATATACTACTGTATATATTTTTTTAAATATTGTTAAGTTTTGAGTACTTAAAAAAACACGCCATCAATATCAGGTCCATTTGAAATTTTGTCGCTGCTTAATTTCGAGTGAAAATATTTGCAACGTTTTAAGATTCGTTATGTCAAAGCGTTTATTTTAAATATTTCATTTTCCTTTAACAAACTTTTCAATTAACGATGATAGAGTACTGCTATTATCTCAAAAACGAAGTGTTTTTAAAATTATCTTTTGCATTAGTTAGAGATTCATCATCCACTGCACGATCGAACATTCTTTCCTTTTTTCTATCCTGAATATTTTATTATACCTATAATTTAATAAATCAATTACCACCCCTTAAATAATTGACCGTCCTTGTGTGATGAACAACCTGCACGCTTACACGCGACGACTATTTTTTGCAATTATAACAAACTAGCTGATTGACCCGGCGTTGCACGGGTGATTACAATTCTCTTTTATCAATCACAGACTACTCGTGCTCCGCGCTCGCGCTCATCGGACGTTCCCAGATTATCAATCACAGACTACTCGCGCTGCGCGCTCGCGCTCGGCGGACGTTCTCAGACGTTTCCGGCCGTCACGGCTGTTCCCGGCCGTTCACGGCTGTTCCCGGCCGTTCTTTATACGACGTTTAATCCGTTGAGTCCTAAATAGTAACTGTACAAAATTTGGTACCGATCGGTCAACGGACCTAGGATTCTATAGTGACCAAACAAACAAACACACAAACAAGCTCTTTTATACAGGGATGGGCAAAAGTATGGAAACAGACAAATATCTGGAACACTATTGCAGATATAACAATGAAATATTGTATCTGAGCGTTATGATATTTTTCGGATTCGATGAAAATATTAAGATTGCAATACGACTTCCGGTTCAACCGGAAACGGACTCAAACTTTGAAATTTTAAATAGAACACCCTGTATATTTTAACATTTTAGTGTTTCTCTTAAAATTTACTTTAAAAAATGTATAAGGTTATGTGGGTCTAAAGTCAACCGTTTTCGTAAAATTTACATTTTTGTGAAACTTTTGAGCGATACAGCACTTTCAATTTTTTTCAACATTTAAGTTATTTAAAAAGGCAGTAGAATTTCGTTTAAAAATTAGATTGACAATAGATTATTTAACACTTTGCGCTAGCTACATTTTCAAAATATTATACAGGGTGTTTTTTTACACTTGGTCAAACTTGTGAAACTTTAAACATCGATAACTCGATTTTCTTAAATACAACACACTATTTGTTTTTACATAGTCTTGTAGAAAATTTGATTGTCTTTTAAAAAACATTCACTATGTTTCATACCTAAAATTTTTTTTTTTTTTAGTTATTGCGATTTTATTGTAAATTATTAGGGCAACGTAATATTTTCGAGTAGGCCATGAAGGTTGACAGTGGTAATTTTGAAACAATTGAAAGATACAAACAAGAAAATTGTAATATTATCTTTTCCTTTCGAATTTTCGATTTTTTTTGTAATGTAGATGTAATTTTACCATTCTTACGTTTATATCGAGATTTCTTATCAGGACTATAATATTTTTAATTGTATGCCAAATAAGGATTAAATACACATTTTAGAGAAATTTATTTCTTAACCAAAGAAAATATTCTAAAAATATTTGCTAATAAGTGAACAATGTTAAAGCATTCCTAACATATTTATTATTACCTATTTTTTTAATTAAATCCCTTTAATGGTAATTTCATGCGGTTTACTTAAGCGCTTCCAAGGAAAAAGGGACAAAGATAATTATTTACCATGCCGATTAGGATTTGTTTTAAAGAAAATATTTGTTTTTGCCATTTTAAACAACAATTGTTTCAAAAATGTGCCAAGTGTTATACATTGTCGAGTTCAGAAAAAAATGCTCTACAAATTGGCGTTAAAATCAGATATAAGAAAAAATTGATTCTCCCTTTCTGAGACCTGTTCAGTGATGCTTTAATGTTTTAATAAAGTCCCATCCATAGCACGCTAGATAATAAACAAAAATCAAAATGGGCATTATTAAATCGTTAATAACTCGGTTATACTTGATAGTACAAAAATATTTTTGGGGATAAAATTTTAAAATTGCACATTTTTTTACGCACTGTAAAATGGATAGGTACTCTGTCTATAGCCTCATAGAGACTTTTAAATGAATTTTATTTGTTTCGAGCCCAATTGTCAAAATAAATACATTAAACCTTATATTATTGAAAGGAGAAATGCTATTTCATGAGGTCATAGCCAACTATGGTTTCCATTTAAAATATTAAAATACAGTATAAGCTCAATAGATAGTGTGAACATTCGAATATATGAACCTCTCAGTCTTGTGAACACCACATTTTTTCCATAATTACTCGCTAACGTGAACAGGGATACACTCGGTAACATGAACTGCAAAACTGCAAGTCTGAACGAGTCTAGACTTGTTGGTAGTTGCTGTATATTTCTAACTTGCTTATGCTTTAGTTAGGACTGGAGTTCAATTGAATGCTTGAATGTGTACAGGTTCTTTGTGAGTGTATTAATTGTGATAAAATATTATTTAATATGGCAAAAATTAAAACTACCACTAATAAATGCCTTTCCCTATATGAAAAGGCGAAAATTCTTGAAGAATATAAAAAGGGCATAACAGTAACTGCTCTCTCCCAGAAATATGGAGTAGCCAAATCAACAATTTGCGCAATTAAAAAGAAGAGTGATAAAATTCTTAGTGTAGTTAGTAATACGTTAAAACCAAATAAGAAGTGTATATTAAAAACCTCTGTGTTCCCGAATATGGAAAAGAAATTGTATGAATGGTTTCTTGTACAACGCGAGAGACATTTACCAGTTACTGGTGAAATTGTAAAGCAGAAAGCACTAATTATGCTTTCAAATTTATATCCAAAAACTGAAGATGAAAATGAAGACTGTCAAATTATAAATGAGCCCGAACAAAAAAAAAACACCTAGTGAGGGAATTCAAGCGTTAAAGGTATCAATGCAATGGGCAGAGCAAAATGATGTGGATATATCGGATATTTTAAGTATTAAAAGGATTTATGAAACAGCTGTTATTTCATGTTCGATGCAAAAGCAGAAACAGACTAAAATTACTTCATTCTTTTCATAATTTTTTGTTAATAAAATAAACATTTTTGCATTTAATGCAAGTTTGTTATTTATCTAAGAATTTAAGCAATATTGAAACAAATGAATGTTTCCATTTTACAGTGCATAAAAAAATCTACAACTTTTTTCCCAAAAATATTTTTGTACCATCAAGTCTAATTTAAAGTTCTTAGTAGCTTGTATCATTTGCGAGATCCCAATAGTGGTCCTTCTATGTGGACCACCCTCTATATTAACTTCGCGTTTCCGTTATTTACTGTAACGTTTATATATTTTAGTTAAAGGAAACAACTGCCCGAATATGGCTACTTTTATACGATCTATACCACCGCAGTTTCAGAAAGCGAGAGCCTGCAGTGTTAAATGTAGTAGAAACATTATTTAAAGAATGTGGAATCACAGCTATTGAAGAGGCATTGTGGTCTCGAAGAGTGCGATTGGCCGCTGCAGTAGCTAGACTTAGAATAAAAAACAGTGCCCTCCAACTTAGTCAGTTATTACCCAAGCACTTAAGAGATGAACGAGTGACCAATCAAGCAGATCTTACTCCAGTTACGTGTTGGGTAAACAGCAATAAAGTAAAGTAAGTGTTACTGTATTATATTATTTGTATTTTTTTGAATGGAAGGCCGCATGTCACTTCATAGATTTTTCATAAGGCCCCAAACTGCGGCATAGAGTTGATGACGATTGCATCAGCCGAGTTAAATTGAGGCAAAATGATCTAGTTTTGATAATATGTTCAAATTAATAAAAATATACTGCATTTCTAGGAAAGAACAAAATTATAATAATGCAGCCTTCTGATTGGTTTGGAATACAAAAATGTCTGACTATTAATTTAAACTTTATTTAAATATCTTACGACGTTCATAGTGTCTCATAGAAGTTTATAGTTGTTAGGACACTATAAATAAGTATTATAACCGGGTGAGATATTTTGAGAATAAGCGATATACATAAGTTATTATTTCGAACTATTTTGTTTTTAATTTGTCCCTCAGGTAACCAATATTGTTTGATCGTATTCCAATTATTTTTAATTGTCGCACTCCTACAAATTTATTATTTTTAGGGGAAACCCCAATAAACCTTGTATTTTTGTTAATCGCAGGAAATTCTTCATCAAATGACGTTAAAATGTTTTTTCTACGGTGAAATATATCAGTCTGGCAATAGTCAACTTTTTAAAATTACAGATTATTTATTTTTTATACTTATTCTCGTAAAAAAATAAATTCTAAATACGATAGTGCATTAAAAATTAATATCATCATACACAGGAAAATTATTCAGAAACATGACTTTAAAAAATATTTTTTATTTTTCACAAAAACGTATTTTACTAGACCAGTTTTTCTCAAAGTGTGGTTCGCCAGTCCGCGAACCCTTGGGGCTTCTGAATCCTTATGAAGAGGTCCCCCGAGTTTTTTTAAAGGTAATGTTTGTTAATCATCCATACAGGGTGTAGACTTGGATCACGCAACATAGCAATTTCAATGGTAAAATTTTAAAAGTCGTATATTATCCGATATTATCTTCCCTAATTATTTTAGAGAAAAAAAAAGTGCCATAGGTTTTTTGTAGAGAAAAAAAAAGCAGTATCTATAAATGTAATCAATATTAATTTTTAGTTTTCCAATAACTGAAAACTGAGAAAATTACAAAACGCGTTTTGACAAAAATCTGTAGTGCCTTGGAATTATTCTGTGACAATTGCCCATAACGCTTGTACTGTCACTTTCACGCGAATGATATTTGGGTAAATTTTAATAAATAGTACAAAATTACCTTTAGATATTTTATTTTAATTTTCAAATTTGAAATACAAACAAAATATAACTTTAGCTTAAAGCAAATGAAATTTATTTAATAAAAAATAACGTTACAAAACAATCTTTTGTGAAACGTTATTTATTACCATAACGTTATATATCGTAATTAAAATATCATTACGTTATTGTATTATGGCTGTATTACATTACACAATTTCTTGTACAATTTCTTGTACAATTTGCTGTCAAAAAATTTTATACTAGATTGTACAGCTGTTGCCAAGTTACAACACGTCTTAGGTCGTAAACTGACACTTCGCGTATGTCAATTTACGACATTGTAACTTGGCAACAGCTGTACAATCTAGTATAAAATTTTTTGACAGCAAATTGTACAAGAAATTGTACAAGAAATTGTGTAGTGTAATACAGCTTTTAGAAATAATAGCTGAATCGTTATTACAACGTTATCGGGTATTGTTACGTTACGTTTTTCATCCCTGGTTATAATAAACTGTCAATTACTACACCGATCGTGTTTTGTCTAGTTCAGTGTTTCTCAAACTTTTTACTCTGAGGACCCCTTTCAAAATTAAAAGCTTACAGAGGACCTCAATAAACTGTTTTGTAAATACCATTTTTGTTGTATTGTTATAACCTTATAACTATGCAGGGTGTAGACTTCGATCACGCAACATAGCAATTTCAATGGTAAAATTTTAAAAGTCGTATATTATCTCCTCTAATTATTTTAGAAAAAAAAAAGTGCAAATAGGTTTTTTGTTGAGAAAAAAATTCTGTATCTCTAAATGTAATCAATATTAATTTTTAGTTTTCCAATAACTGAAAATTGAGAAAATTACAAAACGCGTTTAGACAAAAATCTATAGCGCCTTGGAATTATGCTATGACAATTGCCCATAACGCTTGTACTGTCACTTTCACGCGAAGTTTATTCTTAATTGTCATTTTTATTATTTTTTGGAATGAAAACATAACTAATTGTATAAAATAAATGTTTGATAAAATACCGGGTGTCACACGTTCATGGTACACCCCCTTTTTTTTCTTTAGTTTTGATTTTAAATAAATGAGATTTACAAACTATATTTATTTTTATAACGTTATATATCATTATGCACATAACGTTATAATACATAACGATTCATTTTTTATATTATTTAAAACGTTATGTAACGAAAAGAAATAATAAATAACGTTATACAATAACGTAACGATTTAAAACGTTATTCCATCCCTGATTATAACTAATGTAAATGTGTTTTATTATATTTCGACGAAAAATCATTATTTTGTGAGCATTTAATTTCTCCTAACACCCTCCATTTAAGACTTAGCATACACAGGACAACTGTATTAGAAGGCACATAGTGGACAGTGGACACTAAACATATTAAACACTAAAATTTGTTATTAATAAGATGTCGTTTATTTTTTGTTCTTTCTTTTACCAAAGTCTCGTAAAAAACTAAGATTGCTAAGATTTTGTATAAAATAATAAATAACTTTGGAACTTCAATAGTCTCCTATGTACTTTTTTTTAATGCACGATCGAATTTAAAATTAAATTCTCTATCAGAATCACGGTCTACTACAGGTTAGGAAGCCTGTCAAAAAATCTGGAAGTTTTGCGACATAAATTTCCGCTAGATAAGTCGAAGAACCATTGGCCATGAAAATTCGTTAAAGCTGTATTACATTATAATATTTCTTGAACAATTTCTTGTTCAAGAAATTTTATACTAGATTGTACAGCTGTTACCAAGTTACAACACGTCTTATGTCGTAAACTGACACTTCGCTTATGTCAATTTACGACATTGTAACTTGGCAACAGCTGTACAATCTAGTATAAATTTTTTTGACAGCAAATTGTACAAGAAATTGTGTAATGTAATACAGCCTTTATACAATTTCTTGTACAATTTCTTGTACAATTTCTTGTACAATTTCTTGTACAATTTCTTGTACAATTTCTTGTACAATTTCTTGTACAATTTCTTGTACAATTTCTTGTACAATTTCTTGTACAATTTCTTGTACAATTTCTTGTACAATTTCTTGTTCAAGAAATTTTATACTAGATTGTACAGCTGTTGCCAAGTTACAACACGTCTTATGTCGTCAATTATTGACATACGCGAAGTGTCATAAGACGTGTTGTAACTTGGCAACAGCTGTACAATCTAGTATAAAATTTCTTGAACAAGAAATTGTATAAAGGCTGTATTACATTACACAATTTCTTGTACAATTTGCTGTCAAAAAAATTTATACTATATTGTACAGCTGTTGCCAAGTTACAATGTCGTAAATTGACCTACGCGAAGTGTCAGTTTACGACATAAGACGTGTTGTAACTTGGCAACAGCTGTACAATCTAGTATAAAAAATTTTGACAGCAAATTGTACAAGAAATTGTATAGTGTAATACAGCCATAATAGCTGTATAAAGGTCAATACACATTATAGGTACGCTCTCGCTCCAGTCGCAGTCCACTCTCGCTCCACTCCCGGTCCAGTGTATTCACACTGGCCGCGCTCTAGCCGCAAGCTAGGCGCGAGCTAAACGCAAGCCAGACGCATGCCAGCAGCGTTCCAGCCGCGCTCCAGTAGCGGTCAGTACTCAATCGCTACAGTGTATACATGAATACATGGCTGCAAATTTAAGCAATAAAGACCTTTTGATAGTGACCAAAAAGAAAAAAAAATGGGTACATCCTTTGTTAAAGCGTCGAAAGTTGGAAGGAGAATTTTACACTTTCTTTCCGCATTTGGCAGCTGATGATACGAAATTCTCGCAATATTTTAGGATGTAGAGATAAATGCAAATTACAAAATCATCGTCGTTCATGTTGATTCATATGGATTGACAGAAGCGGATTTATCACAAGACTTGATAGGCTATATAGCCTACGTCGGCAAATTTTATGGGTCAGCAAATTAAAGTTAAATCCGTCCAAATAATTAAAAAAATTAATAATTTGTTATTAAGAATTATCAAACACTCAGATATAAATATTTACTTATGAGGTGCCGACCTATACGAAAATAGAGTGGTAAAATTCACAAACTCTCCGGTTTTTGGGGGCCCAAGAACACAGCAGGAAAACATTATAATTTTATATGAAATATAAAACTTTTTCAAACAAAAACGAGAACTTTTTTTAAGTTTATATATAAAAACATTATAGGGTGGCGAAAATTTATTAGCTAACAGGTGGAAAAATCATAAATCCGCCACTGTGGATGGAGTAGTGGTGGTGGTATATTTGTAATAATAATATGAACGTCCGTTATTGTATTAGTTTCGATATCGAAGAAATAAAAACTCTGGATTTACTGGAACGGTTATCTTTATTTTTTTACGTTTTTAATCCGACGTTTCGAGGAAGAAGCTCATAAAATTATGAGCGAAATGTCAGATTAAAAACATAAAAAATAAAGATACTGTTCCAGTTAATCCAGAGTTTTAATTTCTTCGATATCGAAACTAGGGGTATATTTGCTTCATCAAATCTTGAGGACCTTTTACAAAATGGTACTCTTGAAACTCTTGCTGTACCAGAAGATAAACCTCTTACAGGAACTAAACAATCAGCACCCTTTGTTATCGCTGATCCAGCTTTGCTATTGAAAAAATATATAATATGAAAAGGCCATCCTACACTACAAGTTAAAAATAAAATCGAAAGAAGAAATTTTAATTATCGCGTGCACGTAGAATGGTTAAAAATCCATTCGACATATTAACACAAAAATTTACAATTTACAATTTATTGACCACAACCAACACAGAAATTTTAAGACATTTACCGAGAGCAGAAGGAAATTCTACAACTGCAGCTTTAGAAGTAAGAGACACGTTTGCAAGATCCTTTAATTCCGATGCTGGTTCTGTTTCATGGCGAATAAATATGATTGCAAAATTACGTTACCATTATCTTTTAATAGTGATGAATATTATATTATTAAAAAAATTTGTATGCATTTTCCAGACTTTTTTAACGCCTTTTCAGTTTATTTCTATTTTTTTCTTCCATGCACAAATCTGCTTTGTTGAAAACCATTTTAATTAAAAATTACTACTAAATAATAAAAAAATATGTAATGCCGCAATCTGTTCGCACTGACGTAACGCTTACAAAATAGAATGCGTTGCATTTTGGAGCGGGAGTGGAGCGAGAGCGGACCGCGACTGGAGCGAGAGCGTACCTATAGTGTGAACGCTGAACGGCCACATTTAATTACATGCAATCGAATTTTTCGAGACCGGGAGTGGAGCGAGAGTGGACCGGGACTGGAGCGAGAGCGTACCTATAATGTGTATTGACCTTTATAACACTACACAATTTCTTGTACAATTTCTTCAAAAATTTTTATACTAGATTGTACAGCTGTTGCCAAGTTACAACACGTCTTATGTCGTAAACTGACACTTCGCGTATGTCAATTTACGACATTGTAACTTGGCAACAGCTGTACAATCTAGTATAAAAAATTTTGAACAAGAAATTGTGTCGTGTAATACAGCTATAATGTAATACAGCTTTTAGATGGTGATAAGTTTAAGAACCTGTGCAGGTCACTAGGTGAGATCTTATTTTGAACAAAACTGACTTAAAAATTCGGTTAATCATTTTTATATACATCCTTTGATTAATTAAATTCGAATTTTCGAAATTTTTTAAGGGAAAGCTTATAAATCTCGCTATGTCAAAATTTTGTACACGAAACGGTTCTTATGGCTGTATTACACTATACAATTTCTTGTACAATTTCTTGTACAATTTGCTGTCAAACATTTTTATACTAGATTGTACAGCTGTTGCCAAGTTACAACACGTCTTAGGTCGTAAACTGACACTTCGCGTATGTCAATTGACGACATTGTAACTTGGCAACAGCTGTACAATCTAGTATAAAATTTTTTGACAGCAAATTGTACAAGAAATTGTACAAGAAATTGTGTAGTGTAATACAGCTTTTAGACTTATCGCCATTTGTGAGACAATTTACGGAACTAGTTACCGTCCTCAGTCGGTTTTATACATTGAATAAAGTTTTACTGTATATGGGAGTTTCCCAACCTGTGTAGTAAACCGTGATCAGAATCAATAAAAAGAATATACCTATGTTATTTCAAAAAAAAAAACACTCGCCAGATTGATATGTTTAATCGCAGAAAACATTTTAACGTCATTTCATAGGGAATTTCCTACGATTTACAACAATTTAAGATTTATTGGGGGTTTCCTCTTAAAATAACAAAATTATAGGGATGCGACAGTCAAACTGGATCGCCCGGTATATCTCACATCTTCTGCTATTCATTTCCGTGTGTCTTTAACCAATAATATTGTTTAATAATAAAACAAAGCAATTTATAATACATAAATATTATATAGCGATCAATATCATTCGATTATGATAATAAAAAATAGTAGTTTTATTAGACATTCTTTTCGATAACATAAATCATCTCGATTTACTTACGTATGTTGCGTGACAGTTGTTAATAATATTTGTCTTGCAGCCAAAGTATGTGACGCTTTGTTATCCATATTTTATAGCTATAGATATCAGGGTTCTGAAGGTTGACAATAAATTAACTTGCAAAATGACTAATATTTATTGCTAACTTGAATTCAATACCTGTTTAGATATTTAAGTAAAATTCGTTTGTAGGCGAAGTTAAAGTAAAACAGCACTCGGACTTAGCAAATATAAAATTGTTCAAAGCGAATATATTGCATTCTAGAGGTTTATTCTAAAGTCGTTATTAACATGATAAGCACTCGCGATATTTTAATAAAATAAGTCAATTTATATTGCGTTGCGAAAGCGTCTTTATGCGTACATGCTCAGTCCTATAATATTTCATGTACCTATATATATATTTTGTTGTTAAAGATGTATAAGCATATGAGCATTTTTTGTATCACTTACTTACATTTAAATGTTACGCAAATAAACAATATGAAATGAACATAGCATACAATACAAACTAAATCGTCAACTAATAATTAAGTCTGTAAAAATATGAAGTTCAAGCAAGAACAGTGTGTATTTTTATACCAAGTTTTGCATTCAGGAAGAGTAAATATGGTAAAATACGACATTTTTGATACGAGATTTTACGGTAAGTGTTTTCTATTTAATTAGGGACAAATCAACATTAATACCAAATATGCCAGGTTTGTCAGTAATGTAATGAGACTTCATTTATTTTAAATCATGTATTTAACTATTCCTTAAACACAATACAGTCTCCCTTAAAGTTAAATCCCTCAGAAACAATGCACTTGTGCCAGCGAGTTTTCCACTCGGAAGTCAGGCTGTGTCAGATTTTTATCATAGCTTCAAACACTTAAATTCACTAATATAGTCCCTTTTGGAACACCCTGTATTGTGTTAATTTTGGAAAATAAATATAACTGAAAATATTTTTCTATTCGTCTTGTCCCGATTTTTAGTTGTTCAGATCTGGTCACCAATGGATTTTGTGGGGCCCCAGGCGCAACCAGATCTGGAGGCCCCCTATTGACCCTACTAAGAATGGGATGGTTCACTAAAATGAACAATGCAGAAAATCATAACGTTTTTAATTTTTGGAATCAACAAAAACATAAACACATAAAAATAAGATACGGAAATAAAAAAATATTCTGACGTACCAAAAAAAAAAAACAAAAGGTATGCTGTGAAAACAAAACAAAAACAAGAAAAACCGTAAATGATAGAATATATTTGAGAACTGTTCTGAGTTTGTCTCAAAAAACTGCACATTTTTGGTAATTTAACCGTTCTCCATCTTGACTATTAAGCGAGATACGCATGTAATCCCATCAAATTTGGACCACCCTGTACAGTACATCATCTTGCAGTGCTATATAATCAGATGCAAGCAGAGTTGCAAGTTTTGGTGATTTAGAACCAAATTGGCCATCTTTTTTATTTAATTTACCATGTTTTTTTAATTGGCATCAATGACTATTACCCAATAATACCCACTATGAAAATAGGTTTTAGAAGACATTACAATTTGCCTACAATTATTATTTTATAATTCTCATATTAACAGACAATAAAAATTTAGTTTTTGTTTTTGAAGATGAGGCACCCAACGATTCTGAGGCCCCCGCTTTGCTGAGGCTTCAGGCGCGCGCCTCATGCGCCTTTGCGGTAATCCGCCACTGCTGGTCGCCCTATGAATGTTATATCTGTAACATTGCATTCTAAAGCGAAATAAATCTGCCTACATTTATGTATAACATATTACCCTTAAATATCTTTTCATTTGTTTACGAGTACTTATATAATATTAATAGATTTAAATGCTGTAATTACTGGGTTCTAATTCACCACTACATCGAGATATCGATATACAGGGTGTCCCAGATTACATTTCCAGCATGGGGATCTCGCTTATTATAAGAGATGCAGGTTCGTTTAAATTAGATGAATTATTCCCAAGTGTGAGAGGAGCCACAATCAATTTAAAAGTACAAAATTGCTCGTGCTTCAGATCTTACAGCAAAAATTATGAAAATGTTAAATTTCTTTTTTCTCGCATGACTTTTTTGTCTTAATTGTTAGAACAATTTTATTTGTACGTTCTTAAGGTACTTTTTAATGGAAAATGTAACGGAATTTTTTTTTTAAACCTACCATTTTCGAGATATTACCCCTAATTTCATTTTTTCTTATGGGCCGCGAAGTTGGCTATGGAATAGTTAAATGTGCTTTTTTTCTCGTTTAAATGAGATATTACTTGCTACATCTATTTTTATAAATAAGTCACAAAATGAAGACAAATCATATTTTACCCATCACTTATCAAGCTATCTATGAAAATAAAAACAAAAAACAACTAATTAAATGTCAAATGACAGTTACTATTTGTCTGCGGTATCATTTATTAGAATTTCATTTTATTGTTGTGTTATTTGATAGTCTTTGTAGTAATTGTTATAATGATGGCATCATTTAAAAATAGCAAAAAATTTGACATGTTGAGATGCTAGATTCATTACCATAAAAAATGTGTAGAAGCTGAGCGAATATACTTAGAGCTATATCCCGAGAAAAGGCAACGAAGGGTGCGTAATTACAGAAATTTGGAAATAAATTTAAAAGAATATGGTTTTTTCGAGAAACCAACCAAAAATCCAAAACAAATTAATAATTTATTAGAATTATTTGTTTTACACAGTTTCTACTGCAAAGAATGTAGCATTTCAACATTTAAATTTTTTAATGTTGTAAATGTGCCCAAAATTATCTGATAACAAATTTGCTACAAAGACTATCAAATTACACAACAACACTACAAAATTCTAAAAATGATACCGCACAAATAGTTACTATCATTTGACATTTAATTAGTTGTTTTTTGTTTTTATTTTCATAGATAGCTTGATAAGTCATGGGTCAAATACAATTTTTCTTCATTTTGTGACTTATTTATAAAAATAGATATAGCAAGTAATATCTCATTTAAAAGAGAAAAACAAAGCACATTTAACTATTTCATAGCCAACTTCGCGGCCCATAAGAAAAAATGAAATTAGGGGTAATAACTCGAAAATGGTAGGTGTTAAAAAAAAAATCAATTACATTTTCCATTAAAAAGTACCTTAAGAACGTACAAATAAAATTGTTCTAACAATTAAGACAAAAAAGTTATGCAAGAAAAAAGAAATTTAACATTTTCATAATTTTTGCTGTAAGATCTGAAGCATGAGGAATTTTGTACTTTTAAATTGATTGTGGCTCCTCTTACACTTGGGAATAATTCATCTAATTTAAACGAACCTGCATCTCTTATATTAAGCGAGATCCCCATGCTGGAAATGTAATCTGGGACACCCTGTATGGGATGCGCAAAAGAATGGAAACACAAATATCTAAAACATCATTATAGATAGATACTACAATGAATTTTGTTACCTAAGCGTTATCGTATTTTTCTGAATTGATGAAAATACTGAAGTTGCAATAAGACTTCCGGTTAAACCGGAAACGGACTCATACTTTGAAGTTTTAAATTGAACACCCTGTATATTTTTATATTTTTGGATTCATCTTAAAAAGTGTATTAGGTTCTATGGGTCTAAAGTCAACCGTTCTCATAAAATTTACATTTTTATGAAAATTTTGAGCGATACAGCACCTTCATTTTTTTTACGTTTACTTTCTTTAAAAAGGCAGTAGAATTTCGTTTGAAAGTTACATTGACAATAGATTAATTATCAAACACTTTGCTCTAACTACATTTTTAAAATATTATACAGGGTGTTCTACGGTCAAATTTGTGAAATTTTAAACATCGTTAACTCTATTTTCTTAAATACAACACCCTATACTCTATATGTTTTCGCATAGTCTTCACCATGTTTTATAAATAAAACTGTTATTTTTCGAGATATCGCGATTTTATTGTAAATTATTAGAGCAAAGTAATATTTTCAAGTAGACTATGAAGGGAGACGGCGGTAATTTTGGAACAATTAAAAGATAAAAACAAGAAAGTTATAATTTTATATTTTCAGTGGGAATTTTCGAAATATTTTATAATGTAAATATAATTTTACCCATCACCCGTTTAAATCGAGGTTTCTTATCAGGGCCACAATATTTTTCATACAATTGATTTAGTTTATTTGCAAAGTCTTAAAAACCGATTGATAATGTATTAAGTAGGTACGCGAAAACAACGCTGATTAAAAAAAAGTAACTGATCAGTCTTATATTTAAATTTTTAAAATAATGGTTAGGGTTAAAATTATTTATGGTTGAACCGAAAATCGTACTGTAAAAATACAAAAAATAGTTTATAGGATTTATTAATTGTCCCATCACACTGGTGCAATGAATAAATGCATAGTTAAGAAACCTCAATTTAAACGCAAAAATTATTTAATTGCACCTTTAGGATTTAAAAAATGTCAAAAATTCGTAAGGAAGAAAAAAAATATAATTTTCTTGTTTTTATCTTTCAATTGTTCCAAAATTACCGCTGCTTACCTTCATAGGCAACTTGCCATGAAACAAAAATAATTTATGTCGGTTGCACTTGTGTTAGATATTTATACCTGTATTAAGAATTAGTGTAAATGCTAATACTAACATTCATTGTCACAGTTTAATAAAAAAAACCTTTGAAAAAAAATTATATGGATTTGAATGGTTAAAAATGCAAGTGTACAATATTTGACTCAAATATACTTACTTCCAATATTTTATAATAATACAATATAGGATATTTGTAATTATCAAAAGCTCAATTTTATCTTCGGAAACTAGAAGAAATCGTAGGGTTAAAGTTCAAGTGATAAGGGAAATTGCGGTAGCACTGGAATAAACTTTTTTACAAGAAATTTTCAAAGTGAATAATTATGTGTGGAACGCGAGTGTACCTATAATTTGAACGGCCACATTTTATTACTTGGATTCAAATTTTTCTAGAGCGCGAGCGTACCTATAATGTGAATCGACATTTAAACGTTCTACAACCTCAAAATAAAATTTAGATTAACTGTTGCACCCAGGAGTACCAATTTTGTACGAAAGACCACGCGAGAAGCGCTAAAAAAATATCATCGTCTTAATTTTTGATTTACTCTAATGTTTCTGCAAATTCAGCGTGTGTCACTTCTTCCTCTGTCACTTAATTTCAACATCATAACCAAACAACCAAGTTTCATCACCAGTTATAACGCGATCGAGAAAATCTGGATCGCTTTCAAGTTGTTTAAACATTTTTTGCAGACGTTTTGTTTGATCGTCACACACTTTTTTTGGAATAATCTTTGTACACAGCACTAGATGAATAATCATCATCAAACACAGTTTTATTTTTTCATCGTTTCGGTGGCATCCTCCTTTATCTTCATGCAAAACTTGATCGCTTAACCTTAATCGATATTTCTCGTTTTTATTGTCGTAACGTCACCAAAACTTACACAAATGATTATAGAATCGTACGTGTTTACATTAGCACCAAAGATAGAATGAAAATGTAGCTCTCCGCTCCACCCAGCAGTTTCGTTTTTGCCAGTTAGTTAAAAAAAATCGAGTCTCATTACTTTACTAGCATACCTCGTATATATCCAATTTGCAACGATTTATGATAGCTAACTAGTAGCAGTAAAATAAGTAACTGTTTCGTGAACGTGTGCAAGATTATTCGCATATTTTTCTCTCAAGAGTGAATCCTTTAAAAGCACTTATAGAACAATATCTAAAAATAAACCGAAAACATTTCATGTATGCAAAGGTCAACTTTTAAATCTGATAAGTTATGATGGAGGCGCCGGAAGTGTTATTTTTAGTAATCAAACCAAACTATTAATATAATTTATTTTCGCTACATGTGATTTATATCGTCCTGATCTTTGTGTTTTTCAGTGCTTCATGTATTCATTCTCACGATACACGCAAATCAGTGCCATCTAAACAAAACACGAAAGCTGGAAACATTTTAGTGGTTCATGACACTAATAATTGCTGGAATGTGCAAACGTTTTGTTTCAAAAAATTAATAATGCTGTAACAGAATTTTTGTATTGTACTAAATGTCATTTTTTTGTTTTTAACCTTCAAAATATTTGGAACAATATTTTTTCAAAAATGTTAAATACGTATATCTTTTTTTTTACTTTTAATTATCGTGAAATCGAAACTATTTTTTGCTTCCATTTTATAAACTCTAAGAACTTAAAACTATACAAATAAAGTTCATTATGGTACGCTTTATATTTAAGATACATATTAATAATTATACAGACCAACTATTTCAGAAATTTCATACAAAAAAAATCTAATGTTAATATAACGATTTTATCACAAATAAGACACAATAATTATCATAAAATCATTTTTTATTGGCAATTTATTTTCTTATAACAATTAATAATTGTTTTAATTTAATTTTGTTGTTGATTTACTTTTTACATTTTTAAATCAAAATTTACGTAAAATATTTTTTTACATGTTCCTATTAATTAAAAAATATCACACCATTGAGGTACTCACTGTTTAAAATTATTTAATTCACTATATCTAATGCAAGATGAGCCATCTAAATTAATTTAATTTTTTTGATGAAACTCTAATTTAAATATTTGATGTAAAGGTGCGCTGCAGATATTGTAGCAGCTTTGGAAAAACATCTCTCACTAAAATATGCTGATGACTACAAGACAATAGGACCAAGCTCTTTTAAATGGGACAGTAAATGTCCTCAGTTTGTTATCTTTCATCCTTCCATGAGAACCAAAATTGCGCAAAGTTCTTTGGTCTTAAAGCATAAGCTGATCGTACAGGTTGGTGAGTTTGGTTATGTATTTTATTTTAAGACTTGGCAGAAAATAAAGTTATCTTAGTACACCCATACCGTGACATCATACAGATTTATTATGTATCACGTAGTCGTTTCATGGCTATACGAACATTAAATTTTCCTGTCATCTGTTCACGTTATTATCACCAACATTTTTAGACTGAGTGACGTCAGGTAATATAACTTTAACATTCAGCAATTTAACTATCAATAATTATAGTTATATAGTTATAGAATAGTTCAATGGAGACTTGTCAACCTTAAGTTTTTAGGTATTATTTTCATCACAATAAAATATTTTTTTTATGTTAGGATAGATCGTTTTGCATAGGACCGGCAGCATTTGGACTATTACTATCAGATCTTGAGTTGACTGGCAATGTCGTACAAAGTCATGTAAATTCTCCACGAACGACTGCATATTTAGCTACCCTGTTATCCCAGAATGAAAAAGTTAGGGCTTTAATGGTTTTTAGCGCAGGAAACAGGTACTTTATTTTTGCAACTGTGCTTCTTAATAGGAACTAAAATCGCTGTTAATAACATGAGTTTTAGTAAAGGTCATTTCGATTTTAAATTAAATAGTTTATTAATAATGTAGGACAATTTTTTATTTTCGAAAAATTATATTATTTCCGTAATTAATCTATTTAATTATTTTAGAAAAAAAGAATATGAAGAATACTTAAATAAACTGGGTATGTCAAACGTTAGTATATTTTCGGAAAAATTAATTGATATGCCGCCAGATGCAAATTGTTTCGACGAAGTGATTGCTGTATTTGCAACACCACCTAATAGTTATTCAGCAGTAAACGATCCAATTGACTTGGTTTGTATCTTATTTTATATACGATATTTGGTAACTGCAAAAGTTCTCCATGCAACACACGGTCATTTATTTTTGTGGAAGAAACAACGCAGACGTTGAGTTATTAATTATTATAAGGCAAACATTAAACGGTTCATTGCTTTTTAATATTACAATCAGTGTAAGTGAAGTTTACCATTTAAATATTTCTTTAATAGTTATTTACGTAACAATACCGGAAAGTGTTACTTTACTGAACAAGTAGACAGTTTGGGACGACCCGTAGGCGAGTCCTGAAATCATACGAGTCCAGTAAAAAAGACACTTTACGGGTATGTTACGTACAATATTTTTTCTACGTCCGCCACTGCCACGAAATCACCATCGTCACCATCCATAATTATTAAACAACAACTTAAAAAACTACAGGTGAAAACTCGCTTGGTGATATAATGACGCTTGTTTGACAGCGCAAATCAACAAAACAACTCATCACCATGGCAACCAGCTACTTCGGGCCTAGCTCGGTAAAGACAACTCATTACCATGGCAACAAGTTATGAAACAAAATGTATTTTTCCACGACCTTAGTGAAATATAGCATTTTCTATCATATTTTAAGGGATGAAACGATGAAAGTAATACTTTGACTCCCGTAGAGAGAACAAGAATTTGATCTCCTGTTGCTAAGAGTTATCCCGGAACCAATTATATACTCATTCATGATTAGTAGATATTTGTGCTTGCTATGATACGTATGAAGTGTTTTTACGAAAACCGGCTACATATGACAGGTATTTGAATTTGACATATGTCAGATTCAATATGTATTTAAGAAACTGTATTTATCAAAAATTATGAGGTCGTGGAAAAAATCATATGTATACCTCAGGAGTAAAGTGCCATTCCCTCCCTTGGGTGAAGTTACTGCCCTCACTACGCTTGGTCAGTAACTTCACCCGCAGGAGGGAATGTTGCACTTTCCTCCCTCGTTATACAAATAGCTATTTCCAGCCTAAAAACAACTGATTTTCCGGACGGACGCAGAAAAATTAGATTTTGTATCCAAGCAGGGCCGTGGAAAAGCAGGGGCAGAGTGTTCAATAATGGGGCGCCAAAATTTCTGTTTATGCATTATAAAGGGTGTCCCATTTATCATGCACAGCATAAGGATCTCGTATACGATAAGAGATACAGAGTTGGTTAAACGGGTCAAAATGATCAATGATTTAAGAGCAACTATTCTATGAAAAACAAATATTTAAAAAAATAATGTTTGCGTTATTGATAAAAAAACCAAAAAAAATACGTTTTTAATACTTCCTTATAACTTGCTTACTTAAAATCATATTCAAAATATTTTTCGACATTGGAAAACTTTTTGAATAAATTTGAAATCTGTTAATAAATTTTACCTATGTATCTTCATTTATGATTTTGTTAGTTAAACATCAACTTCTTTTTTTCTCGTTTGATTGATGTATAGGTTGTTGAGTTTTTTTTTTCATAAGTAAGTTATTACAATATAGTAAAATAAATTATTTAAGTTATAATTTTTTCAAAATTGAATTAGGTACAGCTAGCTTATTTATGTAATGTTTTTTCAATAGCTACTTTAATTAAAATTAATAAATACAATAATATGTAATAACTTACCTATTTTTAAAGATAAACTTAATAAGCCATTCGTCAATAAAGCGAAAACACATTCTCTTTAGTGGTATCACAGCCCTACAACCCGTACATAAAATAAGAAAATTGATGTTAAAATAATAAAAACAAATGAAGATAGGTAAAATTTATTGATAAATTTCAAATCTATGCAAAAAAAAGTGTCCCAATAATGTCGAAAAATATTTTGAGGATGTTTGAAATAAGCAAGTTACATTTAAGCAAGTTATAAGATAACATTTAAAAAAAAAAAAAAATTTTATCAATAGTGCAAAACTATTAACTTTTTAAAGATTTTTATTCATAGAATAGAACAATTACTCTCAAATCACATATCATTTTGACACATTTAACTAACTCTGTATCTTTGACCATTTACGAGATCCCCATACTGTCCATGAAAACTGGGACACCCTGGCGTTTTTTATTATTTTAAAATTTGTAACCAACTTATGGAAAGCGAAAAGCTTATTATTTAAGTTTGTTCCTAGTGCCAAAGGCTCAAGCCACGGCTCTGTATCCAAGCTTAGCACGCGAAAGCCATAGACTCAACAAGAAAAGTCGATAAAAATTAAAAATGACCTGCTGTCTTCAATAGAAGAAACTTTTATTTTGCTCAACCTAATATAACTTTTTTCTTGTCAAGAACAATATAAGAGTTAGGTGGAAAAAACTGCCACACTCCACCATACTCTTTCGACTTTGTCCAGTCAGATTAAAGCGTGTTTAGACGGTTCGAGTACTCGGCCGAGTACTCGGCTCGCTCTGTGTAAACACATGTTTTAGTACTAGAGCGAGTAATCGGACGAGTAGTTGGGCGAGAAGAGTGGATAGAAACCAGTTGTATTCACTCGGCCGAGTGACTACCCCCACCATGCAATTATAGGTACACATTGCCGTATTCAGCGTTTAATAAAGGCCTTACACTAATAAATTTCGTAGTTCATAATTATTGATTAATATATAGTGGAGTAAAATAAACGGAATTTTCTAAAGCTGGGGTAGACTGCGTAGAAAGAAAATAATGGAGTGAAAAAAGAAAAAAAAGAAAGGTATATCAGAAAGAGTATTGATGGTAGAAGTACAGATTACAAAGAAAGAATTGATAGGGGTGATAGTGGCATATGGCTCGAATGAGAATGCAGCAGAAGAGGATAAGAGTAGTGGTATACGACGGTTCCTGCGACAGTTCGATGGCATTTCCATCCGGAGCTTACCATGATCGATGCTTGAAGGTCACGAAGAAGTCTTGAAGGTTATCGACAATGACCGGAGGGTGTTGCCGAAGAAGTCTTTCAAGGTCGTCGACAATGACCAGAGGGTGGTTGCTGAAGGAGTCTTGAAGGTTATCGACCATGACCGGAGGGTGTTGCCGAAGAAGTCTTTCAAGGTCGTCGACAATGACCAGAGAAGTCCAACTGAACCTCCAAGAGTGTCTCTCCTAAGCAACCATTTTTTAACCCAAAGTCGTTTTTGTTTATTATTAAACTCATTTTCAAGGTTTTCTATTATTTCTGATACAATAATATTGGAATAGTGTTTAAAAACTCTTTTCATTAGAGCACGGTTACGATACATCTTTGCTACTAGCCTTTTACGTGTAAACAGTCACTCAACGACTTTTATAACTCGGCCGAGTACTCGAACCGCCTAAACTACGCTTTAATCTTTTGAAGATTAATGAGCCAGCATTACCAAATTATTAATTCAAACCAAGACTTTTCAAAAACAGATAGACAAATGTTTATGTTTATTTGCATTTTAAAGCAGATAACTTTTGCAGTTGCTCAATTTTTTCTTTGATTCAAATAAAAGTTGTTGAAGCAAATTTCACATTTCAGGTTTGCAGCAGAGGTGGAGATTTGTCAATGTTAGAAGTATTAACCGAATCAGAAATGACAGCGGATGGTCGTGAGCGGGTAGCTAACATTTTAGAAGAGCAGCGAAAAACACTTCGATTTGCAATGTCCAGGCCGCAGGTGACACATGAGATTTTATAAGTTTTCTTTACATCCCATGTTATATACGATTTGCAGATACAATTTGTTTTATACGAAACGCACTCTGAATTGGATGCGGAAAATGACTCAATGGTACAAAAAGCGGTAAAAGAAATGAACAGAATCGCAAGAATCAGGCATGCCGCGCAACAAGGAAAACTTGGATCTTTATGCTCATATCCTGATCTACTTTCAGCGGTAGATAATTTTTAATAAACTGCTGATTAAGTTTGCATGAAGCTTTTTCAGGAAAGTAAGGAAATCAATAACAATGAGAGATTTAAAGTGGATATCACTTCACTTGATGATCAGAGAGAGAGTGTGAGTACAATACAGTCTAAAAGGCAGTCTTTTACAACTAAACACTCGATGGAAAGTACAGAGAGCGACGAAAGAATATTTAAAGATGTCAAAGTAAGTAACAAGAATTTTTTAACATTTGTAACATCAGTTTCTCGAACTCTGCTTCTGCGCAAAAGTGTAGGAGAAGTAAAAAGAAAAATTAAAACATGGAGAGAATTCTCTTTCACTCTTAGTTTTTAATAAACAATTAGTTCTCGCAAGATTTTTAACAAACTTTAACAACAAATTATTTTCTGTCATAGTTTATTGCTTTTAGGTACCAGACACTGATTTATTCGATGTGCCAAATCTTACTGAAATTAAATCAACTGCTGATACTTGTACAAAATTAAGTGCAGAAGGGTGTTTTTTAGCGTTGTTGCAAAGAAAGGTATAGGGATAATAACAAGCATAAATTTGTATCTTTTCGCACATTACATTCAATTGTAGCAAGTCACGAGACTGGATAACAAGTACATGATAAAAATGGCAGAAACTAGAGGACTATTTGGTACCAATTCAATGACGTCAGGTCGTACTAAAGGCAGTAGAGGATCAAAAAGTAAAAAAGAGAAGAGAGCAGCATCTCCACCTCCGAAAATTAGGCGAAAAACAAAAGCTCTTGAAGTAAGATCTAGTTTTATTAACTTTAGGTTTCAAATTAGTCATAGGCGACCAAATTTAATAGTTTTTGCCTTAAACAGGATCCTTGAAAAATCTATAATCATTTGTTTTTTTTAAATAACTCGATTGAAAAGAGAATAAAACTTTAAAACAAAAAAGTTTTTCTTCTTCTTAATCTTACTCCTCTCTACCGTTAGGTGTGACAGTGTAAGGCTTTTGGTTCTTATGTAATGTGGACTCCTTCTATCTTCTTCTATCCTAGCTCTCTAACCCCTTCAATCGATTCTTCTGTTTCTGGCAGTTTCTTTTACCTCTTTATTCCAGGTGCTCATTGGTTATCCCTTTCAGCTTTTTCCTCCAGTTTGCATTTCATAAGCTTTCATAGGCATCCTCTCTTCACATGGCCTAACCATCTTGGTTGGGTCTCATGGATGTATCACTTCATTGGTTGTTGTAGTGTATTGAGTAACTTTTGGAGAAAAGGTTGAAAAATCTAGAATGTAATATAACTAGAAATTATAAACAAAAACGTTGTTCGTAATCCAATCAGTGTTTAATTAAGATTAAACGCTATATTTGGCGACGAGTGAGAAGAAAAAAAAGGAAAGGCAAAAGCTATAGTATCCAAAAAACTCTTAAAATAGGATTTACCGCTACAAAAAAAAAGAAAAATGACCATAAAAATATCGTTTCGTCAAAGCGAGAAAATAGAAAAACAAGAATATGAGAGAATTAATTGTACCGTACCACCAGCAAAAATTGGAATACCGTGGGAAAAACCGTAAACGAAATGCATATCGCACATCTAAACATTTGTGTTATTGTAATTCACTTTAAAAAACAAGAGTTTACAACACGAAAACATCCGTCCATTCTACTCAATATGAACATAAATAAACAAACCATGGTAACCACCGAAAGGAATCGTTTTAAATTAGAATATTTAATATTGCAAGTTCGATTATTTTATTGAAGGAAAAGTTAAGGAATAAAAAAAGTTTCCCAATAAATTAAGATTTTTAGGAAAAATTTTTAAATTACAAAATATCAACCGTTCAAAAACTTCTGATAAAAAAGCCAACAGGGGTCGCACTTTTCAGCCCCTTGTGAAGGTAGGAGATGATTGAAAATATTACTATGGGAAACCGTTCAATAGGTATAAAACATATACCAAATGTCATTGTCCTACACATCCCCAAATTTGAGAAATAAAATAAAAACCGCTCCACTTTAGGGAGGCGTAACTTCGAAAGGAGCCGTCGAAGGAAAAAACTTTATACAAAAGCCCCCCTTAATTTTCGATAAATAATTACCACCCGAAGTTTTTTGCAATATTTAAGAAACACCCCGTATATGCAGTTTTCTTTAGGAGTACGGGCCTGATCAATGCAATTAACTTAGATACACAGAACACGGTTACAAGGAATTGGTACACAAAAAACTGTTTGCCTGAAGTATTTATTAGAGTAGAGCTCCAAAAAAAAAAAGAATAAAGGCTCCCCCAGACAGACGCGATATACCTGCCGCTCGGTACGATACAGTCGGTACATAACTCGGTATGATTATCGCTGCTTACCGCAATGAGTGCCCACACAAGTGCGACACTCGGGACGTTCGGAAACATATGCAAGTGACAGTATTTCATATACCGAAATGTTATTAGAGATCGTACCGAGCGGCGCATATCGCGTCTGTCTGGGGGAGCCTTTATGCTTCACACGATAATGCATCTTCTCATATGATAGGTTCATCTCTCCAATTTATGGCTGAAAAAAAGTAATCAAGCATCAATTGTACTCACCTGACTTGGCAATGTGTGACTTTTGATTACTTTTTTAACTTAAAAGAAATCCACATGGTAAAAGTTTTGTTAGGGAAGAAGTATTCCAAAAAAAGACTGGTTGGGAGCTTTTAGGGAAATGAAAATGAGATGTGTATTATTGATAAAACGAATAACTTTTAAAAATTTTAAAACTATATCTTAGAAAACATCGACCATGTATTTTATTCTCAATAAATTCAGGTTGACCCTCGTATTCACATGCAGTCAAAATATGTAGTCTTTTAATGTTAATTGTATTTTAATTTACGCAGGTTCAACGCATAGCAGCTCCCACTCAAGCTTCGATCAGGCATTCAACCCATCTCCCACAAAATGTAGAAATCCGGTCCTGTCCAAAACAACAGAGTGATGAACCTTTTGTTAAGGTGCCCGAATCTCGTCGTTGGTGGTCAGAAACAACACAACATCTAACAGCACTCCGACATAGTTTAATCAAACGAAAATTACTCCCGGCCACTAAAAAAACAAATCAATTACATACTAGAGCTTTTGTTAACAACCTATTACACAACACTTACAAAATTGACGAAATGGTAGCTAAGAGTACGCTAAACTCTAACATACCCTTATTTCCACGATTGCGACTTAGTAGAAATTGTAAAAAACAAGATAAAGTTCCTCTACCCGTATCGGTTACTTTTGTACAATTTCCTTTTCAAAAAAGATGCTTTTAAAGTAATCCAGTAAATTGAACTGTTGTGATAGATGTTTGTATTTGACATTAACAATAATTAAATTTAATATCTTGTGAATGTTCCATTGCAAAATGTCGTATGACATTTAAGGTTTACTATATTTTAAATTTAAAACCAATATTTCTAATGCGCAGTCGCGTACATACTAGCTTTAGATAAATAGGAGAAATTCAAAAATAAATAAATTTTGTAACAATAATATTTATAAGATGAAATTGATTTTACAATTGGCAATTGCGTATTTTAAAACAATATGTAATAAAGGTGCAGAATATAAAAACTTACAAAAATAATTTATTTGTTTATAAATGTGTAACAAAGTATTCAGTCTTTTATTAAACCTAACAAATTATTCCTTATATTTTTTATCATTTACCAAAATTCCAATTTTGTCATATTTTTAAGTGATAATAGCAAACAAACGAAAATTTGTCCAATTTACTGTCATTTTGTCTATAGGGTTAAGAATTAATCACGTATACAAAAAATATGCAAAATGTGCCGTTTTTTGGATAAGTATTATTTTCAACTACGTACATTGTGTAAAAAAAATAGTGAGGATTTCTTGATTTCAAAACCACTTGTTCTTCCAACATTCAAAATATGGTCAACATTAAAGACACATTTTATATCAAGCCTTTTTTACATTGTTTAACAACAACAAAAAAACATGTTCCATGAACATATTTTTAGCATCTTCAACTTTTTAAAGTTAAAGATAGTATTTAGTTTTGGTATTTAATCATTTTTAACCATCAAAAGCTTCAAATCATTATAGATTTAAGAGGCAAAAAAATTATATCTACACTTAGACAGTTTTATTTACTTCGCAACCTATTTCTATTACACAATTTCATTTGTTATTAATTGTGTCCAAAAATACTCAATTAAACTATTACATAAGTTCAGTCATGCATGTGCCCATTTTCAATAATAAACTTTCCAATAGTAACAAATTAATACCCCTTCTATTTTTTTACTGTTTTCGTCTAAACGCCTTAGTTTGTCTATACAAGCAAAGTGCAACATAAATGTATACTAAACAAATCGGAATTCCTACACGCGCCATGGTAGAAATTATCAGCAACTTTTTTCAATTATTCTTTGTTAACACACAATTACAGGTAACAATTTCAAAAGACGAAATGCATTTTAATAAGTATAATACTTTTCAGGAAATGGATTTAATAGAATCTACGGCAACTAAAGTGATAGGAATTGCAGAACGATGGGAACATTTTGAACAAACTGGAGAGTTCAATATGGAAAAGGCAGCCGGACCATTATCAAATTCAGAAAGCAGTACTTCGAATGTAGAAAGTACCATTATGGAAGAAAACGAAAATGAAGGAACAGAAACGGTTAAAAAAGAAAATATAGTACAAGAAGTAAAAGAGGAAGATTTTGTTTTAAAAGATCCCTATCCATTACTTCAATCTTTAACAAGAAGACAAATTAAAACTTTAATAAATCCTTTGAGCGTAAATCGCGATGAATTACGACAAATAATTGAAGCAAATAAGAGAGTCAAAGCAATCCAAACAGAACCGTTTGAAAAGGCAAAACTTGGTGTCGCTTCGGAGGATTCGGCAAACTCATCATCAATTTCAAACCGTTCTGGAAAATCGAGTATCAGAGAAGAGGGGAAACGTAAAAAGCGTTTTGCCTCTATACAAATTATAAATCGGCTTACAACACCTACACAAACAAGTATCATAAAACAAGCAAAAAATGTTAGAGTAATCTGTTTAATTTGTTACCAACTTCTAAAAGTTTTGTTTTTAGGTGGAAGAAGATTATACCTACCATCCATTATATAGAAAGTTTCAATGCGAAAAGTGCAGAAAGCGAAACATGGCTTAAAATTTTAATGTATATACAACTAATAAATTAAATGTTTGAAAAAAATTGTTATTTATGTATCAAGGCCAAAACGTGTAACTTTTTCGGCCGCGTCTCATTTGCTGGCTGAGACGTAGTCGAAACCAGCAAACAGGCAAGGACGAAAAAGTACATTTTGGCCGAGGTGCATATTACATTTTTTGTGCGATCGAATTAAAAACAATTTTTATTATTTTTCAAAAATATAGGTTAGAAACTACGTGACATTCTGCCACAGACAGATGACGGCGTATGCTGTTAGCGGTGGAAACGTACTTGCATAATTCTGTACATAATTTAAATAACCTTTTTTGTGCGATTGTAATGTTTTATTCATAAATTTAAACATTGATTAATTATTAATTACATAACGTGTACCATATCATATATTTATTTATTAATACATAGTATAATTGCAGTATTCAGTAACAGTATCAACACGAAAATATTAGGTTATAAACTACCTGACAATTAACAACCTAAAGACCTTTCCGTCACTACTCTTAGCGGGGAAGCCATAATCTCAGAACTTATATTCAGACACGCACATGCGCTTTCCGTTCTGCTTAATGCAAATGATCTTTTTCGTACGCTGTAGCGGCCGAAAAAGACTGTCTTTTTCGGCCGTTGCTAAGGATAGGGCCGGAAATGCAGTACTTTATGGTTGCTAACGCGTCCGTCAAACAGCTGTTTCTAGTACGATCGCAAAAAAAACGTTTTTTTTGCACGTATGCGAGTGTATATCACATACAGGGTGTAGACTTGGATCACGCAACATAGCAATTTCAATGGTAAAATTTTAAAAGTCGTTTATTATCTCCCCAAATTATTTTAGAAAAAAGTGCAAATAGGTTTTTTGTAGAGAAAAAAATCTATATGCATAAATGATATCAATATACATTTTTAGTTTTCCAATAACTGAAAATTAAGCAAATTACAAACCGCGTTTTGACAAAAATCTGTAGTGCCTTGGAATTATGCTATGACAACCACCCAGCCTAATGTCACTTTGACGCGAAATTTATTCTTAATTATCATTTTTATCATTTCTTGGAATGAAAATATAACTAATTGTGTAAAATAAATTAAGGTTGGTTGTATAATTATGTTATAGCAAAATAAAATACTTACGGCAAAACAATTTAACCAACGACTAGATATTCCGGCTCAAAGGGGGTATTTAAGGCTTAAGCGTATAATTAAAAAAATTTAAAAAAACTAGTTATTATAATTAAATGTGTACCAGATATTAATAAATTTAGGAACTAAGCGCATTCTGTTGAAATAGCACTTTGGTAATAAACACAGTGAATCTTCAAATCTGCAAATTAAAAATTATTGCTATTGTGACTTGCAATTCGTTAAAACTGTCAGTGTCAGAAAAAATAATTAATTTGAAACATTAAAAACATAGATACTTCACTTTGTTTTTGTTTTTGCAATAACTCAGACTTCCATAGTTACTACTACGTAAATCTTGTCCATTGTAAACACTTGCATTTGATTCTTATACATTTCAACTTTAGCTACTAACCACTATCTACTATCTATTACGTTCATTGTGAACGCGGACTAACATAGTCAACGGTACAGATATACATCCTCTCTTTTTAATGCGGCGATTGGACCATTGACAGCTAATATAAATCGAATTAGACAACGTGAGAAGCGCGCGTAATGTTCACCTAATTTTTGACAGTTTAAAAATATGACATTTGACGTTGATAATCTAAGATTTTTAAAAACTACAATAAATATATAAAAACCTGGTTTTAGATTTGTACTAATTCGCAAATTCGCCTCCGATTGTTAAACATCGGTGTCTGCACGCGTAATTTGCAAAAATCAAACTTTTATTGACATTCCCTATACCTAAGTGCAGTCATTTTTTAGATTTTTGGACTTTTTTGAAAAATTTTTGATTTTTATCGTGATGCTTAATATTATTTAACGCCGCCATTTTTGAAGAAAAAACGCTTAAATTTAGACCATGCCTAGAAGAAACCTTAGAATACATCCTGGAATTTCTGCAATCGATGCATTACTTACAGGGAGTCCAAAATTTAATTTTCTTTTAATACAACTTCAGACCACTAAAACTCGTTTTTTTTTCACATACAATGGCCAAACTTTTTGTTTCATTTTCTAATGCAAAATTACATTCTGCATCAATCTGTATTAGCGTTTCCTATACCCATCTGCAACAATTTTCGAGTTATTAAGAATTTTTGATAAAGTTAAGAGAAATTGCAACATTTTTAAATAGTAAGCCTTGGAAATGACAACAAATACCAATATTAATAACCGTAAACCACTTTTATTGCGTTTGTCTGAAGTATCCATGAAAATGTAAAATCAAGAGTATTCAATTCCAACACGAATATTTTGAACTTATTTTATATTCATGAAGAATGTAACAAGATTATTGAAAGAACTTGCCGTGTGTTCAGTGAGAGTTATCCTTATTTGACTGTAATGATACACAGAAATTTCAATGAATAGAATCATTTTTTTTTTTCAATTTAGAAGAGTGTAATCTGCTAGTATTCGACCTAAGCGTGACAAATAATGAAACTAATGAAGTTAGCATCCTGGGATATTTTAATGACCATAGCGGTCAATTCGATTGGCAGCGCAATACTCGGGTTTAAGATACTATGCTGTATAACCTACATTAAAAATGCACAACTATTCGTTCGCACTTTCAATAATCTTCTGAAATTGTCCATGAATGTAAAATAAATGTAAAATATCCGTGTTTGAATACACTTGATAATTCATTTTCATGGATACTTCAGACTTCAGACAAACGCGATAAAAGTGGTTGACGGTTAAGTATTGGCATTTGTTATCATTTCCAAGGCCTACTATTTAAAAATGTTGCAATTTCTCTTAACTTTATCAAAAACTCTTTATAACTCGAAAATTTTTGCAGATAGGTATAGGAAACGCCAATACAGATTGAAGCAGAATGTAATTTTGAATTAGAAAATTAAAAAAAAAGTTTGGGCATTGTATTTGAAAAAAAACTACTTTTAGTGGTCTGAAGTGTTGCATTAAGAGTTAAGAGGAAATTAAATTTTGGACACCCTGTAAGTAATGCATCGATTGCAAAAATATCAGGATGTACTCCAAGGTTTCTTCTAGGCATGGTCTAAATTTAAGCGTTTTTTCTTCAAAAATGGCGGTGTTAGATAATATTAAGCGTCACGATAAAAATCAAAAAATTTTCAAAAAAATCCAAAAATCTAAAAAATGACTGCACTTAGGTATAGGGAATGCTAATGAAAGTCCCTCTAAAATAACGTTTTAAATCCAAATACGCAATAAAAAGTAGACCATTGCATTTGAAATAAGAAAGTAGACGTCAACTTCCGGTATTTCCGGAAGTGTTGCCATGTTAAAAATATTTTCAATAAACACATCAGATGCCATTATGGTCACAACCAAAATTTCAGATCCATACCCTTTTTCATTCTTCATATATTTTTAAGTACCGGTCTCAATCAATCACCCTGTATACTTGTATTCGATAAGTTACAGTAGTAAAACACTATTTTCTTCCCCATGGGCCGCCTGTATCCAAATGGATACAATTCAATTTTTGTTTAAAAACTGGTTCAAATGTTATTCTTTTTTTGTGATTTTTTTTATACTAGGTACTTAAGGGCAATTTAAAAACGTTAATTTAAAAAAAAATTGGTAGCCAGAAAAACCTACTTTTGGTGGCGCTTAACATGTTAATAGCTAATAACAATTAATAACCCTTCATTTTACTCACTTTTTAGTTGCTATACTTACTATTGCATCTATTTCCGCATGCCATTGAGTTTTTACTTTTTACCTTCAAATTTCGTTTAAAAATTGAATTATTGAAAGAAATCCCATATAATCCCATTGCCGCTATTAGAAATTTGGAGGGTTTGTGAAGCTTGGCCATACCCTGTTATGTAGAGGGTAGAGGTACCCTACCATTTAGTATCTTTGAGTCTGGGAATGGGCCACCTTTAGTATAAGCCGCGTACACACCGGGTTCGCGAACAGTTCGCGAACCCGGTGTGTACCTTGAGTATGCAAACAGTTCGCGAACAGCTCGCGAGTAGCTCGCCAGTTCGGGCAGAGTTCGCTCTTGAGGCGGTACATCAAAGGAGCTGTTCGCGAACTCGTGTCTGACATAACCTCACTTACTGACTGCACACGTTATTTGTGGTTGGTGTTTATCATTGACAAGTCCTAAGCTTGAAGACATATTTATTTACACAACGCAAACCCTTTACGAACTGTTTTGGAGCTGTTACGACCACAATAATGTTTTGATGTGGACGTGTTTGCGAACCTGGTATGGACGAGGGTTCGCAAAACTCAGTGCGCGAACCGAGTTCCCGAGCCGTGTTCGCGAACCGAGTTCGCGAACTCATTTTGGTCAGTACGCGGCTTATACGTGTTTATGACATGAACAACCACAGCGTTCTTAAAAAATATATTTAACTATGTAAAAACACATCGGGTGTTGTATTTAAGAACATTGAGTTAACGATGCTATGTTTAAAGTTTCACGAGTTTGGCCAAGCGTAAAAAACACCTTGTATAATATTTTTAAAATGTAGCTAGCGCAGTGTTAATTAATAAATGGTCAATGTAATAAATTTTCAAACGAAATTCTACTGCCTTTTAAAAGAATTTAAATGTTTAAAAAAATTTAAAATACTGTATTGCTCAAAATTTTCATAAAATTGTTAATTTTATGATAACGGTTGACTTTAGACCCATCCATAAAACACAAAACATTTTTAAAGTAAATTTTAAAAGGAATCCAAAAATATAAAAATATACGGGTTGTTCCACTTAAAATTTCAAAGTTTGAGTCCGTTTCCAGTTGAACCGAAAGTCGTATTGCAACCTCAGTAATTTCATCGAATCCGAAAAATACAATAACGTTTAGATACAAAATTGGCAGACTTAAAGCAGAGGGTCCTAAAATGGCGTCTTGGTAGAGCTAATGTACTCGGATGTTTCCGTGTCAAATATGGGAGGATACAATTGGCAATATCAAAGGGCAATACCAATCGAACAATGGGTCAATCTAAACAGATGAATCTTCCTTAGGTGTAAACAAATTTTACTTTGGTTACCTTTGTTAATAACAATCATAATCTCAAGAGCAACAATGGTAACCACAGCAAAATGTGCTTACACCTAAGGAAGATTCATATGTTTAGATTGACCCATAACGTACGGGGTTCTGTCTAATAACCTATATGTTTGACGTACAACTTCCATAAAAGGTCTGCAGCACACCATACACTAATGGTGCCTGTACACCTGAGAGTAAAGTACTCTCGAGAGTAGCGTCGCCAAGGATACAGCCAATCGCGAGTTACTCTCAGGGGCTGTATCCTTGGCGACGCTACTCTCGAGAGTACTTTACTCTCAGGTGTACAGGCACCATTACGCTTAATAAAATCTATGTGTTTATAGCTGTGGTTTATACATAATGATGTGATTAATTTGTTCTTTTTTCAGTGGTCTATAATAATAAGGTATTTCAATTTTTCACTTCGTAACTAAACAGCTGTTTTATTGCAGGTGTTTTTATAACTTATTTCAAATTTAATCTTTTTCACTAAACATTTGTTCAATCCGTCTCATTGTTATAAGTTATTTAAAATTTGAAGTTGCTAACTAAATAGCTGTTCTTTTTTAAGATGTAACTAAATAATAACAATTGTAGTACAATGCAAATTTTTAATGCGTAACTTAATAATAACAACCATAATACAATGCAATACTTCTGATACAGATAATCATTATAACTAATTCATTTACATATTGTGGAACTTGCATCGTTTTCTAAATTTAAGAACTATGACAGAGGCAGTGGTGGGATCCAAAAAAAATTTAAAAACAACAGTAGTGCTCCCAAACTTGCTGAATCCCACCACTGCCTATAAGTGTCACATTTTGTGTGTTTAGTACATATTGGGTGTTAAAAATGACCTGTTACTTTAAACATAATGAAAATAAAATATTAAGAAATATTAACCACGTTTTTTATTCTCAATATATTTAACTTGGCACCATATTTAACAATCTTTAGTAGTTTAAAAAAATAAGAACTTATTGATATGCAAAAACTTAGCTAACCGAAACATTTATAAGTATAATGTCAACATAATTAAATTGACTTAGTTTGTAGCTTCTTTTAATCGGCAACATTTTAACTCCATACTTTCGCTTTGGTACGTTTATAGTTTTGCCTCCTATTCTATTTTTATGTTTCGTTTAAAGTAGATTGGAAATGCTTTTAAATTTTGACATCGAAAAACACACTGTTAGTAAAAGAACAAAGCAATGCAAACTGCCTTAACTCATTTATTAAAAAGAAAACAGAAGAAATTAGTAGCTGGTGTTGAAGGCAGCGCTTCCTTTTCATACTGTATGGCATCACCAATCTTGGTGGTCTTAGCACGAACAAAGGCTACATCAATATTAAATAATATATCTACTTGAGGTCCATGTTCAGTCCAACAAATTGTAAAGGATCTTTGCGTTGTGTCCTACAGTTGTCCAGTGGCGGATCTTGATTTTGTGGGGCCCCAGGCGCAACCTGATCTGGAGGCCCCCTATTGACTCCAATAAGGATGGGATGGTTCATTAAAATGAACAATGCTGAAAATCATAACGTTTTTATTTTTGGAGTCAACAAAAACATTAACACAAAAATAAGATACGGAAATAAAAACATGTTCTCACGTACCAGAAAAAAGGTCGTCTAGCTGCTCTGACGCATATCGTGGACCCGGTGGAAATTCTTGATGCTTCCGTTTGATTAACTCGTTTTCATGATCTATGGGTGGGCCAAGCAGAAATTGCCCGTCAATCTAACGTTGGTCTTTAAAGTCTCGTGGACTGGTCCAATTTCTGCAGGGAGATATGTGCCCAATGGTACGAGAACAACGCACTCGAAATAGGAGGAATTAGTGATGACATGCCCAAAATCGTGGAAATTGACGAGACCTACTTTTTCCAGGGAAGCTAGGTGTTCGGTGGAGTCGAGAGGGAGACTGGCAAATGTTTCATGTCGGTCGTACAAAATCGACAAGAGGCCACTCTCTCTCGACTTATCGAGAGGTACATTCTGCCTGGAACTCATATTATCCATGATCTGTAAAATACAAAGGATTTGGTTAAAACAAAAGATTTAAGATTTGGGATCTGCAATGCACTTTATTCTACAACATGAATGGATGAAGAAGTGCCGCCACAGAACAAAGAGCCGACAAAAAACAAAGTGCCGAAAAAACTGGTCATGAGACCCCAGGTAGCAATAGGTTAACACGTTGACGGACAAAACGGCTATTGCTGTCATACAAAATTCCAAATGCTGTGACACGACCGCTGCAGCCATCATTTATTTTAATCGGTAATGTGACGAGACGGCTACAGCAGTCGATCTGTCCGTTTTAAAGTATGTTCTTCAACATATTGTGCCACTATACTAATCACCACCAGAATCCTTGTGTCACCCTACATCTGAGACAATCCCATAACCATTTCCAAGCATATAACAAAAAATATCACAGTGACAACATGAACCTAACCTAAATAATGAGTGTCCGTCAACGTGTTAAGAATTGTCAAGTATTAAGTATTTTAAATAAAAATTTCACGTACCTGTATATTACAATCTTTTAATCAGCAACAGTTGACTGACTGGCGTTGTGCTTTGTGCAATGTGCAATATCGTGCATAGTGTTCTGTGATCGTGCATAGTAAACACAGAACATAATATAAGGTCTGTTCCAACATGCAGTTTAAAACCGATTCATGTATCAGGATTTTGCGCAGTATCGATATCGCGTGCGATTATAGGCTTTATTGGTATGCGATATTGATACTGCGCAGAATCCTGATATAAGAATCGGTTTTAAACTGCTGTTGGAACAGACCTATAGTAAACATAAACTACAACGAATACAGTGCGCATGCGCACTATTCCATGGCGCCCGGACCACTGTTTTTAGTAATTCACGCCGCCATCCGCAAGGTAGCTATTGTAGCCACGAACCGGTTGAAAGTTTATACACCTAATATTATGAATATAAAATTAAATATTGTCATTTTTTTAATGAGTGCTTCTTCTCTCTTTTTTCCCACCCATTAATTAATATAATTGTACATGTAAACCCCCCTCTATAAATTGCTTTAAACAATAACTTATGATATGATAAAACGATATAACCCACCCGGATTAGCGAGGTGCGGTGGGTGCGGTACGCCAATTGTCAATTAGTAACGTCGTCCCCCCAACATTACCCGTTGCAGATCATACCGTCCACTTCTGCTAAGCAGCTTACCGGCAGAGCTGGGCAATGCTTGAATGCAATAATTTTTAAAGCACTTTTAATGCTTCGAGCACAATGCTTGGAGCACTTTCTAAAACAGATGCTCGATGCTTAGAGCACCAAGCACTTTCATGAACACTTGGTACTTATTAAGCACTTTAGAAACAGTGCTTAATAAGCATTTATATATGCTTTCTGCATAGTATTTAATCCTCAACATGTATGCTTCAAGACTGTTTAAATTTTAAATTTCTCTTAAGCATTTCCAAAATGCTCAATGCTGCTGCTTAATTGTTTTAAGCACTTTGGTCAGTGCTTGATGCTTTTAAGCATTTTTAAAAACCAAAGTACTTACTGCTTAATTAGATCAAGCACTTACACGTGCTTGAATGCTCGGTGCTTCAAGCACTTAGGGTCGGTGCTTTGCCCAGCTCTGCTTACCGGATTGGGCTCGATCGTAAGCCAATCGGATTTGCGTTTGGTAGGTTAATACAAAACTAAAAAACTACAAAAATTGTTAATGATTACTAATAACAGTAATAACACAAGTATTATTCAAAATAAACATCTGTTAGTTAATAAAGAACTAAAGAAACTGTACAAAAGTTGTTATTCATAACTAATAACAGTAATAACACAAGTATTATTCAAAATAAACATCTGTTAGTATAAAGAACTAAAGAAACTGTACAAAAATTGTTAATCATAACTAATAACACTAATAACACAAGGAGTATTCAAAATAAACATCTGTTAGTAATAAAGAACTAAAAAAACTGTACAAAAATTGTGAATCATAACTAATAACACTAATTTTTAAGTTGGTGTCCAATTTTCTGAACTATACGTGAGAATGGGTACGAACACGGCATTAAAAACTCGCGTCTTAGTTTTAAATATTTAGGGACAATAATTGCAGAAAATGGTAAATTGGAAGAAGATCTGAATAACAGATTAACAGAATAGCGGCAGTGATGAAATTTTACTACGCCACTAATAACTGTTTGTAAGTAAGAAGGAAATATGAAAAGAAACGAAGACGCGAGTTTTTAATGCAGTGTACGCGTACCCATTATCACGTACAGTTCAGAAACTTGGACACCAACTCAAAAACAAAAACACAAAATACTGGTACAGGAAATGCGATTTCTGAGAAGAATAGACGGATGTAGACTGATCGATGATAAAATCATTAACGAAAAAATTCGAAATAACCTTGCTACCTGCTCTATCTTTTTTTGAAAATTATAAATATAACAGTGTATTAATAAATTAAGCGATATTTTGTACATATTTCATTATTATTACTATTATTGTAATTTATTATATATTAAATAAAGACGTCACCCATTCTTTCATAAATTTCATGTTATTTTTTAACCCCTCCTTCTTGGCGTTTTCCATTACTTTAAACGGTACAGCTTTCTCATAAGCCATTTGTTTAGGTTGCCATTTTACATTTTCTATATAAGTTTTGTTATTACTACCAGAGCGTTTTTTGGAAAATTATGGCTGGTAGAGGTCGTCCAGCTGCTCCGACCCATATTGTGGACCCGGTCCAAATTTTGGATAGGGCAGGCATTATAAATGAAAGCTGGACATTTGCAACATTAATAGAACACCTTACGGCAAATCCCCATTTGCAATTTTTAGCCAAAAGACGCTTGATCAAAAACAGTGTCGACTGTCCAGCATGTGCCATTCCGTGTTCGTTAATAACACGAGCTGACCGTGGCGATGGCATGTGCTGGAAATGCAAACATTGCCATATAAAATCTTCAGTGCGTCGAGGTTCCTTCTTCGAGAAGAGCAAGCTATCTTTTCAAAAACTAATTCTGATGATCTATGGGTGGGCAATAGACCTCCCCCAAGCAGAAATTGCCCGCCAATCTGACGTTAGTCTGCAAAGTCTTGTGGACTGGGCCAATTTCTGCAGAGAGGTGTGTGGCCAATGGTATGAGGACAACCCACCCGAAATTGGAGGAATTGGTGAGAACATGCCAAAAATCGTGGAAATCGACGAGACTTACTTTTTCCATAGAAAATATCATCGTGGCAGGTTTCACCGGGGAAGCTGGGTGTTCGGTGGAGTCGAGAGGGAGACTGGCAAATGTTTCATGTCGGTTGTGCCAAATCGACAGGAGGCCACTCTCTCTCGACTGATCGAGAGGCATATTCTGCCTGGTACCCTTATTATGCATGATGGATGGGCAGCATATCATAATATTCATCAGTTGAATCATGGGATTTACACTCATGGGAGTGTAAATCACAGATACAACTTTGTGGATCCAGATGATCTTCTGTTTTCTTTTTAATAAATGAGTTAAGGCAGTTTGCATTGCTTTGTTCTTTTACTAACAGTGTGTTTTTCGATGTCAAAATTTAAAAGCATTTCCAATCTACTTTAAACGAAACATAAAAATAGAATAGGAGGCAAAACTATAAACGTACCAAAGCGAAAGTATGGAGTTAAAATGTTGCCGATTAAAAGAAGCTACAAACTAAGTCAATTTAATTATGTTGACATTATACTTATAAATGTTTAGGTTAGCTAAGTTTTTGCATATCAATAAGTTCTTATTTTTTTAAACTACTAAAGATTGTTAAATACGGTGCCAAGTTAAATATATTGAGAATAAAAAACGTGGTTAATATTTCTTAATATTTTATTTTCATTATGTTTAAAGTAACAGGTCATTTTTAACACCCAATATGTACTAAACACACAAAATGTGACACTTATAGGCAGTGGTGGGATTCAGCAAGTTTGGGAGCACTACTGTTGTGTTTTTAATTTTTTTTGGATCCCACCACTGCCTCTGTCATAGTTCTTAAATTTAGAAAACGATGCAAGTTCCACAATATGTAAATGAATTAGTTATAATGATTATCTGTATCAGAAGTATTGCATTGTATTATGGTTGTTATTATTAAGTTACGCATTAAAAATTTGCATTGTACTACAATTATTGTTATTATTTAGTTACATCTTAAAAAAGAACAGCTATTTAGTTAGCAACTTCAAATTTTAAATAACTTATAACAATGAGACGGATTGAACAAATGTTTAGTGAAAAAAATTAAATTTGAAATAAGTTATAAAAACACCTGCAATAAAACAGCTGTTTAGTTACGAAGTGAAAAATTGAAATACCTTATTATTATAGACCACTGAAAAAAGAACAAATTAATCACATCATTATGTATAAACCACAGCTATAAACACATAGATTTTATTAAGCGTTAGTGTATGGTGTGCTGCAAACCTTTTATGGAAGTTGGACGTCAAACATATAGGTTATGTGACAGAACTCCGTACGTTACTATTCGAGTGGTATTGCCAATTGTATCCTCCCATATTTGACGCGAAAACATTCGAGTACATTAGCTCTACCAAGACGCCATTTTAGGACCCTCTGCTTTAAGTCTGCCACAAAATTTCATTGCAATATGTTTAATGATGTTTTAGATATTTGTCTTTTTCCATACTTTTGCGCATCCGTGTACATATATGAATACGTATACGAACACTTTATTGTAGCGATTCTCCAATAAATTTACATAATACATATGACACTCCGCCACTGATTCTAAAATTTGCAAGGTTGGCACGTAACGTAAATGGTTCAAAATGTTCTTGTGGTTTAAGGCTAGAAGAAGGGTTTAAGGGGTTTAAGGGTTAGAAATGTAATTTGAGGTTATGTAAATAACTACACGCGTACGAAGATTAGTTGTATTTTTGAAATTTATGTGATGATTGGGCATCGGCATGTCGCTACACATCTTACGAAACTTTCGACTGTAAGTTGTTGATATTACAACTAAAATTTATAACTAACTTTTTTACTTTGTAAGAATTAAACAAACAATTAGTGAGAGAAGTTTATTTAGACTGTCCCAGATTAATCACAGATTTCCAATTGTAAACCAGAGACTTCTTAGTGCAAAGCAATCAACAACTGATAGTGAAAAACAAAGAGGTAAGAAAAAGATTTATCACTTTTCTACATTACTTTAGGGTTACTGTGATAACCTTGCCCCCTACTTGGTTAAATCACTATTTATTTACCATTTCCTTAGTATGAGAGCATATTTTGTGGCCCGCATTCAGCCTGTAAACATGTCTATAGTAATTCTCACAGAATTTTCGCTTTACTTTTGTGATTTGATCTTATATGATGAAGGTGTGAATTTTAAAACCTTTTTATAATTTCGGGTGACGTATATTTAAACGTAAGCCGAAATTTTTACCAATATTTTAATTTAATAATCTTATTAGGATGGCCATTATGGAAAGGTATTGTAACCAAATTTGCTCCTATTGGAATTTGTCTCATTGCTGTAATGCAATGGCGAGCTTACAGAAAACATTCAGGGGAAAGAATCGCTAGACAATGGGAAGTAAAAGTTTACTGTGCTTTGCCATTAAGAGTTGTTAGTCGCTGCTGGGGTTGGATTGCAGGTAATTTTTAATTTTAACTTTTTGTGGTACAAAAGCATTTTAGAGAAAAATATTTTATCACTTAATACTTAGTTCAGTCTTACGTGGCAACTAATTATTACAAACAATCTGTATGTTATTATCGGTATGTATATTGTTTTTGTTTTAACGAGTGGCTTATCAAAATATTATCTTATTTGAGTTTCCTGGACATGTCTGAGTGTGCGAAGGCATTGTACCCTTCTATTTAATGGTATTGTTTATCTTAATACATTTTTAACTCATTTTTAATTGCTTACAATATGTTAACACGTCGACTGCTGAGAATTATTTGAGTAAACATGTCTCTGATGCCAATTTGAGTAAAAATAAGGCTTTACCACCAACTGAAAAAAACTACGCCAGACTAAGCTATGTTGAGTATAAAATTTCTATTTTCTGACGCCGTGGTTGTTTTGAATCCTCATCCTTAACACCCACTATCCATCAGTTACACGTATTTGTTACGACTATACTTAAGGCTGGGCTGAAAGGCAAGTTATACTAGTACGAGTTAACTTGTATGTGGCAGTCAATATGTTAAAATTCAAGTTTTAATTTGTAAATTCATCATTTCACTAGTGATTAGTCAAAGTTTTGTGCAAAAAAATAGCATTTTCATAGCAAACATTTTACTCAATTTTTTTTACAAGATTATTTATTGTACTGCAAATATTGTTATCCAAAAAAAAGCTTGTGACAAGAATTCTATTGTAAAGAATATTTATACAGTTTAAAACATAGCATTGTACAACTACTTATTTTATATCACAAGTTGTTTGCATTTTTTTAAGTTCTACTTACTAATGCAGCAATTTTTTTTTTGGAAATTGAAAATAAAGCTTAATTTTATGTAGTAGGTCCCATGTTATTGCCTGTTTTTGTCACAATTGTCCTGAATTAATAATTTCTGGTAATCTACATTACTATACAGAACTTGGCTTAAGCTTGTAAAATTTTTTTTTTTTTAATTGTCTTAATTTTATTTAATTACGCCTTATACTAAAGGTAGTAATACATTGATGTATTAATCTCTTTTACATGGAGATTTTTTTTAATACTTAATAATGATATTGTTATTGTATTTTTAAAGTTTTGTTCAGTATTAAGAAGGATTCTTGATTGTAGACAAACCACTACCTGAATCTGTACGACCGTATGTGTATGGACTTTATGCTAATACATTTGGTGTAAACTTGGCAGAAGCTTTAGACGAAAACTTAAAATCTTATTCTAGTTTAGCTGACTTCTTCGCAAGGTTTGTAATTTTTTTTCTTAAAATCAATTAGTTGTTATGTGGTTATCGGAAATTACATATTTTTACAGGTCATTTCTTTAGTATCAGTCTGTTTTAAACACAATGTCGCTTATTCCAAAATATGTTGAAATTTAGTAATGCACACGGACACTAATGTTTTTTAATTTTAATAGTAATTCTTCGAAACCACTCGTCTCAGCTTTATTATTTGCATTTAATTTTTTAGTTCCCGTTATGTATTGGTGGCGTTATGCGAAATACTAGCTTGAAGGTACTCCATTATTAGTTTATTCATTGTTCAGTATTCTACGGACACTGATATTTAAAATTTTTTCATTGTTTAACCTTGCGTTTTAATTTTCTAGAGCTTTAAAAGAAGGTGTGCGAATAGTGGACAAACAAAGTTGTATAGTTTCACCTTGTGATGGAACGGTTTTACATTTCGGTACTGTGCAAACAGGACAAATAGAGCAGGTAACATTTTATTATACAGCTGTTTCACAGTTTTATCGAAAACAGTTAATCATAAATTGTTTCCAAGTGATAAATTTTAATGATTAACCTTTGTTTTTCATCTTCATTTTAATTTATGGTGCATCATAATACATTTATGAAAAGTAGTTGTTTAGGTTGTGATCAAATTGTGTTAAAAAAAAGTTGTTTTTGTGATGTGGTTATTTACAAATGTTTTAACAGGAAGCTTGTAGTAACAAAATAGTCTTATCATATCAAATGGGACATTTGTTTACTAATATTTAAACTGTAATATTTATCATATGGTGCTTATATTTTCAGGTAAAACTGCTTTGAACTGAACTATACGCACTTTGAACCTATTTACATTTCATGTGTAAAGTCGTTCGCATGTTTAACATGTAACCTAAATACCACAAATTGTGCAATTTTTTTTATTGTGTATTTTTGTAAAAATAAATGTTTGATAAGAAACCAGACATTATGACTATGTGGTCAAATTTACTAAAGTAGTTTATCTTAATAGACATTACGGTTCATATTTTCTGTTTATGATACCTTGACCCAGTATTGCAAGCGTCACAGATTTTGCCTCTTTTATTTTCAATAAAAACAGTTATGGCAATAATACATAACTATTAAAATTATAATAACTGACGTCAATACTACGTAGTTTAATGTTAAAGTTTGTTACTTCCCTAAACAACTTATTATTTGACACTATTCTTTCTCTTTGCAACTTTTTAATGTTTATAAATTGTTACATACGTTTTTGTTGTATTAAAAGTTGGTCTGTAACAACATACCACCTAAATAAATCATAATGAAATTGTCTCAGCTAAAAAAAAAAACAACAATATGAAATTTGTTTTAGGCACATTAAAGATTTGCACCAAGCAATTTTTATAAAATGTTACAAAATGTTTTCTTCATTACTTTTTACAAGTTAGTTAAAATAATTGAAATAAAATTAACCGTAAGCATATTTTAAAGTTGGAATGCTATTGCAAATATTTTCCAAAAGTTTAGAAATTATGATTAGTTGACCATTTAGTTACTTGTCCCGATTTACCATTCTTCTTGAAACAAAATCACTTAAACTGGTGTTGTGTTTTAACAAAAAATTGTGAAAAAGGTTTTAGTTGTTTAAATACTTACAGTTTAACAAACTTCGTACCAAATATTCAATGTTTTAGGACTTAATGTTGGGGATATTATATGTAATAATATCACGTTTTTAATTAAAATAGTTATTCATTTGCATTGCAATTCAGACTTTTTTAGTATTTATGCATTGAATTATATATTGAAAAATTAAAAGTGATAAATTTTTAAATGGTGTTAAGAAGTTAATTAAAAATACAGTTTTCTCGTATATTGAAAATTATTTGAATTTCTTTAGCAGAGTGCTGCATTTGATCAAATAATGGATTTTTTAAAATTGTATTTCTTAAGTGACTAAAACATACATAAATATTTGATTTTGAAGTTAATTTTATGAGTGTTATGCACTTTTTTACAATTGTTTAAATGTTGATATTTACTTCTAGTTACTGAATAATTATGCTTGTAATGCATGATAATTTTGAAATTTTTAGGTAAAAGGTGTCACATACTCGCTAGAAAATTTTCTTGGTGAAAATACATTAGTTAAAGGTCAGAATAAAGGACCAGGTTGTGATTATCAAAGCTCTCTGTTGCAAAAATCTGATGTGCCCAGCACATTGTATCAATGTGTAATATATTTAGCTCCAGGAGATTATCACAGGTAAATGCAGGGATGTTTGAGATTTACTTCATTTTATAAAAATCTTAAGAGCATCATATATGTTATGATTGTTATAGTTTTGATTCAGGAAGTATTTGTTAAGGGTTAAAGTTTAAAGATAAAACATATATGTGCAGTAGATGTGATAAGAAATTGTAAATTTTTTACACAGTGTTGTAAAACCGTTAGTATTAGTTTGATTTACTTAATGAACTGTCTGTATTGTTAAATGAACATAATATTTGTTTCGTCACTGGCTTTTATTATTGTTGCTATCTCATTCAGACATTTTCTGGCACTCAAATGTGTTAATATCTAATAAGAGATAAGAAGTTGAGTGACCTTTAACAATGGCGATGCAATGCCAAGTTCATTAATTTTTAATAATAACAAGCTTCAAGAAGTATTGTAGGCTATGATTAGATATCCCTTTATATTTAAATTTTGTCTTACAGATTTCACTCACCCACAGATTGGCAACCAACACATAGGCGACATTTTACTGGAAAACTTCTCTCTGTTAATCCAAGTATAGCTCGTTGGTTACCTGGCTTATTTTGCCTGAATGAAAGGGCAGTATATTTGGGACATTGGAAACACGGATTTTTCTCATTTACAGCAGTAGGTCGGTACAAAACATCGAAATTATGGCACTTTGATTCGAATCTTTCTAAGTTTTAAAGGTCAACTCAAACCGGCGCGATTGTGATTACGATCTCGATGACGATAATTAGTAACCCGGTTACTAATTATCGTGATCGTGACTGGATCGTGCTGGTGTGAGTTGACCTTAATTGTCTGTGATGCCCTTTATTGACACATGTATGAAATTAAATTAATTTTATCAGGATTTGTCTCAAAATGAATGTGATAAATTTGATATTCGAGTAAAATGAATGAGAATTTGATATCAGTAAAGTATTTAATTATGTTATTACTCAAATTAGATATACATTAATCATGTGTTGTTTATATGTGGTCATATAATATCATTAGCCGGATGTAAAATCTGATCGTACGAGTTTAATATTGTCACGCATATCTCAGAAAGTTACATTGAATTATAATATCAATTGTAAATATACTTGAAAAAGGTGATGTATTGGATCACGTCATTTTATCGAAAAGGTGAAAGAGAACTGCTTATATGAATGAATATATTTTATATTGGAATGAGGAAGATAATTTTAAAAAACAACTTTTAGCTAATTATTGAAAATTGTCACATGATTGTTAGTTTTTTTTCATATTCTTTTATTTTTGATCTATAACTGATAACTTTGTGCATATAATTTATTCATCATTATTCTGTGGTCGGCGGGAAAAAGCACTTAAGTCAAAAAGTGCAATTTTTTTATTATTAACCTTATACCATTCATATTGTTATGTTCTTATACTGGTAATTTGCAATTTCGACACTTGTGTTTCCTGTTTATACTGTTAGTTCCATTTCACGTATTTTTATTAATAATATTTTTCCATTGCAATGAAATTTTGTGTAATCAAAAGATAATAAAAGTTATGTTTAAAAATGAGTATTTAAGTTTACTCCATTAATTTTTTTTAAATTCTACGTAAAAAATATATTTTTTAAGTATAAATGAGTTAAACTGAATATATCAATTTGTTTACATTTGTGAAAAACAACTTAAGATATTCTTATTTTATGCCAGTTTAAGTCAAGTATTTACTGTTTATTAAAAAGTTTCATCATGTTGACATATTGCGATAATTTAATACTTAATTTTAAGTAAAATATACCATACAAGTAAAATTTAAACTCACATGATAATCAGTAAAATAAAAAAACGTTGCTCCTGAAAAATTGCACTTTTTGACAAGTGCTTTTTCCCGCTGACCACAGATATAATCTGAGGCCTTCATTCTTTTTTTAAATTGATGAGGTATAATAATAATTAAAAAGTTAATTAAATTAATTATTAAAGTATTATAAGTATTGATTTAAAAAAATAGCTTTGAAAAACAAAAGAGACTAATTGTTAAGCATAAGCATTGTTCGTCTTTTGTCAATATCTGTTGGGCCATGTTGAATATTAACAATATTAAAAATAACGTTAGTTTATTTTAAACCAAAAATGTTGAGTATTTTTGTTTATATACAAAATCCAAGTAGCTATGTGTTGAATTTTTAATATGCTGACTGACTCAGATTTGAGAGCAACCAGTGAAATACTGCTGATCATAAAAGACATTTAAGAAAAAAAGTGTACACCAAGAAGTTTTTACAGATTTTAAACTATGAAAGCAGTTGTAGATTTCCCAAAGTTTTGATTTTAGTAAATAGCATAAAACTGAACTTTGCTAAGCTTAATCCTATGATCTATACTCTGTTAAAGAATAAGCAAGATTCTAGTAGTTATCCTCGAATTTGAATCAGCGTGTATATTTACAATAGTCACCATTGTAAGTAATTTTTTTAAATGTTTTTAAGGTGCTACAAATGTAGGCAGCGTAAAAGTATATTTTGATAAGACCCTTCAGACAAATAGACCAAAATATAAACTATCACATCAAGTTAAGGAAAAATGTTTGGGCAGTGGTGTATTATTGCAACAGGGTGATGCAGTTGGTGAATTTCGAATGGGTTCCACTATAGTACTTGTGTTTGAAGCACCATCTAATTTTCAATTTAATCTAGATCCTGGTCAACGAGTACAAATGGGTCAAGGACTTGGTCATGTTGTAAAAGCAAAATATGTAGATAGGGTACTAAAAAATACTCGTATCACTAATGCTAGTTAGTTTTAATAAATTTAATTATTGATTGTGATAATTGTTGCTTGTAAATTGAACTATTTTAATAAATTTCATTGTAATAAAACCTGTTTTTTATTTGTATATTGTAACATATTTAAGCAGTTGATTGGCTAGATTAAATCTTTCAATTGGTCCCATTACTTGATGTGCTTTTTAATTACATTTCCTGTACAAGGCAGCTTTGTTTTTGTAATGGACAATTTTGAAATGGTGGCTGTGATTTATAAATTTAAAATGCGGGCTGCAGGAAATGCAGCCCCAACACCACTAGTATAAAATATACGGCAAGTGGATATGGAGTGGGGGTGATTCGTGATATACATGCTATTGAGTTTGCAATCACTGCAGCCCAAGCTAATGTACAAGGCATCCACTTAGTGTGTATTTCTTTCAGACCTGGTTTAATTTTCAAAATAGAAAAAAAATTAACAATATTTGTTGCAGCTTGAATTACATATCTAAAACTATTTTTAGCTATGCCAAGTGTTTTGTTTCTGCACACCGATATGTAACTTTTTTACTTCAAATATAATACCCTGTAAATTTTTTTGCCTTTTAGATTCCAAATTCAATTTCTTTTAATTGGAAAAGGTTTTTTGTGCCTAAAATCGATCGTTTTTGAGTCAACTTTTTTTTGGAAAATGTATATTACGGATACAGATATTTAACAAAATATTATATTTAGCGATTGATTTAACAATGCCAATGTTAAAACATAATAAAATTTTGATTAACAATACTGTTATAGTAGATAGCTTCTGAATAGCTTAACTTTTAAAGTAATACATAGGGTGGTAGTTTTGTTCTGTGCATTTAACCAAATTTTGAACATTTTGTTATGATTGATTAATGGAGTTAAAATATGTAGTAGGATTTCAAAAATAAATTGATTAGTAATTTGTCAACCACTTTTAAACCAGAAATAGTGGAGAATAGAATTTTTATATAAATAGATAATATAAAAATGCTATGAATAGTTTTATAAATAAATAATATTTAGGTTTAACTTTAACCCCCTACCGCATGACTTTTTAAATGTTCAAATAAAAAATTATGAATGTGTACATATTACGAAATGTAAAAAAAAAAAATTATTTTAAGACGAAATTTTTTAACTTTTCTGTTTTTTTTCAAATGTGCAACACCATGCATATATACTACATACATAATTTTTATTCATAAAAATTAATTGATTTGGCACAAACGATTTAGACGTTATTATAGTAAAAAAATTACACGTCGAATTTATAATGTAACTAGGCGATTTACCCGGCGTTGCACGGGTGATTACAATTCTCTTTTATTAATCACAGACTACTCGCGCTCCGCGCTTGCTCCCGGCGGACGTTCTCAGACGTTCAATTACAGACAACTCGCGCTCCGCGCTCGCGCTCGGCGGACGTTTCCGGCCATCCTTTATACGACGTTTGATCCGTTAGGTCCTAAATAGTAAGTGTGCAAAATTTGGTCCCGATCGGCCAACGGACCTAGGATTCTATAGCGAACAAACAAACAAACAAGCTCTTTTATATATATATAGAATAGATAAATAAAATGCAATAACATAAACTTACCAAATTTGCATAAATGGCGATAGTAGGCGGAAGATGTAAAGCTCTTTGACATTTATAAATATATATTTTCTGTAATTCAACATAGATGGCGCAATTTTTCAAATATTACGCGTGAAACTGTATAATATTAGTTTATTACACTGTAGATGGCGCTACTATATGAGAACTATGACTAATATCGCTTTATATGGTACGTATCATATCCACGGTCTACTACACAGGTTGGGAAACTCCCATATAAAACCTACTGAGGCCGGTAACTATCGGGTGATCGAAAATGATTGATGCCAAGGGTGTTAGGAACTTTGTTCGAACGGATGGTAACCCATAGGGGAAAATCAGTGGCGTAGGAAAAAAAGTTTGTATTGACAGAACGGGTAATAATATTCTCCATTTAAATACGACAGCTAAAGTTTTTACTGACAAAAAGATTTGCAACACTTCTTGTTTAAAAGAATTAGCTCCATAAAAACAATTAAGTGAGGCTACCTTAAATCAGTTGCTTTATTATTAGGCATACATATGTAAATATTGGTCACACACGAAATGACAGAACAACCTGAACGCACAGAAAACGAAAAACTGATAACTGGTTTTTACGAAAAGATGCAAATTAAAACGAAAAGCTACTAACCGCACACGAAATGACAGGTCAACCTGAACGTCACAGAAAACGTCAATAACACTACGCCACTGATATCCTAGTTTTACATTGAGATACCAACTAAAACTTGGTTATTTTATTTTTGGTCTGAAGTTAGCGGGCATCAGTCATTGTTGATCACCCGATAGTTCTGTAATTTATACCAGAGATGGCGATAAGTCTAAGAACTATCATAGCCAACTTCATTCATAATCCGCTACGCTACTTATATGGCCGTTCCAATTCAAGGATAGTAAACTATAAGGATGGCCCATCCGACAAAATTCGTTATTATATTAATAACGTAAGAGTGTTATTAATGACGTTAGCTATGATGTCACCTATGACGTCCTACGAATGTTATTTATAAAGTGACAGATGTGTCATATGTCACCCATGTATAAAACGTTCAGGTGTATGTAAATCAACCCATTTGGTGAACGGAAAACCTTTATCTTATTAGGCAAACGAATTAAAAAGAACTTATTTAGTTAAAAAAAATTATTTTGGTGAGTTATTTAATAAATGTCACCCTACTTATACACAGGTGGAAATTTTCTTCCAACAGTTTAAGTTTTTTACTTAACTCTCTCTTAAAAGTAGTCAAATTATAAACCATGGTGACCAAAGTTTTGTTCCATTTTCCAGTAATATAGGATTGCTAAACAATTTTTTAATTTAATGTGTTAATAATTTTAAATAGTAAAAAAAAATATTAGTGTAAAGTGGAAGGAACAAATTTGGCTTGTGGCCCTGTTAAATACAGTGAGTTTTTGGCATTTCTTAATCCATGATTGTCGTAGGTGTTATTATTTTGGAAATCTATGATACTTGATGTTTTGGCCTTTAGTTTTCTCATTTTTATTAGTGCAATTCTCCACAGCGCAACCTCTACCTCCTCTTAATGCTTAATGTTAATGTATTCATGGTTTAACTTAAACACGATACCGTTTATTAGGGTGAAAACTACATGATTTTAATTTCTTGTAACTTGTAATAGATTTTTACAATAAAGTACTATGCACAAGCTTTAAAACTGCTGTTGCATCAAAAATACATCATGTTTTTAGTTTTTAGGCAGTTGCAGTTACGGAGCAATGAACAAAAACGTTGTATAAAACATCTACAAAGCAAAAACATGTAACAAGAAAAGAATTCGCATCCTTATGGGTATAAAAATAATATCTTTACATCCTTGCAGCAATAGCGCTGCATATAAATTGTATAGGTTTTTATGTGGCATATTATAAAAGACTAATTAAGAGCGGTCTCAGTTCTGTAAGCAAAAAGCGATGTTTTTAAACATTAAAAATCATTACTTCCGATTAAAATTGTAAAGCATATAAATACGCACCTTTTGTATAAGTTTTTTGACATAAGTCAAAATTTAAATGTCATTCAATATAAAATCTAAGGCGTCAGTTTAAATATTTTTGCGTTATTAATGACGTCATTTCCGGAACGCTCAGTAATACATTAGTCTTATGGGAATGGGACATCCTGTCTAGTTTAGTATCCTTGGTCTACGGTCTACTAGACAGGTTAGGAAGCCTGTCAAAAAATCTGGAACTTTTCGACATAAATTTCCGCTAGGTGGCGATAAGTCTAAAAACCATTCGCCATAAAAATCCGTTAGATGGCGATTATGTTTAAGAACACATTTTGAACAAAACTGACTTAAAAATTCGGTTAAAACATTTTTATGTACGTCATCTAATTGATTAAATTTGAATTTTTTAAGCGAGAGCTTATAAATCTTGCTGACTGTCAAAATCTTGTGCACGAACCGGTTCTTGGACTTATCGCCATCTAGCGATAATTTTTGGCGAACGCTTCTTAGACTTATCGCCATCTGTGGGATAATTTACGGAACTAGTTACCGGCCTCAGTCGGTTTTATATGGGAGTTTCCGAACCTGTGTAGTAGACCGTGCCTTGGTCCCAATCACGGTCTACTACACAGGTTCGGAAACTCCCATATAAAACCAACTGAGGCCGGTAACTAGTTCCGTAAATTATCTCACAGATGGCGATAAGTCTAAGAACCGTTCGCCAAAAATTATCGCTAGATGGCGATAAGTCTAAGAACCGGTTTGTGCACAAGATTTTGACACTCAGCAAGATTTATAAGCTTTCGCTTAAAAAATTCAAATTTAATCAATCAGATGATATATATAAAAATGTTTTAACCGAATTTTTAAGTCAGTTTTGTTCAAAATGTGTTCTTAAACATAATCGCCATCTAACGGATTTTTATGGCGAATGGTTCTTAGACTTATCGCCACCTAGTGGAAATTTATGTCGAAAAGTTCCAGATTTTTTGACAGGCTTCCTAACCTGTGTAGTAGACCGTGGTCCCAATTGACCATAAACGTCGTTCCCAGGTACACGTCAAAAAAGTATGTCAACTGGCGCTCCCTGTGAAGTATATCAGTAACTATATTTTTTAAATTGATAGTCTCATATTTCTATAAAACTTTGGACTTGAATAATAATTATTTACCTGTAAAATTAACCAACAGCAATCAACTTCGCTTATGGGAAATTTTCTGAGGTAAATATGTGCTTTAACAATCTCACAACTTTTTGACGGATTTGTTGCTTTGCTAAAAAATATTTTTATTTTTCCCAGATTTAGTGAAAATTGCGAATTAAATCATGAAGAATATTTGTTATAACTATTCATTAAAAAAATTGTGGAATTTTTCTTAACTTGGATATTTAACTGCCATTATTAGTATTAACATGACATTTTTGAACAGAAATGACATTTAAAATACATCACTGAGGGCGCCACCTGACGTACTATTTTGACGGCTGATTCTGACTTCTCACAACAATGAAAAATTTGGAATTGGGACGGCCCACGGTCTACTACACAGGTTGGGAAACTCCCATATAAAACCGACTGAGGCCGGTAACTAGTTCAGTAAATTATCCCACAGAGGCGATAAGTCTAAGAACCATTCGCCATAAATGATCACTAGATGGCGATACGTCTAAGAACCGGTTCGTGCACAAGATTTTGACATAATCAGCGAGATTTATAAGCTTTCGCTTAAAAAATTCGAATTTAATCAATCAGATGATGTATATAAAAATGTTTTAATTGAATTTTTAAGTCAGGTTTGTTTAAAATAGGTTTTTAAACTTAATCGCCATCTAACGGATTTTTATGGCGAATGGTTCTTAGACTTATCGCCGTCTAGCGGAAATTTATGTCGAAAAGTTCCAGATTTTTTGACAGGCTTCCTAACCTGTGTAGTAGACCGTGGGACGGCCATATAAGTAGCGAAGCAAGCAGCTGAGCGGATTATGAATGAAGTTGGCCATGGAACTATTCGCCTTAAATTATCGCTAGTTGGCGGTAAGTCTAAGAACCGGTTCGTGCACACGATTTTAACATAGTCAGCGAGGTTTATAAGCTTTCACTTAAAAAATTCGAATTTAATCAAGCAGAGGATGTGTATAAAAATGTTTTAACCGAATTTTTAAGTCAGTTTTGTTCAAAATAAGAGTCCACCCAGTGCTAGCAGAGGTTCTTAATCTTATCGCCATCTAACGAATTTTTATGGCAAATGGTTCTTAGACTTGTCGCCACCTAACGGAAATTTATGTCGAAAAGTTCCAGATTTTTTGACAGGCTTCCTAACCTGTGTGTGTAGTAGACCCATAGTAGACCGTGATCATATCTGATACAATATGCGGTAAAGGTAAGCGCACATTAGGTAACACAACTAGTTTTTGTATTCTTGCTTGATTTTATGAAATTCCAATTTTAATGTGATAAATTATTATAATTTTAATTATATAGTATGTATGTATGTTGTTCAGTAAAAATTTCTTTTATATTTAAATAACATTTTTTGTGTTTAACTTTACTGTTCTCAATTCTCAAACAACAACTTTTGATCGGAAGTGTAAGTAGTTCTTCTTTTCTTTCAGACAAAAATTCATATGTTACTTGTATACTTATTATCTATGTTGTATACCTAAATAATGTACGATTCCAATGCGTTACCGTAAATAAACACGTGCCTGAAATCTGCGAGGTATCGTACACTTGGACAGATCGCGAGCAAAAATCCGCCTGCCAGGCGATGCGATCCGTCTAGAGCAGGGGTTCCCAAAGTACGGCCCGCGAACCCTAAAAATAGGGCCCACGCGATGTCAAACAATACGCCATCTTGAAATCATACCAGATAATTTTCTATTCACAAAAAAAAATTATATATTGGTACCTACATATTTTGACATTTCGAGATTTTGTCTGTTCTCCACGAATCAAGGTCTCAAAAACACTTCTTTTTTTGGCCCGCCAAATATTCGGAGTCTACAATGATTTGTCCCGCTTGGTCAAAACTTTGGGAACCCCTGGTCTACAGTGTGCGATAGATCATATTGTTATTTCTTATGTATTTCAAATGTTATGTCATGTGCTTTATATGGCGAGAGAATTATGGAAATTATCGGTTGGTAGTAATGATATAAATGTCAGTGCAGAAACCGGCAAGGTTAAAAGTTTAATTTTGAAAAACATAATATCGTTAATGATATTTATATTAATTTAAAGTGCATCGTAGTAAATGTCATTCAAAAACATTAATTTAATTAACGTGTAGTTAATTCTATAGTAAAATAATAATTACACCCATGAACTTTAAACGTTGGATTGGAACTTCTGAACAAACAAAAAATTATTTTCCTGCTTCAAATTCAATAAATAATTCAAACAACCCAAAGAATTGTAAGTTTTTTAATTTTTATTATTTTATAGAGAGTTTGTCTAACATTTCAATGTACAGGTAATCTAAAAGTTAATATTATTGATGATATTCTAATAAAAAAGGATGGTACTGTTATACAGTGTAAATATTCGAATTATGTTCATAATAAAAGTAAACATTTTCAAGACCTAGGTGTAGGAGATAATAATACAAACATTTGTATCAAATCATTGTTGAATAATGATGAAAGCGAAGGTATTTTTTTACATTAATTTGTGATGAATTAAAAATTCGTATTTGCTGCTGTTCAACAATAAATATTTTAATGTTTTAGTTGCTAAACTTGCTGTAACTGAAAAAGCTGATAACGATTATTTTCATATAGAGTTCACAGATTCTGACTCACTTACTTCCACCAATTATAAATTTAAGAACAAAAGAAGAATTAAAAGTATACATAAGTACTCAGTATCCAAGAAATTGTCGATTAACAATAAGAAAAAATCCTCAAATAGTCGAGTTAAAAAAAACATTACTGTTCATATATCAAGTGATGTTCAGAAAAAAAATACTTGCGCCAAATATAAACCTAAAACTGTTTATTTTAAACACAATGGTATTAAAAATATGTCCGATATTAATCTATTGCAAAGCAATATTGAAACACAAAATATTAGTAGGCAAAATAAACGTCTAAATTATTCAACAAATACAAATGTTGATTTTGATGAATTCTATTATAATTCTACACTTTTTAAAAAACAAAACTTGTCTTGCAATAACGACTCTCTGTATGTGCAAACAAGTTCAGTTTCATCACATGATAATAGTTTAAATAGAGTTTCAAAATCTCAACGTTCTAAAACTAATTTGCAAAAAAATTTTATCTCACCTGATTTTTATGATATTATTAACGATATTTACAATGCAGGTGCATCAAATGGAGATCATAATCGTCATTCACCTGTTCGTAACAACAAATGTGAAACTTCCAGTGATATTTACAAGTCTAAATGTAAAAAAGAATATTTAAGTAACATTCCTAATCCACAGAATAAGTCAAATAAGACAGATATGGATGAAAAAAATTCGGATGTTAATTTAAATGATAGCTTCGATATTAATATGCAAGAATTTTTTGACAATACTTATTTTAAAGATGTCGTAAGTTCAACTCCTGCAGTAAAGGAAAAGAAAAATGAACAATTTGTGCAGAATTACAAAACTGAATCTCCAGATCTATTTTCAAGTGGTAATAGCGAAAATTTATTGAAAAGAAATAAAAAAGCTCTTGATGTACGCTACGAAAATTATAACAGTATTACCAATTCTCTTAATAAGGTGCCTAAGAGCGTAATAAATAATGTGGTTGACGATCAAATTAGTGATTTTTCGCAGTTTTGTGCTGCCAGTCAAGTTATGCAACAAATTGAAACAGCCATAATATTTGGTGAAGAAGTCTGTAGAAATGAAAATTCAACCAATTCATATGATATACATGAAAATCTTAATAATAAAACCGATCCTCAACCAACCACTTCAAAATTTCCTTTATCGAATAATTTTATACAGGGAAATAAATATGTTAAAATTGATCCATCAGTGATTTGCAATACCACTAAACCATTAAATGAAGTGTATAATTCACTTATATTTAACAACTCACAAGCAAAAAGAAAAGGTTCAGAGTATGTGGAAAACATATCAAAACTTCATAAAAAAAATGTTTCTGAAAGCGCTGATGTAGTGAATCGCAATGCAAATGAACAATCAGATTCAAATCTTTGGAATAATAAGTCACCTAATATATTTACTTCGTCCCATTACAGACATCAGGTAACTCAGTTATTTGATAATGTTGAACATTCAATTTGCGAAGTTGGTCCCAATCAAGACGAGACTTTAGCACCAGATCGTACTATAGTTAATGAAAGCAGAAGTCTCGGTATGTTTTCTCCACCAAAGTCCAACGCAAATTTAATTTATTTACAACAACTTAATGAAAATAAAGGTGATTTAATGCTTGAACTGAGTAAAGAAATTAATAACGTAGATTGGACTGATGATTCGCTTATAACCAGTGCTGTTATAAATGAATTAGTTCAAAATGAGAAATGCTTTGGTGATATTATTAAAAAGACTCTGTTGGAGAATGCCAGGAAATCTGCCAAACCAGAAAACTTAGTTAATCGTACATTAGCTCATATTGAACCGACTTTCAAAAACGTGGGCCCGTTTTATGGACTTCCAGATAAAGTTAAAGAGTTAATAAAATTATATAAAGGAATTGAAAATGTTTATGGTAAGATGATTAAAAAATTTGTTTTCTATTTTTTAAAATTATATTTTGTATCAAAATATTGTTACATATGTACAGGGTTGTAGTGGCACTTGTTTCTTCAAACGTATAGGTTATTTTAAGCATAGATAAATAATATACAGGGTGTGTATAAATTGGCGGAAGCGCTACACGTGACAATGTTCTTCATAAAATTCCAAGTCGAAAATCTTAATACAAAAATGTTGTACCATGCTTCCTATGGCCTCAGGAACCATTTAAAGAAACAAAAATTTGGCAACATTGCATACATTCATTTGTGTTTGGACATTTTTTTATTAGCAATTTTTACTTAGATATTTATAATATTTGTTCGAACTGAAAGCCTTCAGTTCGTAAACATAGCTGCATTCTTTTAGGTATCATCTAATACAAACAAGAAATAATTACGAGAAAAACAAAGATGACAGCTAATGACAATGTTGCCATATGTATTATTGTCATTCAAATCAGTGATTAACAAATTTTTAACACCAATTTTTGAAAGGTAAAACACAATATCTAGAAAAAAATATTCAAAATTTATTTTTATTCCAAGTCGCAGCTTTTTCATTAAAAAATACTCCTATTAAATAATATCGCTTATTTAAGGACTGAATGTCAAAACTTTGAGGACCTCTTGCAGACACAGCAAGCATGGTACAACATTTTTGTATTAAGATTTTTGACTTAGAATTTTACGAAGAACATCGCCACATGTAGCGCTTCCGCCAATTTATACACACCCTGTATATACTGATTTTAAGTACATTTTTGCTTATTTTTTTTCAGTTTTAATTTTGACATTTTAAATTACATAATATCAAAAATTTTAACACAGGATTTAAGTAATTTAATTTGGCTGTGCAGATAGACGTTTAGTTTCCCAATAATTTTCTTTTATATATTTTTTTAAATATTTTATACTAAATAATATAAAAATCACTTAACGTTATTCTGTTTTTAATTTTAATTGCTTTATCACTTTATGAATAGGAAAAAAATTTAATGTTTATAGTTATAAACCAGAAACCAGTAATTTTTAATAATATAAGCTTCTTTTAACCCTTTTTATTGTGTTCTAGACTTTTAGCTACTATGGCCTTGCATTTTGAATCAAATTTGTAAATTTTGTCTTAACTAAACAATTTATGTTATAGAATGGCAAGATGAATGTTTAAAACTTCCCGCAATTAAACTACGCAAAAATTTAGTATACGCATTGCCTACTAGCGGAGGAAAAACACTCGTTGCTGAAATTTTAATACTGCGTGAAGTTATATGCAGGAAACGAAATGTGATCTTTGTTTTACCATATGTCGCTATAGTACAGGAAAAGGTTAGTGTTTTTATAACTTTTTTAACTTTTAATTCTAAAAAAATGCGCTTATGATATTGATCTTTTATTTAGATACTCAACCAAAACACACATTTATTAGAATAATTTTATTTACAAGACACTTTCCAGCTTGTTCTCCACATTTTTATTACAGGTATGGGCATTATCACCATTTGGAGTAGCATTAGATTTTTTAATAGAAGAATATGCAGGTGGCAAAGGGTCATATCCACCTCGTAAACGAAGGCATAAAAATTCTGTTTACATCGCAACTATTGAAAAGGCATTAGGTTTAATTAATAGTTTGGTTGAACAGGGAAGGATAGAAGAGTTAGGGCTAGTTGTTGTTGATGAATTACATTTAATAGGAGAACAAGGAAGAGGATCCACTCTAGAAACTTTACTAACGAAATTAATTCATTTAAAAGGTAAATTTCAGCAGTTTTGGTTTATAATGAGAGGTTAACTACATTGTAATTTTGGTGTACAAGATTTAGTAATGGTTTGATAATTAATTGGTAATTTGCTAGTAGTTGTGCATATTATTAGGAAATGTATGTCATTTGTTATATAAACTAATTAAGCTAGCTAAACCCTAAGTTAAATTGTAAATGAACGTTAATTTAATTAGTGGTAATAAATATGCACTTTCAAATATTTTTTTAATTGAACAAAATACTCTAATTAACTGTTTGTAATGAATTTTATTGTTTTGTATTTTTTATAGAAAGTATTCAGGTAGTGGGGATGAGTGCAACAATAGGAAATTTAGATGAAATATGCAAATTTCTTAAGGCTGATGTTTATCACCGAGATTTCCGTCCTATAGAACTGACTGAATTTGTAAAATGTGGTAATGAAATTGCCAAAATAAACTGGAAAGCTAAAGATAAAGATTCTGCTTTAGAAGTTGTTCGAAAATCTGATTTTTCGGTGTGTATTAAATATATATTGGTCACAAAGTTAATGAAATTATTTTATCAAAAGTGGCAAAATAAACGAAACATCATATTTGTCAGATCCGTCCCATTTTTGGTCTTTAAACATTTCAAAATGCTTTGATCTCTCTGTCAATACTCAACTACAAAGTGTGATCTATGACTGCATAAAGAAAAACTTGATTTATGATTAAACTTAATTTAAGTTTGTTTGTGTTTTACCATATTTTTAAATTAATTCTGATTTTAGTATTCGGAAGCCCTAAGTCAACTAGATCCTGACAGACTAGGAGGATTAGTTATGGAAATAGTTCCACAAGGCTCTTGCCTTATATTTTGCTATTCTAAAAAGAATTGTGAAAATGTTGCTTTACTTTTATGTAAAGTAATGTATCCGTAAGTTATTGTTAATTTAATATTTTGTAGAATTTGAAAAATCCATGTTTAAATACCGAAATATTTTTTCAGTACTTTAAAAAAGTATAAAATGAAAGAAAAAGAAGATTTAAAAAAAATGTTGGAAGGTGAAGGAGGATCTTTGTGTAATATATTAAATAATTCCATAACCTTTGGAGTCGCATATCATCATTCAGGTATATATATGTTAACCGCTTAATGCACAGGTCCGTGACGAATACGGGCACTATACACTCACAGAATTGTGCAGCAGTTTTCTGTTGTATCAAATTTAACAGCTCCGTGTATGTCACGTTCGACGTTAGATTGTTTTAATCAGGGCTTCGAACCGTAATTTTTTTCGTTTCGGTTTTCATTCCGGTTCAATAAGGTTCCGGTTTTCGTTCCGGAAAAAATAACGGTTTTTTCGGTTTTCGGTTCAGCTTCGAGTGATTGCTTTTTAAATTTTTTAAATGTTTTTATTTGGTATAATAATTAGATATAATAATTGGAAATAGAAGTATGTAACATATGATAATAAGTAATATAATTTATTAAACGGAACATATAGAGGGTTCTCGTTTTTCGCGGGCCACTATGGGGTTCTCGTAAACGGTAAGAGTTACGACTTCGGTTAAATTGGGGCAAAGTTGTATATTCAGGTGCTTAATAATTTGAAGCAAACAGAACTTATCTAGCTCTATTAGTTTTTGAGATATAGGGAAAAAAGTAAAAAATCGTTAAAGAAATAACTCGCTGATATAAAAATTGACAGATAATAACAAAAATTAATGAAGACAAATGTCAGATTGACAGTCATGGCTACTTATATTTGTAAAATTAATCCAATTTTAAAATATTAATTATAAACTAAATATTAAACATTTAAGCTTATTAACCCGCCGTGACTCGCGCGGGGTGTTCCAGACACCCCAGCCTCTTTTTTATTGTGTCATTTTTTCTTGGTTAGGCTTTATGACCCCTACTTTTCAGTAGCTGGAGTTACATATGTTTCCAACCTTTTCTGTGAAAATGACTAGTTTCTTTGCTTTTTTTAACGAGTTATGAATTTTTTTTCAAAACTATGCGTTTATTTCTAAGTAATAAGTATACTGTAGCATATTTGCAATTTCGTATGCCACTATAGCTGACATCGCTCTATAAATGTGCTTACATTTTCTATGAAACTCATGACAGAAAGAAAATACCTGACTGTAACAGATTATGGAGGTTAATTGTCATTAGCAGTACTTATCTTTGCTGTACCGTTACTTATCCCTTAGGATAGGTACTTGGTACTTACACTGCGCTATATCGTGTTGCATCGTGTTGGTACAAAATAGCAGATATTATTATTTTACTTAGTGTATTCTATAGCCAAATTATTTTTATATAATAAAAATTATAAGTAAACCAAAATAAATTTAGTTTCATAATTTATTCTTTCTAACACGAGTAAAATACTTTTTTGTTATAGCTCTATCAATATATTTTGCATTAACAACTAGTAAAAAGTCAGTTTGTATAAAGTAATTCAAGTGAAATCATTTTATGAATAGTTTCAAATAAAATAGCAGTAAAATTAGACGAAAAATTACGAATAGTCTGAAAAACTGATGGGGTGTAAGAAACACCCCGCGCGAGTCATCACGTTAGTAAAACTAGCGCGAGTCACGGCGGGTTAATGGTCTCAAATGATGCGTAATAAATTTATCCTTCTATTGTTACCATTAATTTTAATATAAATTCAATTGGGAAGCAGGAATCCGAAAAAAGTTAAAACCAATGTTAATTCCCTATGTTCACGGCTGGTGGTTAACACCCGGTATAATAAAATGCAATTTTTTTTGTGAATCATTATTCTTCGGGGAATTAGAAAACCTGAAGAAATAAAACAATTGAAGTTGGTTATTGTTTTTCCATGGCAACGTTGATTTTTATCTTAGATTCTGCAACTTTTTTGCTTATTTCGCATATTTTTGTAAACAAACCTAAAAAATATTATATCATTGTAAAGAGAAAAAAATAATCTTTATATCTAAGTCATCGCCTACTAAGACTGCCATTTAAAAAAAAATAGCTTTATTAAATATTTCACACGGAAATTTATAAATAAAAGTTTTGAGTATCGCCATATTATAGCAAACAAAATGTAGCAAATTTTTTTCCTTTGGCATTTTTGTGTATCCTCAACGATAGCCGACATATGTATTTGAGTTGAAAAATTGTAATCGATTTCGGTTATTTTGTTATATCACGCAAGCCATGGAATTTTTAAACAAAACAATATCTTGTTTAAAATACGCTCCTTAATAGCTAAATTTAATCCCATTTAACCAACCTTGTATTTTCATTAATTACAGAGATAGCAATAGTGCCACTTTTATTAGTAAAACACCCTTTATAATATACCCAAATATTGTTATATTTTTTAATAAATAGTTTGAAATAAGCATAAACTTCAATTTTCTGAAAGAAAAAAAATTGTGCATTAAGGGGATAAGAAAAAATTACTTTTTTTAACATACCTAAAAAAATAATTTATAATAACATATCTGCGCTATGATGCTCATCATTCTTACAAGAACTGCAAAAGAGCTTCAGAAAACTTTATTTAATGGTAATATTGTTACCAATTTATTAGGTTTGACTTCTGAAGAACGCCGACTTGTAGAAGATGGATTTCGAGCAGGTGTTTTATGTGTTATATGCTGCACTTCCACTTTAGCGGCAGGTGTAAATTTACCAGCTAAAAGGGTGGGTCTTTGATGTTATGCTAGTTTTCAACATTCCTTGAGGCTTATTTTTGCAGGTAATTTTAAGGCAACCGTATATCGGTAAGCAGTTTATTAATCTCTCAAAATACAAACAAATGGTTGGTCGTGCAGGAAGAGCAGGTTTAGGAGAAACAGGGGAGAGTATTTTAATATGTACAAACCAAGATCTACCAAAAGTTAGGGAATTGTTATGGTCTCCAATGGATCGAGCTATGTCCAGTTTGCATGAAATCAATGGAAAAGGTTTGAGGTACATAATGTTTAAAATCTTTTTTAGTTGAGGGATTCTCTACTTTTTGTTTTAAGTCTTTTTTATACTATACTATTTTTTCGTTTAAGAAAACTGTATACGATTTTTAATACAAAAATTTCGTTTAAGAATTTAGCATGGAAAATATGAACCATTTACATTGTACTATTTTTTGGTACGAAAACTCCAATATATTTTGGTTACTTTTTAGTAACTTTTATCATATTTTGTTGGCACCGTGAGTAACCATGTCAAATGTTCAATTGGAACACAGAACAGAAAGCGAATCATTTTCAAATTTAACGTATATAACGCTTGTCCCATTCTACATATTTATTCCTACAAAATAAATTCTGAGGGATTAACGGTAATAAGTAGTATTTAACATCGTTTGATTGTTTCAGTTAACCTAACCCACAAATGACATGCGGTCAGATACAGTTACAGTAGAATATGCATGGGCTCATACTAAAATTGGACGCATTTAGGGCACGTAGTAATTTCGTACGAATTTTTCGTTCAAGATTTTTAATTTCTGATTGACACCGTACTAGAAAATCGTATACGATTTTCTTAAACGAAAAAATAGTATAGTATAAAACAGACTTTAGTAAGCAAATTCTTAGTAAAGCTTTGAAGGTATTGTCGGTGCTTTTTTAATACATCAAAACCATAACTCACTAAAAATTACAAAGATAATTTGTTATTTTGTTTTTGTTTTCATTATGTTCTCATTGTTGATAAAAACTGAATCAAGAGTCGGGAGTCGATAGTTTTTCTGACTACCGACTCCTCCAAGGAGACTTGACTCTGACGCCTACTCCCCATCCCTGCCTATATTTGTAAACTACTATTGTTTACAGAAATTAAACATGACTAGAGTTATATTTTGTTCCTCATATGTTGCAGCTTGCCTAATTTAATAGGTTAGCAATATTTAACCACTAACTTATGCTAAGCTTATTGTAAATGTATTTGCTCCTTTAGCAGAGTATATAATTTATTTAAAGTTGGATTTTTATTATTTGTTTGTGAATCCATTGATACTTATACATTCCATGACGCTTCACATATTGAGTCATGATACACAAATGTAAATAAAAAACTAAATATACATAAATCACTCGTGAATATAAGCTGCCCTCTTATAATATAAAAAAAATCATGAAATCCGTATGATTCCAAAATTAAATGCTCGAATTTCTATCAACATCCCTTGGTTAGTTAAAAATTAATAGTTACTAGAGCATATTAAGTTCTCAGTTTAAAAAAATGTCAGCAAAATAATGCAATGGCCATATATGGCAATGGCTCAGTGGAGTGTATCATGTAAAATGTCTGTGTGAAAAACATTCGTTTAAGGCTGCAATGATAACTGCCTCAAGATTTATACCTTTCATAAGATAGCAGTTAATGTGACCCTTAATTGGTGATTCATAGCGACAAATAGGAAATTTCTTCAACATTTTGCACTATTATATTAAATGCTTTATAGTAAAGAACACAGTGAATAACAAACTCCGTTTCTATTCTAGTGACTAATTTTTTTTTTTTTAATACTACTATTAAATAGTGCTAAAATAACATCACATGACTGATCCTCTCAAAAACTATTGCTCCATGAGCTACATGTGAAACCAATTACAATATAGTCCACTGTTGCAACTTTTTTCTTTTAATTTTTTTTTTTTCATTGTAGGCACCTCTTTTTAAGTTGTATCAGTCTTGGTGTAGCAAACACAAGAGCTCAACTACAGCAAGTTGCCAATTCCACACTACTAGCAGTTCAACATGAACAACTAAATATTGACTTAAAGAAACAGACGGATGATGCAATTCGAGGATTATATAAACTTGGAGCACTAGTGCCTTTCAGTGAATCCAATAATCATGGTTCATCTATATGTGATTATAGTGTTCAAATGGAAGATGTGGTTAGATTTAAAATAACAGGTTAATTTAGAAATGCATTAATTTGCTTTGCAGAATGATTCACACTCACAAGTTGATTCGTGCAGCTCGGAGGTTGACGAAAGTAAACATAAAAAACATTTGAAAGTTGGTAATCACACGAAATTAATTATTAGCAAACTAGGGAGTGCTGCTATCAAAGGTTTGTTTCATTTTTTAAAATTTGTTTGTATGTGGTCACGGTCTACTACACAGGTTGGGAAACTCCCATAGAAAACCGACTGAGGCCGGTAACTAGTTCCGTAAATTATCCCACAGAGGCGATAAGTCTAAGAACCATTCGCCATAAATGATCACTAGATGGCGATACGTCTAAGAACCATTCGCCATAAATGATCACTAGATGGCGATACGTCTAAGAACCGGTTCGTGCACAAGATTTTGACAGTCGGCAAGATTTAAAAGCTTTCGCTTAAAAAATTCGTATTAAATCAATCAGATGATGTATATAAAAATGTTTTAATTGAATTTTTAAGTCAGGTTTGTTTAAAATAGGTTTTTAAACTTAATCGCCATCTAACGGATTTTTATGGCGAATGGTTCTTAGACTTATCGCCGTCTAGCAGAAATTTATGTCGAAAAGTTCCAGATTTTGTGTACTACACAGGTTGAGAAACTTGAAAAAAAAAGATTGAGGTAGGTCAGTAACTATCGGCTGATCAACAATGACTGATGCCCGCTAACTTCAGACCGAAAATAAAATAACCAAGTTTTAGTTGGTATCTCAGTGTAAAACTAGGATATCAGTGGCGTAGTATTATTGACGTTTTCTGTGACGTTCAGGTTGACCTGTCATTTCGTGTGCGGTTAGTAGCTTTTCGTTCTAATTTGCATCTTTTCGTAAGACTCAGTTATTAGTTTTTCGTTTTCTGTGCATTCAGGTTGTTCTGTCATTTCGTGTGTGACCAATATTTACACATGTATGCATATTAATAAAGGAATTGTTTTTATGGAGCTAATTCTTTTAAACGAAAAGCTTTGCAAATCTTTTTGTCAGTCAAAACTGTAGCTGTCGTATTCAAATGGAGAATATTATTACCCGTTCTGTCAATACAAACTTTTTCTCCTATGCTACTGGTTTTCCCCTATGGGTTACCATCCGTTCGAACAAAGTTCCTAACACCCTTGGCATCAATCATTTTCGATCACCCGATACTTCCTTGGCTTATTCCAAAAATGGCAATAAGTCTAAGAACTGGCATGATCCAACTTCATTTATATTCTTCTCTGTTTCTGACATTGGAATGGCCAATAAGTAGCAGGTTGGAATATAAAAGTTAGCCATGCCAGTTCTTAGACTTACTGCCATCTAGCTGAAATTATGGCGAGGTATACCCAATTTTTTGACCCTGTATAGTAAACCGTGACTCAAACCAAATATAACAGAATTATTATAAATCATATTTTTCAAGAACATTTTATTTAGCTGTAATTTTTTTAATTATAAAATGTTTGAGTTTCTTAATCCCTTGACTGGTCTCTGCGAACTGAGTTCGGGCGTTCTTTTCGCGCTAATACCGAGGCTCTACGATTTAAATTTGGGTACTTTTACCGCTTTTGCTCCGTTGACCTTGTTCTACGAACTGTTTTCGAGCGGTTTCATCGCGTTTGTGCCGTGCTGTACGATTTGAGTCCTTGTACACGCGAACGGATAACTTCAGTTGATCGCGCGTTAGAGCCGGTTTTATGCACGCAACAGTATCAAGGCGGCATAGGCAGAATTTGTTTTAACGTGCATTCTGTGTTGAAGCTATAAGTTGGAGAAAGACAAAAATTAAGTTGGTCTGTCACCGACGCCAAAAGTCTTCTTTTTTCTTGACCCAAAAATCTTATACACCTAGATTTGGGTAAGTTGGGTTCGCGCGGTTTTTGCGCGTGATTTTTGTAACAAAAAATTTAATGTTTTTGAGGAGCTGATAGAGAACAGCCTAATTGTTGTATTTTTCAACTCACAGCTTCATTACAGAAGGAACATAAAAAAAGGTTAGCCTCTGCCGCCGCGACATTGTCGAATGCATAAACCCAGGAATTTAATGTAACGTTCAAGGGATGTTTAAAGATTTTTTATATTGACGTGTTTTAGTACTTTTTTTGATGCAAAAATCTTATATAGCGCCTGTAAGAAATAACAAAGTTGATGATTGTCTAAGTCGGACAAAACATCAGACACAAAATCTAGTTAGAGCAGCACATAGAGAATATAATTTTGCCCCGAGTAAGTGTCACGTTTTTCGAAATCTCTACTTAAAGAAAATCAATCATTTATTTTCGTTTTCTCCGATAAGTTTTGAATTAAGAGGGCCATGGTACTTTACTATTCAGATGTGACTTTTAGAGAAATTAATAATTAAAAAACAATATTTAAATTTGAATTTCTTAATTCATATTTAGGCATATTTTGATTCTTAGCAACTTTTCTTTATGAAATTTTTTGCATCGCATATAACAATACCCTTGTCACACAAAAACGCCGCAAGCTGTAACTTTGTTGTTTGTGGTCCGATTTTGATGAACAAAACACTAAATGAAATGGCTCCTCAAATACTATCAACTGAATTGGATTTCATTTTTTTTTTCAAGTTCAACTTAAATGTCAAACGATAGTCAATTTTTTTTTCCAAATGGCACCATCTATTTTGTTTTACTATATCTGGTAGACATTTTTTTTTTCTGAATTCAATGATGTAATCATAAGTCAATTTTAGTGCTAAACTAATAAGAAATAAAAAATAAAAGTTTAACAGAAATAGGTTAGGTTTCACAAAATTTTCAAGCGTGCCGTGGAAAACAAAAAAATCTTAATCAACAAATCTCATTTAAACGTCAGTGTGGTATTTAAATGAAATTTGTTGAATAAGATGTTTTTTATTTCTTATTAGTTTAGCACTAAAATTTACTTATGATTACATCATTGAATTCAGAAAAAAAAATTCTACCAGATTTAGTAAAAAAAAATAGATGGTGCCATTTGGAAAAAAAAATGACTATCGTTTGACATTTAAGTTGAACTTAAAAAAAATTGAAATCCAATTCAGTTTATAGTATTTGAGGAGCCATTTCATTTAGTTTTTTGTTCATCAAAATCGGACCACAAATAACGGAGTTATAGCTCGTTTTTTACAGGCGTTTTTTATGTGACACCCTGTATATATAAAATAAGTAAAATCTAGTGGCACATGAATTTGCACGGAACCTTTTTTATCTTAAAATTAGTGTTATTTTGTCCATGCACTAACTTGATCAAAATACATCGTTTAAAAAACTTTAGCGTTTTTGATTGTCGTAGATTTTTTTTCATAGAAAGTTCTTAAATCATGGATCATTTTGAGTCATTTAACCATCTCTGTATCTTTTACCGTTTATGAGATCCTCATACTGTTCACGATAACTGGGACACCCTGTACAGCACGTCCGAGTTTTTAAAAAATCCATTCCAAGTTTCATGTTATGTTATACAGTGTGTCCATAATTCGAGGCTCACCATGGGTAACTTTTAAACCGTAATAGATACAAGGTCGGTCAAATGGGACAAATGTTGCCTACTTCATAGAGCAATACAATGATGCTTTTGTTTTTGAAGAAAAATTCAAGGCTAATTTGATACCGATGAAAAACAAAAAATGTGGCATTTTATAGCTATCAAAAATATCTACCACTTTCGTAAAAAAAACTTTTTTTGCTATATTCATAGCAACTGAGATAAATTAAAGAGTTTATTTTTCGTAGTAAATTGCCGTTTGTCTCAACTCTCTTGAATTTCTGTGAAAAAAGTTGATTTTTTTAAAAATTTTAAAATATTTTTAAAAACGCTTTGGTTGGTCATATTCCTAAACCATTCGCATAAAACGTCATTTTGACAGACGTCATTAACAAAAATGAGGTTAGGTAGAGCGCCTGGAGCACGGTCTACTACACAGGTTCGGAAACTCCCATATAAAACCGGCTGAGGCCGGTAACTAGTTCCGTAAATTATCCCACAGATAGCGATAAGTCTAAGAACCGTTCGCCAAAAATTATCGCTAGATGGCGATAAGTCTAAGAACTGGTTCATGCACAAGATTTTGACAGTCAGCAAGATTTATAAGCTCTCGCTTAAAAAAATCAAATTTAATCAATCAGATGATGTATATAAAAATGTTTTAACCGAATTTTTAAGTCAGTTTTGTTCAAAATGTGTTTTTAAACATAATCGCCATCTAACGGATTTTTATGGCGAATGGTTCTTAGACTTATCGCCACCTGGCGGAAATTTATGTCGAAAAGTTCCAGATTTTTTGACAGGCTTCCTAACCTGTGTAGTAGACCGTGGCCTGGAGCGGCACTTTCAACTTTTTAACACACTAAAACACAAACATATGCGAACATAAATACAATATTTATGGCGAAAGGCATTTGGTGGCCACACCAGTTTATTTATAAAACGTTTGAGTTTTTTTTCATAAAGCATTTAATTCATATAAGAAATATGAATGCAGGGCCGGCCAAGTGGGGGGTGCAGTGGGTGCAATGCACCCGGGCCCCCGACGTAGAGAGCCCCAAAACGGCTATCGATAAAAAATAATTTATCAGTCGTAATAAAAAGAAAACTTTCAAAATAAAAATTAAAAACTAATGAGAAGTAACAGTTGTTTAAAACAGTGGATAAAAAGGGCAGGAACAGATCAAATTATACAGGCCATAATATCGTTGGAAAGCGAAAATAATATAATTAAAACAAAATATATACAAGAGGGTAATAATAAATTATTAGCTTCAAAGACATGACAGCATTAGCTTTTTTACTTATAAAGTCAGAGCAAGCAACACGTACTTTAACATTTAAAAATATTGAATTCGAAAAATCATTAAGATAAAGTAAATAATTTTTCAAGGACTAAGGACTAGATGGAAGTGCAAAAATTCCTAGCCATCGTATATGTAAAATAAAAACGTTTTTTTCGATGAGATAGGTACTGGTGAAACTTAAGATGACCCTGTAACAAGTTATTAGATTTTCTTTGTTTTTTGCCCTAATCGACACCTTGATTTCTCAAATAAACGAACGATTCAAGTCAGTTCCTTAAATTTTACAAAATCATAAAATACAGATTTTTTGTTAAAGAAACTTGCTCGCCTGAACTGTTAGAAAAATATGAGCATAAGTTTTACAAAAAAAAATTGGATGTTTTAAATGAGAAAGAAGTTAGAAACGAAGTTTTTTAATATTAAATATAATGTAATAAAAATCCTTATTTAAGATCAAACTACTAATCTGCTTTAATTTACCCTAAAAATATGTATTATAACGTTTTTCTTTACATTTATATTGCACTTAGAACTTACTTAACACTTCTGGTCACTGTGGTGAGTGCGGAACGCTCGTCTAGTAAATTAAAATTATTTAAAACATACCTCAGATATACAATGTCTCAAGAGAACTGTAATTTTTTAGCAATATTATCCATCGAAAAAAAAAGAAGTTACAATGAGAAACTTTGAAGATATAATTGAAAAATGGGCTGTTCAATGCCCAATCTAAAACTGATGTCTCATAGAATTTAAAAAAATAAATTATTGTGGTTTTGTTGTGTTGTAATAAAAACTTATTGTTTTTAATGAACTTATTATGTACTGCAGTAAATACCAACCCGAAATATTGGATATAGGAACGTATATACATATTATGATAATTCAAATTGTATTAGTTCAATGTAAAAATTTTCCAAATAAAATTTTTATAGGGGGCCCCAAAACTAATTTTTGCACCCGGGCCCCGACATATAGATGACCGGCCCTGTATGAATGTATATAAAAACGAAAGATTTACGCTGCGAAATTACTTACAATATTTTAAATTTAAGTTTTAACAGTTATTTACAACAATAATACACTAATAAATCTTAATAAACTGAGTAGTCATATTTGCAGTAATTGTAATATTGTCTTCTTTGTTTGCAACTGTTACAAATGATAATTTAATGTACACGTGGCACGAATGAGAAATAAACATTAGGTGTATACAAATATTTATTTTTGTAGTTATTTTTCAGTCAAATATTTTAAATATTACTTATTATACAATATAATTAGATGTTTATATTGAACTTGATAAAATTATGATATGCTTTTTTTTTATAGGTTGTCTGGAACTCTCAAAGGCCCATTTATTGTATAATGATTTGTTAGAAGCACAAATTAGTCTAGTATTAATAAATTGTTTACATCTTCTCTATTTAGTTACACCTTATGATTTATCTGAACAAATTAAGCCTTCAAATGCACATTATTACAATATCGTAAGTAAAGTCCTTAAAAATTATCGAATTTGAACATTAGTGGAAAGTGGAAGTAATATCTGTAGTTGATCAAAAAGGGTTTACTTTGACACTTTAAAAAAATAAATAAAAGTTATTTTTTTTTTCACTTTTACAATTCGCATTCAAGTTTACATCATTTTTTTAGTTATCGCAGTTAGACCCAAAAGAAATGCAAACGGCAAAGGTTTTGGGTATTACCGAATCATGTGCTATTCGTATGCTGTCAAATCAACCAATCAAGGTAAGGATATTTAAAAATTTGATGAAAGTATGAAAATATGAAGAAAGTATTGCACCATCCAAAAAATTTTGAATCTGAGATTTTGTCAGATTTATACATTTTAAGGTCTCCTTAACCCTTAACTTTGACTATTTACGTGATGATGTCAACGTGTATGAGAAAGAGAGAGAGCATGTGTATGTGTACTGCAGACATTATAATTATACTTTTCTGAGATTCGTTATCGATAAAACCTTTAAAGTATATTACAAAGTGCGTAAAATTAATTAGTTTCTCATATAATAACCAATATACAGGTTGTTTTAAGTTTTAATGTAAATCCAAAATTACAAAAAAATAGTAATATGTACATGTATAAAAATATTTTGTTTTTGAACAAATGTAGTCCATGTTGGGGTCTACAATAAAGCCCTATAAGGTTTATTGGAAAATTTCAAATTACAGAATTATTTAAAAAAGCTAGATTTTTAAAATGTTACTCAAAAACAGCTTCTACGATTTTTTAAATTTTAGTATTTTATAGTTTATTGTTCTTCATAAAGTACTGTTTGTTTAAACTATTTCGAATTTCAATTTAAAAAAAAATGAATTTTAATTATTTTTTTAAGACTGTTTGCTTATGTCATAAAAACTTGCATGTAACGTCATTTATGTCATGTTGCCAGATGTCATGTACAAAAATTAAGTTAATTAGAATGTCTGGAGCGGTACACAAAGACATAAATACGAACATACACACAATATATGGCGAAAGTCATTTGGTGGCCACACCAGTTTATTTCATTGGTTAAAATTTTAAGTAACTTTTAATAAATTTATGTTTTTAAATTATTCGATTTGATTTTATTTGTTAGTATGTGTACTCTTTAATTGGACAAAGCTGAAACAGGTGTGTCACTTTGAATTTTTTTTTTAGAATGTTTCTCAACGAGTATTATCAAGATTTTATGTGTCTCTTATGTTATATGATCTCTGGAATGGGGTTACAGTTTTTGAAGTTGCTGAAAAATATCAGGTGTGCATAAATATTTTAATGCTTCACTTTCACAATTAATTACATAACATGTTTAGGTGAATCGGGGCGTAGTACAAAATCTTATGATGTCAGCAGCCTCCTTTGCATCTAATGTAGTTAATTTTTGTGAAGTCCTTCCTGAACTTTGGGCTTTTGCGCATTTGCTTAGAGGAATGAGTGAACGATTGTCACATTGTTGTGTGAAGGAATTACTACCTCTTATGGAGTTACCAGCAGTTAAACAGGTAAGAGATAAACAATTGAGATGTTTTGATACTTTGTTGTTTAATTATATCTTATAAAAATTAATGTGTAATTGCTTTCGTTGATCTTTTTTTATTGGTTTTAGTTGAAATTTAAAAGTGCAATTTTTCATATAAGATTATAGTTTTGATTTATATCGTGGAGTTTATTATCTTGTTAATAAAACTATTCACAAATTTAAGAGACATGTTACATATTAAACTTGCAGTTTTATTGTTAATAAATATTTAATGTTTAATTTATAACACCAACATTTAGTCAAGACATTTTTGTTTACTAATAAAACATGTATAATGTACTGTTAAACCTATTATAAATAATTATACTTAAATTGAGATTTTAAATTATTTTACATAAATGGCATACATTTTAGGTACTGGATTCTTATAATGCCCAAGTTTCACAAAATGTTTTGTTGTAAAGTAAAAATTACTTGACTTGTATGTTTTTCTAATTAGAAATTATTTAATGTATTTTCTGAGTTGCGAATTGAGACAATTTCAAAGGCCATTACTAAGTTGTTGCTAAACCTAAACTAACAAATCCTTTTCAGAAATAAATTTTAATAAGTAAAAATCTTAACTACATCTTTCTTGTTTTAGTGCAGGGCAAAACAGTTATACAATGCTGGTTACAAAAATCTTCAAAGTATAGCAAAAGCTGACCCTAACGAATTAATTCAGAATATAGAATACATGTCACGCAGAGTTGCCAATCAACTAATTGCTGCAGCAAAGGTAATTTTTATTTACTTTACAACAATAATACAACTTAATCTTTATAGTTGTTGCTACTGGAAAAAGTTGAAAATTTACGTGAAGAAGCAGAAGATGTATTAGATGGCATTGAAAAGCCACAGTCTCTTAATCAAAGTTTATTCTGTTGACAAAGTCACTTTGTAGGAAAGTAAAATATTTTGGAAATTAAGTTATTGTTCTAACGAATTCAAGTTGACAAGAAATGTTTAGTTTGAAGTTATACTTTGTTATTACGCTACAATGTTTGTTTTTTATTGGTTCCTTAATAAATTTTGATTCATACAGCAGTATTTATTAATTGGAAAAATCATACAAATGCAAATATAATGAAATTTTATTCATAACAATATATTCAAAAAATTCATCGCTTTTTATACAGACATGGATTAAGATGAATATCAGACAATTTATTTTTTTGTTTTATAACAGATTGCTTTTTAAAGTCTAAAAAGTAAAATAAATTATATGATAAATCTTTCCAGCATTTTGAAAATCCATACTGCTGAACATCCTTGATAAACTTGTCGATATTTTCAAATCTACTTTCTACTTCTGCTATTTTTAGTATGCCCCTAAAGTATATTAACCAGTTAGGTAAAGTTGCATAGTAATATTTTAATATTTATCCTTACCCGATTTTTAATACACGATTTGCTTCACAAAAATAGTCCTTTAGATTCGTTCCCATAAGAGATAAACAGAAGACTACAATATCAACACTAGCATCTTTAAGGGGTACGTGAGCCATATCACATGCTGTTACAGTTTCATTAGAAGCCACCAGATCAAACGAATGAGTTATTTGTGGTATCGATTTTGCCAAATTTGCATCTCCGCAACCAAAATCTGCTACTATGTAAGTGGCTGGCCTAAAACTAACTATGATGATTTTGCTGCCATTAAAACTTATTTGCTTACAGTTTTTTAACGCTGTTTATTATTGTATCCAGTGGATTTACAGGCCATTTATCAGTTTGCTGCTTAAAACCCTCGTGGTATGCTTTATATGCGTCAGGATCATTTTTAAAATATTTTTGAGCTTCTTTGCCACTACTCACATACATTTGTTCATTTAAGTACCTAAATCTTGCAGCTTTTAGTCGCTCCATCATTCTTTCTCTTAAAGATAAAGAAGCTCTCTGTTTTCGTGTGCTAATTATAGGATTTAACTGTTTTTTCATCCTGGCATTATGTTGTAAAATATCTCTCTGTTTTAGGCTGGTTCCTTCATTGTGTTGGACTTTATCAAATGTTTTTTTTTTAGATTGGTTCATCAAGAGTTTATTTGTTGAGTGGTTGGTTTTCTGTTTGTGTGTGTGTTCTAGTTTGTGAGATTTTTTTTTTGTGTCAATTTTATTTTTAACTGAATGCTCAATACTGTTTATTTTAAAGTGTGTTTTGGAACTACTTTGCGTATTAGTGTGTTGTACTTGTTTAGGAATTTTATCTCTGTCATGGGGAGATATGGATTTCTTGATTTTAGTCTTATTAGATTTAATATTTTTTATACGACCAATTTTTATCTTGTCGTTATTTTTCTTAGCACTTGTCATTTTCCTCATATTTTGCACCTAAAATTGTTCCTATTAATCATAAAATATATGTACATAAAATTACCAATTTTAGATTAAAAGGCTTTTGCTGTAATGATCTATCAGAGCTGGCAAAATAATGCAATAAAAAATTACACAGATGAAAATTTTGTGCAAATCTAAGCAAAATTTTATATACTGTGTCTGAAATTCGAGGCTCACCATTTTTTTTTAGCTTCTACTGTAACACACTCGTATTTTTTTAAAGTGAACGTGTCGCCAAGTTGCTTTATAAAATTTAATTTTTGTCTAACTTAACCTGCCTTTTATCTATTTCAGAGTAAATGCGAGGTCCTGGGCAAACAATGTTTTTGAACCCCTTCAAAATTAAAAACTATAAGGGAAATATAAAATGTTAATAATGGTCATTCGATGATATCTGTTTAGGGTTGCCAGGTGTCCGGATTAATCAAGATAGTCCCGATTTTGAATCTCAAATCCCGGTGTCCTCGCTAGACCTTTCGGGACGTTCAAATATCCCATTTTTTCGATTCTTACCAATGTTCGGCGTTGTCAAACCGGTAGCGACCATATTCGGCGTGCCTCGACCTTCATATGACCCACCGACAGTATTGTTAGCACTGTTTGCATATTTTTAAAATGTGATTTTTAAGTTGAATTCTAAAGTTGTTTTGTTATTATTTTTTGTTCTTAATATACGTATTCTATACAATAATTCGATGCTTGCGTGCTTAAACACCTCTCTCTCTTTCCTTTTTTTAGATGATACTTGACATTTTCCTAGTTTGACCACCAAGAAATCTAGCAACCCTATATATGTTATAAAACTGTTATTTCAACTACACAAATATGTATTTTTTTTTAACAGATCAAGTTAAAAATTCCCCCCTGATAAGGCCAGTCTATTCCTATTAATAGTTAAAAATGATGACTCGAATTACGGTTACACTATAAATTAAACCATGTTAATCTATTATTTTAAACCTGAATATGTATTATTAACCTAGACTCAGAATACCTACTCAAAAAAAAAAATTAAACTTATCTCACATGAAATTTCTTGAATGTTTTTTCTCCTAATGCGTCAGGCTCCCATTCAGGTGATGCAAATATATTCATCTTCTGTTGTCTTTCAAACGAAAAAAAATGTAATTCACTATAAATGACAAATATTTTAACAGTAACAATCACACCATACAGAATTAGGTTAAGTTTTGTTCTATGGACAGGTCACGGTCTACTACACAGGTTGGGAAACTCCCATAAAAAAACCGACTGAAGCCGGTAATTAGTTCCGTAAATTATCCCACAGATGGCGATGAGTCTAAGAACCGTTCGCCATAAATTATCGCTAGATGGCGATAAGTCTAAGAACTGGTTTGTGTACAAGATTTTGACATCATCAGTGTGGTTTATAAGCTTTCGCTTAAAAAATTCGAATTTGATCAATCAGAGGATGTATATAAAAATGTTTTGACCGAATTTTTAGTAAGTTTTGTTCAAAATGAGATCCCACCTAATACAAGCACAGGTTCTTAGACTTATCGCCATCTAACGGATATTTATGGCGAACGGTTCTTAGACTTGTCGCCATCTAGCGGAAATTTATGTCGAAAAGTTCCAGATATTTTGACAGGCTTCCTAACCTGTTTAGTAGACCGTGGGACAGGTTTAGTCGCAACGTGTTCCTAAAACAACACTTATTCTTACGTTAGCGTTAATGTAGTCTCGCAAATTTTAGGTTTTTTTATTTGATAGAGTTGGTATGATTCGTTATCATCTTATATTAAAATGTTTAACGAAATTTTATGTTATGTATAACGTGATCAGTGACTGTGATCAGTGATTCATGGGCTATCAGCTGACAAATTACAGAATGTTACATAATGTTTACAACTTTCGTTATCTAAGATGCTCTAAATATATAAATCGTTGCAAAAATAGTTAACATACGTTTATTTAATTTAAATTTAAAGGTGAAAGATAACACCAGTACTGTCAAAGTTGTGAAAGAAGCATGTTGTAAGGTTAGTAAATGACCAACATGTTACGATTGAATTTTTACTGTGCTGATGGATAATTTTAGTTTATTTATTTATTATTAAAACCGCTATTAATTTTTTTGAGTATACGCCATAGTAAAACGTTACCATGCGAAATTTAAAGTCTTGTACATTATTTTATGATACGGTGTATCATCGTATTTTCAATTATAAAACTACAGTTTTTCAAAAAAATTACTCAGCAAAAGCACCTCTCGCTATTTTAAATGATAAAGTGGAAAAAGGTATTTTAATAGAAGATAAAAAACAACTACAATTGTGTGAACACTTACAAAAGGTGTATGAAGATATCAAGACATATTCTCCAACAGATAAAGGAATATTCGGTTTTTCACTACAGAAAAAAACCTCGCCTAAAGGATTATATATTTATGGTGCAGTGGGGGGCGGTAAGACAATGTTAATGGATCTATTTTATGATTGCTGTAAAAGTGAACATAAAACGAGGGTCCACTTTAATGCATTTATGCTTGACGTGCATGAGAAAATTCATGCCACAAAAAACCACGGTCAAAGTCAACCATTTAGTGCAGACTCGAAGCCAAAACCGTTTGATCCCATACCCCCCGTTGCTGAAGCCATTAGTAACAAATTCTGGCTCATATGCTTTGATGAATTTCAAGTTACTGATATCGCAGATGCCATGATTTTAAAACGCCTTTTTACACAATTGTTTAAAAACGGAGTAGTTGTTGTAGCAACCAGTAACAGATCTCCAGATGATTTATACAAAAATGGATTGCAAAGATCAAATTTTGTGCCTTTTATACCAGTGTTGAAAGATCATTGTACAGTAATAAGTTTAGATTCAGGAATAGATTATCGACTGCGAGCACCGGGTCGAGACACACGATATTTTGTTAAATCAAATCAAGCAGGAATGGACCCTGTAGAAACCATATTTAAGTTTTTATGTTCAAAAGAAACTGATACAGTTCGAGCAAAAACATTCAGAATACAAGGCAGAGATGTCACTTTTAACAGAGCATGTGGGGGCGTGTTAGACTCATCATTCGCAGAATTATGTGATCGAGCTGTAGGAGCAGGTGATTATCTCCATTTAACTCAGTTTTTTCATACAATAATTATCCGAGATATACCTCAATTAAGTCTTAAAATTAAATCGCAAACTAGAAGATTTATTACGTTAATAGACACCCTATACGATCATAAAGTTAGACTTGTAATTTCGGCCGATGTTCCTATGAAACAATTATTTTTAACAGAAAAAGGTGACCACAATGACGAAAGTATGATTTTAATGGACGATTTACAGATTAGCAATGAAGATACCAACGCAGCTGCTAATGTGTTTACTGGTGAGGAAGAAATTTTTGCCTTTGATCGTACTTTATCTAGATTAAATGAAATGCAAACGGAAGAATATTGGGATAAACATGGAGCGCATTAGTTACTAAAATATCCTGCCTTATAGTATTATGTGTGATATTTTGTAGATAGAATTATTTATTGAAATTTATTTTGTGTCAGATCTGTTTAGATTCAAATTATTTATACCTTTCAAGCATAACAGGGATATAGTGAAATAAAATGTTTGGAATTTGCAATTAAAAAATATGATATCTGTATACAGGGTGTCCCAGATTACATTTCCAGCATGGGGATCTCGCTTATTATAAGAGATACAGCTTTATTTAAATTAGATGAAATATTCCCTAGTATGAGAGGAGCCACAAACAATTTTTAAAAGTATAAAATTCCTCGTACTTCAGATGTAACAAAAAATATGAAAATGTCGAATTTCTTTTTTCTCTCATAACTTTTTTGTCTTAATCATTAGAACAATTTTATTAGTACTTTCTTAAGGTACTTTTTAATGGAGAATGTACCTGTTATTTTAGATTTTTTTTAACACCTACCATTTTCGAGATATTACTCCTAATTTCATTTTTTCTTATGGGCCGCGAAGTTGGCTATGGAATAGTTAAATGTGCTTTTTTTCTCTCTCTTAAATGAGATATTACTTGCTATATCTATTTTTATGAATAAGTTACAAAATGAAGAAAAATCATATTTTACCCATCACTTATCACGCTATCTATGAAAATAAAAACAACTAATTAAATGTCAAATGACAGTCACCATTTGTCTGCGGTATCATTTATCAGAATTTCATATTGTTGTCTAATTACTCTTTGTAGTAAATTTGTTATCATATAATTATGGGCACATTTACAACTAATTAAAAATTTTAATTGTTGAAATGCTACATTCTTTGCAATAGAAACGGTATAAAATAAATAATTCTAATTAATTATTGATTTATTTTGGATTCTTGGTTGGTTTCTCGAAAAAAACATATCTTTTAAATTTATTTCCAAATTTCTGTAATGACGCACCCTTGGTTGCATTTTCTCGGGATATAGCTCTAAGTGTATTCGCTCAGCTTCTACACAGTTTTTATGGTAAAGAATATAGCATCTCAACACGTTAAATTTTTCGCTATTTTTTAATGCAGCCATCATTATAACAATTACTACAAACACTATCGAATTACACAACAATAATATAAAATTCTAATAAATGATACCACAGACAAATAGTAACTGTCATTTGACATTTAATTAGTTGTTTTTTGTTTTTATTTTCATAGATAACTTGATAAGTGATGGGTAAAATACGATTTTTCTTCATTTTGTAACTTATTCATAAAAATAGATATAGCAAGTAATATCTCATTTAAAAGAGAGAGAAAAAAGCACATTTAACTATTTCATAGCCAATTTCGCGGCCCATAAGAAAAAATGAAATTAGGGGTAATATCTCGACAATGGTAGGTGTTAAAAAAAATCTAAAATAACAGGTACATTCTCCATTAAAAAGTACCTTAATAAAGTACTAATAAAGTTGTTCTAATAATTAAGACAAAAAAAGTTATGAGAGAAAAAAGAAATTCGACATTTTCATATTTTTTGCTATAACATCTGAAGTACGAGGAATTTTATACTTTTAAAAATTGATTGTGGCTTCTCTCATACTAAGGAATAATTCATCTAATTTAAATAAAGCTGTATCTCTTATAATAAGCGAGATCCCCATCCTGGAAATGAAATCTGGGACACCCTGTATATTGTATTACTTTTTTTTAACTTTGTACAATTTTCGTTTCCATTGTATTTAAACTTGTCCCTATTTAGCTTGTAGAGCCACTTAATTAATTTTTACTTGTATAGTAATTTTAATGCAATACTGTTAAAAGATTGTTTGGGCTACAAAAAATTCTGAAATTTCTACTATTGTGTTTGTTCAAAGTATCTTGAAAAATAGTTCCTTTTTTGAGTAACATAAACTGTGAGCTACGTACATGCTATATTTATATATTTTTTGTATTTTTGAATTATATTCTGCATGACGCATGATCTGATTAAAAGTAATTATTTCTTAGACGTTTAATAAGGAATATGTAAACATAACCACATTTTAATTGTGTAGTCCAATGCATGTACATTTATTTTTAAAGTTTAATATTATTTTTTTAGTCATTTACCAAAAACAAGTTGTTAAGTTTTTATTTATGTTAATTATTATTGATTAAAAAAACGATGTCTTGTTGAAATTATATTTTGTTATGTAGATACTTATTTTAATTGGTCAAGACTAATTTGCGTACTTAATAGCACACATATTGACTCAATAAATGTTTTTTAGTAGTTTGACCTATTTATTTAAAAAAAAAACATTTATGTCTATTCCCAGAAGCCAACTATCCTTAAATACACTTATATTCTAGGAGTATAAACGCAGCTGCACAAAACTAACAAGTAAAAGCATTAAGGTCCCCATACACCTGCACGATCACAATGGCACCGAGTTGACCTTTACGAGTTCTCTTGTAGTCGGCGCCCTGGACAAGAACGCAAACTATGACTTATCACATACTTGGCAGCAGAGCTGGGCAATGCTTGAATGCTTACTACTTGCAATAATTTTTTAAGCACTTTGAATGCTTCGAGCACAATGCTTGGAGCACTTTCTAAAACAGATGCTCGATGCTTAGAGCACCAAGCACTTTCTTGAACACTTGGTACTTATTAAGCACTTTAGAAAGACAGTGCTTAATAAGCATTTTTTAAATTTATATATGCTTACTGCATAGTATTTAATCCTTAACATGTATGCTACAAGACTGTTTAAATTTTAAATTTCTCTTAAGCATTTCCAAAATGCTCAATGCTTGCTGCTTAATTTTTTTAAGCACTTGGGTCAGTGCTTGATGCTTTTAAGCATTTTTAAAAACCAAAGTACTTACTGCTTAATTAGATCAAGCACTTACACAAGTGCTTGAATGCTCGGTGCTTCAAGCACTTTGGGTCGGTGCTTTGCCCAGCTCTGCTTGGCAGTCAACGTGTTAAAAAAACATCAATTCAATAAGTAATAAAACTGTTTAGATACAATTTATTGAAAATAATTTGTTACTAATTTTGCCATAATTTAAGAAATTTGTCTTTGCCACCAGAGGCAATTCTTTGTCCATCACTTGACCAATCCACAGCGTAAACTTCATCTGCATGTCCAGGCAAGTCTATTTCCAACTTTTTTGTTTTCATGTTCCATAATTTTAGAGTCGAATCTGCACTACCGCTAACCATTAATCTTGAATCAGCAGAAAAGGCAATCATGTAAACTGCTTGTACGTGTCCTCGTAATGTGCAAATAAATTTACCCGTCTTGCTTTCCCACAATTTAACAGATTTATCAAAAGATGCCGAAGCTAAAATACGACCATCTGGTGAGAATTTGACATCATTCACTAACTGTTGATGCCCGGTGAGACGAGTAATATATTTTTTTTCATGTTCTGGATTCCATAGAAACAATGTGAAGTCATCTGAACCTGATACTAATCTTTCTCCATGACTTTGCACGACATTGTTATATTGTGACAGTGCCTGTTTTTGTAATTGTTCGTTTTTGCTTGTTACGTCCACAATGCTGTTCTTTACAGGATCAAAAGGACCTATTTTTAATACATAGTCGGTGCTAAGAGCTAATGAGTTAACCCAATGTGCATGTCCTTCCAAAGTGCGACACAACACACCATCACTTGCCCTCCAAACCTTTATGGTTCTGTCTTGAGATGCCGTGTACAAAAGACCACTACCACCCCACTTAACAACTGTAACACATTTAGTGTGTCCAGCTATCGTACGGATAGTGTGGCCTGATATCGTATCCCATATTCGAACATCATTATCTTTAGAAGAACTTGCTAAATACCTAAAACCATTTTAACTAGTTAAGAAAACTGTAATACAAAAGTTATTTGAAAATCACCTGCAATCGGGATTTGTGTGATATGGTTCCCAGGCTAAAGAAGTCACCCACTGTTTGTGTCCTGTCATTGTTTTACCTATTTGCTTTCCCGTTTCTGGATCCCAAATAATAACTTTACCACTTTTACAAGCTGATGCTAATTTTAAATTATCCGGGGCCCAAGCAATGCATAAAACCCAATTTGTATGTCCTTTACAAGTATAATAAGGGCTTTGTGTATTGAGATCCCAGAATCGTACAGTAGTGTCCCCTGAACCGCTAGCTAAATGTTTTCCATTAGGGCTAAAGTTAACAGATATAACAGCTTCTGCATGACCTGGCATAGAACTAGTGCATCGTGTTACAGGTCGAACTCGAAATACAGCTTGCTGTTGATAAATAATATCCAGCACACCTTCTGTATTTAGTTTTGCAATATCTAGCGTATGTTGTAAACTCTTTGTAATTTCATTTTCATTAACAAAAAATAAATAGGGAGTTCTTTCTACCTGTTGTAAAAGAGCGTTGCAGATTAATGTAAGTTGCTCTACTGTGCAATCTAAAGGAAGATCCATCATATCACCGACAGTCTCGCCCGATTCAGACTTAAAACGGCATAAAAGCCGTTTTTGCTCTTCACTTTCTTCTATTTCCATTTTAATTTGGATTTTAACAGCACTACGACCGCACTAATACATAACCTCTTCTACACACACGTGTTAATGTGTCAAAGTTGACAAACTAACTTCATTTGTATTTAGATTTGTCAAGTGTCCTTGAACTACTTTTATTTAAATGAAAATTGCTAATTGGCAATTTCAATAATGAAGATCACTTCAAAAAATTTCCACAAGATATGTAGAGCTTGTTTAGCCGAAAAAGTGAACATGCGCCCCATTTTAGAAGCCTATGTAGCCGATATGCTCATGGCTTGTGCATCTATACAGGTAATTTTATTTAATAATGTATTTTGAAATGTTTAAATAATCTTATATCATTATTCAGATTGTCCAAGGTGATAACTTGCCAAAATTAATATGCACACAATGCTTGCAACAAGTTAATCGCAGTTATACATTTAAGCAACTTTGTGAGAAGTCTGACGTAACTCTTCGACAGTATTTAAATCAGTGTGATATTTCTAACACCGTAAGCAACTGCAAGTGTAATAAATGCATAATTTTACTGTTTACAATGTTTTTGTAGCTATTGTTAAAGGATAATGATCAAATAAATAAAACATCTGATTTTGCTGATTCAAGTAGTATGATAGAAAAGCAATCAATTGAATATAAACTGAAGACTGAGCAGCTTAAGCTAGAAATTTCAGAGCATTTAAAGTTAAATTGTGAAAAGTCAGGTAACAGTTTTTTTTTTATCGTATTGTTTGAAAATTATTGCTATTCAATTTGTAGTAGATGAGTATGTTGCCGACAAAGATAGCAATGATGATGAACCTGTTAACAATATAAATGATGAAAGAATATTGGGAGAAAAAAAATTTGAATGTGAGCATTGCAGTGAAAAATTCGTTAGTAAGTTTCTTACAAATAATTATTTATTTAAAGCACGGTAACCTATAAAAATAAATTATGCTTGCTTTGTTGCAATTAACTTTACATTGCCCGTAAAACATTGTGATTATTTTTAGTTTTAATTTGAAATAGTGATTATGAATAAAAAGCAGTGAGTGAAGTGCAATATATTTTTAAAAAAATTGTATTTAGGGTATGAATTTCATAATTTTGAATGTTATTGATTTGCGCATTCCTGTTATTTAAACAATATTTTTACTTTTAATTGATTTTTAAATAGTTATAGTTCTTTTAGGAACATTTCAATTAATTTTTGGAATGTGGGGTATTTTATTTTCTTATGTAGTAGTAAAACTAAGAACATCACGAACATCAACATAACCTAAAATTGTTGTATCAACAGTTTGTGCCTGTTACATTCTATTAAAATGGATACAAAACCGCAAAAAATGCCTAAAGTCGCAAAGGTGAGAATCGTTTATTATATCTTTAAGACGAATAATGATCATATACCCATAATTACAAATATTGTATAACAATTTAATGTCTTAGGTTAAAAACAAAGCGCCAGCAGATATCCAAATTACTGCTGAGCAGCTTCTGCGTGAGGCTAAAGAGCGTGATTTGGAAATTTTGCCTCCACCACCGAAACAAAAAATCTCGGATCCAGCCGAACTTGCAGATTATCAAATGCGAAAACGCAAAACCTTCGAAGATAACATAAGAAAAAACCGCACGGTTATGTCTAATTGGATTAAATATGCTTTGTGGGAAGAATCCCAGAAAGAAATTCAAAGGGCAAGATCGGTTTTCGAAAGAAGCTTGGATATAGACCACAGAAATATTACAGTGTGGTTTAAGTATGCAGAAATGGAAATGCGTAATCGACAAGTTAATCATGCAAGAAACTTGTGGGATAGAGCGGTAACCATACTCCCACGTGTTAATCAGTTTTGGTATAAATATACGTACATGGAGGAAATGTTGGAGAATATTCCTGGAATACGAGCCGTGTTTGAACGGTGGATGGAGTGGGAACCCGATGAACAGGCTTGGCAGACATACATTAATTTTGAACTGCGTTTTAAGGAAATAGATCGTGCAAGATCAATTTATGAGCGTTTTGTGATAACTCACCCACAAGTGAAACATTGGATTAAGTATGCACGTTTCGAAGAAAATCATGGTTTCATTAACTCAGCCCGAAATGTATATGAAAGAGCTATACATTTCTATGGTGACGACCATATGGATGAACAACTCTTCATCGCCTTTGCTAAGTTTGAAGAAAATCAGAAGGAGCATGATCGTGCCAGAATAATATACAAATATGCATTAAATCATATACCCAAAGAGCAATCAAAGGAGCTTTATAAAGCGTATACGATTCACGAAAAAAAGTATGGTGATCGAAGTGGTATAGAAGATGTCATAGTCTCAAAACGCAAATTTCAATATGAACAGGAAATCGCACAAAATCCAACAAACTACGATGCATGGTTCGACTTTTTACGGCTCATAGAATCTGAAGGCGATTTAGAAGTTATTCGTGAAACATACGAACGTGCAATTGCTAATGTACCTCCGACAAAAAATAAACAGTTCTGGAGACGTTACATATATTTATGGATCAACTATGCCTTGTTCGAAGAACTTGATGTAAAAGATTTCGATAGAACTCGCCAAGTTTATAAAGCTTGTTTAGAATTACTTCCCCATAAAACATTTACGTTTTCAAAAATTTGGCTTCTTTTTGCTCAGTTTGAGATCAGACAGAAAAATCTCACTGCAGCACGTAAAATTTTGGGTATGGCTATTGGAATGTGCCCTCGTGATAAAATTTTTCGGGGTTATATTGATATTGAAATTCAGCTGCGAGAATTTGATAGATGTAGAATTTTGTATCAAAAATTTTTAGAGTTTGGCCCAGAAAATTGTGTGACATGGATGAAGTTTGCGGAGCTAGAAACACTCTTGGGAGATTATTCTAGGGCTCGTGGTATTTACGAATTAGCCATTAACCAACTACGTCTAGATATGCCTGAATTATTATGGAAATCGTACATCGATTTCGAGATATCACAAGAAGAGACTGAAAATGCTAGACAACTTTATGAAAGACTACTAGAACGTACATCACATGTAAAAGTGTGGCTTTCGTATGCCAACTTTGAACTGAATAACGAAAGTAACGATGACTTAAATATACCTTTAGCTAGAAGAGTTTATGAAAGGGCGAATGAGAGTTTAAAAACTTCAACCGAAAAAGAATCGAGAGTTCTTTTACTTGAAAATTGGCGTGATTTCGAAAACAGTCATGGTGATGATAGTACAAAAGAAAAAGTTAACAGCAAAATGCCAAGAAGAATTAAGAAACGACAAAAAGTTATTGATGAAGATGGTACAGAACAAGGTTGGGAGGAAGTGTTTGATTATATTTTCCCTGAAGATGAAGCAAGTCGGCCAAATCTTAAACTACTTGCAGCAGCTAAGATGTGGAAAAAAAATACAGAAACCGATATTGTAATAGAGGAGCATTCTCAGACTGAAAAAACTAAAAATAATGATGAAATTGAAATTGATGACTAAAAATATTTTTTAGTTTGTGTTGTAAATATTGTATATAAATTGTAAAACAAGCATTTTCCTTATTGTGAAGATGTGAATAAATAAATTAATATGTTGTGCAAGAAATGTTTTATTACATACTGCACATAGACAGTTTAAGCAAAAAGAAGGCTTTAAGGGCTTTAAGTTTATTAAAAATGATATTCTGGTAACACAGGTACTAAATTGAGGTAAAATTGGTTTTTACAAATTTCCTTGTAACCAGGGCTCGAAACCGAAAAAAATTTTGGTTAACGGTTAACCGAAATCGAGAACTTTATTTTTATAACGGTTTTTGTTGAAAAACCGGTTTTATTCGTAAAAAACCGGTTTAGAAAAAACCGGTTAAATTAATCGGTTTTTAAAATTATTTAGATCAGGAATGCAAAGTATGAAAAGATATTATTTATTTATAATTTTATAATAAATGTACAATCAAGAGTTGAGTAATGACTTTTGGTAAACTAATCGCATTTACCTACTACAGATTTTGTATTTTCATCGTAATTTTTATTAAAAAAAAGACGTTAAAAAAACCGGTTTTTTATTATTTTGGTTAAAGGTTACCGTTTTTTTTGCCTTTAAAAATAACGGTTTCGGCTAAAAATAACTTTTTTTGACAAAAAATAACGGTTAACCGGTTTTTTAAACCGGTTTAAAAAACCGGTTTCATGCCCTGCTTGTAACAGTAGTTTTACTAATGCGTTTATGATTAAATTTATTGTGAAATCATAATAATACTTATTTTGCAAAAATGTCTATGCCTTATAATATAACTAAGGCAGTCAAATTATTTTATACATTATGTGGTACAAAACACTTTTCATGTTTTTGAAAGAAAATATAATTTTGCAGCTAAAAATAACAAATTATACAGGGTGTTCTATTTAAAAAATACAAAGTTACATATCGGTGAGCAAAAACAAACACTGTATAGTTAAAAATAATTTTAGATTGTGCAGTAATTGAATACAAACAACTTTTACTTGAAACTTTTCTTAAAATTGTTACTAATAACAGAGCTATCAAATAATTCGTCTTAGCTGGGACTCCCTGTATATTAGTATATTAAATCTTCAACCTTTTATAATTAAAATTTTACCAGCAGAAATTTAAGAACAAGTTAAAATGGACGATCAATTGAAGGTCTTAAAGTTACCCTGTTTCCTTTTAATCAAAATAAGGTCCTGATAAAATGGTGATTTTATAACAACCTTAAAATACATTAGAAACATTTGTAGTAATAACCCTAATTTTTTAGAAAAATCCAAGTTAATATCTCATCTAAGAGAACACAAAAGAGGCAAGAAATGTACAATTTGTGACAAGTTGTTTACTCACAGATCTCAATTGGCAAGGCACTTGAAAACACATGCAGTTGAACATCAACAACAAATTCAAGAAAATCGCAGTCTTAAAGATAAACCTTACTTGTGCGAAATATGTAATAAAACTTATTTGTATCCTGCTACACTCAAAAAACATATTAAGGAACAGCATAAAGGAGAAAAACGTATTTATGAAAAAAAATACACTTGTCATGTGTGCGATAAAAAGTAAGTACATACATGTGTATTTACCATTCACTCATTTTATTAAATTTGAAACATTCTATTTATGAACATCTGTATCTTAAGCTCTTTTTGATTTATAAACAATTTGGCATCATGTATTTCTCTCAATGTAAAAGCTTAAAATGAAAGTGTAAATAACATTAAGAAAAAATAAACTTTGTGGGGTGGAGATATTATTCATTTCTTTTCAAGTTTAAAGGTTGTTTAAAAGGCTGACATAAGAGTTTAATGCGCCCTAGGTCTAGGTAACACTTAAATTTGCAACCCCCTTTAAATCAATTTGTGGAAAAATATTAGCCCTCATTTTTCTTTTAATATTTTTAGAAGTTTTTAATTCTTTATTTACAATTTCTTTATTTTAAAACAATTGCTCATTTTATTGCTGGAATGCACTCCTGGGTGGAATTCAAATATTGAACAACTGGTTAGCAATCCCACCCCTAGATACAAGTGAGAAATAACATTTTTTATGTGTTTACAAGTTAATAATGGTGTTCCATATTTTCATTTTGGTTTATTGAATTATTTTTTAATGATTTGGGCGAACCAGTGTGTTTTAAAGAGCTGCCAATCAGAGCCGGGTTTGCATCATTTACACCCCTAGGCAGAAAACATGACTACGCCCCAGTCAATGGCGTATCATCATCATCACCAGCGTGGACCCTGGTGCAAGTGTGTAACTTTGGCCATAAAATATATATTTCTGAAAAAAACCTTAAAAGCCTTTAAAAAAAACCAAATTTTTTGGGGAAGAAATCCTAATGGGCCCCCAAAAGCTTTCAAGCCGTGGTGCAGTCGTACCATCTGCGCCATAGAATGATACGCCACTAGCCCCATAAAAAAATAAATAAAAATTAAGTGAATTAAAAAAATATTCAAAAAAATACCAGTAGTAGGTAAATATGTATGATAAATTCACATACAGGGTGTTTCTTAAATATTGCGAAAAATTTCAGGAGGTGATTCTTTATCGACAATTAAGGGGGCTCTTCATTTAATTTTTTTTCTATAGACGCCTCCTTTCGGAGTTACCCCGTTTAAGCGTTGTCACCGCGTAAAGGTCAAAATAATAATAATAATAATAATAGTAATATTTATTGTGCATTACAATACAATTAAATAAAATAATACACAAATGGACAAGGTTAGCTCGCGCTCTCTACCACCTTGCCATTAGAAATAAGCATTAACAAACAAAAAAAAAAATTACAATAATAAAAGACATATTTACTGCTGAACAGCATTTTTTAACATACGTTTAAATTGAAAAGCAGATAAATGCAATTGATGCATAACAGTATTCAAGTACGACGGTGCTAGATAAGAAAAGCTTCCTCTAAATTTAAGTGAAGAGTGTCTTGGAATACAAAATGAATTAAATCTAATGTTGACATCGTGAACATCATTTCTACGTGTTATAAGATTAAAAAGATATGGTGGATTGTGAGATTTTAAGATTCTATATAAAAAGACAGTATTTAGATAGCGTATGCGCTCCTTTACATTTAATTCGTTGAGGCTAAGTCTAAATGGAGTAATATGACCTCTATACGGAATACAGCAAGCAAATGAATCGTTTTATATTGGAATATTTGATGGTTCATGTTTACTTATTTTATTTTTTACTCAAAAACAGTAGGGTTTACGAGAAAAACTAAAGAAAAAAAAGTTTTTAAATAAACCAAGCTTTAAAAAACAATTTAATTGCAAAATTTCAACCCACCAAAAAGTTCTGATAAAAATACCAACAGGGGTCACACTTTTCAACCCCCTGTGAAGGTGGAAGAAAATATTACTAAGGGAAACCTTTTAATAAGTATAAAAAGCCTGCCAAATATCATTCTCCTACATTAATCCAAATTTGAGAAATAAAATAACAACCTAATTTTACCGCTACCCTTTAGGGGGGTGCAACTCCGAAAGGAGACGTCTATAGAAAATTTTTTATATAAAAGACCCCCCTTTATTTTCGCTAAGGAATCACCTCCTAAATTTTTTCGCAATATTTAAGAAACACCACATTCATTATTGCAAAACAACTTACACAAAAACGTATAAAAATTTGCGTCTTGCTTTTTTTCTTAAAAATCGTTTATTTTACCGGAGTTGTCTATAGCTATTGTAAATTTATTTTCGATAGATAGTATTGCCAAGGCGTTGAGTCTGTTTTCTTTTATTGTAGCTTTGCTCTTAAATATGTTTTTAATCTTTTTAATAACGAAAAACTACGTTCCGCGGAAGAATTAGTCAAATGGGTGCATAGAAATATTCTTAATATAATATAAATATTAAGTTTCCTGTACGTACTCGACGTGTCTATAACTTTTATGATTTGTGGAGGAAAAACGCCCCATTTTGTTCGACGCCCTAGGCAATTGCCTAGATTTGCCTGTTTGTAGATCCGGCTATGGCTGCCATGTTTTATTTTACAACATGTAAAAATTCTACACGTCGAAAAATTATTTGAGGTAAACTTGACTGTAATATTAAATTTTAATTATTTTCGATTTAACTAGAAATACGAATTGTTTTTTAAAAATAGCTCTACATAATTTTCTTTTTTTACTTGAAAAGTACATGTTCCACAACCTCTATAGCAAAAAAAAGTACTCCTATGTTATTGTGATGTATCATTTTCAATTTAATTAGGAGAGTTGACAAATAGCACAACTTTCCGCCTTTACTATTTTAACAATAAATATGGTTATGACCATATTCTTAATTCATCATGTGTTTTTTTACAGCGAACACTAATTTTATTGCTTTATATCAGTGGTTCTTAACCAGGTGTGCACACACCCCCCAGGGTGCATACACCTCTTGGGGTGCAAGAAACTTCTCCTAGTGGTGTGAGACAAAGTGTTACGCATAGATTTTCCACTCGATGTAAGTGACTTCACAGTTCACAGTACTGTACTGCTTACCACAGATATAGTTTTCACTGAAGATGCTAGAACACATTTTGAGAATTTAAGGGGTGTCAGCAGAGCCAGTCCTAGGGTTTGCGGGGTCGTGTGTGAAAATAAGTGCGGGATCGGATATTTTGATAAAGGACCGAGTTAAAGTAAAATTTTACTAAAAAATGGAAAAACAGGCTGGTGACCTAAAAAAAAAAAACTCCTCGCCCTTATTTTGACCATAGGTACCAAGAAATACCAAGCGGGATCCTAGCACGGGGCTGTCCTGCCGTATGCGTGTGTACAGATCCACTAGGTATTTCTTGAATGAAAGTGTAAAGTACTGATAACACTGATAAACATTACCGTTTATTCATTTAATAGTTACAACTGATAACACAGTTACATGTATAAAAGACTTAGCGTTAAACACTATTTAATACATATCGGTCGGCAGCCCGATGTACGTCTATGCTCGTTGGCGGACACTAGCCAAGAGGCAGTTTGATACTCGCGCACTACGTAACACACATATGCGCACACTACAGAAAGCGTGGAACTTACTTTTTTAGGTCACCAGTCTGTTTTATTAGTTTTTTAGTAACATTTTACTTTGACTCAGTCCTTTATTATCAAAATAGCCGGTCCCGCATTTATTTTCGCCCACAAACCCTAAACGGCTAGCGCGGGGCCGTATGCGGTGCACACTCTGCACACCCTTATATCTGGCCCTGGGTGTCGGCAGCTTAATAGGTTAAGACCTCTGATTTATAGTAGTAGTCTTTATTTGTTCTGAAAAATCCAAAAAGGCATAGAACATGTCACAATAATGATAATAATAGTACACATATATACGAATATATGTATACACAACACAAAATTATATTTACTTAAAAGAGTTTTTAGGCCGGCGACATACTTGCGGGTGAACCGGTGCGGGAAAAGTAGCAATCTGCGACGTAAGTTTTGTAACTCACACGTTGTTATGGCCGAAGACAAACAAAGACACAAACAATGAGTCACATTCCGTACCGGCACATCACACGTTGTTATATGCTTGCATTTGGATCTGCAGCTGCCCGCAATGCTATCGCACTTGCTGCGTTCGTAAATCTACCCGCAATATACTAGTAATGCGCCCGTACGCAATGCGACTCATTGTTTGTGTCTTTGTTTGTCTTGGGCCATAACAACGTGTGAGTTACAAAACTTACGTCGCATATTGCTACTTTTCCCGCACCGGTTCACCCGCAAGTATGTCGCCAGCCTTAGTAAGCGTCATTAAGATATTCACTATCTCCATATGAATGCCACAATTGACTACTGCCATTAAGTTGTATTTTTATTTCCTTTTTATTAATATACAACACTTATAAAAAATTAACAATATTTGATGTACAAATTAATACTTACTTTATTACTGTTGACATGTGAAACGCTAAAAAATGATCACAATGGGAAAAATATTTGTGGACATTTTCTTTTAACACACTTTCTTTCATTGTTTTGTAGCTGTGAATTGTAGCAAAAATTAATATTTTTTTTTCTAACTATTGCGAATTAAATTTAAAGAATGTTTCCTTCTGTTGGAACGGTAATAAAAAATACTTCTATAATTTAATGATGTTATAATCATGTGTTGCCAATAATAAACTTTTAAGCAGGTACCCACAGGGCAAGTTTACCCTCATGCCAGTTAAAGCCAGAAAACTTACTTATTGTTCATTAAGAATAAATTGTTAATTAATCAAACAATTTAAAAAAAAAAGTCATATGTGGCATTTATATTAAATAACATAAGTTTTCATTGTGAAGTAACGAATGACAATAGAGAAATCTTAGATTCGATTTTAAAATCCTTAGTAAAAGTTAGCACCACAAGGTATGCTTAAACAACTAAAATTGAAAATAAATTTTTTTGTAAAAATATCTGACGATTAGGAGATTAAATCCCAATTTTGATTTTTGATTCTTATAAGACACCAAAATGTACAAATTTGCTCTAATTTTACCGACTTCATCTCTCTTATTATCACCAACATCCACAATCCACATATATTTATCAGGGTTGGGCAATTATTTTCTGCAGATAGCTGGATGAAAATTAATTAAGATGACCTGAACCGGAATATACAGGGTTCTCGTTTTTCGAGAGCTATTACGCCATAGTGACTACGGGGATCTCGTAAACGGTAAGAGTGACGACTTCGGTAAATTAGGGCAAAGTTGTATATTCAGGTGCTTAATAATTTGACGCAAACAGAACTTATCTAGCTTTTTTAGTTTTTGAGATGTATGGGAAAAAATAAAAAAGTGGATTTTTGTTTTTTGCTGGTAAACTTTTTCATTTGAAGTCGAATTTTATTTCTGTAAAAACTTCTTTAAGGCCACTTTCTGCAAGGAATCAAAATCCCCAATTATATTTTCCATGCAACGTTTCCCTTTTTTTAAACCATCATCAACAACAATTGTTTCCAAAAAGTGCTAAGTGTTATACAATGTCGAATTCAGAATAAAATGCTCTACAAATTAGCGTTTAAATCAGATATAACGTCCATAAAAAAAAATTGATCTGATGATTGTTAAAAAAAAGTGAAACGTCGCATGGAAAATATAATTGGGGATTTTGAATCCTTGCAACAAGTGGCCTTTAAGAAGTTTTTACAGAAATGAAATTCAACATTAAATAAAAAGTTACAGGCAAAAAACAAAAATCCCTTTTTTTACTTTTTCCCCTTTTTCTCAAAAACTAAAAAAGCTAGATAAGTTCTGTTTGCGTCAAATTATTAAGCATTTGAATGTATAACTTTGCCCTAATTTAACCGAAGTCGCAACTCTTACCGTTTACGAGATCCCCATAGTGGCCCTCGGAAAAACGAGAGCCCTGTATTTAGATATGAGGGGTGTTAAAAATCTTTTCTTTTCAAAAACAGTCCATGGATGTTTGATAAGGCAAGACAGAACAATATGCATTTTTGTTTGTTTCATGCATTCGACCTACGGGTCGGCATTTGCCCACCCCTTCTTTATTCTAGACATCCTGTATTTTCAATGTATGAAGGCAAGGCTCTATCAATGAAACTGTTGTTTAAGTGTATTTTTTGCATGTTTGTGAAGTACCTAATTTGATTTTTTTTTTGCAGATTTTGTAATAATAGTTGGTTAGAAATTCATATGCGCAAACATACAGGAGAACGACCTTTAACCTGCGAGACTTGTGGAAAAACTTTTTACATGCCGAGTTCTTTATCCAAACATTTACTGACACATACCGACAAGAAACATATTTGTGAGGTATTAACTTAATTTTTTTATATTTCTGAGATTGACTTTATAACATACAAGATTTCCAAAATTCCGAACAGAGACAAAAAAAAACACATTTTTTCAAATAACTTTTAACACTTCGTTAATGCTATACAGTCAGTATCTGGTTCATATGTTCAACAAAAATAAATAAAAAACCATAGCTGATCATTTATATATAAAATAAAATTAACTTAAATATAAAATACATTAGCATTAAAAATCAAATAAACAAAAAATTAAATAACAAAAATTTCAAATTGTATTCAGTTGTTGCACACAATAATCACATTTCAAATTATAAATTCACAAATAGTACACAAAAATTACATTAAAGTCAACAATTACTTTTCAGCTTTTGTGAAATTCTTCTGAAAAAACTGTATCCTTATTATAGAAATCTAAACAACTTTGAAAGTTATGTTTAAATTTTATTTTATTGTCATTTCTTTTAAAATATTTACATTCATACTAAATTTATCCTCTCACCAGAAGGAATATATGACTAAATATTCCTTCAATTGAAGTATTAGTTGTTGAAATATATTTTTATTTTTTTTATTATTTTTAACTAAAACTAGTCTTACAGACTAACGATTAGCTTAAGTCTTAACATATCTTAAATCTAGGGTTATATGTGAATTGTCTCACCCACTGGTCTCACAATTTCTTTTCTTGTTGGCTATTTCGCAATAGCAATTAAAACGCATCACCACACTGACATGACACTTTATCACTCTATCACTTAGTTGGCACTTAGATCAAGGGGTTTCACACGTTTTAGCCTCCGCACCGATCCTCCCCCTTGCAGAAGTTGAGCTGCCTCGACGTTCGGGTGTTCTTGTAGTGTATTCCTGTGTCTCACCGCGACTTTTTTTATTTCATCCTCCACTGAGCAGATATTAAGATCACGATGGATGTCATCACTACGCACGTACCAAGGCGCATCCACGATGTTTCTCAATATCTTGTTTTCGAAGCGTTTTATAATTTCTACATTACTTTTTTTGGAACACCCCCATAGTTGTGCACCATAGGACCACACAGGCTTGAGTACCTGCTTGTATATTATTAATTTATTTTGCGTGGATAACTGGGATTTGCGTCCCAATAACCAATACATACTTTTGTATTTCAAGCCTAGTTCTTGACGTTTTATTTTGATATGGGTTTTCCATCGTAGTTTGGTGTCTAGCGTCATCCCAAGATACTTGGCAGTATTGGAATATGGTATTATTTTCCCATTTATTTTAACAGGGATTTGTGTAATACGTATATTGGTAAAATTTGTATGGACAGATTTGTCTTCATTTAGTTTGATTCGCCACTGGTCGGTCCATGCGCTGACCTTATTGATGGCGCGTTGTAGTTTCTGGGCCGCCTCGCCCACGTCACCCGACACTGCAAGTATAGCAGTGTCGTCGGCAAACGTTGCTGTGACCATGTTATCTATTGCTGGTATGTCGTTGGTATATAGGGGATACAGGACCGGGCCAAGAACGCTGCCCTGTGGAACTCCAGCCCCAATATCTTTTAGCTCTGAGAACTGATCTTCCTGGCGCACTCTGAACAGTCTGTCGGATATATAGGATTTTAAAATCTCGGTGAAGTCTTTAGGTATTTTTTCTTCTAATTTTTGAATAAGGCCAGAATGCCATACCTTGTCGAAGGCTGCCGCTACATCAAGGAATATTGCTGAACAGATTTTTTTGTTTTCAAGCGCATTTTCAATAACATCTGTTATTCTATGCACTTGTTGTATAGTGGAGTGCTGGTTTCGAAAGCCAAATTGATGATCAGGGATTAATTTCTTTTTCTCTATAATAGGTTTTAGCTGTTTTAGTAGGAGTTTTTCAAACAATTTTGACATTGCAGGCAATAGAGAAATCGGTCGGTATCCTTTTGCTTCATTTAATTGCTTTCCCGGTTTTGGGATCATAACAACCTCGGCTACTTTCCATAGTCTTGGTATATGTTTTAACCTGATAATAGCGTTAATAAGGTGAGTCAATTTGGCAATAGCTTTCTTGGGCAGTTGTTGTATAATTTCTCCTGTTATTAGGTCGTAGCCAGGTGCCTTCTTTGGATCCATGTTTTTAATTTCGTTTATTACTTCCTTAGGGGTGACTGGCCTGATTTTTTCTGGATCAGAGCATTTACTTCCCGTCGTTACCCGTTTTGTAGTGTTTGATTCATGAGGGTGGAAATTTTTTTCTAGATGCCTAGCGAAAAGATCAGCTTTCTGTTGATTGTTCCTAGCCCAGCTTCCATCCTCTTGTCGGATTGGTGGTATTTGAGTTCGGGGCTGCTTTATTCTTTTTGTGGTATTCCAAAGAGAATAGTTGGTGCTTTTATCGTTTGTTAGTTGCCGAACGTAAGAGGTAATTGTAGCATTCTTAACTTCTTGGATTTCTCTTCTAAGCCTTTGACACAGATTATTTAGTTTTCTTTTATCTTCTGGATTGCGTGACTGATGCCAGACGCGTCTTGCTTGTCTTTTTTCAGCAACTAAATCCCTAATTTCTTTTGGGTAATTATTTCCAGTTATTTTCGTTTTGATTGTAGGCGTGTTATTCCATGCGGCTTGCTGGATGCTTTCCACAAATTTCTCTATTTCAGATTCAAGTTGATCAGTTGTTTTAAGTGGGACATTAAGGTAAATTATGGAGCTGAGTTCTGCTTGGAAACTCTTCCAATCTGTTAGTCTATTGGTTAGCTTTGGATTGCTTTCCCTTTTAATTACTTTGTCACTTAGGGTTAGAATGATCGAAGAGTGGTCAGAGTTTGGTTCTATGCCTTCATCTACTTGCAAATAGTTTGCTGAAAGCTTTCTTGTGATAAAAAAGTCGATCAGATCCGGTATTTTTTTGGGATCGGTAGGCCAGTATGTGGGTTTGCCGTTAGAGTGGGTTTCACAGCCCAGATACTTAACCGCTTCGTACAGTTCCTTTCCTTTTGTCGTAGTTAGGCGTGACCCCCAATGAGTATTTTTTGCATTAAAGTCACCTCCAATGATGAATTTATCTCCCCAACTATTCAGTAGTTTCAGATAATCTTCTTTTTTCATATTGTATCTGGGTGGGCAATAAACCGCTGCTACTGTAATTGAGGAGTGGTTTTTTGTTTTGATTTTAATTGCTGTTGCTTGTATTTCAGGTGTTTCATACTTTGCCTCCTCGTGATGATACACATTATTTCTAACTATAACCGCGCTGCCTCCATGAGCCTTGTTGGCAGGGTGGATGGTATGGTATATTTTATATCCTCTCATTTTAATAAAGGAATCTTTAGTAAAGTGCGTTTCTGATATGAGGCACACGTCCACTTTTTGCATATCTAGGAGAACTTGCAATTCCTGCTGATGCTGCAAGATCCCGTTTGCATTTCAGGCTAATATTCTTAGATCTAGGTTCATTATTTGTTTTTCTTTGCAGCTTTTTTGTTGCTGCTATTTTCAAGTTTTTCAAGTCTATCTAATATGGTCTTACTGGTTTTTTCTTGCTGCTCCAATCTGGACATGATTTTTTGTAACATTTGCTCTATTGAGTTTTGCTGATTGTTGATTGTCGATTCGGCACATTTATTGACTGGATCAATGGTTTTCTTAGTATCTTTATGTCCAGGTCCGATTACCTTTTTGTTTGTTTCTATCTTGGGTTGTTCAGGTTCATTATTCCTTTTATTCTGCGTTGAGGCCTTGCGCATTTGATTTGCATTGTCTCGCGCTTTTTGTATCATTTTAGCAACTTCACATCCCCTGTAACTTGCTGGATGAGCTTTTTCGCAGTTTGCGCATACAGGTTGTGAGATATTTTTTGCTTTTGTACAATCTTTAGTCAGGTGTTTCTCTGCGCATTTAACACATCTTGGTTCTTGCATGCAATAAGCTTGGGTATGTCCATGTTTTTGACATTTTTTACATTGTGGTATCAGGTTGGATTTCCGATATGCTTCGATCTGAACTCTCATTCCAACGATATCCTTTATATTCTTGATCTTATTTATGTCTTCTCCATTATAGAAGGTGAGTAAAAATAAGGGCAGTGGGATTTTTTTACCACCTACCTTTTTGATAATGTTTTCTGCACTTTTTATTCTATATCTGCGTTTTCGCAGCTCTTCTACTATTTCCTCTGGTTCGCTTGAGGAGTGCAATCCTCTTGCCACTACTCGTATTGGCCGAGTCTGTTTGTCCTCAAAGGAGTACCAATGTATTTTACGGTCGTTGAGTATTTTTGTGACTTTTCTATAATCTTCAGCTTCTTGAACATTGATTTTAATTTCATCTTTGCTCAGAAGTTTACCTTGGTATTGTATTTTTGCTTCTTCAAGCAGTGATTTTAAACTATTATAGTTGTTTATCGGTCCCACAACTATAGGGGGTGGTTTGGGAATTTTTGCTTCTTTTTTAGTTTGTTCAGCTTGCTGTTTGCTGCTAATTTCAACTTCAGGTGAAGAGTCCATTTTTCTTTTCTTTTTGTTCTTTTTTCCTACAGTAAGCCATGCCACCTCTCTGGCTAGTTCCTCCTCATCCGTTTCGTAATCCTGCAGTGGTTGTTCTTCTTGAATTTTGTTAGATTGCGGTTGAGTTTTGGTACCTTGGTTTGCAGTCCGTTGACTTATCTTTAACTCTGTTATTTCCTTCTGTAATTGTATTGCCTGTTGTTGCAGCTGTTGATACAATTTTTGAATTTCTAATTTCTCCTGCTCTGCTCGTTGCAGAGCACTGTAAAGACTTTGCTCATTTGCTGTTTTTATGTGACTGACCTGAAGTAAAGCCTGTTGAAATATTGAAAGCAAATTCGATTATTAGTCTTAAGCACATAATGTGTATTTCCTCCATACCTTCTTTTTTAATTGATTAAAGAAAAAATAAATAAAAAGTTGTTTAACCTTTATGTCAATAACAGAAATTGACAACGTTGTTCAATGACCGAGTATCCGGGTACCCTCCTACAGAATTTTTATAATAAACTTATGCTATAAGTTTTGTATATTTTTGTAAATAGAATGACAGATTGGTCAAATCATTCAGTTTTAAATTTCAAATTCTAAAGCCTGTAACATACATACGAAACATTTGATATACTTTTTGAATGAGGTAATAAACAAACCAGATATACATATTTAAATGAGTTAAAAATGACCATCTTGCTCAACACCCTATTGTAAAAATTTGCCCAACTTCGTTATATTTTAAATGTTTAACATTTGTTGTTACAATCATTTGATATTTAATTAGTTGTTTTTTGTTTTTATTTTCATAGGTAGCTTGATAAGTGATGGGTAAAATATGATTTTTTTTCATTTTGTGACTTATTTATAAACATAGTTATAGCAAGTAATACCTCATTTAAACGAGAGAAAAAAGCACATTTAACTATTCCATAGCCAACTTCGTGGCCCATAAGAAAAAATGAAATTAGGGGTAATATCTCGAAAATGGTAGGTGTTAAAAAAATCTAAAGTAAAAGTTACATTCTCCATTAATAAGTACCTTAAGAAGGTACAAATAGAATTGTTCTAATGATTAAGACAAAAAAGTTATGAGAGAAAAAAGAAATTCGACATTTTCATATTTTCTGCTATAACATCTGAATCAAGAGAAATTTTGTACTTTTAAAAATTGATTGTGGCTCCTCTCATACTAAGGAATAATTCATCTAATTTAAACAAACCTGCATCTCTTATAATAAGCGAGATCTCCATGCTGGAAATGTAATCTGGGACACCCTGGATATACGTCCCAGGTATTTTTTGAAAAATGGGTGGAGAAAAAATTCAAAAATTAAGTTTAAGCATAGTTATGTGAAATGTATTGCAAAAATGCCAATAACGATTTTTTAATTTAAAAAAATAAAATCCTTACCGAAAAGGTTAAGAAATTTGCAACTAAACTTTGATTTAATTGTTGAATGGGAGTAACAACAAAGATCTCATAAAATTTAAGTTTGTTTTTTATTTATTAATGATATATGTACAACAGGGCTGCGAATCCTAGAAGAAAGGTTGAATAACACTGTTTTAAAGTACTCCCACCAAATACATGGGAAAGTATTTTGGTTGATTTTCTCAGAATTTTAGAATTTGGTAGTTAAAAAAGTGCTGATCAAAAGTTATAACAGACTTGAAGCTCTAAATGCAATAATTTCATTTGTAAATAGGGTGGTCCAATTTCTAAGTAGGTACTTGTAACTATAACTATAATAGTTAGCAATAATTTTATAAAGGTCTGTGGGGCAATTTTTTTATAGATAAAATACACCTGCGTTATCAGATCTGTAGTAGAAGTTTTTGTATTTCTGCTACAGAAAAAATTCCAGTATTAATAATTTTTAAGTTACTATAACTTTTGCATCAAAAATTTTGTTAAAAGATTCTTTATTGATTGCGAATAGTTTGTCTGTTGAAATGCAGCAATTATTTAACTTTTTTTAAATTCATTTGTAGAATCAAGCCGCTTTGGTATTGTTTTAATCAAGCCAGCGAAAATTTGATCCAAACAGAAAATAGTTTAAATCACCTAAAGTTTCATTATTTTAACATTTTGTCCTTTAATTTTTGATATGGATTTATCAAATATTTGTAATTGATTGGCTAAAAATTTTATTTGGCTTTTTGTACAATTTTTTATAAAAATTTTAACTCAGGACAAAATTAATATCTTTCGGAATGCCTAGAAAAATGATTTAAAACAGGTACTTTCTTGACCACACCAGGATCTCTCCGATCACCTTAAATAAGAGGATAATTTACAGATTTTTTAAAAAATAAGTAATTTACTAATCAAATAATTGTATTTTGTAGATATGCAACAAAGCCTTTACTCAACCATTCCAGTTAAAGATTCATAAGCGGGCACATACAGGAGAGAAACCGTATGTCTGCAATGTATGTGGTAAAGGTACTACTACCAGTGAAGCACTCACAGTCCATATGCGCACCCATACGGGGGAAAAACCTTTTGCTTGTCATCAGTGTGAAAATGCATTTGCAAGTAAGTATCACAACAACCTATTATGAAATTTTAACACGTTGAGTGCCGCATGGGCCACTGGTGGACATTTTGTTACTTGACTCAGGAACCGTGTGGCCACTGGTGGCCACTCGCAAGGTTTAGTTTAAACTACACATGTCCACCGGTGGCCAAGATATGCATTGATTTTCCTAAACAGGTCTGTTGTACGATTCCAGAGGCAAGTATATTTGTGTTTGGATTGGGCAAATTGTGCAAAGAAGTAAAAAAAACACCAAGTTCAAAAAATTTCTGATATATGTATATTAAAAAATGGCTTGGTCCCAGGGACACATTTGCTGTTTTGGGAGCGGCGCTCAACATGTTAAAAGTTATTCTGATAAAACTAAACAAATATATTTTTGTATTTTGCTTTATTTCCATTGTTTTTAGAGATATCTAAAAATTATAAACACTTTTTAAACGTTTTTTATTTTTATAAGCTGATATAACTAGATTTTCTGTGAGACATTTTGTCTATTTTGGACCATCATCAATTTTGTTATTTCTTATGGGTGCCGCATTGGATTTTGAAATAAATAAAGTAGTTCTAAAAATTCTGAATACAATAATATTTTAAATTTATCAAGTGTTGTTACTATTTTCAAGCTTTCTGTAGTAATAGCCATGATTTTATGTTAATCGTGTATCAGACTAAAATAGGATAAAATGATTCAGTATTGTATTTAAGTAGCAGATATAGAACTGCCACTCGACATTTTCTTGAAAATATATTTTTTTATAACAAAAACCCCATCTAACCATTTTCGTCATACAGATTAAAATAAAACTGTTTTGATTATAAGCAATGCACCAATTTTATTTCCATTCTCATCATAATTTAATGTAATAATTTATCTAAAGAAAATTGTATACAGAGTTATGGACATCTAGAAAAAATTAACCAATGCTTTGTATTTTTATTGCACCTATTTTTTAAATCATTGATAGCCATTATTCGAATAAAGTTAGTACAATTATTTAAAAAATATTGGTAGCAATCATGAACTGTGAAAGTTATAAAATTTTGTAAAATTTTTGATGTGTAGTGGTTTTAACCACAGTATTGATTTCGACAAAAATCGCTTTATTTTCAAATTGCGTTAATAATATGCTATATTACAGTATTCAGAATTTTTAACTACCTTTTTATGCAAAATTTCTATATGATGCCCATAAGAAATAAACTGACAAAACATCTGACAAAAATTAATTATATTATCATACAGTTGCTTTATAAAAGTGTTTTTGATTACTTAATATTAACCATATTTTTTATTAGTAAGTCAAGTCTGATCCTTTTCTTTGAGGTAGCAGATATAATAATAATAATAACAATTTATTAGTCTTTGAGAGAGATCAGTTTTTTATACATGATACAAGTCAACATACAGTACAACACAACTTAAGCACATTATGCTTCTTGCATTATATTACTATTAAAAAAACATGGATGTCAATACATTTTAAAATCAATAAGACATATACAACTAAACAGAAAAAAAAAACAATTTTTGTTGTCCTTAATAGATTATTGGCAAATAAAAAAAAAACACCAGGAGATCAATAAAATTGGGACTTATTAAATGCTCAAAAATAAACACATGATCTCAGTAATATTTTGTAATTTCTTTTATTATTTTAGTACACATTCTTAACACATTGACTACCAAATAAGAGTTAACTCCTATTAGCAATCTGGTGCAGAACAACACATACGAGTTAACTCGTACTGGTATGGCTTGCCTTTCGTAGCAAATACGTGCAACTGATAGGTAGTGGGCTTCTGGGATTTGAACGAAAAATCAACCACGGCGTTGAAAAATTGTATACTCAAGACGGCTTAGTGGGACAAATTTTTATTTACACGTTAACTGTTAACTCCCATTATTGACAACAAATTTCTGGTCCTGTGGGCCATTTTATTTTTACAGATTAAGGTTATTTTTATATCAGAAAATTCGTACATGTTCTCAAAATAGATTTTTTGGGTTATTTTTAAAGTTTTGTTTTGTTTGCATTTTTTATTTATTTTAATATTTCTGAGACTAAACAATCCAAAAAATCATGCACTAAAAATACATTTGGGTCTGTCGGGCAGATGAGAATTGAACTATGTTTAGAGAAATTCTGTGTGAGGTAACATTGCTAAACCACGGAACATATTGTGTAAACAATCACTCGAGGCACAAGGGCTGTGACTCGTGACAGTTGACGTGTTAAAGTAAAGTAAACATGCGTTTGCAGTTAACATGTTAAATACAAAATTGTCATTGAAAATTATAAAATGGATTAGCACATGAAAAATCATAGTGATTCTCAGAAAATGTCTTGTTTTCGGAACATGGTAGCAATAAATGTTTTTATCATTTCAGTCTTCTAATTACATAATCAACAACAGTATTACACTAAAACCAACAACAGATAGGAAAATGTTGTAGTGCTACAGCTCATATGTGCCAGCTATAAAAATTTACATGATTTGAACAATACTGTAAGCGTGTAAGCATTTTAATCATATAACAATTACTAACAGGTTCATAAAATATAGTTCTATCGTTCTTCATTGAAAGGCAAGTTTAGCAGACAAAAACTTCACTACTGCTGAATTGTAAAGTACCACTTGATGTACAAAAACTAATAAGTGAATAAAATGGGTTTCAGAGCAAGCAGAAACTAATTTCCTATGAATTTAAAATTCATACTATACAGCTATTATATTCTAACATATTTATGATTAAAAAAATTAAAATCAAAGAAAGTTTAAACAATAGAATAATATATTTATTATTTTAGTACTAAGCAGTTGTAATAAATAATACTGCAAATTTGTAGGTAAAAGTCAGCTCACAGTTCATTTACGACGTCACACGGGAGTGAAGCCTTACATGTGTCAGCAATGTGGCCGTGCTTTCCTTCAAAAAGGGGACTTGGATACACACATTCGATACCACACGGGTGAGCGTCCTTATGCCTGTACGTACTGTCCCAAGCGTTTCATCGCACATAGTGCTTTACGAGTGCACACGATGAGCCACACGGGACTTAAACCTCATGAGTGTGTCATGTGTCATAAACGATTTGTGAGTACTCATATTTTGAAAACTCACATGCGAACCCACACAGGGGAGAAACCCTATGCTTGTGATGTGTGTGGACGTTCGTTCTCCCAAAGTGGAGCTCTCGCCACGCACAAAAAAGCACATTCTTTGTTACGAACTCGACTAGTGTCATAGTAAATAAATATGACAATGGGTAAATGTAAGTGCATGTAAAATTTTATAGTATTTAAAGTATTTCGTGTAAATATAAAAAAATAAATGTATGTAAATGTAAATGTGCTTGAACTTGAAGGCTTGTAAACAGTGTAAATAATAAAAGTTAGCGATAAATGAATAAATGAAAATATTGAATATTTTGATGTTATCAGTTTTGACATATATCGAAATTTTTATGTTTCGACATATCGACAGAGAAAAGGAACAAATGCGCACTTAACCACGAATGTGGGGATTTTTTTAAAAGAAACTCTTTTTTTTTTTTTTTGGTGAGCACAAGTAAATCAGAAATAATTTAAAATGAAATTTATTTAGAGGAAGATATTTCATTAAAGTAAATGAACGAAAATAGCAATATTTTAATATTTTGTAGCAGACTAACATGGTCGAATAGTGAAAATAAACGAATTTTAATGCTTCCTTACTGCGATGAAAGGCTAGGCAACTACGCATAGCAAATGTGAGATTTTGCTTAAACGGATTATTAATCAAAGCCTTTGGTAGAAATTTCCATCTATAATTATAAAAGTGGTGGATCAGTCTAGAAAGAAATAATGGCCCATAAAAATTTTGGCCGAATTTTTTTATCATGCACACCAACGTTACCACGGTTAGATGAATATTCTCAGGATACCCAAATGAGTGGTTAAAAAAATTGTTACAAACAAAATAAAAGACATATTACATCAAATATTTTTTTATTTGAGCACAATCACAAAAAACTTTACAGATGGGATAGAGCAGTTGGTAACGAATATAACATAAATTGAAATATACTGGGTGTCATTTTAGCATGGCTGTATGCATTAGATTTTTAAATAGAACACAATTTTTTACATATGTATTATGATAAAGAAATATGTTTTATAAAATAACAAACAAAATCATTTATAAGTAACTTTCTTGAATATAATTTTTTTTAAAACAAACAGGTGTTTTGAATGAATCACAAAAATAATTGAATTTATTGGTTACCATAAATAAACAATATACAGGGTGTTTGAAATTAGAATTTAAGCATGGGGATTTCGCTTATTATAATAGCTAAAGTAAAGGTTTTAATTTGGCTCAGTTGCTAATTCGGTCCTCATTATTGAGCTGAAGAGAAATTGCAAATATGTATCTCAAATGGTATCCGAGAAAATCAGGAAATACCAGAAATACTCAAAATTAGAAATTTTTCAGTAGGTCGAAAAAATTTATTCATAAAACTTAAAAGTTGAAATGATTAAAATCTGTGAATGTTTGAGACAATTCCTTGACCTTTATTTGGCTTATACTCTACAGCAGGGGCCCCTAAACTATGGCCCACGAAGTGTTTATTCCGTCCACGGCCTTTAAAAAAATATATAGCTACATCAAATTTTTTTAAAGAAAAATTATTGCTGCAATCATTTTTAAGAATCAAACATATTATACATAAAATTCAATCAAAACTACTCGATGGTTATTATTTGCATAAATGTTTTAAAATAAGTGTCTAAAATTTTATACCAAAAATCAATAGAGTAATTTAGACATCAACAAAACAATTGCATAGTTCTCATTAGCACTGTTTCCATATTTGTCGATGATTATTGATTGTTATTAATCCTAATTTTGAGAATATCTATTTCTTAAATTTAGCAAAAAAAAGTATTTGTTTATTTAGTTTACTTTAGTATTAAGAAAAATCTATTTGTTTAGTTGTACTTGAGTTGTTATTCTTGCAAAACTTAGTTATTTCGTGTAAGAACTTTTTTTTTAAATTCGGCCCACCTAGCACTTTCAATACCCCTATGTGGCCCTCTTCTAAAAAAGTTTGGGGACCCCTGCTCTACAGCAAACTATTGTAAATGCCTCAGTGACTTCTCATCACTGTAGTAAAGTTTTGAGTTGTCACTTTCTTTGCTGGGGTGCAAATGATATCAAAGTTTTTATATTGACCACCTCGATCTAGCAAATGTGGTTCAGTGATAAAAGCGATTATTAATAAACTTGTATTTTAATACCAGTGCTACTTTGTGCAATCGGGCCTTAGAGTTACAGTCATTTAAATGAAAGAAAATGTCCCAGTTAAACTTAATTTTTCAAAAAAAAATACACTTTAAATTTGATCATTGATCACATACACTGTAGAAATATTTTCCAGTTGAATGCAAAGGTAAAACTTTTGTGGTAACAATTTTTTTAAATTTTGTTGATTAATGTAAGAAATTATTTAATTGCGTTTTTTAAATAACCTTATGTATTATTAATTTACAAAAAAGTTAAATTACTATTAATGTGCCCTTTATTAAAGAGTTTTTAAAAGTTTAATAAAACTGACCATGCTATACATTTAAGATATATTTTTCAAGTGCAAAGTATGTAATCTTCGAGCAATGTTTATATAAAATAATATGGTTAACATAACTTATTCAATTATTACAAAAAAAAAACAATTAAAGCCTATGTTTTCCAAAAATTCGGATTCTGTGACAATCTTCGCTCAAAGTTGGTGTACCAATTTTGCACAGTAGATAATGGTACGTAAGTAGCTGTTGGATCCCGAACCATGTGGTCTTGTGTTATTGAATAACTAAGGACATAGTTCATAAAATTTTCAAGCATTTTTTGGGCAAAAGTTACGTAGGAAGATGCATCTGTAGATGAAGGACTATCTTGGAGATTGGATAATGGCTCTAAAAAATTTTCATCATTAATTAAAGCTATGATTTGATAAAAGAAGACTTTATCTTCTTTAATTCAAGTTCTATTTGAAAGAATATCAATTATATTAGTTTCTGATATTCTATTGCTTTTCGTGTTAACATCAACATTTAGTCTCTTTTCGGATTTAAACATGCGTATATAAAAAATACGTTACAATTTTAAACTCCACCTCAAAGAAATCCTTGTATGAAGCAGTTTACTTTAAATGGTAAAAGATAAATCTTTCATGAACTAAATGTGAAGGAACTCGAAAAACTATCCTTTACTTCTTTATAACACACATTCATACACTCGTACAAACCTAACGAAATGCCTATTTGAGCATTATGGCAAATAGCTTGCTGTCCAAAAGTTGCTGTGTTTGTAAAATCGCCCATTTCATCCAGTCTTTTTAAACTCGATATCCTAAATATAACTGACGGTTTACTATTTGATATATGACCTAATAATTGCCAGTTTGGTGGAGCATTGGGATCGGGCCAACTAAAGTACACTGAAAACAGGTTCAATTACTTATTTATTAAACGTAATAATTATAAGCATAAGCCCCATCACATTTAAACAATAGATAAATATTTTTTAATCTACCTTGACCTCCTGTTCCTTCAGGAAAAGGCACAGCTCCAGTTAAAAATACGACAACATGGTTTACGTTGTCTGCATCTGGAATTATGGTAAGGAACTGATTCTGGTTAATCTGCTGAAATTCCGTACTAACCTGTAACGATTTATTTAATTAATATTACTAATACATGTTAAAATAGCTATAATTATGTTGAATTAAATATCTCATTAAGCAATAACTTACCAGTCTTCCTGAAACAATCACGCCAAACATGGCCATAGTTTAAGTTATTTTTGTTTATTTAAATACTAAGCATTCATTGAAGTACTTGGAGAAAAATAAAATGCCGATCTTCTAGATTTTACCACAGACAACAACGGTGTAAGGTTATTAGTTATTGGTAGTTGTCAAAAGTTGGCAAACCTTTAAATAACAAAAAATTTTTAATAAGAATAGTATCATACGTTTTGTTTAAGCTAGAAAAAGATAGGTAAGATTTAAAAAAAAAAAATTTTTACCTTGATTGAAATAACTCAATAAAATTTAGAGATTCACTATATTTTCTTTGTATACAATTAGAAAAAGAACCATATGAACTCAAAAAAATAATTATATTACACAATACATTAAATTTGTTGTGGTTAGGGATATTCAATTTCAAATATTATGTTGCTCAAACTGCGCCTTTCATAGTTTAGTAACAAAACGCGTCGCTGGCGGATGGTTGTAATTTTTGTATGTCAAGTGTATACATTTTCATTATTATTGGATATATCACACCATGATCATGGTTTGTTTTTATTCGTTTATGATATGTTATTACTAGATTAAATAAATCGATTGTCTGTTAATTTTTATTTCGTTCATTTTATTTGATCGTTTTTCTGACAGTTGAAGTCAATATTGATACATCAACCCTTAACATTTATTTAAGTGTTGCTTTATTTAGAATTTTTTTTTTTTTCAACCACTAGTTAATTATTTTCCATTTTATTAGTACATTGTGTTAATTAATAGATTTGCGTTAAATCATGTCACACCCCCACTGAAAATTTTGTATAAAATCGATACGCGCTACGTCCAGATTGTTTTTGCTACTTATAAGTACATTTTTTAAAATGTGCCACAATTTATTTGAAAATTTCGTTACATGTTAAACTAATCTTGTGTATGTAACATTCTGTATTGATTGTTTTGGTTTGCATACTTTTAACACTTGGGGAACCTAACCACTAAATTTTGGCAAGTGGAATGTCAGTATATTAGTAGATATATTTATTTATTAAATAAACTACTTCGTATCTGTATCTTCACTCTTACCCTTTACAAAGAGAAGTACAGTGCGTTTTAAACTATGGTACCAAGATCTATCATTCCAGTAGTATGGGCCGTAAAAATGCTTTTTTTTTTAAGGTAATGGTGTGTAATGTCGTTACCGGTCTCGCAGTATGAGGCCCTGTTGGCTGAAGTACGCGGTCTGAGGCGTAAAGCCCAGCGCGTACAGCAGCTCGCGACGCCCCTGTTGTCCTGCACATCTACAACTTCATTGCCTTCACCCTCTTCGAGCAAGCAGCAGGTAGGGCTCTTATTCAATAAGACTTATAAAGCTAACTTTATTTAACGTATTTGAACATGTTGAATTAAAAGCAATGTTCTCGCTTGTTTATTTTTTTTACAAAAGCTTAACACTTACCTAGTATCAATAAACATTTTCGTCGTTTTTTCGCCACCTGTCTTGAGTAGTTACAGTGCGCATAATTTTTTAAGTACCCTTAATATAATAAGGTCATGATTTATACCGTGTATTGTAGCACCCTAAAGCTTAATCACTCAAAAACTAGATATTCTGAATCAGTGGCGGCCGGTGAAAATTTTGAGTAGGGGTGCTGTTCATATACAGGGTGGTCCACATAGAAGGGCCACTATTGGGATCTCGTAAACGGTATCAAAACTTTTTAGTGGGTTCAAATTTTGCAATTAAAAATAATTTTTTTAAAGCACGATTTATTTAGAAACTTTTTTTATGCTTTAGTTTTTTTCGTTAAACATACAGTTTTTAAGTAAAAAATAAAATAAGTAAACATGAACCATCAAATTAATACTCCAATATGAAATTTTTGGTAGTTGCCATGGTTTGTTTATATTCATATTGGGTCATTTTGACGTTGACGCGGCGACTACGCTAAAACGCCCGTCAATTCTACCCAATATGAACATAAACAAACCATGGCAACAATCAAAATGAATCGTTTCGTAATGGAATATTTCTGTGGTCAGCGGGAAAAAGCACTTAAGTCAAAAAGTGCAATTTTTCAGGAGCAACATTTTTTTATTTTACTTGTTATCATAATATGAGTTTACATTTTACTTGTATATGGTATATTTTACTTAAAATTAAGTATTAAATTATCACAATATGTCAACATGATGAAATTTTTTAATAAACAGTAAATACCTACTTGACTTAAACTGGCATCAAATAAGAATAACAAGTAGATTTTCACAAATGTAAACAAATGGATATATTCAGTTTAACTCGTTTATTCTTAAAAAATATATTTGTTATGTAGAATTAAAAAAAAAAAATCTGATTAAAAAAACCAAAAGGGGTCGCACTTTTCAGTCCTCTGTGAAGGTGGAAGATGATTAAAAATATTATTATGGAAAACCTTTTAATAAGTATAAAATATCTAACTAATATCATTCTCCTACATTTCTCCAAATTTAAGAAATAAAATAAAAACCTAATTTTACCGCTCCCCTTCAGGGGGGGTGCAACTCCGAAATGAGACGTCTAAGAAAAAAAAGTTATATGAATAAAATAAAAACCTAATTTTACCGCTTTCCTTTAGGGGGGTGTAACTCCGAAAGGAGACGTCTAAGGAAAAAATTATATGAAAGACAATCCTTAATTTTCGATAAGGAATCACCTCCTGATTTTTTTTTCGCAATATACTTAAGAAACGCCCTGTATATCATTTGTTGGGGTGATTTCCAAAAATAAAGTAGATAAAAAAGTTCGTCATAATCTCTGAAACACCGTGTGTATTAAACAAACAATAAAATATCCATATATGAAAATATTCCATCCCATACACGTCGTCTGGTCGTCAGCTCCGCGTCGATTTTCAACTCCATTTTAAACCCCAAATAATTGCATATACAGTAGACCTCCAAACTTCGAACGGTTTGACATTCGAACAACTTGAAACTCGAATAAAAAATTCGGAGAAAATCCGGTTTTGAGTCTCGATTAAAAACTTCGGAAGTCTAACAAAGAATCTATTTTTAAGCGTTTTATTTGATTCTTGGGTTATTTTTGTATTATCTTTGAAAATACGCATTTAATAATATCCGTTCTACTATTATTATTGATTGATTACTATACAATATTTTTTATTTGTTTATTATTATTAATAAAAACATTCAATTATTGAAATTAAATAGAGGTACGTTTTATCATTATTTACCAGTATAATATATTTTTTTAAATAGGCACTTTAAAATGTTTTACATTGGGTAAGTGATGGAGGTCTGGAACGGCTTAATTCGATTTACATTATTTCTTGTCGGGAAATTTAACTAAAAAGTCTAACCGACTTCTGGACGGATTCTGTTCGAAGTTCGTGGTTCCATTGTATTGTAATTAAATTTTCCCTCGAACTCTGAGCCTTCTATGTTAAATCATTAATGTGTTAGTTTGTATACTACAAAAACAATACATGGTTTTATATTATCTCTGTGTGTTGTTATTATTATTTTTATTATTATACTTATTATACTTTCTCGTGTTGATAGTGAGTGAAATTTTGTGGGTACCAATCTGAGAAAGTATTCTCTTATCAAAATATCTTTACTTTCTCGTTTGAATTGACTGAATAATTTAATCTTTATACACCGATTACAACTAATGTGCTTGGAGTTGGACGTAAACTGAATTAACAGCTGCTTTAAATTATTATTTATGCAACCTTGTCCCAAAGTAGGAATATTAGCGTGTTTTGGATGAATATGGTTTTCATCAAATATTTCATTGTTTTATTTTATTAATTGTAAAATTTTTAGTATGGGCCTTCTAAACGGGACGCTCTGAAAGTTGTCGATGATTTTTGCAAAATTTTCGGAACGTCTAGGTATGTTTTAAAAATGTTTACTTTTGTGGTTATAAACATAGTGATGTCACCAGTTACGTAATTAATTTTTGGGGCACCGTGGGCAAAATTACTGAAACGGTTGCTTCTGTCGACTTTAAAAATTTTATTTCAATGTTTTTTATTCCGGAATCACGGGTTTGCTTTGCCGTGACCCATATAAAGTTTTACTGTGCGACAGTTAAAAGTGGCTTGCTTGATCTCAACTCAAGGCACCACATCTTACTATTTCGCTGACTTAGATGCTTTATTTTGTTGTTGAATAGTAGAATTTTTCAAATAAGCAATTTTTTACAAAGAATGTGCAACATAATTACTGAAATAGTATATTAACCTACTTCTACGACCTTGAATTCTCCGGTAATTGTGTTCACTTTCCAGTTTAAGTGTAACCGTGAATTAAGAAAAAAATGTTAGCTTGACGTTTTAACATCTTTTATGGCAAAATGTGTGTGTAATATTGCTAATAAGGTTAGCCTTGAATGAATGTCAGTAGGTAAGACATTGACCCCACATACATTTCTCATACATAAATTTATACACACATATACTCTGGTGGTCACTGAAAGTATCGTACATAGGACTTTACCATGCAAAATTAAATAGCTACAAATACCAGACTACCGCGATATTTTTAAAGTTTTCTCAAAGGAAGCGGAAATGCTAACCGAATTGAAATTGTTAAGTGAAGAATCCTTGGTAGTTTTTGATTCTGAACAACTTTTATACTTACGCTTTTGTCGTAAAATAATCGGGCAGGGGGGGGGTAATAATTGCAACTATTTAATTTTGCATGGTAAAGTCCTATGCACGATACTCTCATTCGACACCCTGTATACGTCATAAATAATGAGCAAGTTTTGTCAGTTTACAGAGCATAAATAATGTTGAATTTTATAGTTTTTCTTGTAAAAAGAAAAAAGTCGAATAAAAAATAATTACTCATTCTGCAGAAACTTTTGAAAACGTCCCCTTCTACCCTTTATAGAACTTTTTCGCTAGTTTAAGTTTTCCGTCCATTTTACTTTTCCGTTAACGAAAGGGGAAACATAATAAAAACTGTATCAACAACAGGCCATCTGTAGCAATACTTGAGAATTTGAAATACATACAATATCAAAATTGGTTTACTCAAAAGACACTCCCGCTCTACTTTTTTTTGTAAAAAATATTTGAAAACAAGATAAAGATATTATGTTTAATTCTTGGGGCACAGCAGAAGGAAGCGAGATAAGATGACCAATCGTTGTAAAAAGTGATTTGCCTTTTTTTTGTAATTGTAAAATTTAAAGTCGTGTATAGACCAAATTGAGAAATTTGCGAACTTTTCGAGAGCTGTTCGCGAGCAAAACGTCTAAACCAAAAAAATTGTGTGTTCGTCAACAGCTTTCGGGACATACTAAAGAGTTCGCGTCTTGCAAGTAAATGTCATCAATCGACAAAGACGGTGTGGTGTGGTGACTGCTTTTATGTTTGTGAAAATAGTTTCCACTCGCCTTCGCCTCTACACAACTTCTTCGATATTGGGCTATAATCAGTAGGGGGCTCGCGGGGGCTCGCGAGAGCCCTTTGTTAAATTATTCCTTAATTTGCGAGCCCCTTGTTCTTCTTGTTAACCATTTTCTCAAGAAAAAAAAGTATATTAAAATCATTTTCATTATATACATTTGTAAAGCGACGAAGTCATGCCTATCAAGCAATGACGATTAAATTTGGAATAACCCGTCGCACAATAGAATTTTTTGAATTATGTACAATCACTCGATTATTCACGTTTGAATTTAAAATGACATTTTTTTTTCAACATATAATTAACATTATTTTTTTGTTTTTATTTAACTATGAGCGAGCCCTTTGTTAAAAATTTCATAGCTCACCACTGGCTATAATCCTCCCAATTTTCTTTCGATTTCATCCGGTTCCATCTGTATAAGCTCAGAAATTTGCTGGATTATTTCTTTTTTTTTAGTGTAGTTTAAAATATTTGCGTCCCATAAGTTTGGACGTAAACGATATTGTTCTATTACATTTTAAATGTCTTCTCTGACCCAGGGCCGGATATAAGGATGTGCAGAGTGTGCACCGCACACGGTTCCGCGTTAGGACCCCGCTAGGGAGGGTATATGGATAAAATGGGGAGGAGGTTTTTTTTTTTTTTGTCAGCAGCCTGTTTTTTTTCAGTTTTTTAGTAACATTTTAACTCGGCCCCGCAAACCCAGGACCGGCTCTGTCTGACCACTCCATTTTATACAACTACACAAATAACGTCCAGACAGAAAATTATATTAGGCACCTGTTCGCGAACAAACCCTTTGATGTACCGCCTTAAGAGCGAACTTCGTTTAAATTAGCGAACTGTTCGCGAACTCCTGTCTACGCCAGGTTCGCACATTGTTCGCGATCTGTTGGCTAACTGTTCTAGAACAGCTCGCGAACTTGGTCTGTGGTGTAGCGGCTTTAGAGAACACGAAAATATCTTCAATGATTGAAAATAATACATTTGTTAGAAGTTTCCCTCAGTTATTACACCGTTTTTGCCGGAACCTAAACTATTTTAAGAAAGTAGTGCTTATTCAATCTCATTTTTCTGAAATTCAAATTCCTATCTCAAAGAAAAGCTGAAAGTTGCCATGGGAATACAAATAGTTTATTGATTGGGTTGGTGATAGTGGCACTACTAAAAAAAAAAAACGCAATTCCCAAATTAATCCATTACCATTACACAATATTACCGCAATATAAAATAATTTATAAACTTGCTAGTGATACAAAGTTAAATAAGTCATCGAACCCCTAGATGCAATAAATTTATTTTTTTAGTTCATTAAATAGGTGTTATAAAAATTATCGTAATGAAAAGGAACTTAATTTATGTCAAATAACATTCCAGATTTATAGGCAAACGACAAAACAATTTGAATTCGTGTATTATACGCTGTACTGCAAAGTGTATTTCGAATTATAAATGTTTAATTTTTTGCACTCAATCCTGTATAATTTCCTTTTAAGTGCAGTCGCCATTGCAATCCGTGAGTTTTGAAAAGTGATGCTTTTAGGGCGGAAGGAAAGCGCGTATTGTGGGGCGGACTACTTGGAATGTTTCTTGTCTTTCCATGTGCAAATTTCTTTCGCTTGTTATATTTTTACTATTATATTTGACTTACGTAATAAATGAATGTGCACTAGGACTTAGGTTGTCTTTTCTATTGAAAAGTCGAGTAATTATCCTTTCCTTATTTCAAAGCTCCAGAACAGAAATCGTTGGTAGAAAGTGCACAATGTGATAAAAAAATAGAATTTCAGGAAGGATACCTTGCCAGGGCAAGAAACCGGTTAAAAAAAACCTCTTATCCGTTATTTTTTGTCTATAAATGTGATTTTTAACCGAAACCGTTATTTTTAATGGCAAAAAACGGTAACCTTTAACCAAAATAATTAAAAACCGGGTTTTTTAACATCTTTTTTAAATAAAAATTACTTTAAAAAAATACAGAATCTGTATTAAATGCGATAAGTTTACCAAAAGTCATTACTGAGCGCCTGATTGTATAAATAGATAATTTCTTTTTATACTTTGCATTCCAAATTAAAATAATGTCAAAAACGTTTTTTTTACCGGTCTTTAAAACCCGGTTTATAAGTTAAATAGTTTTTTTTTACAGAAAACCGATTTATTACGAAAAAAAACCTGTTTTTTAGATTAAAAAAACCGTTATAAAAATAAAGTACTCGCTTTCGGTTAACCGTTAACCAATTTTTGTTTCGGTTGCGAGCATTGCAGAAGTTTGTTTTATAATTTTTGGAATATATCTCTAAATTGTTGAAAACTATTTCACTAAAAAAAAATTCACCGCTCCCCCCCCCCAAATTATTTTTCTTCGGGTCAGCATCGGCCCAATGTTGGCAACCCTATTTGATCCGCGTAAATCGGCCCGCTTATCTAGCACGTTTCTTAACCAAGTGCGTTAAAAATGCTGCTCTACGGGATTATTTATAATTTTAATCAACTTTAAACGCAATGCATAGGACCGTACAAACGTTGAAATTTTAATATCTCAAAATTATTTAGCCAAACGGTGGCTCGAGGCTGTCAATGTTTGTAGCCTGCGGTGCTTACGGTAGTTCCGGACTTTAGGAAATCGCATGGAGTCCGGTCTACGATCAGTCTAGTTATAGAACGTGTAAGCGCGAACATCTTAAGTATTTGTGCTCCGTTGACTGCATTGCGGTAACAGTTAATGTTCTGAAAAACGCGTTTTTACGTCTTCTTAGAGATAATTAACATACATGCATGAAATATTCTTAAATAGTGCTAGTTAATTGGTGGCAATATCATTTCTGCACGAGGTCGGATGTTAATTGTTTTTTTATTGTTTGTGAAGGTGGAAAGTTAGTGTTTGTTGAACCTTTACCTCATCGAAATTTCAGTATTTGTTAGGAAAAGTAAGTTTAACGTGTTTACACCTAAAAACAATTTGCATTAATTGAAATAATTAGTTGTCATAAAAAATGCTGATGTATAATTATATTCTTCCAAATTCTAAATTGTTAATAATCATAAGCACTTTTAAACGTAACCGTTAACCAATTTTTGTTTATTTAACGATGGTTTACATTACTTACATTTGGCCCTAATCAAATAGGATTCCAGATAACTAATGACCTTAGGACTTTAAGAAACCCTAAACGTAGTGTATATTAAATCGTGTCAGGGTTACGTTCTATACGGTTAACTCAACGACCTTTTCGTCTCTTTTTTAAATTTGTTCTTGGTTTATAATTGCTTTTTAAATGCGCGTGTAATGATATTAAAGAAAGTTATAAATGTGTTGATGTGGACAACAATACTAAGTAATTAATAAGGAAATTATGTATATTTTATTGCAGTAAGTAGTAAATGACTGGACTGTCTACTATCAATCACTTAGTTGTTCGGTGAAAACTTTTTTTTTTTAGCAGGATTGGATCTACTTATTTCGGTGCCTAAAGCTAAAGTTTTCATTTTTTTCTCCGAAGTTTCCGAGACAGTAACCTAGGGTTAAAAAAAAAACTCGATCAATTCAAATGAAAGAGCGGAAAATAAAAACCCGAACATTTTGCACATTTCAATACTTTCCCCCACTCTAGTTTTCGTATCGAATGAACGGTTACACTCTTACAATGTTGCCAGACTATCAGATTTGCATAATTTTGGCAACAATAATGGTACCGTACCATACTTTACATTCATTAATTTAAAAGTTTATAAGAAAATGATGAAAATCGGGGTCGAAATCTGGGACAATAATAATCCGGTATTTGAGTCTTGTTTCAGTCACTGTCCCTGAAAATCGGAGACGAATGGTCACCTTACTAAAGCGGAAGGGTTGGAAAGGTTAATTTGACATCTCCCTAAAAGAAATGAGACGGAAAGTATCAGATGGCGAAGACTAAATCCATTACAGCAACAATTAATACAAAAATGACAATAAGTCGCTAAAAAATGAGATCCCTTTGAAACTGGGACCTGAAACGACCGCTTCACCCGCTTCAATGTAGATCCGGTTCTGCTTTTTTGGCTCTCTTTTGGCCTGTCTGCCATCCTATAGAAACTCGAACAAATGAACACTAATTATATTTTATAATTTAGAGGAGTAATCCTAAAACTTCTATCACCTTCGACACCTTCGTTTCTAAATAATTTATTTTTGCGTAAGTTGATCGAATACGACTTGTTTTAGTGTGTAGCTATGACTTGAATCAAAAGTTAAAGTATTTTAAATAGGTATTTCATCGAAATAATGTTAAGAAGTTGATTAAAATTGAACATAATTTTTATTCAGATTTGATTTTAATACTTTTTATCAATTCATACGTTCAACTTACAAATGTATTTTTGAGATTATTTGCATTTTAATAAAAGGATTGCGGAGCCCCAGGAATCTGCAGGACACAATTTGAGCAACACTGCTTAAAGGCTGTAAATCGCACCATGCATAATTTCACAGATAATTCGATAATGTACGAATTAGTACTCTTGTGTATTTCATTTGCTGTAAAACATGGTCATTTTGAAATTTAGGAAATGAAAATAACATTTAAATTGTAAATTTACCAGTAACCCGAACCGAACCGAAACTGGAACAAAAACCGAATTGAACCGTTGCCGCCGAACCGGCTAAATTTGAGGCTCAACATGGGAATCTCGCTTGTCTTAAGAGCTACAAAATCGTTTAAACTGGGACAAAGTTGCAAAATTTGGTACTGAATTCAAGTCAGAAAGGAAAAAAATCATGGCCCACTTTGTTTAGAAGTTTTATTTCCTTTAATTTTAGAGACACTTAAAAACAAAAACACTTTCTCCAAACAACTTTTAATTCTCTATATGCTGCTTTTAGTAACTAAAAAAGTAATATTATTCACTATTTTATTTAAGCATCAAAAATATAGAATTGACCGTTGAAACTTTCTTTAATTAAAAATTAAACTAATTTAAATTACGAAGAACATATCAATTTTATTTTACATCTAATCATAACTTGATCAGTAATCATGTCGTCTTAAATTTGTATCTAATGCAAAAAATATTGTACACTGAGTTGTGGCTTTACAAAACACATTTATATTATAAGACTGACCAAAACGTTGTATTATTGTACCCCTAATTTTTCCGATATTGTATGCCACAATTCGCATAAAACTAGTAGAATTACTGTAAAAATGTTTATAACAACCCTAAAACTTTGCATTTTAAAATTTTGTTACAATTCGGGTGGTTTTGGTTTTCATGCCAGTCTTGATTTCAAAAAATCTGTTTTTGGATTTATTGCGGTTGTTTTTTACATTTTACTTAGGTATATTATGTTATATCATTGTGTTTAGAATTTTTAGTAATAGTTGTTAATTTGATAACGGAGTGGGACACCCTGTATAGATTTAGATACCGACATAAAACACCCGTATTTTAGTTTTTAATCGTGTTCTATTACGAAAGATAATATTCAAATGAACAAAATTTTACTGTATTGTACAGGGTGGTTTAATTTCGATGGGATTGCATGGGTATCTCGCTTAGTAGTCATGATAGAGAAACGGTTAAATTACCAAAAATCTGCAGTTTTTTGGGACAAACTTGAAACCGTTTTCAAAAATAATCTATCATTTCCGGTTTTCGAGTTATTGAATAAAAAGTATTTTTTTGTCATATTAATAATGTGTCATATCTCCGTTATTGTTGTAAATATGGAAAATATTTATGAAGATTATTTTTAGATATTTTTATGTTTAATTTGATTATACTAAAAACAATTTTTTTACGTTAGCCGTTATAAAGTTATGACACAAACTTACCTTTTTTTAAATGGGAGCGATAGTTGGCTATGACCTATTTAAATCACTTATTTTTTTCTCATTCCAAATATGTGTTGATGTATATATTTTCAATAATACGCAAGTTACGAAGGATTTTCAGTTTTTTTAACCTCTTAAGCGCCGCGCTTGGCAAAGCAAAGTGCGCTCCTAGGCGGGGGGGGGGGACTGATTTTTAACGCGTGCGTATATATACGTCACGTCCATAATCTAAACAGATACATACGTCATGGCCATTGCATAGAAGAAATAATAAAATAAGGATCATATTATGAATTATTATTTATTATTTGAAGCAAACTTATTACAGTAATAATAATAAAAAATTCTTTTGTTATTAAAAATTAACGTAATACAGTAGTAAAAAATATTAAAATAAAAAATTTTTTGGTTTTATAAAATTAACACATTACGGACGTATAAAAACAATATTATAAAATATTTTTTTATTATATAAAACAATCTCATTGCAGTAATAATAATAAAAAAATAAAAAAATTATCTTGTTGTTTAAAATAAACGCGTAAAATGTATCACAACAAACAGGTTGAAACAAGTTTACAAACACGGCGTCTTATAGTACAGATAAACTAATGAAAACGTGCAGGAGAAAATATTCGACAAGTTCATAGAGATACACACGAATTTGTACAACGCGAATATATCCGTCATACGCGCAGACTAACGAAAATTCAGATGACGAATATATACGTCATAAGCGCTTAAGAGGTAAAGAAAATCATAGTAGGCTGTGAAAACAAAAAAAAAACAAGCTGTAAAACCTTTTAAAAGTCATGTGGTACAAGTTACCGAGGTTTTTAAATTAGTTGTTAAGATGAACATCGAAAAATTTTGAACATAAGATAAACAGCAATATACTACATTACTGCTGATTCCGACTATATCGTTGTTTTCTTATTTTCAAATATTTACAATGTTTATATAAACAACAAATTAAAAAACCTTGGTAAGTTGTACCACGAGTTTTATAAGGTTTTACACCTTGTTTTTTTTTTTTGTTTTCACAGCCTACTATGATTTTCTTTAAAAAAAAACTGAAAAACCTTCGTAACTTGCGTATTATTGAAAATATATACATCAACCCTTACATATTTGGAATGAAAAAAAAATAAGTGATTTAAATAGGTCATAGCCAACTATCGCTCCCATTTAAAAAAAGGTAAGTTTGTGTCATAACTTTTTAACGGCGAGCGTAAAAAAATTGTTTTTAGTATAATCAAATTGAACATAAAAATATCTAAAAATAATCTTCATAGACATTTTCGATATTTACAACAATAACGGAGATATGACACATTATTAATATGACAAAAAAACACTTTTTATTCAATAACTCGAAAACCGGAAATGATAGAATATTTTTGAAAATGGTTCTGAGTTTGTCTCAAAAAATTGCACATTTTTAGTAAGTTAACCGTTCCTCTATCTTAAATATTAACCGAGATACCCATGCAATCCCATTGAATTTGGACCACCCTGTAATGGGAGTATTTTTATTACAAATAAATTTACGATACTGATGCTTGCGAAGTTTTGGCTGTCTTTTCAATAAACTCTTTTACACTTGTGAATTTACCAAAAACTACCAAGTTTTTACATTTATATTCATTGTTCGTTAATTTAAATTTATTATTGTAGTTAGTTATTACCTATTAGAAGTCTCGTTCATAATTTTTTTAAATTAATGAAACCATTACATTGTTTAAAATTGCCGTCGTTAATGAGTGTCAAATTATGGCGTTTACGTAAATTGTTGAATTTAATACTTCATCAGTGTTGTGACAAATAAAAGGAAACTTTAAAAGTGTTTTTTTTTTTGTATTGTATGAAGTACGCCTTTTTTTTAACCTGGCGTTATTTGTGTGCGTAGGATTCGATAATTATTTAGTAGGTGGACCATTTCACTCCATTATAATGTTAATATTTCATTAGTATACAGTTGATTGTAGAATAACACTATAATTTCTTCAAATTAGTAGTGTTGCAATAAGTATGTTGTGAAATATTTGTTTTGTTTACAAATGTAATTGTAATTTGTGGTGAATCACTAATTTAAACGTGTGGTCACGTCCACCAAAAGCGGTTTACCTATGTAGCATTCCGTTCGTTCAACTTTTGTTTCGCAGTCCCACATTCTCATTATTTTTTAAATTTTTGTTCATACTGTAGTAAATATTGGTTAGTTATAAACGCAGGGGACAAAAAATCGAAATACGTAGAACATCTAGAAGCCAAATTTGCAAAACTTTGTTTTTGTTTCTAATGTAGTGTCGAAATGTTTAGTCGCCACCATATTTCGAAATACAGAAATTTTCGAATGACTGAATCACGTGTACGTATACTCTGGTCGTTTTTTATCTCGCCGATTTTCGAGATGTGTAAAGTCGGTATTTTTTTAATATTTTATGGTCATCGCAATAACAGTTTTGTTTTGTTTTGTTTTACATAGCAGACAGATGAGTTACGTTAAGATGTTTAGATAATTGACAGTTACGTTGGGAAACTAAATAAATATGATAAATGGCTTTGTGATTTAAACGAAAGTGCATGTAAACAGATTGTTGCATATACAGAACCCATTTGTTGGAAGCATCAATCAATCATTTCGCTACACATTGTAGAATTTAAATGTTATGAACAGTGCTAAGCGTATTTAAAACTTTTCGGAATACCCCCAAACTGCTTTTTATATTGTTTTAATAGTTTTAAAGTGATCGTGTGTTACTGTTGGCTGGAGTTACAGTTCCAGACTTATTTCTATTTCTAAATATATGGCAACGCCATCAACTCTATAAATATCGTAGAATCAATCAATGTCGGAACAGGGAAATAATTTTAGAAGTACGTGTCACAAACCCCATTTGTATGTATACTAATCCAGATGCAAAACGAATAAAGATTTGGTTTGTTTCTTTGTGTTTATGTGTTTAACACGAAATTTATGATAATAGGTAAGAAGTGCAGTAACGGATATAGTTTCTAGAAAGCTATGCTGATGAAATGATGTTGTTTTACTTCATTGGGCTCTTTATATATTTTTTTATCGGTGACAATAACTTTTTATTAATAGGTACATTTTGAGTGCATAATCTTAATATTTAGAGGAATAATATTAAGTTATTAATATCTGCTAATATTAAATTTGCCTAACACAAATTGATGGAATTTTAGCAAATCTATTTGAGATTAAACTGTAAAGATTGCCCTAATCAAATTTTTCGGTTTAATACAGAAAATAAACAAATACTCGTAATATTTTGGTCAATGGAGATATAACAAGTCAGTCTCTGAGATACATTGTTTACTGGAGTACAAATCTAAAAAAGTGTTTTATTTGCGTAATTAATTGATCGATTTTATATCTTTAAAATATAGTGTAGTAGTGCAAAAACCGAACAATAGTCGAAAATGCCATCTTTTGTACATTACATTTATTTAAAAAATGCATTTTTACCGATAATGCTGCTACCGAAAATTTAAAAAAAAAAGTAAAAGGTTGTTGGAATAAATAAACCAGTAATAAAAAACTGTAAATTACTTTATTTATTAAACATTGCCTTAATTTTACAATAAATATGTTTAAAGATTTTCGAAGGACAGTTGGTAAACACACATCAGAATTAATAGTAAGATTTTTTGCCAACCTATTTCTTAAAACAATTGTTTTCAGTTAGAATACGAATGGACATTTATTGAACATAATTGAATGTAGTTAAAATATTAAAAATTCCGAATGTTTGTTGTTCTTCATCCAGTTTGCTCACTATTACAGAATGATATTGTTGTACAGCACACGTAAAGAAAAAAGCGGTGTATTTCATTTAATATTTACAGTCTTTTATAGACATCGGAAAAGATGGTCTTACAAAAATAGCGTAATTTACCATCTTGTAAAAAATTGCCTGAAGGGTATTTTAATTTTCTATGAAAACCTTATACAAACAAAATGGAAAACATTATCAACTATTTTACATTCAATAATAAATCTACGCCACAAATGTGTTTTATTATTATTTGTAGACGTAATTTTTTTTTATAGTCTATTTATTAAAAGGAAACTACTGTTCTGATTCATATTTTAAACAGGAAAGTGACAAACAAAATTTCAATCACAGTACTATTGGCATGTGGTAAGTATGTAGATTATTCAGTAAAACTGCTTTTACACTTTCTTTTACCACAACAGTGGCGAAGCTGGGGGGGGGGGCAAGGAGGTATCGATCCCCCATCAGGCGCCAGTTTTGGGGGGCGCCGCGGAGCAAATATTTTTGCGTTTATTTCATCTTTTTAAAGCCAGAAAACCAAAATACCATTTTAGCTTTAAAATTTGTTCTCATTGTAATTACAGTGTAATTGAATAAATAATACAAGAATACAACATTACTTTACTTGAAACTCAAACTAAATCGCCCATGTAATTTTGCATTACTAAGCATCGAAAAAGAAACATTTGAGAAAATTAATTCTGATGAAGTAAGTAATCGATAAATTTGCCACGATAAAGGCAAGAAAAATACATATTTAATCTAAATTAAACCAATATAATTTAATTTACACTACAGTTTGTCTAATTTAATACATTGTAATCTTTAGACCTTTAATTATAATTTATATTTACAAAAATGTGTAAATAAATCTATATAGGGTGGTCCACTTTTTTGTAGCAGAGCTTTAACAGTACGGCCCTGTTTAAAATCAAAAAAAGTGTCTCTTGAACTTTTCTTCGTATCTACCACAGTTTGGCGCGTTTTGATTTATTTAACTATTCTCGCAAAAAATTTGCTCATAAATTCGATCTAAAAATATCGCGGAAAGTAGTACCCAAATGCTTTATAATCGCAAATTTAGCGGAACTTTCTCCCTCATTATTAGCATATTCTATTATTAAAAACTGCAAAAATCGGTAATTACTTCTTTAATTCGAATTTATGAGCAAATTTTTCGCGAGAATAGTAAAATAAATCAAATTTCGCGTCAAACGGTGGTAGATACGAAGAAAAGTCAAGAAACACTTTTTGTTTAGAATGAAATGTTCTACCCAAATTATTTTTTATTAAATTTATTGATACTGATGCCCCACAAGTCCGCCACAGATTGGTTGTGGGGGTTGACATTCTCACCGAATGTGGTAACCTGTAAGGTGGTGCTGTATACCAAATTTGGTTTAAATATATCTACTGGTTGAGAAACGGTTAAACATTATCGATATTTTTTCGAAAATTTCAACACCCTGTATCTTTAAAATGAAGCGTTTATGGATCAATGTTGATATGAAATATATGCTTTTAATTTCTTAAAAAAAAAGTATTCCTGATAAAACTGCATGTTCTAAAACTAATTTTAAGATGAAAAAAATCTTAAAAGAAGGTCTTAGGACACTAAATTTTAGCTATTTTAGAAATATTCACAAGTGCCCTTATTTTGAGAGTTAATATGAAAGTTCATGAAAAAAGTTTTTTAGAATTCAAAAATATGTCCTAACATAAAATTTAACGTTAAATTCTACACCTGGAAAAGTTTTTTGTTTATTCTTGATAAAAGTTTGTGCATGACCTAAAACTAATTTTAAAATTAAAAAAAAAAAAAAACAATTTCAATTCATATATTATATCTATTAATATAAAAATAATTATTGAAAATTGAACGTCAAATATCATAGGTCATATTTTTATAAATTCTAACCATATTTTCCCTAGGTATAAACTTTTTTGGCAACTCTTAAAATAAGGATACTTTACTCCTGTGAATGTTTCTAAAATCGATAAAAACAAGTGCCCATTAATTTCTTTTGACATTTTTTGATCTTAAAATTAGTTTTGGAACATGCACTTTATCAGGTATAAAATTTTCTGATAAATTAATAAAACAAAACTTTCCATTTGTTACACACTTTTTTAATGACGCTGTATACCTATACGGTGTGGACCAAATTCGAATGTTTTACTACGGGTTATATCGGTTACCGTAATAGTTGGCAAAAATCTGATATCAGTCTCTTGGGCTATTTTTTTAAGGAAAGAACGCCTGTGTAATCAGATTTTTTATATCGCTTTCCATTTTGGCACTACAGACGAAAAATCTAATTTTAAAGTTTTTTAAAATATACTATAGGTACTAATACACTATACTTCTTTATTTATGAAAATAGAACTAAATGGTATCAAGGGTTTTTTATACAGATTATCATGAATAATTTAAAAACAAAATTAAAAACTTTTTAGCGACCTTGACTTTCGAGAGATAGAGTAAACTTGCATATTTTAAAATAGAAACCCTAGTTGGTCATGACATGACTTTATATAAAAAAGATAATTTTTAATTAAATAAAATATTTACAAGGTATTTATAAAAAAACCTTAATAACATTTTGTTCTATTTTAATAAATAAAGAAGTTATAGTTAATTTTAAAGGATGAAATTTTATTTTTCGTCTGTCGTGCCAAAATAGAAAGCGATATAAAAATTTGATTACACAGGCGTTATTTTCTCCAAAAAAATTAGCACAAGAGACCGATATCAGATTTTTGCTAACTATTACAATAACCGAGATACCGCCTAAAACATTCGAATTTGGTTCACCCTGTATACAGGGTGTCCCAGCCAAGACGAATTATTCGATAGCTCGGTTATTAGTAATAATATTTAAAAAAGTTCTATATAAAAGTTGTTTGTAATCCTTAACTACATAACCTAAAATTATTTTTAACTATACACAGTGTTTTGTTTTTGCGCTCTGATACCAAACATTGTTTTTTTATATGGAACACTTATGTATATTGTTACATACGGCCTTTATGGGACCGTAGTAACGGTACAAATTGATTATGTAAAACGTCTTGCCAAAACCGCGGGAGCTATTACTTAAGTGGTAAGATAACAACTACAATAATTAAACATTATAATAATAATATGATAATTATGCAATACTTCCGATTCTCAATCGTAACAATATTTTGTAATTTTTGAATGTAAAATTAAATTTTCTTTCAAAAATATTATAGGTTGTTTATGTCTAAAATGAACCGTTTTTGAGTTATTAACTTTTTTTTTTAAATTTGACAGATGCAGACCCTTATAAAAATATTTATATTTATTAACATAACAACACCAGAGCAATTTACTCTGGTAATTTATTAGACAATAGTGTCATAGTAGTTGTTGACTAGCTACATTTTTAAAATAATATACAGGGTGTTCGTTATACTCGGTCCATTTCCCTAAACTAAAACGCATATAAGTAATCTTTTTTAAATAGAACACCCTATATATTTTTACATTTTCTTGTAGAAAATTTAATTATCTTTCAAAGTTGTTAAGCATGTTTTATGTGTAAATATAATATTTTTGAAGTTATTTTGTTTCTTATGATTATTTGCGAGTATTTTACCTAAAATATCGGTAGTAGCATTTGAAAATTCAAAACAATTTGTATGAACTGTCAACCAGAACAGTTAATCGGCACAATATTATGCCACTAAAAATCCATATTTTTTAAGAACTGTAGATACACAGCATTCGGGTGTTATTTGCTGCCATTTATGTTGTGTATCTACAGCTCTTAAAAAATAGGAATTTTTAGTGGCGTACTAGTGGAAATTGTGCCGATTAACTGTTCTGGTTGACAGTTCATACAAATTGTTTTGAATTTTCAAAGGCTGCTACCGATATTTTAGATAAAATACTCGCAAATAATCATAAGAAACGAAATAACTTCAAAAATATTATATTTAGACATAAAACTTGCTTAACAACTTTGGAAGATAATTAAATATTCTACAAAAAAATGTAAAAATATATAGGGTGTTCTATTTAAAAAAGATGACTTATATGCGTTTAAAGTTTAGGGAAATGGACCGAGTATAACGAACACCCTGTATATTATTTTAAAAATGTAGCTAGTCAACAGTTACTATGACACTATTGTCTAATAAATTACCAGACTAAATTGCTCTGGTGTTGTTATGTTAATAAATATAAATATTTTTATAAGGGTCTGCATCTGTAACAATTTTCAAAAAAAACGTTAATAACTCAAAAACGGTTCATTTTAGACATAAACAACCTATAATATTTTTGTAAGAGAATTTAATTTTACATTCAAAAATTACAAAATATACATAGTGTTCCATATAAAAAAACAATGAATGATTACAAACAACTTTTATATTGAACTTTTTTTAATGTTATTACTAATAACAGAGCTATCGAATAATTCGTCTTGGCTGGGACACCCTGTATAAATAAAAACATCTTTGTTTCCTGCCAAATATGTAAGTCGATAAATATGACGAGGGGGCAAACAAAAAATACTGTGCACTGGGCGCCATTTATCCTCTCTACGCCACTGTACCATAACTTTTTAATTGATTTCTAAAACTCGTAAATCTATAAATCGTCCTCATTCAGTTGCATAGGCAGAATGCCTTCATGAAGGTTATTAAAAGCAATAGCCTTACTTGTTTAACACAAACAAGAATGACAGTCGAGGACCTTTTTTTAGCCACCAGCTTATTTTTTCAGTTGTTTAGTAAAAAAAATTCACAGCTCTTAGGCCCTTTATCAAAATATGGTTGTAATTTAGTCCCTAGTTCAATATGTGTAGGTTTTTGGGGAGGGATTCCGACCCCTTCCCCTGCCTGCGCCACTGTCCTCATATACAGGGACAGACTGGCATAACAAATGGTGGTTTTAAAGAACGAATTGTATCTAATATTAGCTTTATTTATTGCATCATTTTTCACTCACAAACTGTTATAATGCTTTAAATGTTACTCTATATGTTATAGATGCAAAGTATTTGTTGATGGTTTTCTGTTGGCGTATGTAATACAACATTTTTAACTGGCAGATAACTGCGACTAGAGCGAAATATAGTGTTTTTACTGTATTCATGGCCTAATAATTTTGCTAAACAACTTATTGAATACGTTTCATGCAAAAATGTGAAATTGTATCTGTTGAAATAGCAACATGATAAACTTATTCCTTACAGTACTCCAGTAATGTCTTCGGTATTTGGAATTCATGCTTTTTTTGTTGAGTTTAGGTAGTTTTTTTGGAACACATAATGTTGTACTAGGAGCCCATTGTAATTTTATATTTCAACGCTCACTTGCATGATATGGAGAATTAAAGTTGTTGCAATACAGAAATATTTAATCGTTTTTATAGCTTTACGCAAAAGTAAAACTTGTATTTTTTTAAATTTTTGTTTATCATTTTAATTGGGCGACAGCAGGTTTTTGATATATGGTGAGCAATTATTGTTTAATTGTGTATTATATGGGTTTTGCTATTAGATATATTACTGCAATGAAGTGGTGCGTGTTGGTGCAACCTTGAAACGGTTCTTTTTAACGCGTTTAATTATTTTAATGGTAGTTTGCGTCGGATGTTAGTCATCTGTTTTGAGAGGCATTGTACCCAATACCAAGACTAGCGGATCGTTTCAAATCGACAGTTTTTTTTTTTCTGTAGTATGCAAATTATTTCTATATTGCTAAGAAGCCAGATAGTGTCGAGAAGAAGTCGATCACCAGTAAGTATTTTCAGAAGCCGAATATGCATTCTTATTTCTTTGTATTGTAAAAAGAGACTAAAAGTAAAAATGCATTAAACTTCAAATACCTATTTTAATATACGCTGATTTTAAATAAACATTGAAAGTAATTATTTCTCCATAATTAATGTTAATTAAATATTAAAGCCACTAGCCTTTTTTAAAATAAATGGTAGATTTGTATTACAAGTGGTACAATATTTTTATATAACAATATATTTTATAGACTTTGTAAGGTTTGTAAAAGCCAGTCGGTTAGGTGAAAATTATAAAAATCGAATGTTAAGAGTTTATTAATTATTAGTTGTACTCCAAAGATTTTTGTGGTACCTACACATAATAAAAAATATATTATGACGTCATTAAGACCATTGACATAACGTGTAGTAGTTTTGTGGCTATAAGAACGTTCAGTAATCTATTTTTTATACGTATTTATTATAAAACGAACTTCGTGGGTCAAATATACATAATTTTCAATTAATAAAATGTTCTAATAAGGCTGCTATTTTTGAGCCCGACAAAATTGGTATAATTCACAACAAAATTAGCAATCGTAACGACAGTAAATATACCTAATCCCCTGCCAATTTTTAAATAACAACAAAAATGTAAGTAAACGACCAAAAACAAGGGTCAGATTAAAGGTTGGTGTTTTTTTCTTTGTTTTAATGAAAACAAACTTATTACTTTGATTTTTATCCAGTATCCAACTTTTAACCTGGCCCTCTATTACTGACCAAATGGATGAGGGTCAGGTTAAAAGTTGGTTACAACTTTTTTTAGTGGAAACAAACGTATTAGGTAATATATGTAATAGCTAATATGTTATAATCGTTCACAACTACATGTAATTTGTATTTTTTTTTTAAACATCTGTTTTATATGATCTTGTGATATTTCTTGCAGTAAATTAATTAATTAATCAATTAATTAATTAATACATTGAGAATTTAGGTATACATCTAAGTTTCTATCCCAATTAATATAAAATCTCAGCAAATATATTACAGCGAACAAAATTTACACTTATTATTTTTTGTCGTGCAAATAATAATGTGTTGTGTAATATCTGTTTTTTTGTCGTATTTATATTTGTCGTTCGATGTGCCTATTTGTTGTGCAATATATTAATTTTGTCGTGCCATTATACAAATTGATTTATAATGGGTGTAAAAAATTGTGACAGTTTGTTGGGGAGGTTATTTTAAGTAAAAAATGTTATACAAACATAAGTTCTATCCATCTCATTTAGTTACGGATATACAAGAACTTAAAGTTCTATAGTAGATACCTAATATAGGTAGATAATTGCCAATACAATAGTTATTTATGTATCAAGGCCAAAAAGTGTAACTTTTTCGGCCGCGTCTGGTAAGGCCGAAAAAGTACGTTTTGGCCGAGGTGCATATTACATTTTTTGTGCGATAGAATTAAAAACAATTTAAATTTTTAGTAATTTTCAAAATTATAGGTTAAAAACTACGTGACATTGTGTCACTGACAGATGACGGCGTGTGTACTGCATTACCGGCCCTCTCCTTAGCAACGGCCGTAAAAGTTACTTTTTCGGCCGTTGCTAAGGGTAACGGCCTGAAAAGTAACTTTTACGGCCGTTGCTAAGGATAGGGCCGGTAATGCAGTACTTAAGGTTACTAACGCGTCCGTCAAACAGTTGTTTCTAGTACGATCGCACAAAAAAGAATTTATTTTTTACAGCTAAGGCTCAAAATGTGCTTTTTCCATTTTTAAAGCGAAACAATAAATAATGAATGATACTGCAACGAGAATTTGTCTGATATGAAGTTTTTTTGTTTTGCGAACAATGGTAGGTAGGTAACTCACTAATAAAACTTTGACTACTTGTATATCCGTACCAAATGAGATGTTCATAAAACATTTTTTACTCAAAATGACCTCCCAAATAAACGGTCATATTTTTTTACACCCATTATAAATTACCCTGTATATTCCCCTTTTAATAATATTACAGTTAATTCAGCCTAAGTCACGTCATGTTATAATAAGTTACATACTTAGGTCGTGTAGAAGAAATTTAAAAGAAATGGAAATTGGAACGCTGGCTGTTTATACCAAATGTTAAATGATTTGATATAGTGGACTGTGAGTAAAATTGTACTGGTAAAATTGTATGGTTTTTATTGACATTGTACAAAAAACATGGTTGTTATTTTTTTTGTAAGTTACCATGACAAATTGATATATTATAATAATTATAGGTTCCCCTAACCACTATGTACAATTTCATTACCATAACTCAAAAAAAAAAAGTCGATAATGTTTCCATTGCTATATAATGTACCTGCGACTGCTTAAATATTAAGAAATACATACTGAAAAAAAACGCACCTATAAGTTGAAATTTAGGCCAAATTGATTCGGTTGTCAATGCTATTTTACTTTCAAAGATTTCCATTTGCTTGAAAATTGTTTCCTTAGCCCGATTAGTGATTTTGAAACTTGACAGTTTATATTAAAACTGAAACGACGAAACTGTTCAATTTATGTACGAAGTTAAATTATGAAAAATTGAGGAAATTAAGTTGACTCTTTTTATCCTAGTGGAAGGTTAAATTGCTTATTAAAATGGTAATAAACTTGACCTCGTAACGAACTAATCGTCAGTGGGGACATAACACAACCCACCCTGTGCCGTAAATTATGGAAACCATGATTGTGCTATAAATAATTTTTGGAAGAAATGCCAGCAAACTGTAAAGTAGATTTTTCAGTACTCCATGCTCCTGCCACACTTTCTTATGTGACTTACAAATGCGCATTCACCACGCGAGAAACCGAAACTGACATTAAAATTCTTAGTTTAACCAGTTGGCATCGTGCCACCAAACTTGGTATTATTGTTGGAAGGGTGAATGTTGATAACCCGAATTACGTAATGAAGCCAAATTTTTAAGGAAGCGTTGTTCGCATTTCCATAGTACCTATAAGTATAGTTTAGTTTTCATGGGATTTGCCAATTTCTAAGAGGTTATTATGTGTTGCTAAACTTTCTAAAATCAAATTAGTGCTTCTCATAGTTTGAAATTGTTTAAACGTAGCAGTGAGGATTCAATAAGTTTCTTTTTAATTTTTAATAGCAAATATTTTAAATAGGCAAATAAACGACAGATGTTGCCTGCATTTATAACACAAACAGTGAGAGTTGTATCATTAAATATAATGTGTAAAGAATATAAGAAAACTCATTAAAATATTGATTAAAAAGAGTAATTGATGGTATTTTGAATTACCTTATAGAAGTGCAGCAAATTGTAATTTACTAGAATAATTTCTTTGTTTTCTTCAGATTTTCGTGGTAATAACGTTGATTTTGATTACAAAGTATGATGTAGCTGTATCTGTCACATCTGCTTACAGATGGCTCCAACGATTGGAGGCCAATGAACGACGACGATGACTTCCAATTTTATTAATATTGTACGATAGTTTGCTTGAATAGAGCGAAGAATACGTAAAAATTACAATAGGTGCCAATTACGGCATTAAAATATAAAGCTTTGGTTGTATATTATAACGTTTGTGAAGTAATTTAAGTCTAAAACACTCACTTATCGTTTTTCGGCTCTAAGAACGTCAAATTATTATTGTTTGTTTTATATTTATTTTCAAATAGACATGTCAATATAATTTTCATTACAAAAATAATTAAAACTTGAATTTGTTGTACCCTGTTACCGTTATTAGTGTTTAATGTTTTGAGACAGAATGACGTTATGTGCAAATAGGTGCCACTTTAATTTTTTCACCATGGTCACCGACAACAATTTGTTTGACTGAGAAATGCATCTGCAGTATTTAAAAAAATTGGGAGAAGTTACTGTCAGTAACTCTAATATAATGTATTGATCTTTTTGGTAGTTCTGATAATGTTTATTGAAATATAAACATTTGCACTTTGTGATGGACGGATTTTGAATCACTTTGTTTAATAATTTTGTTTATAGCATGTTAAGTTTCATTATGAAAACCGCCAGAATTAGGTCTAGTTTAACAGTGTATTTCCCTCTCATCATTGTGTTCAAAATTTTTAGCTATAAAAAATGCGTTTGATGCCAGTTTCAGCTTTTACTTTCCTTTAATTTTTCGTAATATTAATGCTTATCCGATTTTATGAAAAGTTCAACTCCAAATAAAATAATTTTAAAGATTTTGTCATTACTCTAATGGTCTATGCTCTTCTATGGCATAGACTCTATGCAGTCTATGGAATGACGAAGTAAAATATAGGTATGTTTGTGTACCCCATTCCGATTCTCAACCGTTCATGAGTATCAGACTAAACTTTTTATTTTAAATAAGTAACTGACTTAATTATTTAAATAGAAATGTGTAACTAATACATTTTTCTGTTGCATCGTAAAATTTTGTTGTTGTTGCTTATTTAATATGAGCCTAGTTCCGTTCTACACCTGGACGAATTTTGCAGATTTTAATTTTTAAATTGTTAGGAGGTTCTTTAACGTGTGGTGACATTCGTCGTCTCATGTAATTTCTAGTTTTACTTCTGTTTCGAAAAAAAGGCGTAACTGTCACAAAAGTCACAGCACTAGACAACCATGGACGACTTTTCTTTGAAATTAACACATTTTGGTTAAGTTCAAATGCATTTTATGTACAGCAAATATATCATGAAAATTTTGCAGCTGCCGTTGTCGACGTCGTCCTAAGCGTCGTCTTTTCGTAAAAGTTCGATGTATATTACCGTTCTCCAGATTGTATTATTAGTCACCCCATAACGTCATGTGTTTCGTATCAATATTACCCATTAAGTATTATTTATAACAATTAAGTATAGCGTGTCAAAGATTTTTCCCGCATTGTTGTTTTACGCTATGCGGGTAATATGTTAGCTATTCTACATCCGGATTGTATTTAAGTCGGGGTGGAGGTCATGCCCTTGAACCTACAGATATGTACATATCGACCAGTCTTCATTACAACCAGGTACTAAAATCAGTTCCCTTAACTCATCTGTCAATGTTCTGCTGATATATCTATATTGAGGTGACTTTTTCGTTTCATATATGTTATCACAAAATATACCCTTAACACATGAAGTCACTCACATGTAACCCCAAAATAAAATATCTTAGGTCTGGAGGAATAACATATGTTAAAATAGATAAAACTGGTCCTGGAGTAAATTTATTTTTCGCGGTTTTTGATAGCGAGTTTGAAGAGTATAATGTACGATTATGTTGGTTCTTTTAATAGAATGCTAATGTTGCGTTTGAGGCATTTTTTCCGCTTTTATTTGTCTACTTGGCATTATTTACGATGCGACTGTTGCTGACATTTACCGGCTATTTATTCTGTATTTCCATGTCGACTATGACGTCGTCGTGATTATATTAGTACGACGATACATTTTGGTCTCTGAAACAAATCGATTTTCCTCATTTTAAAGTTCATTGATATTCCTTAACTTATTTGCTTGTCATTTTAAAATTGTATGAAAATATTTACCTGCGAAAATGACTTCGTGTATGAACGTTTGGCAGTGGCAGCCCAGGATGTCTACACTTGATGTGGGGTCCAGAGTTGGAATCAGAGATGAAGTGTTTTCCTGTTTTCGTTGGGTTTTCAGGACCAAAATATTATTCGTTCCATTCGTATTAATCCAGAGGTTTTAATATTTTAAAATGTTAAAACAAAATTAAATTATTGTTTATTGTTTTCCACTCCAACATGTTGCACTTTCAAAGGAAATTTAAACGTAATTTTTTTCTGTTTTACTTACAATTAGACATAGTTCAAGTGTAAAGCTGGATCCACACCAATAAAAATTTGCGTTGTGCGTTGTATTTGACACAAATTTGCTCGTGTGCGTCGAAATTTTTGTTGGTGTGGACTGTGCGCCGCATACAAATGCACGCAAATAATTTCGTGACGAACAACGCACGCTATCGGTTTTTAGCCAACTTCAAAGAGATTTGCGCCGCACAGTCTTCTCAATGTGGACTTGATTTTGAGTGCATTGTTCTGCATAAACAAACGTGCACAAGTGGATTCGGCCGTTCAACGCACAAGATAACTATTTTATTTAGGTACGTGGTAAAATACTTAACCAGATTTAAATTTGCGCCGCAAATGTTTGTGTTGAATTTGAAATACAAAATACGACATAAATTTTTATTGATGTGGATCCAACTTAAGATAATCAACTAAAATAGATGGTTGTGATATGGATATACAAGTTTTCGACTGACGATTATTAACAACAAACCTGCAAAAAAAGTCTTATGATCAGCCTAAAGTAGTGCGAAGGAATTACTCGTGTAGGTGTAGGTAATGCATAGACATACTTTTATACAAACAAAATTCTAGCCGCCCATTTTGAAATCAAATATGGCGGCCACAAGAAATAAGAAAGTTAATGTCGAACAGGCGAAACCTAACTTAGATAGCAAAAAAGGTAATATTATCATTAAATGCAGAATAAAAAGTGACCGTAAAAAGTTGTTCGAATTTTTTTAATGTTCATGAATAAAAAAGTTACAGCAAAAAACGATCGCCTTAATATTTTAATTTATTATGGTTTTTATAAAACGATTTTAGATATCTAAAATCTGATTTTATATTATCAATCAGCATAAAATTTAGCTGGTTTGTTAAATTTAAATCTTTGCTTTATCTCTAATCATAAGCGACATACGAGGGGAGTTTTTTTATGTTCGCGAAATGGGGTTAGAAACAGGGATGGAAAACGTAACATAACGATACCCGATAACGTTATAATAACGATTCAATTATAATTTTTTCTACAATAACGTAACGATATTTTTATAACGTTATATAACGTTATAATAACCGATAACGTTTCGTTAAAAGTTATTTTGTATCGTTATTCTCTATAAATTAAATTTTTATATGGCGATCTTTTTATTTTTAGAAGATATTATATTTTGTTTGTATTTTAGAAATTAAAATTAAAATAAAATATCTCAACGTAATTTTGTACTATTTTTTAAATTTACATTTACAGATCCCAAAAATAATTTCAGAGTTACAAATAAAAATTATTTTTATACAGCATATTTCTTAAATAATGCGAAAAAAATCGGGAGGTGATTCCTTATCGAAAATTAAGAGGGGTCTTTCATATATTTTTTTTCCTTTAGGGTTTCCTTTCGGAGTTACACCCTCCTAAAGGGGATCGGTAAAATTGGGTTTCTATTTTATTTCTCAAATTTGGATAAATGTGGGAGAATGATATTCGGTAGATGTTTTATACATTAAAAGGTTTCCCATAGTAATATTTTTAATCATCTCCCACCTTCACAGGGGGCTGAAAAGTGCGACCCCTGTTGTTTTTTTTTTATCAGGACGTTTTGATGGGTTGAAATCGAGCAATTTTTTTTTTTGAAAACTTGATTTATTTAGAAGTTTTTTTAATTCTTTAACTGTTCTCGTTAAACCTACAGTTTTTGAGTAAAAAATTATATGAATGAACATGAACCATCAAATATTCCAATATAAAACAATTCATTTTGGTGGTTACCATGGTCTGTTTATGTTCATATTGGATAGAAGTGACGGGTGTAATTCATTTTGACGTTGACGCGGCGAGAACTCTAAAACGCCCGGCCATTCTACCCAATATGAACATAAACATCAAATTCACTCATTTAATTTTTTACTCAAAATTGTAGGATTTACGAGAACAACTAAAGAATAAAAAAGGTTCTAAATAAATCAAACTAACAAAAAAAAATTTAAATTGCAAAATGTCAACTCCCCAAAAAGTTCTGATTAAAAAACCAACAGGGGTCGCACTCATCAGCCCCCTATGAAGGTGGAAGATGATTGAAAATATTACTAAGGGAATTCTTTTAATAAGTACAAAACATCTACCAAATATCATTCTCCTACATTTATCTTAGTTTAAGAAATAAAATAAAAACCTAATTTTACCGATCCCCTTTAGGGGGGTGTAACTCCGAAAGGAGACGTCTAAGAAAAAATTGTTATATAAAAGACCTCAATTTATTTTCGATAAGGAATCACCTCCCGAATTTTTTCGCATTATTTAAGAAACACCCTGTATATTATAATTTATGTAACGTTATATAACGTTATATAACATAACAATTCATTTTTTTAACGTTATTTATAACGTTATGTAACGAAAACAGATAATAAATAACGTTATACAATAACGTAACGATTTAAAACGTTATTCCATCCCTGGTTAGAAAGGGACTGAATATTTAAGTTTTATAATTTTGTTTTTCAGTATATTCTTCTCGAAAGTGATACATTTGTTTGATCTTTCAAATAATTTTTGAGACAAACGCAGACCCGTTTTCAAAAATATTTTACCATTTCCGGTTTTTGAATTATTACAAAAAAGTGTTTTTTCAATCATATTAATAATGTGTCATATCTCCGTTATTGTTGTAAAGATCGAAAAAATTTGTTGAGATAATTTTTAGATATTTTTATGTAGAATTCGATTACACTAAAAAAAAATGCACTCGCCGTTAAAAAATTATGACATAAACTTGCCTTTTTTTAAATGGAAGCTATAGTTGGCTCTGACTTATTTAAATTTCTTATTTCAAATATAATATACAGGGTGTAGACTCGGATCACGCAACATAGCAATTTCAATGGTAAAATTTTAAGTCGTATTCTTGCTCCCCTAATTATTTTAGAAAAAAAGTGCAAATACGTTTTTTGTAGAGAAAAAAATTCTGTATCCATAAATGTAATCAATATTACTTTTTCGTTTTCCAATAACTGAAAATTAAGCAATTACAAAACGCGTTTTGACAAAAATCTGTAGTGCCTTGGAATTATGCTATGACAACTGCCCAGTCTAATGTCACTTATACTGTCACTTTGACGTGAAGTTTATTCATAATAATCATTTTTATTTTTTTTATTGTATCTTGGAATGAAAACATAACTAACTGTGTAAAATAAATGTTTGATAAAATATAAAGGTTTTAAGAATGAATTTCGCGTCAAAGTGACAGTATAAGTGACATTAGGCTGGGCAGTTGTCATAGCATAATTCCAAGGCAGTACTGATTTTTGTCAAAACGCGTTTTGTAATTGCTTAATTTTTAGTTATTGGAAAACGAAAAAGTAATATTGATTACATTTATGGATACAGAATTTTTTTCTCTACAAAAAACGTATTTGCACTTTTTTTCTAAAATAATTAGGGGAGCAAGAATACGACTTTTAAAATTTTACCATTGAAATTGCTATGTTGCGTGATCGGAGTCTACACCCTGTATAAGGGTTGATGTAACTTTTTTTTTTAATAATACGTAAGTTACGAAGGTTTTTTTTTTCCTTAAAGGAAATTATAGTAGGCTGTGAAAACAAAAACAAAGGTGTAAAACCTTTTAAAACTCATGTGGTACAAGTTACGAAGGTTTTGTAATTTATTGTTGTGATAAACATTATAAATATTTGAAAATAAGAAAACAACACTATAGTCGGAATCAGCAGTTACGTAGTTTATTTTTTGTTTATTATTATTACATAAAAATATCTGAAAATAATCTCAATAAATTTTTTCGATATTTACAACAATGACGGAGATATGACACATTATTAATATGATTGAAAAAACACTTTTTTTCTAATAACTCAAAAACCGAAATTGATATGATATTTTTGAAAACGGTTCTGAGTTTGTCTAAAAAAAAACTGCATATTTTTGGTAATTTAATCGTTTCTCTATCTTAAATATTAAGCGAGAACCCGCGTAATCCCATCGAATTTGGACCACCCTGTACAAGGTTGATGATATGGAAATATAAGAATTTGAAACAGTTGTAAATCTACTGTCTTTTCAAAGTAAAACAATTTTTTTATTTTTCATTGAAAACCTTATTTAAAATGACCTTAACGTGTAAAGTAAATTGTTAATTTGTATTTGCCGAATTTTAAATATTTAAGACAAAATACTTTATATTCTTTGTATCGTACTTATGAAGTATAGACTACTAAACTTTAAGTTATGTCGATGCAAACAAAGTAAATATATACTTTTACGAATGGGTGATTTATTTATCATAATCAGTAACAGCTTATGTAAAAGGTATTTCGTATATGAATGCACCCGACTGACTCAGGTGTAGATAAATGCATGTGCTATTAGAAGTTAAAAATTGTGTTTATTTGTTGTTCGTAATATGTTGTAAATTCTTTACTTACATGTGTATGTGTTTCTAAAAATATTTTTTTGTTAAATATTTTATACCGGACGTAATTTTATACCACGAGGCGGCTTCAATTATATCTTAATGACTTATGTTTGAAATTTTGTCTGTTATATTATATTCTTAATAACTGAGGTATGTATATTTTTCCTACAATCACGAGTTTTTCCCAAATTTTTCACGTTTTTTTTTTGTAGAAAAGAAGTGTTATCAGTCAAATGTAAAAATCTATTTACAATGAGTGTTATGAAATGACGTAAAACTATTATATTTGAAATTTTTATGTTTTAAAAAAAGGCGTGATTCGAATTTTTTAAATTTCAAATGTCACTAGTATGGTTTTTAATCAAAATTATATAGTAAATGTTCTTATATCTCCGAACTTGGTAACGTCTAAATACTTTTGATATTATCGTTTAAAAAAAATCTCTAAATCGTAAAGGTATCGACAAACCATAAAGGCAAATACGTGCATAAATAATATGTGGTAGCGACAATTTTTTGGATTTCAAGGAAAGTGAAGTCTATTGAACTTTTAAATTCAAGAAATATCGTTAGTAACTCTTACTCTTACTTATAAAAAGAGATGATGATAAGATTATTTGTGGTTTTCAGCTCTGTCGATTCATCTTTATTCATTTATACCGATTGTTTCTAATTTTTTTTTATCAGTTCATTCAATCTTTTTTACTTCAAATTAGTCATTCTCGTGGGTGATAAAATTTGCAATTTATAATTATTATCGAGTGAATTTTATGAAATCGTTAACGCCAACAAAAGTCAAGGTTTTTACCGCTTACTCTTATTTAATATACAAAGTAAATCTGTCTGCTATTCTTATTTTCTATTATTAATTGTCGAAAGACACCCACATTTTTGGCCTAAGTTGTGGAGACAAGACTCCTACAGATGATAGAAAAACGGATATGTTTAAGTTTACGCGTATTCATAAACATATGTCGCCGTTTGAGGATAACATAAAAACTCATATACATACGTATGTTAATGTTATAAATAACGTTCTTTTAATATGTATGCATGCACACAACTTTAAAATGTAAGTAATGGGCATGTACTTGTAGGCAGATTTTTATGCTTATTGGACAGGATATGCCGTACGTGATTTTGTTTGTTCATTAATGATTCTGTTTATTTATTCACGTTGGGTGTTTAATAATGACCATTGTTTCCTTGTGTATTAATGATTAATTGCATGGCAAAATTATTATATATATTTTTTTAGAAGTTGCGTTTATTTATTATACACGTGGGTTTTCATTATAATATGCTATATTCATATAAAACAATCTCTACGTAAAAATTTAATGTTTACGTATTTTACTAGCAACAATAGTTTTGAAAGAAGTCAGATGTTATGTAGTTTTAAGTATGTGGTAAATAGATTGAAATAGATATTAAATTAACGGTTGTCTTTTGTTTCAGCACTCAAAAGATGCAGCTGCAAATGAACTGATCTCATATCCAGCAGGCTATAATATGGAATCTGTAGTTGTAGAACAGCAACATAGCACTGCAGATGTAAGTATAGTTGTGATAGATAGTGTTCATTTTGGTAAAGATGTTAGTGTTTATGTATTTAATTAACTTAAAACTTATTATGTGCTAAATAGAAAAATTTTATTCTACCAATATTATTCTAAGTTAGCTGTGAAACATGTTGAACGGACAAGTTGGCTTTGGTACTGGTAAATATGCTTTTTTCTCCTTTTTCTAACAATATATCTTTTGTCATATCTATATTAATAAGTAACTCAAAAAATTAAGAAAAATCGTACTTTACTAATGTTATTCTAAGTTAGCTATGAAACATGCTAAAGGGCAAGTTGGCTTTGGAATAGTTAAATGTGTGTTTTTTCTCCTTATGGATATTTGTTTTTTTTTTTAAATTGTTGGTTTAAGGACGCTTCAACTAGATACTTTGGTCATTAGTGTCCGGGAGGAGGGGGCGGGGAACAAGGAAAGGGTGGGTAAGGTAAGGGTAGGTGGAAGTACTGTCACAGCATTTGCCTATAGTAGGTAGAGGGAACCACCTGAAACCTCTACGATGACAGACGGCCGTGGGATTCGAACCCACCCTTATGGATATATTTATCACTTGTATATTTCTTTAAGTCAGCTATGAAACATCATATTTAACAGAATAATATTGGTATAACACGATTTTATTTTGTTTTTCCTTATTTATTTAAATATACAGGGTGGTCCACATACAAGGGCCACTATTGGGATCTCGTAAACGGTAAGAGCTACAGAGTAGTTTAAATTAGACAAATTGTTCCATTTTCGGAGACCTATTCATTGATTCTTTAATGTTTTTAAAAATGTCCATGGCACGCTAGATAATCAACAAAAATCAAAATAGGCATTTTTTTTTAATCGTTAATAACTCGATTATACTTGATGGTACAAAAATAGTTTTGGGGGAAAAGTTGTAGATTTTTTTACGCACTATAAAACGAAAACATTCATTTGTTTCAATATTGTTTCAATTCTTAGATAAATTACAAAGTTGCATTTTTTTAAATGGAAACCCTAGTTGGCCATGACTTTATGTGAAAGAGTATTTTTTTAGCTTTTCAAAAATATATAGTTTTATATATTTGTTGCAAAAAATAACCGAGATATGGCCAATTTTGTAAAAATTCGATCATCAAAGTTTGCCATGATTTCGTAAACAAGTGATGTTTG